>JAHZTW010000001.1:174133784-174201527 GCA_020283515.1 Alliaria petiolata
ATAGAGGATTTCAACACGGCTTTACTGGCTAAGCAGCTCTGGCGACTTATAGATTATCCGGAGTCTCTATTTGCAAAGGTGTTCAAAGGGCGGTATTTTAGGAATGGAGGGCCTTTAGACCCCATTCGATCCTACTCTCCATCTTATGGGTGGCAAAGTATAATCTCGGCTCGATCTCTGGTACAAAAAGGGCTTATCAAAAGAGTTGGTTCAGGTACTTCTATATCTGTATGAAATGATCCTTGAATACCGACCTCTCGCCCGAGATCAGCAATATGCAAAGGATATAATTTGTATCCTGAGCTCACAGTTAATCAATTGATTGACCCTTTATCGTCAACGTGGAATTTACCACTAATCCAACAACTCATTGTTGCAGAGGATATACCGTTAATCATAGGCATTCCAACAACAAGGGAGATAAGACCAGACCTCTCTAATTGGCACTATACAAGATCGGGAAGATATACGGTAAAATCGGGATACAAGCTCGAGCAGGAATGTCCCTCCAGTGGTGACATACAAAGAGTCTATGTACCTGATGTGAGTGGTATACAATGTCAAGCTTGGAAAATAAGGTGTCCGCCGAAGATAAAGCATTTTTTATGGCAAATAATTTCCGGTTGTATTCCGGTTATGGATCGTTTGCGTAAAAGAGGTATCAATTGTGATCCACAATGTGGAAGATGTGGTGCAGAACGGGAAACAATAAATCACATTTTATTTGAATGCCCACCGGCCTTCCAAGTCTGGGCTCTATCGACAATCCCTACACCGCATATTGGGTTTCCAACGGATGCATTATTTTCAAATATGGCACAATTGTTTTGGAAGGCACCACAACACGATACAATGGTGATGTTCCCATGGATTCTATGGTATATCTGGAAATCACGAAATGATAAGTTGTTCTCAAATATAGATCGGGACCCTCGGGAGATACTTAAGGTTGCACAGGCAGAAGCCATAGCATGGGATTTGGCACAAGTAGAGGACATTCAGAAAGAACAACAACAACGGTCACAAGTATTGGTACCACTCAACTACGTTGGAATGACATGTAAAACAGATGGTTCTTGGAAGGATACGGCCACGAATGCGGGCCTGGGATGGTTTTGTCAAGGTTTTGGCATGGATGTAACATTAATGGGGGCAAAAAATGTACGACGAAGCATTTCTCCATTACATACAGAATTGGAAGCATTGATTTGGGCTATGCATTGCATGCTTGATGCAAGACGATTTGCGGTGGCCTTCGTCACGGACTGCTCCGAGCTGGTGAAGATGGTGTTTAAACCAGAGGAATGGCCGGCTTTCGCACTACACCTAGAGGAATACGAGAGAAGCAGGAAGGAATTTTCATTCTATTCTATCTCGCATATTCCACGCGCTCAAAATACAAAGGCAGACAAGTTAGCACGGAGTGCTCGAGACTACCTTTCTTATTTGGATTATGTAAACTCAACTCCCCCGATTTGAATTTCTGAACCGTTCTAAGAGTTGAGGCTGTTGACAAAAAAAAAATTGATTTTGAGATTTTCATATCTGTATAACGTGGCTAGTTAATAATTGATATTCTGAAAAGATTAATATGTAAAATTAATTACAACATGGTGCAATGCAAGTGAGAATCTCAATCTCCAAAAATGATTCTTGTCTGCTTAACTAATTATTTTGTTGACAAAAAATGAATAACTAATTTACTTGACCAACGATATTATTATAATATTTTAGTTACATTCACATTACACGATGAACACATGCTATCTAAGTTCTATTGTATTATTTTATTTAAATATTAAAATGGTTATTTTATAAAGTTACAATAATTCAAGGATTAGGTGAGTGAATAACATAATCATTTGGCATCTTTTTCTCCATGCATATATTTATCACAACAATGGACCATGGTCCCATTACTCATTACTCCTAAATCCTAACCCTTAACTAAAAACCAAAAACTAATTAATGGTATGTACTTAAAATTCTTACGAAGATAATCTCCCTATAGAAGACTTGAATTACTAAAACTAAATTTATTGTACGGTTATTATTGTGGCTAACTGGATTACTTAACATGCAAAAACTGAATTAGTTTAAGTTAGTATATATTGAACTAAATTACAAAAATACACAATAACTATTAGCCACAATCAGTGGTGAGGTCAGAAATTAATTTTACCGGGGTCATATACAATTATAAAAAGAAATTTTATCATATTGTAGAAATTGAATATGGGTTTAAAGGTGTCAAAAAATCTAGATTTGCCACTAATACTACCAAAATTCCTTAAAAATTAATGTAATTTTCATATTTATATGGATTCAGTTGACACTTTATTTTATAGGGTAGACTCGCCACTGGCCGCAATAATAACCGTACCATAAATTTAATTTCTCAGAGAATAATTAGGAAAAACAAAAAAAACTTTAAACATCGATATAGTGTACTTTTTTAAAGATTTTTTATATATAAGTTAGTATTTTAAACATTTTGTTAAAAACTACAAAAAAAAAACTCAAAACACAGAGAAAATGTGAAATATTATGATGTCAAATCTAAAGCAAAAAAATATGTAACATGTTATGTCATTGTTATGGCTATTTTAAGGTGGGAAAAACATATAAAATGTTTGTTTTTAAAAACGCAAACAAAATATTGAGATTTACACGTAAGTATGTGCGAATTCTTGCGGAGATTTCGTCCTTTTTCGAGTACTCATAAACTAGCTGCTACTAGTGAGCGCAGTTTATTAATTAATTACTCTAAATCCTAATTAAAGATCGAACAAGTATGGCATCTTTTGGTTTCATGACCATTCATATGTAAAACCTTCTTAAATCGAGTAAGCATGTTCACATTACCTAATGTCAAAGGTCCAAGTAATAATTTGCCTTATTAATCAGACTTCTTTTGGATTTATGTAATATCGTGTTGAAAGTTGAAACATCTGAGAACCAGCCTAAGATATCAAATAGTTAAATTGAAAATTATGTTAAATGATTCGCCTACATTAAATTACATGTGACGTTATATATTTGTTTAAACGAAAATTACATATGAATAAGAGGTTTGTCCAAAACAGTGTGGGACGATATTTCACATATATCAAAAAAAAACAGTGTTACGATATTTCACATGTTTACGTAAATATTTCCAGATTAATTTATTTTATTAGTTTTTATAAGATTTTAAAAATATAGAAACATAAATAGTTTGATCATATATAGAGTTAAAGTTGATTTGATCAATCATATTTCATACATGATTTTAGATGTTTTTTTCATTTTTTCATTTTAACTTTTTAATTTTGAAGATTAATTAATTATATGCTAAAAGTTAGTATAGCTTTAAATGGGGATTAAGTGCACAGGGAGGAGTCCCACTTATCACGCCAAAAAGATATTCAATCCTTTTCTAATACAATTAGATTACATCAAAATCAGATAATATTTTTAAGAGTAAACTTTTCTCGTGAGTATTTTATTAATAATAATAATATTAAAATAACACAGGATCGATTGTCTAACTTTCACTTAATTCATAATTTTAAAATATTCTTTGAGTTAACCATTGATTTGCGGGAGGAGAGAAATTTTTATTTTAGCATCAAACAAAAACACGTCAATTTGCGTAAATTATAATCGAGATAAGACATAAGAGTGATGATAACGATAATTGAATTAAATATGAAAGTTAATTTAATCTTGTTGGACGGCAGGTGGGACAGTTCATAAATTTAGTTTAGCAGCAATTCACATGGACAACGTGTAACACTGTGCTTCGTTGTCTTCTCTGCTTTTCGATCTTCTTTGTTTCCTTCCAAGATTTGATTCCTTTATTTTAGCACCAAGAATCTAGTACATCAAAATATGTTGTAACCATTATCTAAGATAGTCCTTAGAGTTAGAGATGTAAATAAATGTTAATACATCATTCGAAATTTTGTAGAAGGCAGAGATATTGGAAGAAAGAACTAAAAATACTTGAGCTCACTCAGAAAAGAACAGTTATACTTTATACTACCTATTTTATGCCTTTTCAACGTTTTTTAAATATGATGAGTTGATTTCTAACTTGCGTTCAGAATCATAAGTATATACTGTATATAACTATGGAAAAGGCGTTAAGCTTTCAAAATAGCTCGTTCTTAGCGCAAAATATTTAAATCATAGATTTATAGTAACCATATGTGGCGGTTTGTTACTCGATGTGGAAGAGTAAAGAAGAAGACTGTAAGAGAATATAAAAGGGTTCCTAAAGACTCTTTGGTGAAGAAGAGAGAGTTCGAATGTTGTGGAAGCTTAAAGTAAATCTATATTATTAAACGAATGTATTCGGTTGAGGAAGCCAAGTTACTTTAAAGTTTGTTTTGTTTCTGTTATAGCTCTATCATTCCAGTTATATTAGCTTGATCTCTAATCAAAATTGAGTGAACTTGTAAACGGCTATGTATCTTGTTTTCAATTATGTTTAATTTCTACCTTTATATCTGATTCAAAATTGTGAGTAGATACATAAGGATTCTGATTCTTCCGCGAAGTTTAATTTGAAGGTTCAATCTCAACACCATATTTGGAAATATAAGAGCTTTAGAACACATATTTGCCATCTTGCATAGCAGTTTGTACGGGATCAAAAGATGCAATCGAATTTGTCTCAACGAATCTCAGAGGTACGAGTTGGTTCTCAACATCACAATGTACTGTGAGGTCCGTGACTAAAGTCTATCATTCTCGTTTTGCGTGAAATCTCTATCGATGCATTTAAGTTTTAAATCAAATTCGTAAATCAGTGTTTTTTGAAAATCTATCTGCTTTATGTTATCCAATCTTTAAACTTTATTGTATTAATCAAAGAGATGTTTAATTCGTATCCATAAATATAAAATTAATGGAATGAAATGTTGCGCAAAAAAAAACTTTAGAAAGTTCAATTCAAGTGAAGTAAGTTTTGAAAAGTAAAATTGATATTTTAAAAAACAGAATACCAAAATCGATGTTTTCTTTGCTATTGATTTTGGTATGTTATAGTATTTAACATTTTAGTTTCTATCGTTTGAAACAATGGTTCTAAAAATGGGTTCTAGGTTAATTTTGAGTCCTTGAGCCTTAAGGGGTTGGAGAGAGAAGCACGTGCTTCATGCTGCGATTAGATTACCTGTCCACCTCGTCAGCTTCACTTTTTCCCATCCAAAAACTCTTTTTAAAATAAAAAAAATTTAAACCAGGAAATAATATTTCATTTGAATATATATGATGCTATAAGTACAATGTAGTAAAACAAATGTGTTTCTTATAAAATAAATATCGTCAGTGATCTAATAGATAAAGATAAATTTTCAAGAGTTAGCAAGCTCTTTCTGATAATAAATAATTTTTTACTTTTCAAAATTATGAAAGCTCTAACACTAGCAATTTATTTTGTTGTCAACAGATATATATTAAATTAAAGTAGTTTAGAATTCCAAACCGGTGATATATCATTTACATAGATAGTATGCTTTAAAAATATATATATATCACTTAATATCCATTTTAGCGTTTAAATTATCAAAAAAAAATAGAGAAATGAGAAAATAAATATCTGATTTTCTTTAGAAAAAAAATTATCTGATTTTCACAAATTTTTTGTAAGTGAATTGAGAAAGCATACAGGTGCGAAATGTCATCATTTTTTTCTTACTATTTACTTTAATTTCATGAGATTTTTAGGTTATTCAGTACTATTTTCTAAAATAATATTTCTGAACGGATGTGTTGTCGTTTACTAAGGGTCCTGTCACGGCGGCCCATGAAGAAAACGACTATCATTTTGTTTTATTGTTTTATATTTATTTCCATAATATTTATAGCACGTTTGAAAACTATTTGATGCAATTCTATCTACTCCACAGTTGTTATTATAGATTCCAATTTTTTTTTTTTTTGATAAAGTTTATTTCTTTTGGAGTAGACCAATTTATGTCACGTATATTGTCCAAGTATACTATAATTATATTTTTTACTATATAATCATTGGAGGTGGTGGTTGGCTACAAAAATATATCTATATAGTATAGTCGATGATTGGGTTTTATAGAATACACAAAACTTAGTAGGTTTATGCGCCCTAAATCGTTAGGAACGCATGCAAAGACCGAAATTAATATTCAATTACACACACAAAACATCAGACCTATGATGAGACTCTTTAGCAAAAAAAAAAAACTATGATGATGAGACTCACACAAACATCATCAGCTCATGCTCCAACCACATTTGTAAAATAACATACCGAATCTTTCACCAGGCTTGATTATTTTCTGAAAGCATTTTAATTCATCTCAAAATTTATATTAATTACCAAATAAGTGGTGGCCTAGTGGTAGTGCAAGGGAGTTGGTTTTATTGTGCTCCGGGTTCAAATCCCTTTTGGGACAGAGTTGTATTCTTTAAATAGGAACAGGGGCGGAGACAGTAAAGGGACAGTGGGGTCAGCTGACCCCATTTAATTAAAAAAATTATAATGTTTTTTGTGTTAAATTTGTTTATGACCCCATCAAAAAAATTTTGTTGACCTCATAAAAAATATCAAAACATGAAAAAACAAAAATATATTTAAATTGAGTAATAATTTTATTTTGGTTTTGGGCTCAGATTTAGTTTAAGCAACTCTACTTACCAAAAAAAAAAAATTCATCATTTTAACTAGTTTCAATTAATTATTAGCTCATAAAAAAAAATCAAACTCTACAAACCCTTCCCTTCGTCATTCCTTTTCATTGTCTATGTTTTTTTAATTTTTTTTATTATTCACCAAAAAATTAAAACAAGTAAAACATCTCACTTGTTTACCTTAAATTTAATTATATTTTTAAAATTTATATTAATCTTTTTAGATTATGTTTTACGTTTTTATTAAATAAGATATGACATGATTTCAAATTTTTGACTCATAGAAAAATATAAGCTTTATATTTATAATCTATGAATTTGAATATTTTTAATTTTTATTTTGTTATTTTCACTAAATAACTAAAGGATCTATTACTGAAAAAAAAAATTTATTAACGAATGATACGAAATCGTATTGGTAATCAGTTTTTTAATTGATTGTCTTGTTTGTTTTATCAATAAAATTATTTAAAAATGTAACAAATAAAATCGTGATAAAAAAAATTTCAAACTATTGGTGAACGTATAGTATATTTGTAACCATTTTTTGGTAATTTTTTTTGCCCCCGATAAAAAAGGTTCTGGCTCCGCCACTGAATAGGAATATAGAAAGGGCTAACTCCGGATACTTGGAGAGATTACGGATCTTAGGCCCAGAACTTCCACAGTTAATTCAAAAAAAAAATCATATTAAACATTTTAACAATTAATATTTATAAATATGAATAATGAAATGATCGAATTTATTTTTTGAAAACAGAGCATTGAATGGCTATTTGATAATAAACAAAAAAAAATGGAAATTATGAGATAAAATGTATGGATTTTGTATTAAATTAAAGTGAAATATGAAAGCAAATGAGTATAATATTTAATTTTGGAAGTGTTTAACAAGAATAAGAATATAGAAAAAATGAATTTGGGAGAAGTGTGTAGTATCCTCTTACCTATTATTTAAGAAGATATATTAGTTAAAAAAACTTATTTGTCACTTATACAATGAAGTAAATGTGACATGTCAAATTTACTAAAATCCTCCTACCTATTATTTGAGAAGACACATTAATTAAAAAATCTTACTTGTCACTTCCACAATGAAAGTTAGTGTATTCTATTGATGACATGTAAATGTGACATGTAAAATTTCCTAAAATAAACGAAACATTTTGATTGGTTGAGTTAAAATTAAATAAATTATAAAATTAAAACATGAATACACTACATTATAATATTCAAATTAATAAATTTAAATTAACAGAAAATAATTATTATTATGATTTCAATTTGTGTTTATATATTCATAATAAATTGCATAAAATATGATTACGAAAATTTTATAACCAATATATATTATATTTTTATATAAAAACAATAATATATTATCCAATAGGATAGTAAATACACTATACCAATTTTTTATCTCTTATTCTTTTTAAAATAAATAAAAAATTTATATCATACTCATATATAGTCTCATTGTAGATCGAGAATTTGAGATCAAAAATAAAATGAAATGTAACGGGATGAAAAAAGAAATTCTAATAAGAATTCAAATATGAATTAGAAGTAAAAGTAAAAATAAAAATAAATATCTACAGTTTTGTTTTTCCGTAACACTCTCGTGCTCTGTTTTACGGAGTCATTTAAAAATCTTAAGAAGCAAATTTTACAATAAACGCATGTGCGGCTCAAATTTTATAATGAACACATGCGTGCATGCCAACCATAATAAAATTATTTTCTTCATCAAACCAATTCATCATATTGGACGAAGTGATGAGCGGAAAGCTACCAGAGAATTTTATAAAATATGATTTCACAAAGTTTCTAACAAGTACTTATTATAATGTTTATTAAAAAGGAAAATTACTAATAGATTATCCGATGTACTATATTTATTTGCATGATAAAGTCAAATATTATATTTTATTTTATTTTCAAAAAATCTTTGTAATTTTTGTTAATATTTATTATAACTTTTAATTTGAAACTATATATCATAAAACGCTAAAAAATAAGAAATTTTGATTAAATACAAAACGATAGAAACGGTTTTCGTGATTGTTCCTAAATGCCAAAAATACATCGTGTAAAAACATAACGTTTGCGAAAAATATGAAAAAAACTAATCAACACCTAAATATTACAATTCACTTATTTTTAACTAATACTTACATGCATAAATATACGTATTTATTTCTTTTTAAAATTAAACCATACATTATAAAAATATATACTACAAAACATATACTTTGCTATTTGTTTTTAACAAATAAAAGCTATACTTAGATTTTTCGACAAATATACGTGTGGATATCAATATTAATATAAATATTAATTATACAAAAGTCAAAGTCGCATGCAAACTTGTCGTGTATGCATTCTGTTAAATCGATTACAGTCCAATTTTAATTTTAATTATTAGACAATTTATATATTTTTTAAAAATATTTATATGTCCTAAGAGCGGTGAGGTGGTTGGTACGCACAAATGTGTGGACCAACCATCTATCCGCTCTTAGGATAAGTAAAGTCTTATCTTTTGAAATATTTACAGTGGTGCCATTTTGCTGATGCGTCACCACCACACTTATTCTCTCATTATTTTAATACAAATTTCTTTTTTTGATTATACTAATTATATTATATGCATTTATTCATTTATTACTTTTAACTACTTTTAATATAACCAAAAAATTATGTTTTAATTTTAAGATTCTTAAAAATGGAATTTTATGTTATGTGATGATTTATGATATAATGAAATATAATTTATACACATTGATTTTAATATTATACACATTCTAAACTCTTTCCTACTATGTTTTCAAAATAACAATTTATTATACAAAAAACTGGACTAAAATATTTTACTATAGTTTAATTTTTCAATTATACAAAACTAAATAATAAATAAATTCAATTTCACTTAAATTTAATTCTAGATTATTAATAAGAATAATATTTATTAAAAGTTTAGTATGGTTATTAATTTTAAATTAAAATTCACTTAACAGAAAAATTATAAATTTTTTCACTCTGCGCAGGACGCAGCTTATCACCTAGTGAATAATAAAAATGTATTCTTTATTCATGAATATCAGAACAATATCGAATTATACAATGTATTACTTTAAGATATTTGTGTGTTTAATGTTGTGGTGATCCCCCTACTCGTCGTATTCATTTAAATATTTAAACGTTTTATAAAGATGAATAGTTTCCAAGTATAAAACTAAGGCAAAGGTGATAGATTAATCAAAAGTTCACAAGCACTTTATCCTGACCTTGGTCATAGGTTACATTGCGCATTTATTTGTCGATATCGACAAACCAAAAGCTGCTCGGTCCTTATAACACTTGGAGTAGGCGAGTGCGTTGCTCATAAAGGAGGATGTGCTAAACTTACAAATCTGTGAAGAATTAAACCAAAAATTTACTAACTCGTAAAAAAACTAGCGAGAATTCTAAAACTGAAAAAAAAAAAAAAAAATTGAGAGGATGCACCTTATCAAAAGATTTCATCGCCATGCCACACTTTCATGGCCTCTCTCTCCAAGCATCAAACCATACCCTCTATGTGTGAACAATGCGAGGAATGTCAGCTGAGCAACGATGACCTTTCTAAACAAGAGAAAGAAGATCTCTGACCGCCCGTGATGTGCCTAAGTTTATAGAGGTTTAAGGCAAATATTAAAAATGTGGTTTTTATTATAAAACTATATTTTTTATAAAAAAATCATAATATTCTGATGGGAGGAATCATCTCCGCTCGCATCCATATGATCTACCTTCACAAATTGAATTTCCCTGAAAATGAAAACCTAAAAAAATTCAAGACCAACGATCCAATACTTTTTGTGCTATTTTGATCATTTGTCTAATTCTTCCTTAATAAATTCACAACAATATTTCAAATTTTTTTTTTTTTCGACAGCTTCAGTTCTTATAACGGTTCAGAAATCCAAACCGGAGAAATTGAGTTTACATATTCTAGGGAATAAAGATAGTCTCGAGCACTCTGTGCCAACTTGTCTGCATTTGTGTTATGTGCACGTGAGATATGCGAGATTGAGAAAAAAGAAAACTTATTTATGTTTGTCTCATATTCCTGTAGATATAGTGTGAAAGTTCGTCATTACTCTAGTTTAGAGATCATCTTCACCAAGTATGACAATATCATTTCAAGTTATATGCATTGTTTAATAATAAATTTGATGTAGTATTAGTGAAAGAGTTGAATGCAAGTTAAAATTAAAGAATTTAACGAAAAATGAATATATGCGAATACATAAACATGCAGAAAAGAACACTAAAGAAATTATACTGATATACAGATAAAGAAAAGAACAAAAAAAACTCGTGACTACCATAACGCCTTTTGTCCCATAGAATTGTCCATTTCCTAGTTTCTTCATTAGCCAAGATATCTTATCGTTTTCTACATTTGGCCAAATATGTTCTCTACTTTAATATATTGAGTGCCTGTGGCTCGTCATTTTACCTTTGGCCAAATATGTTCTCTACCCAACAATATTTTTTTATAACTGGAGTCATTTGGAACCAAAATCTAAACTCTTCATTACCTGTTAAAATTGGTTATCTTTACCAATTTAGAAATCTATAATAGCCAACCCTGCTTTATTTTGTACTAAGTACTAACGACAAATAAATCTTATAATTCATTTCTTTACTTCTTATAATACTAAAAAAATACCATCCAAACGTTGTACATATATTTACTTTCATCTCATGATAATTTGATGTCATTTTGGAAGTCAAACCATAATTTTATGTCAGTAAACTTGCTAGCAATTAGACCGATTAGTCACTACAAAAAATTATAGTATTACTTGATAGCTTTAATTTGTTTCTTCCCTTTACGGGAGTGTGTGTTTAATTTGATAGTTATTGTCTTATCTTTATGGAATGTTCTCATTTATATGTATCATTTCTCTTTGATACAGATATTGCCGACAAAAAAAAGTTTCAAGAAATCGTTTGATTGTTTAACCTACGTATATGGTTAACCGATATTGCTAATTATAGTGATTAATTTATCACTAAACCATATTATTTATTACTAAATCAATGATTAATCATTGAACCAATCTTTTTTTTACCAGTCTAACAGTTAGTGGATTAACTAACCGACGACCTCGACCGCTTTAAAAAAATAGAAAACGGTATTAGCAATTTCGAAATCCATATTTAACAGATAAATGGATGCTACCTACCATTTTTTTGGAGGGATTTAAGGCTTTAAGCTATACCTATGATACAAATGTTGGTCCCAATTTTTGGTAAGATAAGAGAGACTCGTTTAAATTGTTTCCACACAATCTTATAGTTATACCCCACCATTTCGCCAGCATTATTACGATAGTGTCGTAACAGTGCTATCTACTTCACATATTTAATTGATATTTTTTAAAATGACATCATTTTAATTTATATTAATTTTGGAAAATTATTAGTGCACGTGACGAAATTGTCATCCACATATGGCTGTGTCAATAAGATTGGCCATTTTTACCTGTGATCTTTATTGGTAGGTGCCCACTCCCCCGTACGTTGACACTTCTATAGAGAGTAATATATAGTGGAGACAAATGATAACAAAATAAGTGTTGGAAAGAAGAATAAATCTTCTTATAAGACTTGTTCCTGCTTTCATAATTTAATACATCCATTAATGTATTCAGTCTTATAAGTTATAACACAAAAAGATTTGAGTTTATATAGTATTTTTATGTTGGTTTAAAATATTTTTTCAACTATGATATACTTGTTTTAATGTTATTAAAATGGAAAAGCACATTTCTGAAAAGTAAATATATATTATATATTTAACATTAATACCAAATACATATATATATATATATATATATTATTTTATGTATGTTCTATAAAAAAATATTTTAAGACAAAATGTGTATGTGAATATTTATGTAGATTGTAGATTAATTTAAATATTTGATATGCTATTTATAGACTAAACGTGTATTCGAATATATGCTTTAACAAGAAGAAAAAAAAAAGTGTACGCGAATATATGTAGATCGTAGAGTAGGGAACACCAAATTATACAGTTCATGACTTTACAGAAACACGTTTTTAAAGAATATCTTCCTCTTAAAAAAAAAAAAAATGACAAAAAAAAGAACAACTTCTTGTGAATAATCCGAAACAATCACGAAAAACATATCGAATCGGGATGTGCTAAATTGCCCCAAGTTGATGCGTCTTTGCAAGCAGTAGCGGATCTAGGTAGAAAAAAATGTAGCATGTGTCACATCCTATTTTCTGTTTTCAATAAAAAATTAATATTTTATTTTATTTTGTACTCTTATATATATATTTTTTAATAAGTATTCCATACTAAATAAGTTTTTGGATTCCTATTTACAAGCGGAGGCAAATAGTTCCTTGTATGTGGTTCAACATGTTTGGAGTAAAAGCTGAGGCAGTTTGATTTGAAGGAGATAATCTTTAGTTTACATAGATTATTAATCAAAATCCAGGAAATATCGATCTTGGTAAATTGTTGGTTGATATTCGTCATTGGATCAATCATATACTTCTTTGCTCTCTTGAATATGTTAATAGAGAAAGAAATCAAATAGCAGATACTCTTTAAAAAAATTAGATCAACTATGTATTTTATTCACTATTCCTCCCCCTTGGATGTTGAACTACTTGTATTACTGTTTACAGTATAATAAAATTAGATGTTAAAAATATATATATATATATATATATATATATATATATATATATATATTATTCATTTAAATATATAATAAGAATACATTATAATTAAAACTCTAGTAATAAGAATACATTATAATAAGAATAAGAATACATTATATTCAACCAAACAAAAATAAAGCTTTATGCATTATAACTGATTAAGGCTAGCTGGAAGTTATAGAGGCCTCATAAAACACAAATATCTTTATTATTTTTAATAAGGCCCAAACAATGTATCTGAGGCCCAAAGTCATCGGATTCTCTGTCCAATGAGAAGCAACAAGAGGAGAAGCAACTAAAACAAAATCTGAATATCCGATATCTGAATTTCAAGATTGAAGTCCAAATTCGCTTTTGTGCTAAGAGGTCTTGTCATTAAAAAGCATATTCCTCGTTAACTAATGGCCTGAAATATTTGGAAAATATACTAATTTAATTAGAGATAGTTATTGTTTTCGTTTTAACTCTTTCTCATATTAACAAAATTACAGAGAAAATATTTGTTCATCGTAACTCGTAGGGTATTTCCTTAGAGTGAAGTTTTTCAAAATCACAAGTACAAATCTTGTTAGTGTAATATTTATAGTTGTGAGTTGTGACACTACCAAAACTTGTATTTATAAAAAAAATATTGGGAATTTTCTGACTTTTAATTAGATCGAAAGACGTGTTGGTTTTTAACACAAATCCTATTGTTTTTCTTCTGGTCCCAAATACATGTAATCATAATCATTCACAATGCGCAACGCGTCGTTGAATGGAAATGTTTTAGAGTATTATTATAGATGCATGCCTAGATGGAGGAGTATTTTCATTAACAAACTCTAGTGGAAGGTTTTAGTTCATATATTAAAAAATAATTGAGGATATTAAATGAGTGGGATGATAATTAAAAGTTTTCATTAAAATCCTATATATAAACACATACTGTATTTTTTTTTCTAACTAAATTTTATTAAAATACCAAAGTACAAAGATTAGGATTAAAAATCGAATACAAAACATCGATTTATAAATTATTGTATAATCAGTTATATGCACCATATACAAAAATGAAAAATAGAAAAAACGGATTTGAAACGATGCTTCCTTTCGAGATAATTCTTACACGCTAATAGACATTGTAGACTGTTATTTTTATTTTTCACTATTCATCTCACTCTGAATGCCATATTGTCATTGCTTATTTTACTTTTCAAATCATATAGAAAAATCTATTACATCCGTTATATGTTTGAAATGTCGACACGAACCAATTAGTTCTTCGATAATAATGTATATACTTCATATTGCTCCGCTTGGACTCCTTTTATACTTGCATATGTCGAAACTCGAAAGCTTCTTCCGATAATACCGGTCTCTCAAACCTTCCAACAAAAGTTATACAAATATATATAGGCCCAATATCTGATAATGACCATGCCCAAATGGTTAGTGGGTTGTGGGATTTAAATATTGAGTACAAGGACGATAAACATATGATCCAATATTTGATTTGGGTACGTATAGTGAAACAATTGATCTAAAAATTGAAAGAAATCTTGATTATAATTAGAATGACTTTACCTAATTCTATATCTAAAAGCTTAAGACATAATCCGAACAGAACCGGAAAAAAAAATCAAACAAGACTAAAAATAAACAAATTAAATATTTTTTTTTTTTTTTGTCAAACAACATACAATATTGTGTTTACGACGGCTTTAATACATTATATATTAGATTACATGATTTAGTAAATTCAAAAAAAAAAAATTGATTGAAATTTAACTGGAAGTTAAATCAGAACTATACAAATCTATCCGTTTAGGTTTTATTTTGCTTTCAATTCTTCTTCTAAACCAAAATTTTCAAAACTTAAGAGTAGAATTTTGTTATGATTACAATGCAAGTATGTATATGTATAGATAAAAGTATATTTTCTTGTGTCAAGAACGTTAAGACTTATGAATCCGTATATCACTCCAAACTATAAATCAAAGCGATCTTTTGGTAAACAGGTATATCTCAATAGTTTTTAGGTTGCATATATATATTCTGATAACCACATCGCATATCGAAATCTGGATTATTTCTCAAAACATATAAAAACATGGGCCAACTATCGTTAAAATCGTAGTATAAGAAATCGAACTTTGGTATGGTCAAAGTTTCAAACTACTGAGTATTGACCACCATTAGTGATTTTCGATTGCTACGACTATATTTATCCGCACTTTGTCTATCTTTGAGAGTCCATGCCATTTTAATTTACTCATTATTGATAATTTTTTCATGATATATATATACAACTGAAAAATGACAAAATTATGGTGATGGGAATCTTTTGGAGGAAACAAACATAAGTAGCTTTTTTTTTGGAGTGTTGTTGATAAGGAAAAGGACAGGGCGTTCGTGTGCCACTCTTTGTCGCATCTCTTTTTTTCTTTTTCCTATAATTTTTTTTTTTACTTTTATATAAAAAAAATCGGATTTTCTCGGTTAAAATCCAAATTCTTCGTATTTTATGCTGCAATGAGAAGCACACATTTAGCAGCTTATAGAATTACTAGATTAGAATCCGCATTTACGCGGAATTGTAATAACAAATTTTTAAACCCGTTAAAATGATTTTTTAAGAAAATAGAAAACAAAATCGGTTCACTACTTAAAAAAAATATATATTAAAAACACAAAATCGAAACCTAAGAGTTGTTTATTTATTTTAATTCTCATATGTTTTCAATTAAAATATTCAAAACACAGAATCTTCTGCGGATCCTAAACAACATTAACCCTACTTCTTTTGTAGTTCACACACTTTATCAACTATCTTTTTTATGTTCTGCTTCATTAAAAACTTGGGTATGCAATTCGAGTCATTTGAGTATGTTAACGATCTCCCATTAACTCTCTCGAAACAAACAAAGTCTTTTTTTCTCTTCATAGTCATCTCCCGTATATGATCGCTCTACTCTTCATATCATAGTTAATCTTATTAGAAATATATCATAGTTAATCTTATTTACTTTTTTTTCCTTTTCTTAAATGCTAATAGATCTTTTTCATAGTTAATATAACTTCTAATATTTTATCAAGATACGTGTCAGAATATTGAAATATATCATAGTTAATCTTATTTATTTATTTTTATTTTTTTCTTAAATTCTAATAGATCATTTTCAAAGTTAATATAATGTCTAATATTTTATCGGAACACGTGTGAGAATCTGAATCGAATGAAGCGCCACGTGTCACGATATAGTTAATTAGTAATCTTATTTTCCTTTTCTTAAATTGAAATAGATACTTTTTATCTTCCTTTTCTTAAATTAGAATATATATTTTTGTTTTAATTTTTTTTTAAAACCTTATCGATTAACTTGATTGACACGTATCACGATCATGTTAATTAGCAATTTTGACGCATATCATTAACATCTACAATTTTTTTTAATTGAAATATGTCCTATTTAATCTAATTTACTTTTTGTTTATATTTTCCTTAAATTGAAATAGATCATTTTGTTTTATTTTCTTTTTCTTAAATTGAAATATATTCTAGTTAATTTAATTTAATTTTTTAATCTAAATCAATAAATTTGATTTAAAAATAATATTTGATCGAGATAGGCGTCAAAATCTAAATCGATAAACTTGACAATCTAAATCAATAAACTTGACATGTGTCAAAATAATAGTATTTTCCTTTTTATTTTAGTATTAGTATATTTTTTATTTAAGATATATTTTAATCAAAACACGTGTCAAAATCTTATCGATTAACTTGACACGTGTCGCGATTATGTTAATTAGCAACTTTGACGCATCCAACTTTATATAATAAGATATGTTAGGATTTGGATCCTAACGATATTCAGGATACGTTTAAACAAAATAAAAATAAAGGTACACATACTTTATAGAGATTGTCTTTGCTATGACATATGAGAGTTGTGTTTACATTCCATCGATACGAG
Organism: Alliaria petiolata; assembly: GCA_020283515.1. Taxonomy (NCBI): domain Eukaryota; kingdom Viridiplantae; phylum Streptophyta; class Magnoliopsida; order Brassicales; family Brassicaceae; genus Alliaria; species Alliaria petiolata. Next base: position 174,151,154 of record JAHZTW010000001.1, read on the forward strand.
TTTCATACTAATTAAGGAATTTACAACTTTTTGTATATTAAAGACAACGGTGATAATCATCAATAAGAGAGAAAACCGTAAAACAAATTAACGAATACAATTTAAAATACCTGAAATATTTCTAAATGAACAATTTTAGTTTAAAAATTTGGCCAAAAAGACTTCGCTCCCTTATACAACCCGCCCGGTCATCGAATCTTCACATCGTGTAAGAAGAATTTGGTTCCACAACACACAAAATTTAGTTTCAATCAATAAAACAAGAAGTCTAGTAGATATATAGATCATACCTATGAAATAACCTACTAATCAAAACAAAGTTTTTACGTTGTAACACATCAAAATCATTTCTCATAAACCATAGACAAAACACAACTCGATCTGCAGCGCCTTAAAACCTAAACCTCATCCTTACGTCTAAATGATATAACAACTCACAAAGCATACCAATAATATAGAACTAGCACAGGATGAAAACACCCTACTATATTACTCACCTCTTCAGTTTTTTGTATTAATTTTTTAAAAATTCAACAACGTTTTCATTGACGAACAATGAACTCAAAAAATAAGTTTAGGGGAAAAAAGTCGACGTAACAAAAAGTACTTCGTTTTGTGGCCGATATTACTTTGGCTCAGCCTTACGATTAAAAAAGATGTAAAAGTATTTTTTTTTGCAAAATAAATTGAACTATACATGTATCAAGAGATTCAACTTTACAAAAAAGACAAATAAGATAAAGTTGATCTTCTTAAAGTGAAGACCAAAGAGGAAGACGAGAGCGATCACTTGTTCTGTAGGGCTTCCATGCACATGCTATTGCCTCCTCGACCTTTTATTTGTTTTCCTTTTTTTGGTCGGCTTATTTCTTCTTATATCAAAGTTAATTACATTAAGATTGTTTTCCTCAATTATTGAGTTTTTATATATATTAATTAATGAAGGAAACTACTAGAAATCACTAAATTAAATCATATTTGTTTAAATATAAGTATATCGTTTTTTTCCAATATTTAAAAAATTTCGTTCAACAATTCATGAAACAATTTGTTTTTGACTTTTTAGAACACCTGATTCTCTATGTATTCATTTTTTTTTTTTGTCAACAGATATATATATATATATATTTTTTTTTTTGTGCTGTTTTTGGTTTTAAATCGAGTTTATGTATTGGTTAGAAACTTTATGGTCCCTCGAACAAAGATGTGTTTGTTTCAGTCACCACGAATCTAACATATTCTTTTTGCTCGAAATAATTAGTCTGTTCCTTGGAGATTTTCGGATATACAGTGTATATTGAATTGTTTGTAATTACACATCATATCTGTTCATTGTTTTATTGCTTTAAACGAGAATTATTGGGGTTTAGTGGACCAGTACCTAAATAATTATTTATATATTTTACACAAAAAAAAAATATATATATATATAATAGTAATTTCTTAATCGATGTATTATGTGCAACTGGATTATGCATGTGTTTCCGTGATCCTTTGCTTTTTACTCCAAATTCGTCCGGGATGTAACACGTGTCAGTCTAGGATTCACTTACGGCTTCTAAATATCAAGTGTCTCTACTTTAGATTTTTTCTTTATGGTTTAATGAATATAGTCTAGTATAAGCTAGTTATTTTTATTTTTTTGAACCAAGTATAAGCTAGTTATTGTAATGATGTTAGTAATGGTGAGCTCGTTTTTCCTAATCACGTACTATATGTTTCGAATTAATTGTTATGAATGTATATAGTTCATTCGAAAGAAAAGAAAAGAAAAATCTTAGTAGATAAACTGATAATTGATATCAATTGTTATGAATAGTTTGATAGTAATTGGTAAGTGAGTGACATGTTCTTTTTAAAAAACAAAAAAATGGGAGATATGAGCTTAATCAGCTGTCGTTTTATTTTCCATGTGAACCAAATATCTCTCATACTGCTCACATAAGATTCGATCAAGAAACTCGAATAACTTTACATTATATAATTAATAGCGCCCACATTAAATTTTAAAATATTTCGATAACTCTTGCATTTCCTCTTAAATTATTGTGATAAAGATATATAGAATCTCTGGGTAGATTGATTAAGGAAAGATTATACCGCCAATGAATAATGAGGTTCATGGTTCAAAAAAAACAAAATGAATAATGAGGTTCAACGAATCTAACGAATCAATCGGCGCATTAAGTTAATCAGCTGAGTTAGTATTAAAAAAATCAGCGCCTTTCGTTAATCGATTAATTTAATTTTTAAAATAGCATTGTTTTTTGTTTACCAATAGTCCAATTTATCAGAGATGAGTAGAATGGGAGACTGTGTAGATTATATATTAAAGGTATCATCAGAATTCACAAGTCCGCAGATATAAACATAAAATTAAATTTCGACAAAAAAACACATATAATATAGTGAAATTTTGAAAAAAAAAAGTATGAATTATTAGCTATAAATATTATGAAATAAATCCACACAGCAAATATTGTAAAACTTTTTTCTTTTGTAAACAAATTATTGTGAGTCAAAATGTTTTGGAAAAACTACAAGAAAATGTGCTATTAGAAACGAAATGTCTGAACGTAATATATATAGAGTTACTTTTCAATAAAACAAAAAGAAAAACTCTTTAAAAATCGTTTTTCCCCTTTCTAGCATGGCTTCAACGACTATGGCATCACCACAAGCCTTGCGACTTCTCTTGCGGGTCGGTCTAGAGCCAGAAGGTGTTGGAGGCATACGCTTGTTGTGTCCATCAGTGACGTTTATTTCATCTAACTTAATTCTAATACTACCACTTAGATGAGTTTGTAGAAGATTTATTTGTTTTTAATCCTTTTCTTATATTTTATGCTGTTTAAATTCTAAAACAGATAATTTACTAGCATGTAGTAATAGATTCTATCAATATGATATTAGTTATGCAAAACTTGGCATCTTTTGTCTTGGATTCTAAACATTTTAAATTTATTTATATTTATTGACAAAACAAATTTATGTCAACACATAAAATTAATGTAACCTAAAGACTAAAATCAGTGTTAACTATAAATATGTTGGGTCATTTGAAATGAATTATAAGGAAGTTTCATAAGTAAATTATTAGAAACAAAATGCAAAATTTAGCACCAATTTTTTTTGAATCCACACAAATAATTTTTTTAAATTGCTATCAATTTTTTTAAGTCTTGAAGAATTTAAAACATATAAAATTAACTTTAAATCAATGATCCAATAGCCCTTAATCGTTTGAGGTGTTATTTCAGTCATGCATCTAAAGTTAACTCTATTTTTTTATAATCTTCAATATTTTGATGAGTTTAAGTGTTTTTAAATTCTAAGAATATTCATGTTATACCTTAGATTTTGTTCTATTAATTTACTAATAATTTTAATTGGAATTCAATTTAAAGAATTTAATATGCAGAGATTTTTAAAGTTTAAAGTTTTGAATAAGACTAGATGTTAAGGGAATATTTAAAAAATTTACTGAAAAAACACCAAACTTTTTTTTGAAACAGAAAAACACCAAACTTTATAAAAGATGATTTACAAATATAGGATCCAATAATTGTTCACATATACAATGAATGTAACCATTTAGTTTTCTAAATTTTTTTCTTTCATCATCTAGTATATTCTAGTTTTTTCATTTCAGTTTTTTAAAGTGTGTGAATGGTAACAGCGAAATCTGTCAGAATGCAAAATCTGACGGAATTTTTTATGACTTTTAGCTGAATTTAGCTAAATAACTAATAATTTAAATAGTAACAGAGGAGAATAGCTAAAAAAAAAATTAATTAAGAAATATGAATTAAGTCAATAAATATGTGAAAATAAATTTGTTTTTATGTATTATTAATGTATTAAACAACATAAAAATGCAAAAAACAAAATAAAGAGCTGAAACAATAAGAATCGAACTAGAACCGACTAACCAAAGATTCAAATGGTAACATATAAATTTGGCTGAATTTGATGGAATATAATTGGTTAACAAAATAAAAATATTTTGCGTATGGTTGAGAAACATAAATAATTGAAATATAGATAAACTAAAAATTAGTAATATTTAAAAAATTAAATTAAATAGTAATGATCAAAATATTACAAATGTAAGCTTGTTTAAGAATATTAAAATTGTTTAAATGTATTAAGCTACATTAAAATACAAAAGAAAAATTAAGAAGAACTAAGGATACATTCTTAAATATATTAATACACTAATGATACACATCTCATATTTGTTGTTTTATTCTTTGTCATATATGTGTTCCATCTTTTGTTCTTTCTCGTTCTCGTGGGATTGCATCAATTTGCAAAGCATCATCAAAATCAAAATTTAAAAATTTAATATATATATATATATAAATATATATATATATATGTATATATATATATATTTGATCTTTTAAATTAATATTTAGAATCATATATATATAAATCTCATATTCTATTTATTGCCCATATTATTTGACATGTTTTTAGAAGATACATTTTAAATATAATTTTGTTATCCTAATATTTATCTGATATGTATTCGCTATCATTTGATATTTTATATGAAACTGTTATTTTAAATAATTTTACAAAACATATAAATTATAGAAAATACATTATAAATCAACTATCATACAATTATAATTTTTATTAAAAAATAATTTTATATAATTAGACTATTCAATCCATATATAAACTATAATTAAATAAATTTCAATAAATAATCAAGAAAATGCACCAAAAGTCAATTAAGTCAAATTCTAAAATTTCTTTTCAATTGGTGTCCATTATTTTTCTTAGTCAACAAATTTAGCAAATCAGCTGTTACAGTGAGTGCCATGGTTTATAGTCATAGAACATCTTGAGCCAGTCTACGTTACATGGACTTGAGCAAGAAAAAGTCAAAAGACTTCGCAAAGACTATGAGTTAAGTGAATTAACTCCATTAATTAGTCAATCATAGATTATACTTATTAGATATTTTAGCTGGCCAAATCACTTTTCCTTGAACGAAAATCTCCTTTTAACCCAATCTTTAACAACTAAAATTGGCCAGCTACCAACATGTACTGTATATACATCAATCCTCTGTCAAAATCTCCCTCAAATCACCCATTATATTTCCACAATCCCTCGGATACTATTTTAATTAAACTACTTTAAACAATAATCTAAGATCCCAGACATGCTCCTGACTAATATGCAGAATATCCGCCGAAAATACTTTTATACTAAAAGTAGTTAGAAAATTACCGAATTTGCAGATTTTAAGTCAAAATTAAACGAACTTTTTAGTATTAATTTTACAGAATTTTTTGGTTAAATAAAAAAATTATCATGTTTTGTTTTTGTTTTCGGGTCGTTAAATTTGCAGAATCACAGAATGACTAAACAGAAATTCCACATTATGCAGAATTTTGTGATTGATAAAAAAACTTTGCTGTATCACATAACTATTATACAATTTATAGACAACAATAATCATAGCCATTGACAATATAAAAAAAAAGAATTTCAAGATATTGATATTTTCCTCCTTTCTAAATACGAAAGCTTGAGAAAACAAGAAAAATGATCAAACTAGTAATTTGTTATTAAAAAAAAAAAAAGAGTTTAAAAATTACTTGACGAAATGAAAAGTAACTGAAAATCTCAACCTCTGTACAATGGAGACCGTTGTTGAAATATCATCTTCGAGACTCTCGATTGCCGGAAAACCTTAATAGGGCTCGGAAAATTCCATCCTTTCCCTTTTCCCGTCGCCGGAGCCGGCGAAAATCTCGAATCTCCGGCGACCGCAACGGACCTCGACTTCCTCATGATCGCCGGCTTCGTATCTCCTCCTCTGTTTCCCATTAACATCCTCCAAAACGACGACGTTTTCCTGCTCCTTCCGCGCTCCGATTCTAGACCCGACCCGGAATCGATAACCGTATCCGGTTTAAACGGAACCGCCATCGATTTCGATCTCCGGAACGCCGGTTCGCATTCGATCAAACTCGCGACTCGGCCTACCGATCCGGTCCCGGAGAAATTAAAATTGATATCTCCGGCGAAGAAGGAGAACGAGGAGGAAGAGGAAGAAGACGACGGAGAGAAAGACACGGCGGCGCGTGAGCTACACGAACAGGGAAGCTCGTGAGCACAATCAGGACAGAGGGAAGAGAGTCGTTCGTGGAGACAGAAAGGGCAAACGCCTCCTCCGCCAACAAAACCGCGTTTTGAAAAGTGTTTGGGACATTGCGAAAAACCATCTTCGTCCATGTTTTTTTTGATTTTCTTCTCGAAATTTTAATTTTTTTTCTCGCGTTTTCTCTTCACGTTCTCGGAGTTTTCAGAAGTGAGAGAGACTACAAAGGAGAGGAGAGTTTTTATTTATAAAGCCATTACTCTGCGTTTTAACTACGGTTAAATTATTACTGCGTTTGGTCATTGCACTTAACCTTTGGTTTAACTTGGAAGCGTCGAGTCATTATCACATTTTTTATTTTTTTACATTTTCTTAAATCATTATCACATAATACTGTATGCCTTTGATTAACGAAACGGTGCGTTGCACTAACTCACTTAAATAACTCCTACGATTGATGTTATTATTTACGTTTGTGCCATCATCACTGGAACCATTAAGTTCATTCACGTGTGGCATGACTTCGGACTTAATAACAACTTTACTGGAATATAAACCGAACCAGATTGTGTTTGAACCGGATTTTTTAAACGAATCTGAAAATTGAAATTTGTTTATGTTTCAGAATATCTCTATATTCTTACAGAATAAAATAAATCAAATTCATATATATTGATTAAAATATAGTGCGATATTTATAGTTTTTTTTTCCATCAAAGTCAACCTAACGGCATTTAAAAAAAACTCCTAACCAAAAAATGAAATTTTGTTTCAATTCGATGAAAAATGTTCTAAACCGGTTAGATTTTTGAATTTGATCGAAAAAATTGAATAGCCACCTTTTGAATTTTAAATTTTCAAAAAAAATATTTATTAAAATGGATTCCACAAGTGCACGAATCAAAATATTTGACGTGTAGAAATAAAAGCATGTATGTGCTTAGATAAAGACAGTTCCGAGTTATGGAGACAAGCTTACTTACAGAGAAAGCGACCTGACCAGCTAAAATTTAGATCACATCCATTTGATTTGAAGGCAAAGATTGTTGTTAACTCAAAGTTGTTGTGTTATAATTCTTGTATATTTCAAATTTGTAAGTGTATATTATAATTAAAAATAAACAGGTTAATTAATATTTGCCTTGTCCACAATAATTTAATTTTTGATGTCGTTGCCTCGCTGGATATTTAAACCCACACTCCATCACACAACTAAGGCATGGGCCTCAAAACCTCTCATTATGGGCCTCTTGTTTTTAATTGCGAGGCCGAATATTCAATTAAAGCAAGTTTTACGATTAAGAAGCTAAGGTTTTCTTTTCCCAATCTAAAAAATAATTATTGTTGACGAAAAAAATAAATATAATAATTATTATTGTTTTTTTTTTATAACTTCTAATAATAATTATTGTTTTTAAATTATAAAAGAGATCTGGGCCCGTTTACTCTTTTATGAAAAAAATATCTTTGGAAAGCTAATACATATGGAGTTTGTGTCAAATCCAACAAATATAGAAGAAGATTCTCTTCTGAAAGTAAATGTAAACCTTTTTTTTTCTTTTGTTAAATATAAACCTGCGTTAATTGAATATTTGGCCTCGCAATTTAATTGAAGATATTTCATGGATTTTACATCATTACAGAAAATCTCTCATAATCAATTTTTTTTTTTTTTTTTTGCATCTTATCATATGATTGCTTCTTCCTCCACGACCAAAGGTTTTTTATTTTAGTTTTTATATAAAAAAAAATCCACCGATTTTCTTTCCTGTTTATAATGAAAAAATAAGAAATTTGTTAATCTTAGAAATATAACAATTGGTAGATGAAACCTTTGCTTAACATGTTTGTCTTTCAAAGCATATATGCTTTCGAATGCTGTAAAAAGTAGTGTTAAGCTATGTTGCATGGAAACGGAAATGATTACGTCTAAACGAAACGTTTCCAAACATGACAATGTCATTTAAAAAAAATATAGAATTGGAAACGTATATATAATATATATTATATATATTATGAATACTAAGCATTAAACATCTAAATTATATTATAAGTAGAATACTTAAATCAACAAAATTTAATATATAATTTTACATAATTATTAACTAATAAAAATTAAAATATGTAAATTCAAAAATTTAGAAGATTTTCTTCATTGTCAATTTCATTAGTTACATTAACCAAAACTATCTCCAATTTTGAATTATTTAGAGAATGATTTTCAAACTAATTTATAACAAATTTATTCTTATTTACCAAATTAAAATAATTATTAGCAAATTAATTATTAACATACTATAAAGAATCAAATTGATCACTTAATATTATTTTTATAATTATTTATTTGTTCAAAAAAAACATTAGTTTTTATCTTGTTTTCAAAATGGAAACCTGTGTTTCTAAAATAACAATGCGTTTCTAAAGTGTTTCCAAACTGGAATTTTTAGAAAATGCGATTTTTCGTGTTTTCGAAGAGTTTTCGAGAGTTTCGGTTTTCGAAACTTTTCGGAAACGGGAAACGCACCTCGAATGTAGTTTTCATGTAGGTTTTAAGAAAGTGATTATAATTTTGATTTGAACAAGATAATGGTACACATATATATGGCAATACAATAAATAATAATTAAGCTAAAAATATTAAATTAAACTAGAACAATGAAAAAGAAATGTAAATTAGTTAGTCACTTATAAACACTTTAAAATCAAAATAATATTATATATCTTAACATATTTTTATGATTCAAAATGATGAGCACCATCTTTTTTTATTTGTACTATTTTAATTTATAACGCTATTTTATACCGTTAAATTTGATTGATGATAACTTTTGTTAAAAATATTGCTAGACGTTAAACAATTAATTAAAGATTATACAGAACTAATTGAGGATTAGATTTATGACTTTGATCTATTTTTAATTTTTATAGTTTATATAATATATATGGTAGATAGATACGTAAAAAGTTGGTTTGGACGTTTTTGCAGTCTTAAAGTTCATAAGATCAATTTCTTAGTGAATAATTTTTGTCATTTATTTGTTTTGGCTTTTTTTTTTTTTTGGTATGATCTTTGTTTTGGCTTTAATGAAGTGGAAAATGACTTCATCTTCAATCTAAAAAATGTTGATCTGCAACTTAAAAACTCGCCGCGACTTGATTTATTTTTATAATTTTTAAAAAATTTCTTCATTTATTTTTATGTTTTTGTTAATTTTGTATCCAAAATCCATAGATCTATAGAGAAATGTCGTTAAGTTTTTCTTAACAATTCCAAATTTTAAACGATTATGTTGAAATTGCGACGGCCACAAGCCCCTAAACGCTTATACTCCGGCTAAGCAACCGCGAGGTAACTGATAACATATTTGAAGGTACACTTTTTATCGCATTAGTCGAACGGTTATTAATAACAAGTAACACTTTTTTTTTTTTCATCAGAAAGATATATTATTAAAAAGATGAAGAACACATTACATCAGAAGCAAGCGAGAACTTTCTGAAATTAAACACTGAAAATAAAACTAACTTCCTAGCTTTAGAACCTCGGAAGACAGCCTTGAAAAGAGCACATCTTCAGAGGTTTTTTTTGGTTTTTTTTTTTTCATCAGAAAGATATATTATTAACAAGTAACACAAATCGTAGGTTTTTTTTGGTCCTCGTCCAATCAAATTAAGTTGGGGAAGTGGTTGTGTATTTACCTAAAATAATATAAATAAATAAAAGTGGAGCAAAACAAAAGACACGTCAGATGACAAGTGGGTTATGTGACACGTGGCATTTAAAAGTGACACATGACAAGTGATCATGCCAACTTCCTTTTCCTTTCAGTTCCACTTCCACACAAGTGATCTCTTTTCCATACGCGACAAAATCCAACACACATTCGCTTTCTCAGATTCCGACACGTGGCAATCATCCAGTTTCCAGATCATCTGATATACGATCAAACGCAAAACAACAGGTTTTCTTCTCTTTATTTGTTTTTCCATCTAATTCAATAATCGAGGTTGGAGAATTTAAAAACGCAATTAAAAAAAAAATACTATCCTATATTCCTATTATTGCAATCTTTTACGACATCTCGCTATTCTCTTAACTACACTAAAACTCCTTTTAAAAATGTTATATATATAAATTACTCAAAAGAAAATTATTGTTTTTACATTAACTACGATTGTTAAAAATACAAGGAAGTTTGAAGTCAGAGTTACACCAAGAAATACATGTATATATACAATCTATAGCAATCAAATAACCTTCCAAACAATTTTTTTTGTATTAGTTAAACATTTTTAATTTTGACCTGATCGGTGGTGTAGAAGATCAACTGCTAATTAATTTTTAGAATCTACCCAAACCAAGATTTTAAAATCGCTCAAACTCTGCTACATCAATGATTCACAAACGACAAGCCTCAAAAATGCCTTTCATACAACCGCTCGAGGAGCTCACATAAGAAGCCTTTTTATGCCTCACATGCTCGAAGTCCAGCTCTCGGATGCTGATGCGTTCCTCAAAGACTGAGGCACGTTTTGGGGATGATGGTGGCTGAAAACTGGATTGAAGTCACTCTTTCTCAGCCGGTCGAATGGAGTATGGTCGAAGTGGAGAGATGGCGCCTCTTCAAGAGACTAAGGTCACTCCTTTAGAAGGCTGGTCGGATGATGATGAATAGATGGGTGGGTCGATGGTCGCCACAAAGCCTGATGGTGAAGGCAATGATAAGACAAGTTAAACTGGGCAGAAATCGCAAATGCCTAGAAAAACTGAAGAAGAGAGAACTCTTTAAGAAAATGCTTTGCTCTTTATTGATTGTGTGTAAAATACAAGGCTGTGATGAGACTTTATATAGAGTCCAAACAGCTATGTCCTTCTAGGGGTCTTGAAACAAATTACAATGAATGCAGCTAAATTAAAGGGATTGAAAATGGCTAACAATTGCCTTATCTAATGGAATTTCAAAATTCAACAATAAATGCAAGAAAATCATGACAAAACAAAGAAAGTTAGTCAAACAATATAATTTAATTCAGTCTTACCTTGGCTGATTTGGTGGGATTTGTTTGACTTGATGGAGGGGATGAACCTGGACGCTTTTAGGTTGGGAGAATGGTGAATAAGAAAACTTCATTTCCTTGCTTGATGAGTGACCATTCTTCTATGTATCTTCTTGGACCGTCCTTCATGAAGTAGTCCTTCTCTTGATGCGGTTTGGTTTGCACTTCGGTGTTGGAGATGGTTAACTTCGTCAGCTGCTCGGTTATGTCGTCAACGTCTTGTTCGGCAAGTAATGCTTCCACGGCTTGGTTGAAGTTCTCCCTTAATCTCTTGGCTCCTGCTCTAGTTAAGGGTGGCGTGATTATAGCTGGAACAGGGATGGTCGGTGGGATGTTGGTATTTGGGATCACATCAGATGCGCTCTTCGAATCATGTTTGTTCGATCTTTAATTGTTTCTTAGCTTCATAGACCTCCCTCAAACATTTAGAAGTCTCTCATAAATCCTAGCTTACGCCTCCCTGTTTAGAAAGACATAAAGCTCTTCTTCGAACGCGTTTGTTCGAATAATATCTTTGAAAAACATGACTCAGACCGAACCTAACTCTTTCCTTTTATCTTATGTTTTGAAAATTTCTCGGTGAGAGGATTCACCAACCTCAAACTGGTCTTTTGATTCATGGAGACCAGCTCTAAAATATTTTGATTCATGGAGACCAGATCTGGAAAAAGAAGAAACTACTCATATTCCCAACCCTCTCAAACTATAGAGACACAACAAATTAGCAAACAAAAAAAATGCGTTTAACCAAATTAAAAAAAAAAAAAACATTACATCATAGATAGCCACAAGTGTTTGGTCGATCAATCGATGCAATGTCATATACATCTTTACTGCCTGTAATGAGGGCAAGTAGGGTAAACACGTAACATGCAATAGGCTGCTATAACTATAATCATTTCTTAAAAAAATGATAGAGAAATAAGTACATTTGATCTAAGATCCGATAACCTATAACCCAACAATTCGGGAGAGGTAAAATCTATAAATGCACAATAATTTTGATAATTAAAAGAATCTATTTTCTCGTTTCATAACAAGAATACTTTCAACTTCTTTTTTTTTCTCCTCCAGATGAAACATCTTGAATAGAAAAGGACATCGTCAAATTCCTGGAGTGTATCACGTAAGTGTCTCGAATGATCCTAATCGTATTTTAGTGGTGCAGATTTATTTATTTGTTTATTATTTTATAAACATTTCAAATTTATTTATTTCTCAGTAGTAAACTCCTTTCGAAGAATTTAGAAAAAATTTGCAGTTTTAAAAAAAGTAATATATATATATATATATATATATATATATATATATATATATATATATATAATGTTTTGAGGGGAAAATAGTATATATAGATAAAAACAAAATAGTGCATATAATGTTTTGAGGGGAAAATAGTATATATAGATAAAAACAAAATAGTGCCTAGATATAACAATACAATTAATAGATTAGATCGTTTGACGTACATGGTCTACGTTTATATATCCTACAATCTTTATAAACTAAGCCGAAAGATTCATAATTTATTCGATAAAATTTAATGGGTCAGGGCCAACAACCAAGTTGTCATAAAGGAAATCGATAATTATTTTTTTAATATATGTTCAAAGAATGATATCTTAATATAATCAAATTAAAACACATCTTTTCGTAATTAATTTTCACAAGCATCGAAGCCTTTGATTGAAATCACTAGAGCACGGTTTTATTTAATTTAAATTTATATATTATAATTTTTTATATTTACATTATTATTATGTTTATTTTTATTTTATATTAATTTTTGTTTGGTTTTTTTTTTAATTTTAGATGTTGTTATAATTTTTTTTATTATCCTAAAATATATGTACACATATTATTATGAAGTTCTCTTAACATAAATTGTGATGTGTTATTTGTTAAAAAACTTATTCCTATATTTCTATGCTGTTGTAAATATATATATGTTTCCCCATTCAATATATTTATTCAATTGTTTTTTTTATGTCTCTTATTTCTAACAAAATCAACAAATTGAATTTACCATCAAACTTAGCATAGGAATTTTGGGACAGATTTCTTGTTCCGTCCCGTATCTATCCCGAATTTTCCACCTATTGCCAATCTCGTTCAATATAACTATATGTTTGAGATCATTTATTTTATTCAAATAGGTATGGGAAGAGTACATGAGAAGAACGAATATGAGATCACGTACCCAAATTACCCATTTAAAAAATTTTAATTTGAAAACTCTATATAGTTTCTCAAATATTTTCGAAATTTTCTTGAATTTTTCCAACCAATTTCGATTTTTCCCGATTTTCCCAGAGTTATCCAAAATATGTAGGTTGATCTCTACCCAAATTATTGAGAGTTTAGAAACATATTTTAGGTAAAAAACCTGAAATGCTCCGTATCCATAAATTGTTTCCCAAAGTTATTTTTCAATTTCTAAATTATTCGTTTCGGTACCGTACCCATAAATTCTTGAGAAAGTATATCCTATACTTCGAGCTCGTCCTAAAACCTGAAATGGCCAACGCTAATCGATTCCATCCACTCTTTTTATTTCTTATTCGAAATAAAACTTTATTATTTTTTATTCGAAAAAGCATTTATAATGTTTGTGTGTTTGTAGAATAAGTGTATTTTTACTTTTAAATTTGGTTTTTGTTTGTTTTCTTAATTTTAAATAATGTTTTAGTTTTTTTTAATTTTAAAATATGTAAACTTATTGTGAAGTTTTTTTCCTAATAAAAATTATGATATGTTAATTGTTTAAAAACTCTTTCTTATATTTATACGTTATTGTAAGTGTATATTTGTCTCCCCACTTAATATATCTATTCAATTGGGTTTTTTTTTCAGTCGCTTATATCCAGCGAGATGAAGAAAGTTATTTCACCATTGATCTCATCCATTCTTTTTTTTATTAGTCAAAATAGCATCATGATTTGTTTTGGTAGAGAATTTATAGTTTTTGTGTTTTGTAAAATAAATATGTTTTTTACTTTTAAATTAATGTGTGGAAGCCAAAAATTTACTTACACAAAATATATAAAAATCTATTAAAAAACAAAAATTTACTGATATGGATAGTTTAGATGGAGAGAAATTTGTCTAATTATATATATGATTTGAAGCAGTAATTAGCTTTTGTAGTATCTAATTTTCATAGAAAATTATAATATAATATTAAGCACTATATTTTATTATTTTAGAACTATATAAACATTAAAAAATTAGTTGCTAATTCGATTAAAAAACCTGCGAAAACGAAGTATAGAGATCGTATTATCAAATGACATTTAGAAAAACATTATATTATATGCTATGATTTTTTTTTTTTGAACGGATATATGCGATGATTTTTGGTCTGGGAAAATGTATGAATCTATAGACTCAAAACTTTCTAATCATAAAAAAAGCAAAAAAAATCTGGACATTTTTGGTGAAAGTAAATGTAAGATATATTTGTAATTGTGTTTATAAAATATATGCATTACGAATATTATATTTCATTTATTGATAAAAATATAGTATTACTACAAATTAGTGGACCAATCGATAGGAGCATAGAAAACATTAAACATGTAATATTCTGATTAGGTGTTTTGTCGTCTATTTCCGGCAAGCGACTAAAATATATATAAAAATCCTTATGATAGTATTAGAAACCATAGATGATTGACTTAAACCAGACCCTCAAATAATTGGAATTAGAGAATATAAAATAAACCATGGAGCTAGTCTACGCTATAATTCATTATTATTCAAAGGATTAGTTGAAAACTTAACCAACCCAATTAATATTTTCTCTGTTGCTTCATCCAAGACTCATCCCGCACAATTTTTTTTAAAATTATACTATTAGTAATTTGCATGATAGTAACACAATTGCGTGATTCAACATTTTTATCAGTCGTAAATTTGGTTGTTGTTGTTATAATTTTAACAAATATGCCATGGCCTAGTTATATTAGGTTGGCCAGAATAACAAATATGTATACTTTTTAGTCGTACTCAAAGTTTATTTCGGATTAATGACTAACTTTCTTAAGCACACAAAATACTAAGTTTAATATAAAATATAGTAATTTCAAGTTATTATAAATAGAAAAATATCGTAGATAATTTTAAGTAATAAATATATGTGAAATGAAGATAGTCTATGCATCTATGGCTAAACGGTTTATCCATGCTATCTATGATGTGATCAAAGTGTGTGATTTAATGATATGCATTTCCGTTGTTCTTGTGTCATAATATGGATTAAAATTAGCTTCCCTATGTGAAAATAAATGTAGATTATTATAATAAAATGAAGGATATGTTTTATCATGCATTGTGTATTATGAAAATCAATGTTGGATTTTTAATATTTATTTGAATGAAATGAAGGATATGTTTTGTCGCTATTAAATAAAGGAGGTTGATGTAAAAACAAAAACTGAACACTTACAAAGAATAGTATTAAGAAGAAAAAAAGGCAAACAAGAAAGAGATTAGATTAGGACAGAAAAAAAAAATGTGTTCATTGATTAGGGCTGTCAATATCTTTATTTTCTCATTGTACATTCACATCCACAAAATTAAAGAAAGTTAATTTGCATATAATCAGAGCCGTTCCTAGCGTTTTGAAGGCCGGAAGCGGTTGTGAATGATTTTTATTAGATAAAATTTGAATTGCCATTATAACTTAAAAAAAATATAGTTCTCATTACTTTTAAGTATTACTTATTGCTTATCACTACTATACGTAAACAATAATCTCAAAATCAGCCTAAAAACAATTATACAAATATATCACACGTAGGCGAGTGTTTCTTTTTTTAAAGGGTAGGCACGGCCCTGCATATAATAGTAACATTCACATCTATTGAATTTTAAGAGTTTTAGAGAATATTTCTTATTTGGAATCAAATTTTATATTGGTTTGGTTTTAAACGATTTGGTTCCATTTAAATCCCGATCAATTTTAAAAAGTTATAACAAAATTTAAATAAATTAACTAATTTTAAGTAATACTATAAATTTTAATATATTTAAATATACTTTTAAACTATTTAGCTGAAATATTAGTGTTATGAATTCTGATTAGTTCGCGTACTTCCATTCGATTTTATAAGATTAAAGTTTGGTTTGAATAATTTGATAAAAAAAATTATTATTATCTTTGAATTATTTTATAATTTGGTTTGAAATCAGATTAGAGTTTTTTTTTTTTTTTACCAAGACGATTTGGTTTGATTCAATTTTTTTGCCCAAGCCTATTAAATCGTAATTTATACTATTTTCATAGTCTATAAAATTGTCACTTAGTAGCTAAACTATCTAGTTGAGATGAAATCTTAGTGGATGAAACTTGATCTTTTACTGTAACCAGCAAAATATATGTTCGACCACTTTGTAAAAAAATTATTTTGGTAAACTCTAAATGAAAAACATAATTTTTTTAAACCACGTTTTTCTATTTTTTGGTTTACTAACAATACAATGTAATAGAACATAATATAGAGTCAAATTATGTTATTAAAAAAAATGATAAATTTACTATGAAATGGAAGAATTTGAAAGTGCAACGGTAATTACACTGTAATGTGCTAGTCTTTTTCTGTCATTTGATATTACATTTTTTTTTTAATTTTAAAAAAATTACACGTAACACATCAGTACCAAATGCCTATAAGAAAGACACAAAATCTATTAAAAAAAAAAAAAGTTTACAGGTGAAACACAATCTTACACCAAGTTAATTTCATTCCAATTGTTCTCGAGTAAATCTCAAAAAACCCAAACCATCCTTGTCAAGATCAAAATAAACAATCTCCAAAGCATAAAATACAACCGAAAATTTTGCTCGGAGCACAGGTTTTCAAGGCAAAAAAGACGGCGATGAAAAAAATCTTCTTCTAAAGATGAAGATGAACGAAAATGTTCAAAAAAGAAAAGAAAAAAGATGAAGATGAACTGAAGCATACATGTAACTACACTACTGTTCCGTATGGATAGTGGCTAAGCCCAAACCGAATGACAAATACAATGTTGAACCAAGAAAAATAAAAACACCAGCCAGAAACAACATATTAAGATATTTTCTGAATTTCCTGTAGAAAGAGATTTATTTTATTTATGTTTTGAGAAGAAAGAAATTTGGATGCGACATGTGTAACGTAGTGTTAAAACGTGTAAAAATTAATAATCAGATTACGTTGCTGTTCATTAATGACGATCTAAAACAGTTAATTTTTTTCTTCTTCATTTGTCTCTCGAACAAGTCTTCAAGTGAAGGGAATATTCTGATTATTTCCCATCACGTTAAAATGTACTAATGAACCAAAGAATTTTTATTTTTGTTTTGGGAAATATTTAATTTAACAATAATAAATGTGAAAAGAAGAAGAAGAAGAAAGAAGGAAAGTGGGAGGGTGGGTTCGGGTTCATTGAACCCTCCGTAGCAAAAGCAATATCTCAGCTTCGGTTTTAGGTTCGGGAGCAGTCGACTTTTGTGCGGATAAGAACGTCTCTTCGTTCTTGTTTTTACACGCGCATCTCTCTCTCTCCTCTCTGCTTTGCTCTGTTCTGCCACTCTCTCTCCTCTCCTTTCTCTCGCTAAAAAAAAACTAGCGATCGAAGAGAATCAACAAGAAGCTACTGTCAGAGAAATCAAACACAAGAATCAGAAGAATCATCATGGTAATCATAATAATAATAATAATCCACGAATAGAAGAGAGATATGTAAAATTTCAGGTTTTTTTCTTGTTGCTTATTTATTTCTTCAAATGGGTTTCTCTTCAAATTTGGTTATATCATCATACTCTGTTTTATTTCTACTTCAGAGATCGATTCAAGTTCCCACCTAAAACTCTTTCTTTCTTAAGCTAATGATCTTTTTTCCCCAAAAGGGTTCTCTCAAAATTCGAATCTTTTTTTCTTTCCCCGAATTGATTCTGTTCTAAATTAGGCTCTGTTCCAATAAGAACAAGTTTATCAAAACGTATAACCATTTGAGATCGTTCTGGTCACAGGGAGCTGAAGAAGAAAACAATAAGATGTTGCCTCTATGGCTAAAACCTCTGCTTCGAGAGAAATTCTTCGTACAATGCAAATTACACGCAGATTCACACAAGAGCGAGTGTAACATGTACTGTTTAGACTGTACCAATGGTCCTCTCTGTTCTCTGTGTCTCTCCTTCCACCAGGATCATCACGCCATTCAGGTTCGTTTTTTTTTGTTTTTTTCACTTTCTTGTTAGATTCTTTCCAATTTCAGATTTACTTAAAACCACAAAGTTTATATCTTTTTTTTTTTTTTGATAGAGAGAGAAAGATGGAGAAATCCAGAATTTGTTAGCTTGGTTGGTGATTCTGACTTTGTTGTGTCTTGATTATATTTACAGATAAGGAGATCATCGTATCACGATGTGATAAGGGTATCGGAGATTCAGAAGTTTCTGGACATAACAGGAGTTCAGACATATGTGATTAACAGTGCTAAGGTTGTCTTCTTGAACGAGAGACCTCAGCCTCGACCAGGCAAAGGTGTTGTCAATACCTGCGAGGTCTGTTATCGGAGCCTCGTCGATTCCTTCAGATTCTGCTCTCTTGGTTGCAAGGTAAAAAAGAAAAGAAAAAAAACTACAGTGAAAAAGAGTTAATATGTCTTTGATCTTAAATGCTTTGATCAGGAGTAGTTAGTTGTGTGTTGTTAGGTTGATGGAATTGAGAAAGTAATTAAGAGATTCTATGTTTTTTGGTTGAGAAATCAAGTTGTAACCTCTAGTATATCTAGAAAAACCCGGTAAATAGCATAAAATGTGAAAATTTTTGGGTTTGTAAATATATATTTACTTGTAGAGAAATACCATACATTAGTTTTTTCTTGGGTCAATTTACTGAACCAGAGGCTATTTTAGGTAGAAGAATATAATAAGTATAATAAACTTGGTTGAATAGGTAAGCTAACTACTATACTATTCAATTATTTCTTTTATTTATATGATTTTGTATGTAGACCGTCTTTTGATTCTTTTAATCCCTTGTTCGATGGGAATTGAGAAAACGACTTTAAAAAAAAAAAAAGGGATTTTTCTTGTTGGGTGGGCGAGAAATTGTGGGGGCAATGATAGCAACTTCAAGAAAATTGTGGAGTTTGAAAAAAATAGCATTTGGGTTGACGAGAAAGTAGAGGGGAGAAAATTCCAAGTCAATTAAAAAAAAAGCTTCGTTCTTAAGTAACCCGCACAATATCAAAGGTCTTTTCAGTTTTCATTTTCATAACTTTTTTTTCTTATTATTATGGCTTTCACTAAGTCTTTGTTGTTTATAGGAGACTAAGTACTAAGATAACCCTAGCAACAACATTTGTGAATCTTTAATAATATCTTCTGTTGTTTATTTTTTTACTAGATCTCTGGAATTTCGAAGAGTTTCGACAAGAAAAGAAAAGATTGGACGAACAATAATCATTCAGATTCCGATGATTCGTATAGCAGTACTAGCATCGGGAGACTCAAGAAGAACGATGACATGATTAACAACAATAGTTTCACTCCATCGACACCGCCTCTATCCGCCGTAAATCGACGAATCGCTAAACGAAGGAAGGGGATTCCGCACCGTGCTCCATTTGGAGGACTGATCATAGAATACTAAAGAAAAAATGGTAATGTATATAGTCTCATGCTAATAACAATCACTAGTAGTGTGTGTGGGGTATAGCTAATGTATATATATATATATATATATATATGTCCATAATGGTCTAAAGCAATGTAAAAAGAAAAGCTTAACATCATAGTGGGGAAAGATGATAGAACGAAGTATGAAAGGAAAACTTGTGCCTGTATATTTTGGGCTCAAATGGTAAATATGTAAATGTAGAATAGTGTTTGTGGGAAAAACCGAAGAAGACAATAGTAATAAATAATATAAGTATATATGTGATGCAATGCAAATGTGAATGAAATAAAGGCATTTTACTTACTTTGTTTCTTGTTTTTTTTGTTCATAGTATCTCATTTATTAGTTTCTTAAAAGTATACTATGTTGTGTAGCTAAATCATTCATTGCAAGAGAGCCGAGAATAGGGAAAAAAAAAAGAGAGAGAGAGTGATTTCACTTGATGATCCTCTCTGCTCTATTTGTAGTGCTGATTCCAATAAATCTTTATGACTTGTTTTAAAGAACACTTGTTACGAATTCAGCAATCTACGTTACATTTTAAAAAATACAATTCCTAGTCTCGTAGTGTAGTTGTATTACTAATTTACTATGCGATTCAAATCGATATGAATGATTTGTCTAGATGATCTAAGCGACCTATTTTAAGAACACTTGTTACCATGCATATTCAAAATAGGTAGGAACGTGTATGTAAATCAATAACAAACAAACAAAAAAGAATCTAAATAGTAGAAAACTTTTAGATGAACGAATAATAATATGCTTTGATATAAAAAAAAAATATGTAAAAATAAAAAAGGTAAAATAGAGGCTGTAAATATTACTATACATATAGGCTGTAAAATAAAATAAAATGATGGTTTTAGCATGAGTGTTTTTGTTTACTGTTGAGTTCTGCACGTGCCCATTTTTATCATTAAGCGGGGCCCATTTATCGTCATCTTTTTTTTTTTTTTGCCCATACGATCGCTCAAACGGCATATATATCACCCGATGATGTAATCTTTTGGATTCTCCCGAACTTGTTAGAAACGTGACACAAATTCTGTAAAATCCACCTTATTAATTATTTATTTTTCGTCATTTTCATTATTGTTTATCCTGTAAATAGTACTATAGAATAGAAAAAAGGAACAATTCTGGAACAAGCATGTGTCATGATGTTGCCAAACCCACTCACACCACGTAAATTGTTTCGTCCGATTGTCCAACAATAATAAAAATGTAATAAAATATATAGAAAATGTGATTAATTAGTTGATTCTTTAGNGTTTTTGATGATTTTTATAGTTATAAAATATTTTTATATTATTAATTTATTCTTTAACCGCTATAGCGCCCGCAGGATAATCAGTCGTAAGAATCCCGCAAACGCAACTATTTCTAACAGTTGTGCGAGTCGTACAAACTGCTTAGTGACGATGTTAACCGCAATCGCCCGCTTCCGCAAACTCCCGGAACCGCAAGCGTAACAGCTTCGTTAATAGTATGCTTCATTCTTTCATTCAAAACAATATTTTCAATATATTTAATCATCATTTACTATTAATTGTTAACAACACCTTCATTTTTAAACTTTACAACTTTGTACTCATTTATTTTACTTTTAACCATTATTTAACACAATCACAATTTTATCAAAACCAAACTTTTATTATATATATAAAATCCAAATCCTCCAGCATCAACTTCATTTGGACACATTTTTAATGGTCTTAGTAGATCCGAAGTGGTTTCTCAGATTATTAAGTTGTTAGTGTATGTTGTGTTAAGTTTTTTATTATCTTTGATTTTAGTAATAATTATGTTTTTTTATTTTTTTTGTTTATATTATATATTTCAAATTTTATGTTGGTTATATTGTTGTAATTTTGATTTATTATATATTATTATTGCAGTTTTATTTATAAATTAATAAGATAAAATAAAAATGCATAGTTTTAAAATTTAGTAGATAAAAAAATAATACATAATTTTGTTTGGGTATAATAAATATATTTTAAAAATTGAAGCCATATTTTGTAAAAAAAAAATTTACCTTCAAAATATGAAGAAATATTGTTCTCTCTTTCATTTTAAAGATGAAAATAAAGCACTATCTGTTATATAAAAGTTGAGTGTGCTTCACAAGAAACTGACACCTAAGCACACTTCTGCATGACATATCAACCAAAAAATAATAATAATAGAAAACTCAAAATAAAATCCTCCATTAATCGATCATCTAATTTATTTAGATTTCCTAGGAAAAAAAAGACTAAAACCAAAGGGACACAAATGTTTTAATAAAATTATTTCTTTGACTACTCTAATACTAAATTCATAATCGATTCTCTATCCATATAATTTGCTCCAATCCGTATGATTTCCAAACTCTTTAGAAAGAACTCTATCCATCATCATCGTTCTTAGGGACGATGGCTTTACAATCGACAACCTAACTCAAGGAATTAGTGAATAGTAATTACAAGCCAATGGATATGACAGGAGATCTGAATCAAATATTACAGAGGAAGATAAGGAGACACAAAGAGAGGAGGAAGATCTATATCTTCTTTTTTTGCTAATAGATTGTAATTCGGTTTATTTGTGTCGTTTATGTATTTATTTGTAGTCTCCAGGAAATAATTTTTCAAGCAGCTCCTCCAAATCAATCATTCAATCCTCGCTCAATCCCTGCTTATTACAACTATGAAAGGATCAAGTAAAAAAAATGCTTCATTAACATGTATGGTTTCTATCATTTCCACGTTTCTTTTTTTTTTTTTATAAAAAAAAGTTTAAGCTATTTCATCTTTTCAAATTGTTTGTTGTCTTTGTAATAATAGTGGCATTTGATGTTTCAGAGAAGAAAATTAAACCCAAATATGTGGCTGCAATCATTTTAGGAGGGGCGATGGTGCAAAAACTCTTCCGTTATACAAAAAATTTGAGAAACAAACTGCATATGCATCTATATGGTTATTTCTCCTATTGTTGTATGATCCCTTTGGTTTATTCCAATGTTTTCTTTGTATTTATAAATCAATTTTTTTCTGAACTTATAAATTGTTTTGTTCTATTAAGCTATAAATTGAAGAGTTTTTTTAAGAAACGTTATGAGAACTGACATTTTTTGTTGATATAAATTTTTGACATCATTGGTTTTTTTAATTGCAGGCATGAAAAAATCTATGCTCTTATCCAGGTTGGTGTAGAGAGCAACAATACAAATGATCAAAATATCAGTTTGTTGATCTAGCACTTAAAAAAGGTGATTTTGTATTATTTTGTGTTCAATTTCTATTTGCCTGATTAATATGGTTTATGGGACATCCAATTTTAAATATACATAAATGCTCTGAACTTGAAAGGAGGGGATATACAAGAGATATGCTACGTTGTAACGTTTTCTTATCAGTTACAAGTCTTTATAATAAATTTTGGCAACCATGCCACCAAGAATTCTGCACATGTATCAAGAGAGAAAAAATTAGAGAGAACCAAATTTTGCAGATCTCCTTTATTTTAATTTATAAGTGGATCCTAAGATGAGATCTACAGAGAATTGTTAGAGCAAAGCTCAATGCGTAGACTTTCTTAATTGTGAATAACAATTTGCGACTAACATAATCTTGGCGTCGTGTAATTGTGTTGTTTAACTTGTTATCGAAGGGAATAAATTTCTTATAAAAAAGGTTCACATAGTTATGTGTTTATTAGGAATATTAAGCACAATATTCTTCAAATTTTCAAAAATAATAAAAGGCAGTAAAATTAGAAACAATTTTCAAATAATAAAAGAAAATATATAATCGGGAAGCATATAGAAACAAACTACAAAGTTAAAAATAAAATAAAAGATAAAGCAAATAGAAGAATTTTTCTTACTTGACCTTTAAATTAATAAAAACTCCAATGGTGAATCTTTTTTTTTTAAATAATAATTTTACATCTTTAATCAGTGTAGGGATATAAAAACTCAAATATCAAATACGAGATCAAATCTAAATATACACATAATGAAACATATTAAAAAATACACACTAAACTATAAAAATATATTTTTTAAATAAACACATATTAAAACAGAAACAGTACATAAAACATTTGTGAAATAAAAACATACGCACGGGTAATTCATCTAATTGAAACAAATAATGAAAAAAAAAGGAGGGAGAAATGAGAGGCCTTTATCGTTTGAGAGAAACCCTTGAGAGAGAACACACTTGTCCCTTTCTCATTTGTTGATTCTTTAAAAAAAAATTAATTCTTTATTTAATTTATATATAAATAATGATATTTTTTTGATGAGAGAATTTTTTTGGGTTTCTTTTAATTGATGGAGGTGCTCCCTTAGAGCCAGATCAAGAAAGTATAAACTGAACTGATTTGATCAAAACGTTCGTACATGCTATTCTTTTCTTTTTAGCATCTCCAAACGTACATGTTCTTATTCCAATTTCAGACATGTGAAATCTGAAAAAGCTTTGACACACAGATATTCCAAATCAACGACGACAGTTATCGTTTAGACCAGGACCACCGTAGAAGAAAAAAACCCCCCAATAAGAATTTCCATTTCCTGCTTTAACGTTGTAACAGTTAGCCTTACTAGCAAAGGGGGAAGCTCCTTGTGCTTCTCTCAGAGTATTGGATTCATCAACTGTCATAAGTTTCCTGAAATAGCTCGCTCTCTTAGGCCCTTCTTCTGCGAAATGTCCACTTCCCATATCGGTGGCCGTGTGTCTCCCATCGGTCATTAGGTTTACAATTTCACCGCCCCATCGAATTGACGCAGCTCTATCTCTTAGAGAAGTAAACAACGAGCCAGGCCAGTACCCGACAAGCTCTTCACCGATCCTTAGCCACCAGTTTCCGCTGTCCTAAATAATCAACAATCCATTTTGGCTTTAGATGCAGATTTAACTTAGGAGGCAACTCAAGTTACCTTTACTATATATATATATATATATATAGGGGGCATTAAACTCATGCAATGATATTGTACCATTAAATAATGAAAATTAGATAAAATTTTATGAGATATAATCCCTATATATTAATTGAAAAATATTTTTACAGAGTAACCTTAATTTTGTGTATATTATTTACAATGGTGTCATTTTGCTGATGTGTCATCGCCAGAATCATTCTCAGTAAATATATAAAAATGGGTTTATGTTACTAGATTAATTACATGTTATGCCACTCACATTAATTTGGCTAGACAATAGTTTATATCATTTATTTATTCATTTAATTTATGAATATATTCTCTTTCTTTTTATTTTTTACCAAAAGTATATCATACTAATTATTTTTTTAAACACTAGATTTCTTCTCTTATTTTTGTTTAAACTTAGTTTTGTAAGAAAATAAATCATCACAACATTCATATAGTAAAATATATATAGATTTTTGTGTGCATGTGTTATAATTCGAATTTTTAAAAATGAATATAAATTACTCAAATGATTAATAAATATGAGTATGTTTTAAAAGTCTCATATTGGAAATGAGGATGTGTAGATAGTTTAGAAATCATTATAAAAAGAACATAGATGATTAAAAAAACTTTAAAAGAAGAAGCTTGATTTAATAGACATCCATATTTATAAATATTTTGTTTGTTTAATATGGTTTGTTAATAGAACCATATAAATTAACTAAATAATATAAATATTTAAACTTTATTACAAGTTAAAAATATTATATCAAAAAGTCGAAATATTAAATTATATTATTCACATAAATATAAAACAGATTAAATTACTTTTACTTTAAACAATTTCAAAATAATATTTAATAAAATTATTTATAGATTTCTCATCATGCGCGTGGCGCAGGTTATCACCTAGTAAATTGATAAAGTAGATGTAATTATAAGATGATATAATTTAACAGAGAGACTAAAAAAAAAAACTATATATGTTAGCTAGTACCTTCCATATAAGTATGGGGAGGCTGTATTGATCTCCGTCGTATTGAGAGACTTGAGTGTAGGATCCACCTACAGTTATACGTGTGCTCGTCTGGACAAAACCTGAGCATTCAGTGTTGTAGCATCCTGTGCTTCCGTATCCATCCCTCTATTATATAAAATTCCATGATGGTTAATTAGAATATTCTTGGTAATTAACATGTATATGTGTTTTCGGATTGGTCGAACAAAAACAATCTTGTCTATTCTGATTAGAATCCAGAAAGTAATGAACCGTCTTAACTTTTTTTTCAAATGATTAGCTTATAATATGCTTAGGGTTACTTACACATGAATTTCTAGAAAACGGGAACTTACCGTCCAGTAAACAAATAATCTAACATTATTATCACCATATTTTCCTGGACAAACCTATAAATTTAAGGCAAAGGAAGATAGTGAGTTAATCAAAAAGTTTTGCATATGAATAATTAGATCTGGTTAAGGATTGAGGACCAAATAAGAAGTATACAAGACCTGCAAACCAACTTCAATTGTGTTAAGATTAGATCCATTTCCAGACGAAAGCCAAGTCTGAGCCAAGCTGAACTCGTTGGGGACTTCAACTTCTGGTCTCCAGATATTCATTACAAATTTTGTCCCGTAATAATTTCCGTTCCTCGAATTCATGAGCGCGTGCTAAACCGGCTCCAAAAAATGGGGACAGTGCTAATTAAAGCTAAAAATCTCTTAATTAAAAACCAAACAAAAACGTACAATCTTATACTCCCTCTGTTTACATTTAATTGCCATTTGGAGAAAATGTATCTGGATGTATTAAACTCAAAACACATCCAGATATTACTCCCTCCGTTTACATTTAATTGTCGTTATGAAAAACGTATCTGCAAAAAAACTGGATGTATCTGAATGTGTTTTGAGTTTAATACATCCAAATACATTTTCTCCAAATGACAATTAAATGTAAACAGAGGGAGTAGTATCTTTCTTTTTCCCCTCTACTCAAATTCTCAAGCGCATGTTCATCGATCTCAAGATGTCTCTTCAAAAGTCATGTGACTCTAAAATATATATTGTATTGTTTTACCAATTATGTTTTCTGAAACGATCAGATTTATTAGTTATATTGATTCTACATTTTTGGATTTAGAATCTTATTTTTCTATTTCTGCAAGACAAACTTACAAAAAAAACCTACAACTTAAATATCATTGTGACTGAGTTATCAGAAGCATAGATAAGATAATAAGTACATTTCTTAAAATTAACAGAAACAAAAAAAATCATAGTGTAGAATACACTTAGTTATTAATCATCTTTTTTTTTTTTTTTGAACTTGTTATTAATCATCTTACATGATATATTATTTCTTGCCGTAGGTATAATTTTATTTACCATATAATAATAAAAAATATAACAGTATTATTTGACATATATATAATTTGGATATTCTAATTAAAAGATATGAGATAAGACGATGTAAAAAAACTGCACATTTGATCAAAGTCTACTCGATCTGCACATGCCCACACGAGAGTAAATAACAATAGGACAATGCATAAAAAAGTGTACCTCATGGTCTCCAGGGCTGCTTTGTTGAGTCTTTTTACCGAAACTCCCTATGGTTTTTTGTCGTAAGATATCTTCTTTCTTTGTTTTTCTTATAGGAATAGTGTTTTCTGGACAGTACTCTCCACTCTTGTGCCAAACCTGAGTAGCCTTTGCCTCTTCATTGCTGCACGTAGAATAACCTTCCGGGATGAATCTCGGTCTCAGCTACAATCAAAAACTTCCTGTTCGAACATGATGAATGCATGTATAAATAAAAAAGAGACTGTAAATGAAGGCAAACGTGGATGGTGTGGTTTTTAAGCAGAGGATGGTCAAAAGCTGGTTGCCTAGTTATTGGGACACAATATATAATATCACCATCTTCACTCTGTAAGAAATATTAAATCGACAAATTAATCTCCTTTCTGTCCGTGAATATAATACCCGAAGTATGCAGTTACGATGCTTCTGAAATCTTCTATATATTATGAAACATATTAAAAAACAATTGTATAACAAATAAACTCACAAAAAAATCTTATATATGATAGTAAGTAAATAAGAAGTAACTATAAATTTTGTTTTCAAACACATCTAGATAAATTTTGAAACAACCGTAAAATAATAACATATACCAATAATATCTGAACCCCAATATCAAAAAAAAAAAAAAGAAATATCAATTTTCTCCAATTTTTATTATACTATTATTTGGGTTTTTTTATGCAAGTAAAAAACAATCTTGTTGTATTAAATTAAAATACCTTAATGGTTTTAAGAGCATGCTTCTTGAGCCGCTTCGAAAGTCTATGTACTTTGATTTCCTGGTAATCAGAAAGCTCTTTTCCATAGACACAAGGAGAGATTATCACCGTTATCACTATCAGAACAACCGTGAAGCCGGTCATTCCCATCATATATGGATAATTATAATCCTTAGCAAAACTTTCGGATGGTACGTACACTTTGGTTTTTTTTTTTGTTTTTGTAATTTTAATCAAATATTCGTTGGAATTTGATTAGTAACAACTGCACCTTTATGTTTTTGCTTTAAAAATAAGATTATAGGTTTATTTTTGATGTGGTTGTGGATTTTATTGCTCTAGGATTTTGGTTGATAACAACTTTTGGTCTGGATATTTATGTAATAGGTTTCCTTAACAAGCTTTGACTATAAACGTTTTGTATGATTTTTTGTATAATAAATCTTCCAATTTTGTATGATTTTATAGTCAATAATAAATCCGTTGAACAAGTTTATAGTCAAAGCTTGTTAAGGAAACCCCATTACATAAATAAGAGCCTAGTTGATAACGGTTTTAACTTTATGTTTTTGCTTAAAAAATGTGGTTGTAGGTTTTTTTGTTGTGGTTGTATATTTTATTATTGTAGAATTTTGGCTTTAAATTGTAAAATTTTGGAAAGCTTGTAATTGTGTGCTATATAAAAAAATGTTTTGTACGGCTAAAAAACTAAAAAATAAAAAATTTGGCTGTAAGCAAATAAAAAAAAGTTAAATTTTATAAATCATGGTTGGCACATACAGATTTGAGCTCAAGGGGATGATTGGTAAGTGTTGTAGACAAATTTGTTTCTTTCTAAAGCACTAATTTCAAACCAATCAAACTTTGACTTCATTTTAAAAACTCAAAGTCACAAGTTTTATAAAAGAAACATTTTAACTTTACAAAGAAAATTTTCTACGGCACAAATTTAAGAATTTTGAGAATTTTTCTTTTTAATGAGATACGTTCTCTTTTTATTTTTACATACTTTATTCTATTTTTTCTCTTTTTAAATTTTTTTAAAAAATTATGCTTATTTTAGTGTGTAATGAAACCTTAAAATATATTATGCATGAATTCATATACATATGCATATATATATGTACATATTTAAATTATATAATATATTTTTTCAATCGATAATATGTTTATTAGAAATTTGATATATATTATTTATCCTACGCTATATATATTATTTATTGATGTAATATAATAAAAATGATTAGTGAAATAATAGATAATTAGTTTAAAGTGACGTCATATGACATAAATAAAATATTTATAAATTTCACATATACTATTTATCATATTGAAACTATTATTTATTTATTAATTTAATACAATAAAAATTTAATTAGATAGTAAATTATTAGTCTACAAAATCTCACTAATATTTATAATTTTTTATTTAAAATAATCATAACATATAATAAAAATATGAATTTATACAACAAAAATGTAATGTTTACCAATCATGCTTTTATTTAAAAAAAGTTACAGCCAAAATTTTAAAGGCATAGCCAAAGAACATAGAACTAAAATTTTACAGGCAAAAATCTAAAACTACAACTGTAATCAATCATGAACAAGACCATAGAAGAGTAGATTGCTCATGTATTATATTAGGGCCTGATTGATTGGTAACAAGTATAACTTTATGTATTAAAACCGTGAGCTTGATTGATAAATGGTAAGTGCTATGAGTGTTGTACACAACTTTATTTCTCTCTCCAACACTAAATGTAAAACCAATCAAGCACTGATTGTTAAAAAGGAAGGGCTGATTGTTTGTGGCTGTAAAATCTGTAGACAGCAAAAGTTTAGTGTATGCATGAAAAAGATATAAATTATCTTTTGATTTTAAAAAGATATTTTTTATTAATTATTGCATGAAAAAGACATAAATTTGTAATATTCTATTTTTTTTGTTTTTTTAATAAAAATTAGATCGTTTTCTTTCATAAAACAGTATAGAACCAATTAAATACTACAAAATTGTAAAGACAATTTTTTATAGTAATTTATCCAAAAAGGAATTTAACTTTTTAAGAGTTTTTAATCTTAGCATTTTTACAGGCAATAAATAATTAGAAGAATTTAGATTATAAATTTTTTATGAATTTAGCTTACATATTATTTTACTGTTGTAAACACTTGTTGTATAATTAAACTCACGTTTTATTTTGGTTTGGTGTTTCTACTTTTTCTTTCTTATATACACATAAAAATAAACTCTTTCTCCATTTCTAACTAACACTTTCGAGCTTTTGTGAAAAAATCAATTTTTGTTAATGTTGTTTACTTATTTGCGGTTCGTTCTTCTTCACCTACCCACAATTTCTTTAATCATAATCTACCTATGTGTCATACATGTATACGGTTTCAAGCATTTCCTTCAAATTAACATTTTCTCATGTGCGATTGTTTAACATCCTTAAATTTTGAAAGTTCATCATTTTTTGAAATTAATTATCCAACATACTTCCTAAGTAGTCTAAACATTCGAGCCGCCTACTCCAGCTCTGGGTTTGCCTTCCATTCTCTTTAGTTGCGCAAGCACCAAATTGGTTTTCCTTTAAAATTTACTTTTGCTTTTTTTTCTGCGGATTAGTCTTCAAATATAAAATCAGAACATTTGCAGATTGCCATATTTATATTTTTCTCAATAGTTTTACATGTTCGCCATGCGTCAATATTCAATATTTTTAGACTTCAACTACTGCAATTAGTTATTAGCTTTTAGCCGTTTACCCATACATTACTTTAATTTTGTTTCACAAAGCCAAAAAAATAGAGATAAGAATGAAAGGTTTAAAATATTGTTATTGAATGGTCTTACCAAAACAGTCTCTTCACAACATTGTTGTTGCATATTTGCATTGGTGATTAAGGGTCTTTTTCCTAACATCAATTATATAACATTTGTGAAAACTAGTATATTTTAAGTTGGTATCTTAAAATTAAGAAATTATGAAAATAACAACTTCAGCCCTTGAAATAAAAACCCACAAATTAATAGTCCAAAGCGTGACCATCATTGTCTGGTCTGCAGCAGGTGCAAGTAATAGCATATATAAGTAAACATACAGATAAAAATAACTTATACCTGAGAAAACGAAGGAGAGGGTTGTGTTATATACATGTTTCATAGACGAAAAAATCTCTTGCCTCCGCTGCAAATAAAAACTCAAGACCACCGACACTGTTTGCATAAGAATAATTTAAAATATAATTTTCCTACAAACATACGACCAAAACATGACTTTTGTACGTACACCAATTTAAACCATTCTATAAATCATGGTTATTGAATAAGCTCTAAGAGTTCTAATCACACCTTTACATTAAGGTTATTAAATTAGATAATAATTCAAAGTATATAGGGCCATCATCAATAATATTCAGCTAAATTTAGTGTACTAATCGACCGCCTAATAATGATTTGTTTTTTTTTTTAACAGTGGCTTTTGTAAACACTAAAAATCAAGATGAAATTCTATTTCTGTTAGACATAATGTTTGAATTTGAGAGCATTAGCGTCGTCGGAGATTAGTTTCGGTGAATGTGTGACGACGTGATCAATATTTTGTTCGACAAACATCGGTCGCGAGATTCTCGTTTTCTTTGTATCTATCATTGCCCTATGCTCCCCACTCTTATACCTTCTATTGCTTTCTGCTAAAACCATAATTTCCAAAGTTAGTGTTTTGTTTAAAACAAATCTTATTATGCGGCTTTAGTCGATTATGCGATTGATTTATAAAGATTTTTGTTTATTACAAGAGTGTGGCTTTTGTAACAATTTATTTTAGGAGCATTAGTGTCGTTGGGAATTCATTCCGACAAAGGTGCGACGACGTGATCAAGGTTTGTTGCGAAAAAAACCGTCACGATGTTCTCGTTTTATTTGTATCCATCATTGTGCTATGCTCCCTACTATTATATCTCCCATTACAAATTTTCTATTAAAATTCAATTTCCAAAAGCCATTGAATTTTTACTAATCGGCCGCCTAATAAGGATTTGAATTTTTTTTTTTTTGGTTTTTTTTAATAGTGGCTTTTGTAAACTTTAAAAATCATGATGAAATTCTATTTCTGTAGACGTAAGGCTTGAATTTTAGAGCATTAGCGTCGTCAGAGATTAGTTTCCGTAAAGGTGCGATGACGTGATCAAGATTTGGTTCGGCAAAATTCGGTCACGAGATTCTCGTTTTCTTTGTATCTATCATTGGTCTATGCTCCCCATTCTTATAACTCCCATTGCCCTCTGCTAAAACCTACATTTACAAAAGTGAGTGTTTGGTTTAAAAAAATTCTTATTATGTGGCTTTAATCAATTATGAGGTTGATTTAATAAAGATCTTTGTTTATTACAAAACTAGGGATTTTGTAACTATTCTTTTTAGGAGCATTAGCATCGTCGGGGATTCATACCGGAAAAGGTGCGACGATGTGATTAAGGTTCGTTTCAGTAAAAACGGTCACAAGATTCTCGATTTATTTATATCCATCATGGCTCTATGCTCCCTATTATTATACCTCCCATTGCAAATTTTCTGTTAAAATTCAAATTTTAAAAGCCATTGTTTAAAAAAATAACAAAAAACCAAAAAAAAACAAATCCTTATTAGGCGGCCGATTAACCGATTAATATACTAATCGCCGCATAACAAGGATTTGATTTTTTGTTTTTGGTTTTTTTTTTAACAGTGGCTTTTGTAAACTTCAAAAATCAAGATGAATTCTATTTCTCTAGACATAAGGCTTGAATTCAAGAGCATTAGATTTGCGGAGATTAGTTTCCGTAAATGTACGATTACGTGATCAAGATTTGGTTCGGCAAAAATCGGTCTTGAGATTCTCGTTTTATTTGTATCTATCATTGGTCTATGCTCTCCACTCTTATAACTCCCATTGTCCTCTGCTAAAACCCACATTTCCAAAAGTGAGTGTTTGGTTAAAAAAAATTATTATTATGCGGCTTTAGTCGATTATGATGTCGATTTAATAAATATTTTTGTTTAATACAAGACTGTGACTTTTGTAACTATTCTTTTTAGGAGCATTAGCATTGTCGGGGATTCATACCGGAAAAGGTGTGACGACGTGATTAATGTTTGTTTCGGTAAAAACGATCACGAGATTCTCGTTTTATTTGTATCCATCATTGCTCTATGGTCCCTACTATTATACTTCCCATTGCGATTTTTTTGTTAAAATTAAAAATTTCTAAAAGCCATTGTTTAAAAACAAAAAAAACAGCAAAACCAAAAAAAAAAAATCAAATCCTTATTAGGCGGCCTAATAAGGATTTGAAATTTTTTTTTGTGTTTTTTCTAACATTGGCTTTTGCAAACTATAAAAATCAAGATAAAATTCCATTTCTGTAGATATAAGGCTTGAATTTGAGAGAATTTGCGTCGCCGGAGATTAGTTTTGGTGAAGGTGCAACATAGTGATCAAGATTTGGTTAGACAAAATCGGTCACGAGATTCTCGTTTTCTTTGTATCTATCATTGCTCTATGCTCCCCACTCTTATACCTCCTATTGCCATTTGATAAAACCCACATTTCCAAAAGTTAGTGTTTTGTTAATAAAAATTCTTATTATGCGGCTTTAATCGATTATGCGGTCGATTTAATAAAGATTTTTGTTTAATACAAGAATGTGGCTTTTATAACTATTCATTTTAGGAGCATTAGCGTCGTTGGGGATTCATTCCAGCAAAGGTGCGGCGACGTGATCAAGGTTTGTTTCGGTAAAAACGGTCACGAGATTCTCGTTTTATTTGTATCCATCATTGCTCTAAGCTCCTTATTATTAAACATCCCATTGCAAATTTTCTAATAAAATTCAAATTTTCAAAAGCCATTGTTTAAAAATATAAAACCAAAAAAAAAAAATCCTAATCGGCCGCCTAATAAAGATTCGATTTGTTTTTGTTTTTTTGTTGTTTTTTAACAGTGGCTTTGTAAAAACTAAAAATCAAGATGAAATTATATTTCTGTAGAGATAAAACTTGAATTTGAGAGCATTAGTGTTGTTGGAGATTAGTTTCGGCAAAGGTGAGACGACATGAACAAGATTTGGTTCGGCAAAATTCGGTCACGAGATTCTCGTTTTATTTGTATCTATCATTGCTCTATACTCCCTACTGTTATACCTTTTATTGCCCTCTGATAAAACCCACATTTCCCAAAGTGAGTGTTTTGTGAAAAAAATTTCTTATTATGCGGCTTTAGTCGATTATGAGGTCGATTTAATAAAGATTTTTTTTATTACAAGACTGTGGCTTTTGTAACTATTCTTTTTAGGAGCATTAACTTCGTCGGGGATTCATTCCGGCAAAGGTGCGACGACGTGATTAAGGTTTATTTCGGTAAAAACCGTCTCGAGATTCTCGTTTTATTTGTATCCATCATTGCTCTATACTCCCTACTATTATACCTCACATTGCAAATTTTCTGTTAAACTTCAAATTTCTAAAAGCCATTGTTTAAAAAAAAAACCAAAAAACCAAAAACAAATCCTTATTAGGCGGCCAATTAGTGTATTAACCGGCCGCCTAATACGGATTTGATTTTTTTTTTGTTTTTTTGGGCTTTTTGTATTTTTTTAACAGTGGCTTTTGTAAACTTTAAAAATCAAGATGAAATTCTATTTCTGTAGACATAAGACTTGAATTTGAGAGAATTAGCATCATTGGAGATTAGTTTCCGCAGAGGTGCGGTGACGTGAACATAATTTGGTTCGGCAAAAATCAGTCACAAGATTCTTGTTTTCTTTGTATCTATCATTGGTCTATGCTCCCGACTCTTATAATTCCTATTGCCCTCTGCTAAAACCCACATTTCCAAAAGTGAGTGTTTGGTTAAAAAAAACATTCTTATTATGCCGCTTTAGTCGATTATTAGGTCGATTTAATAAAGATTTTTGTTTATTACAAGACTGTGGCTTTTGTAACTATTATTTTTAGGAAGATTAGAGTCGTCGGGGATTCAAACCAGAAAAGGTACGACGACGTGATTAAGGTTTGTTTCAGTAAAAACGGTCACGAGATTCTCGTTTTATTTGTATCCGTCATTACTTTATGCTCCCTCCCTCCCTACTATTATACCTCCCATTGCAAATTTTCTGTTAAAATTCAAATTTCTAAAAGCCATTGTTTAAAAAAATAACCAAAGAAACAAAAAAATATCCAAATCCTTATTAGGTGGCCGATTAATACACTAATCGACCACCTTATTTGAATTTTTTTTTTTTGGTTTTTTTTGATTTTTTTTGTAAAAGTGGCTTTTGTAAACGTTAAAAAGCAAGATGGAATTCTATTTTCGTAGACATAAGGCTTAAATTTGAGAGCATTAACATTGTCGAAGATTAGTTTACGCAAATGTGCGATGAGGTGATCAAGATTTGGTTCGGCAAAAATTGGTCACGAGATTTTCGTTTTATTTGTATCTATCATTGGTCTATGCTCTCCACTCTTATAATTTCCATTGCCCTCTGTTAAAACCCACATTTCCAAAAGTGAATGTTTTGTTAAAAAAAATCTTATTATGCGGCTTTAGTCGATTATGAGGTCGATTTAATAAAGATTTTTGTTTATTACAAGACTATGGCTTTTGTAACTATTCTTTTTTTGAGCATTAGCGTCTTCGGGGATTCATACCGGAAAAGGTGTGTCGACGTGATTAAGGTTTATATCGGTAAAAACGGTCACGAGATTCTCGTTTTATTTGTATCCATCATTGCTCTATGTTCTTTACTATTATACCTTTCATTGCAAATTTTCTGTCAAAATTCAAATTTCTAAAAACCTTTGTTTAAAAGAAAAAACAAAAAAAAAAACAAATCCTTATTAGGCGACCGATTAATAAGGGAAAAAAATATTTTGTTTGAGTCGTATTTAATACAAGTAAAACAAAATTTTAAAAATTAAATAATAAATAACACGTGTCATTTCTGTAAGTGCTGATGTGTTTGAAGCAGAAAAGAGTCCTATGCTTTATATGTGAGGAGAAATTCCTATGCTTTATATAGTATATAGTATATTTTGGAGTGAGAAATGGAGTAGGGTTGAAGAGAAATTTACTTCAAAATAGAGTTTGGAGGCAAAAATGGGGTAGGGTTAGAGA
Source organism: Alliaria petiolata (assembly GCA_020283515.1). NCBI lineage: Eukaryota > Viridiplantae > Streptophyta > Magnoliopsida > Brassicales > Brassicaceae > Alliaria > Alliaria petiolata. The sequence continues at coordinate 174,187,405 of JAHZTW010000001.1, forward strand.
TGCTCTAAGTGGCGCAGCGTATCAATGTTAAGCTCAAATCTAGGAATTTAGGTTAAAAGTCTAGAGACCTGACTTCTTGGATTGATGAATTTAATCAAAATCAACATAAGGCTCTTGAATTGATGACACAATCGAATCAATGCAAGGCTTTAGAGAAAACTCTAGTTTATTATCTTTCAAAAACTGAATATCAAAGCCAACTTACAATGCCTTATATAGGTCTTAAGAGACAGTTTATAATAACCTAACACTCTTAAAAATAGGAAATCTAATAAAATGAAATCGCCATAAGAAAAGAAAACCGTAAAAAAAAAAGCCGACATATGAAAATAGTTTCTTGGTGGTGAAGGTATCATGATGATGCATCATGTCCCTCGGGGTTAAAAGGATTCGACCTCGAATCATGACGGATCCGGTGAAACAAAACGAGAGATATAGCGTACATTGAAAACATCTGAAGTGTTAATGTTTGCTGGAAACTGTAGGCGATACGCATTGTGATTAATTCGTTCCAAGACTGTGAGATGACCTATCTTCATGAGTTTGTTGTAAGTATGAGCTGGCATCCGATCTTTCGTGAGAAATGCCCAAACTTGATCACCTGCTTCGGAGATAACACGATGGCAACGAGAATCAGACGCATCTTTGTATTTTGATGAGGATGACTCGAGATTGGTGACAACCTGCGCATGAACCTTTTGAATGTTGTCGACAAAATCATCATCTATACCATGAATACGTGTACGGTCTGGAAGAGTAGTTAAATCCAAAGGGCCACGAGGAAGAAGACCATAAACGACCTGAAACGGACTGAAACCCGAGCTCCGATTGAGTGAATGATTATAAGCAAACTCTGCTTGAGGAAGTTTCGAGTCCCAAGTTTTAAGAGAATCACCCACAAGACACCGAAGCAAGTTTCCCAAGGACCTATTGGTCACCTCTGTTTGTCCGTTTGTTTGAGGATGATAGGCGGAACTCATGTCAAGACTGGTACCGAGCAGCTTCCATAGAGACCGCCAAAAGTGACCCAAGAACCGAGAATCACGGTCTGAAACGATAGAAGTTGGCAACCCGTGGAGTTTGTAAACCTCACGAAAGAAAAGTGTTGCGACTGAACTGCATCCGTTGTCTTTTTACATGGAACGAAGTGTACCATTTTCAGAAACGATCCACAATGACAAAGATTGAATCGAAACCTTTTTGTGTACGAGGAAGACCCATCACGAAATCCATACTGATGTCTGACCACAGTTGAGTTGGAATAGGGAGAGGAAGGTAGAGACTGGCATTCGTGGCATGGCCTTTTGACGTTTGACAAGTCGTACAGCGTTCAACAAAACGCTCAACATCACGTCTCAAAGCAGGCCAAAAAGTCGACTGGGAGAGCAAATGCAATGTCCGGTCGCGACCGATATGACCTTCATTATGTGTTTCAGCAATAAGGTGAAGACGAAGGCTGTAATCTGGAATGCAGAGACGGTCGCCACGAAAAAAAACTCATCATGAAGAGTGAATTCACGAGAAAGACCATTCTGGATGTCAAGAAGAATTCGACCAAGGAAATCATCAGACTCATATAAATCGGCAAAGGCTGCAAATCCCGGGACGGAGACATGAAGAACACTCAGCAAAGAATGGCGACGACTCAGCGCATCTGCAACTCGATTGGAAACACCCGACATGTGCTTGATAACAAATGTAAATTGTTGCAAGTAAGTCACCCACGATGCATGACGAGCGGAGACCTTATCTTGACTACTCAAGTGTTTTAACGCGTCGTGATCTGTGTAGAGAACAAATTCTTTATGGAAAAGATAATGTCTCCAGTGCTTGATTGCTTGAACCACAGCATAGAACTCCACATCGTAAGTACTATAACGCAAACGAGCTCCGGCCAGATTTTCACTGAAGAAGGCGATAGGCCGGTTACACTGACTTAAGACAGCACCAATTCCCAACTTAAAAGCATCACAATGTAGTTCAAATACTTGAGTAAAATCTGGAAGAGCCAATATAGGTGCTGAAATCAACTTCGTTTTAATGATCTCAAAGGTTGTAGCCGCTTCGAGAGTCCAAGCAAAGACACCATCACGACGAATACAATCGGTGAGAGGTGCCATCAAACTGCTAAACTACGGCACAAATCTTCGATAAAAAGATGCTAGACCATGAAAACTTCGAGTTTCTGATAATGTAGTCGGAGTAGGCCAATATTTGATCGCCTTAACTTTTCCTGGGTCAACGGCTAGCCCTTCTGCTGAGACAATATACCCTAGGAAGTGAGCCGCAGGAGAGCCAAACTCACACTTCTTTAGCGTGGCAAAAAGCTGATCGCGACGGAGAACAAAAAGCATTTCTCTCAAATGTGCAAGATTCTCCGTTAATGACATACTAAATATCAGAATATCATCAAAATAAACGACCACGAACTTGCCGATGAAAGGATGAAGAGATTGATTCATAACGCGCATGAAGGTGCTCGGTGCATTGGATAAACCGAAAGGCATGACAAACCACTCAAAAAGTCCTTCGCGAGTTTTAAATGATATCTTCCATTCGTCTCCTGGACGGATTGGTATCTGATGATAACCATTCCAAAGATCCAGCTTAGAGAAAATCGTTGCAGCTCCAATTTGGTCTAAGAGATCGTCAAGACGGGGAATGGGAAACCTATATCGTACTGTAATTTTATTTATAGCACGGCTATCGACACACATTCTCCATGATCCATCTTTTTGGTATAAGCAATGCTGGGACTGCACACTGAATCTAACTTTCTCGCAAATTTCCTTTGACCACGAGATCCTCAACCTGGCGTCTAAGTTCTTCATGCTCACTCGTTCTCATACGGTGTTGAATGTCCCTGAGGGGAGGAAGGCCGGGTGGTAACTCATCGGGGAAAACGTCTGGAAACTCCTCCAATAGACCTTTAAAGTGTTCTGGAATCGATGGTAAAGACGCTCTTGTAGCCAAGTTGATCAGGATCAGAACGCGTCTCTCTTCTCGAAGTGTTTGCTCAAAAGGTTTTCCCTGTAAGATAAGGACTGGTGCTGATGGTGTGCTCTGTTTCTCGGGCAAAGAGGGTTGTAGAGTGAAATTGTGATCGTTGTAACGAAAGCTATAGGTATTGCGATAACCATCGTGTTGTACTCGATGATCGAATATCCAAGGATGTCCTAAGAGGAGGTGACAAGCGTCCATTGGTGCTACATCACAGTGAATTTGGTCCTTGAGTGTACCTCCAACAGAAAACGATACAAGAGCACGACGAGTAATGACCAAGTCTGTTTTCTGATCCAGCCACGCTAGTTTGTAAGGACAAGGGTGGAGTTCCGTTGTCAGCTTGAGTTTGTTGACGACGTCTTCAGCCACCACGTTTTTGCTACTTCCTGAATCGATAATGAATTTACAAACCTTTCATGCAATCGTACACTTTGAGTGGTACATGTTATGTCGCTGAGGGTTTTCATCAATAAGACGTGGAGCGAGACAAACACGCCGAACCATCAAGCATGGTCCACTGTCTGCGACAAGGTCCTCGATTTCCCCAATGGCTTCTGCTATTTCTTCATCATAGATTACCTCTACGTCATTGCCAGCAGTATAAAGGAGAAGACCCCTGCGGTTTATTTTTGGACAATTGGACTGACGGTGACCGATCTCGCCACAAGCAAAACAACGAAGTGAAGATGGTCGAGTAGTTGTCTTGTCCATAAAAGGCACGAGGGCAGTCTCCGTTTGCTGAGGTAGTGACGTATCATTGGGGTTTGGGTTTTGTTGTTGTTGAGCAGGACGGGTCGGCCGAGAGGCAGACCAAGAAAAATTGCTTCTGGTTTGCGTTTCAATGGTGAGTGCTTTTTGGTGAGCTTCCGATAAAGTTAACGGATTAAACAAGTTGATGGTGTGCTGTATTTGTTGACGAAGACCGGCAGTGAATCGAGCAACCAATTGTCGTTCGGAATCCTGGAGATCAACCCGTGTTATAAGCAAGAAAAATTCGGTGGAATATTCAGCAACATAGCGAGTTACTTGACGAATATTATGTAGACGTTGGAACATGAGTTGATCGTAGTTGTATGGTAAGAACATCTTCTTGAGCTTCGACTTCAATTTGTTCCAAGCGAGAACTTTTGGTTTCCCGAGGCGAGCTCGAGTTGTCTTTAATTGTGTCCACCATGCCACTGCTCTTCCACGAAAATGCATTTTCAGAACCGGAACACAACACTCCATCGGTGCCCTTTTGAACTCCAGAATCTCTTTTAATGTAACTATCCAATCGAGTAATTCTTCAGCTGATGAATTACCATGAAATTCCGGTATATCTGTTTTGAAACCCGTTTCCCAGTGAAAATCATCAATAATTCCTTGGCCATCATCACGTGCAAGTGCACGGTTATTACGGAGAGGGGCGAAGGGATTATCAGCGACTGCAAACTGGTCTGCTTCGTCGTCGTCAACATCTCTGTTCTCTTTATGTTGTTCAACGTTGTCGCGAACTGGTGGTGGTGGACGTTGGACATTAAGAGCTTGGAGGGCGGTGGTGATCGTTGCCATCTGGGCTTGAAGCTCGGTAATGGCGTCGCGAGTGATTTCTGCTTCAGTGTGTAACGGTGCTCGATGAGTTCTTGCCACCGGGTAAGACAAACAAGGAACGTAGCAGAGCTCTGATACCAACCTGGCGCAGCATATCAGTGCTAACTCAGCTCAAATCTAGGGATTTAGGTTAAATCTCTAGAGACCAAACTTCTTGGTTTGATGAATTTAATCAAAATCAACACAAGGCTCTTGAATTGATGACATAATCGAATCAATGCAAGGTTTTAGAGAAAACTCTAGTTTATTATTTTTCAAAAACTGAATATCAAAGCCAACTTACAATGTCTTATATAGGTCTTAAGAGACGGTTTATAATAACCTAACTCTCTTAAAAATAGGAAATATAATAAAAGGAAATCACCATAAAAAAAGAAAACCGTAAAAAAAAGCCGACATATGAAAATAGTTTCTTGGTGGTGAAGGTATCATGATGCTGTATCACTAAGCCAGTGAACCGGTGGGATGTAATTTAAATATTAAAAAAAACAGTTTGTTGATAAAAACAATAGTTTGTTTGTATTTAGAGCATCTCCACAATGGAGAGCTCATGAGAGACTCTTCCCAATTTAAAAAAATATATATATAATGACGTGGCCATGAGAGTCGACTCTCTGCGAAGGAGCGGAAGAAACGGTTCTGGCCTACGTGTCACGACGCGATTCGTCGGTTTTTTTTTTCTCGAAAAATCGAATTTTTTTTGAAAAAAAATCATTTATAATAAAAAAAAATTAATAACCTTTACATCATCTCTCCAATGCTGATGCTCTTATGAACTGGTGACCAACATTCACCTACCTTTTTTATTACACTTGGTTGATTAACAAATATTACAAATCCACATGATAATACATTGCTTTGATCTCTTTAATTTACTAGGTCTTTAATCCGCGCTACGCGCGGATCTGTATTAATAGTTTGGTTTAATTTGTTTTGGGTTAATATCTTTTGAATTATTAAAACCATAATAGATTTATAGAAATATTTTTTATAAAATAATTTAAAATATAATGTATAGTTTTCTCCTATTTTTTGTTTATAAAATTACAAATCTTATTAAGTAAAATAATAGTAGTGACACCTATCGAAATATCTAACTTCGACGTGGACACACATTTTATATAGAGAAGGTTTTTTTTTGCTAAGATCTTGGTGTTTTTTTTTGTTTTCCTTGAGATTTTTATAGTTTTTTCTCTAAGTTTTATGTGTTCAACTATTTGGTTTTTTGATTGAATGTCTGATTAATGTTGTGTACCTATGCATATATAATTCGTGATTCATGTTGATTCCAATTTTTGTGTTTTTTGAAATTAGGCATGTTATTTTATCAATTTTCATAATGTAAATGTAAAGTGTAATGCAATTTTGTTGGAATATGTAGAGGAAATGGTCGCTCAGTTGCTAATATGCATATGTACTGAGTTTTGCACGAGTGTGTTTGAAAAAAAGATCTAGTTGTCGTGAACAAAGAAATGCTGCATGTAGTTTTTTGCTACTCCACCAGGTCTTCCACGAGTTTATCTCATATCTCTATTCAATTTATCATTGAGATCTGTTTTATTTGCACTCTAATATTTGATAATTTTGGTTTTTAAACCTGTAGGACGGTGTGGAGTCTTCGCATCATTTTTCACTGTTTTTATTCTCCATGTTTTGATTTAAATAGTCTATCTAGATATAGCAATTTGAGTTTCATTTATAATATTGCTATATTTTATTATTTAAATGGAATTTTAGAAGGTGTTTCATGTTGGCTCAGATATAAATAGTAGCTATGTATAAAAAATCAGATTTTAATATGTTTTATTTCGAGTGTAAAATTACTTGTGTAGTGTTTTTTGTAGTTTTTAAACGAAGCACTTAGTGTATTAATTTTTGTATATTTAAACAGTATGTTTAATTTATTGCTTTAGATAGTTATATTTAAACAATATGTTTAATTTTTATATTTTAACTTTAGATAGTTATTTATAGTCGATACTGATACTTTAAAAATCAGAAGTTTTCTGAAACTAAATTTCAAATTAATTTTCTTTTTAGTTTTTTTGTTATTTTACATCTTTTGAGATTAATTTTATATTTTATTTTAATTTATACAATTTTTGTGTATGATAATACACTTTAAGACATATATATATATATATATATATATATATATATTTAATTAAGCTCTTTTGTTGTTGATTTTCCAAATAGGTATCATAAATTTCAAGTTAATTTTCTTCTTTTACATGAATGTTTTTTCTTTGTAAAATTTGCTTTTTGATATTAATTTTCATTTTAATTATAATGATGATTTCACATGCTATAAATGGTCATTTTAAATATTATGTGTACTTCTCTCAAAACTTATAGCATCTTTTTTTTCTTAGTTAAGCTTTTATATGTTGATTTTCCAAAAAGTAATTATAAATATCAAGTTAGTTTTCTTTTATACTTTTTTATCCTTTGTTAATTTACCTATGTTGATATTGATTTTTAATTTATTTTGTCAAATAATTGTTTTTGTAAATATTGATATTTTTAAGAAATAATTTTATTTTTATTTTTCTGTTAATTAAACTTTTTATATTGATTTTTAAATAGTTAGCGTAGATATCAAGTCAATTTCTTTTTAGATGATTTTTTTAATTTATCTTTTACGATATTTATTTCTATTTTAAATATATCAACATCTTGTAAGATATAATTTCCGTTTTTTCTTTGTTAGTTAATTTTTTAAAATTGATTTCTTAAATAATTAGATTAAAGCATCATTTTTTTCTTAGTTAAGTTTTTTTTTGTTCTTTTTCGATTTGTTAAACCTTTTTATATTTATTTTGTTAAATATTTAGTCTTGATATCAAGTTAATATCAAGTTAATTTCCTTTTTAATGATATTTTCTTTGTTAATTTAACTTTTTCGATATTTATTTCTATTTTAAATATATCAACATCTTGTAAGATATAATTTCCGTTTTTTCTTTGTTAGTTAATTTTTTAAAATTGATATCTTAAATAATTAGCCTAAAGCATCATTTTTTGTTAGTTGAGTATTTTATGTTGATTTTCAAAAAAGTTAGGATATATATCAAATGTTAGATGATTTTCTCTTTTGTTAATTTAACTCTTTTGATATTTATTTTTATTTTATTTTGACCTAAATGTTTTTGGAAGTATTGACATTTTTTAATACACAATTTTATTTTTCTTTTTCTATTATTTAAATTTTTTATATTGATTATTTAAATAGTTAGTCTAGATATCAAGGTAATTTTCTTTTTGATGATTGTTTTTCTTTGTTAATTTTTTTCTTTTTTACTGGTTTCCATTTTAATCGTATTGAAATTTTGTAAGATATAATTTTCGTTTTTTATTTAAAATAATTAGCTTAAATATCAAGTTAATTTACTTTTAGATGATCTTTACTTTGTTAGTTTTACTTTTTTGATATTAATTTCTATTTTAATTAAAATATTGATTTCTATTACCTTTTTATTTGTTTTGATTTAATTAAATAGTTAATCATATTTAGTTTTTTTGTGTTTAATGGAAATACTGATTTGGACCAATAAAATTGATTTTTAATCCTCTCTCGACACTTTAGCTTAATGCATCAACTTTAATTTTTATTAGTTAAAATCTCTCAATTTTTTATTAGGTAAACATTTTTATATTATTTTTTAAAAGAATTAGCGTATAATAAGTTAAACTTTTTAGATGATTTTTTTTTGTTAATTTAATTTTTTTTTGTTATTGATTTTCATATCTGTTTTTTTGTTAGTTTAGCTTTTGTGACATTGATTTTCTATTTTATTTTGACAAATGCTATAGATTTGGATTTTTGACATAACTTCTTTTTAGCTGTTTTGTTAATTAGACTTTTTGATCTTAATTTTCCATTATTCCATGATAGTTTTCCGTTTTTGATGTTTTTTAATTTATTTAAATTTGTTAATCATATTTAACATTTTTGTGTTTAATGAAAACGCTGATTTGGACCAATGAAATTGAGTTTCTTCGTCCTATGTGGACGTCTTCAATGGCATAATGCATCAACTTTTATATAGTATATATAGATTTTAAGAATATGTTCGAAGTGCTGTTAAAAAAAAAGGATATTATGGACCAGGAAACTTACAACATAGATCATGGAAACCGAAGATCTGATTATACAAACCTAATATTTCTTTTCACTATATCGTTTAGAAATTTCTCACAATTGTTTTTTAAAAATTAATATAAAAATTACCACAAAAAAAAACAAAAGCTACAGAAATAAACTTGAGTTTACAAATACTTTTTTAAAGCTATATCTTACTATAGATCATGAAAACTTCTCAAGAAAACTAGATAAAACTCAACTAACTGAATAACATGATGATCCTTTCTTCTCTTTCTATCAACTAATAAACAAAAAAAACCTCTTACAAAAACATGAGATTCTCAACCAGACCAGAGTAGACAGAGTTTACACCACGACCTTGTGGGATTCCTTTTATTTGAACTATTCTTACTCTATTTTTCTTCAGATCACAATAGTCAACACTAATTGCTGATTTCCATCCATCATGACGGCTAAAAAGAATCTCACATGTGTTAGTGTCAGTGGATTGAAACCGAGGATAGCTACCTAATTTAGGCAAAACAAAAGTCTTCCTCGACCATTCTTCTTTAGCAGCATCTTCAAGAACCCACAAAGCAACATTGTTAAAGTGTTCCCTCTCAAAGAAAATGACAGCTAGCTTTCCCTCATAGCTTGTCAGCTTTGAAAAATTGCAATAGATGCGAGGTCCTTTGACAAGATCAAGTTTTTCGGCTCCGATAAGACTTAGCTTTTCTGATCTAACATCAAAACTCATGATTGCTGAATTCTTTAGTTCCACGCCAATAAAAGCTCGATAATACAAAACACCATTGATGCACAAGTCTTGACTTATAGGAGAGTGAGGTGGGATATTTTTACCTTGAATCATCTTCCAAGAATTCCCACTTCCCAATGTCAAAACCCCTACCACCATAGCTAAACCGCGTGTCTTGCCCGGCGTAAGAATTGCTCTCGAGACACACAACATCTTATAATCATTGTTGATGGGATCATAGCCTAAGTATTGGTTAATGTGTGTATACGTACTCTTTGAATTGAACTTGGGTAAGGTAATGGATCGTCTAGTGCACGGGTTATATATGGCGAGTCTACATGAATCAAATACATAGCAAATCAAACCGTGAACAGAAGGAGCCATAAACGTGTCATGCCTTTTGTAGTAAGTCACATGGTAAGTGGCTAAAGAATCAATAGAAGATGATGCTTCATGTGTATCAAATCTTGGGTGTTCCGATGACAAGGCTAAATCCTTATCACTGCCTCGGTATAGTAAGACGAGGCCTCTCGGTCTATTCAAGGACTTATTCAAGAACAGTTTCATGAAATCTCGATCGCGGATGATGGAAGCAAAAAGCTTTCATAATGAGATCAGGCGGAAGCGAATCCAATGAAAAGCCTACGCTTCCCTTTGTAACCTTCATCTTTGCTGCTTTCATGGCTGAGAGACTAGACTCGTCGATAACAAAATCCATTTAGGGTTTTGGGATTTTGGTTTATTATGTAAAATGACCTAACTTAAGGGATATGTCATTATATTCTACGTTGGGCCCAATTTATATAATAAAGAGTAAGGCCCATAGAATCATAATGAAGGTTACTTGGGGACAGTCCCATTTTACTGATCATGCTGTACAAGAGAAAACACGTGCATGTCTGTTGATTCGCCACGTGTACCCGAACCGCTATGATTTATCTAATTCTCATTTGTTGAGCATACGCGCGGATTTGTTATAAAAAATAATTAAAAAAAAAAAAAATTTTAAAAATATATTATTATTAATTATTATTTACATAGAAAATACTTAAATTTGTATTATATTTTTTCCACAACAATTGAATTTTTTTGGGTATAGAATCAAAAAAATATGAAAATTTTGTAGAAAGTATTTGGCTTTTCAGTAATTTATCGAGAAAAACACAATTTTACCTTTTAGTGTCTTTTTAATCTTAATATTTTTATAGAAAATTTAGCTTACATGTTTTTTTTTAATTTAGCTTTGTTAATTGTTGTAAACAATTGCAATCAAACTGGCGTCTTCTTTTTATGAATTTAGCTTTCAGATTACTTTACTGTTAATTGTGATATTACTTTACTTCTTTTTCTTTTTTTTATACAGATAAGAATAGACTTTTCCGTTTCTAACTAACACCTTCAAGTTTTTGTCTAAAAATCAATATTTGTTAATGTTGTTTATTTATTTGCGGTTAGTTCTCTTCTTCACATACCCAAAATTTCCTTAATCATCATCATTTACCTATGTGCTATACATTTATACGGTCTCAAGCTGTCAAGCATTCCCTTCAAATTAACTTTTTCATGTCGTTAATTTCACTTTTATGTATGTAAGTTATAGATTCTAGTGTTATTATGGTTGGTGTTATAATAATATATTGACAAAGCCTTTTCTTCTTTACAGTATTAATATGAAACTCCCTACTTTTTCTAAGCAATTTGATCATTCCAGCTGCCTACTCCATGCAAGCACCAAATTGATTTTTCCTTTGAAAGTCGAGTAGAACTTACCTAGTGACAATATCATGACCCCAAACTACTGTTTTAATATCTTTGCTTTGCCACTTTTTAAAAATTTCATGTGAAGTTCTATTCGACGAAACACCCTATTTGTTTTGCCAGTTTTGGACTCATAATTTTCCCCAATAACATGTCATGTGAAATAGACTGCTGACTAATATATCACCAAAGGCCCACTAAAATAGTTGATAGTACTGAATGACCAAACCGTTATATGAAAAGCAACATAAATATCAACGAACCCCTAATATATACTATCTCAAGCATTCTCTTTTAAACAATATATCCTCTAGCTTCTTGTTGAATTCATATGTGATCCTCTCTGGTCATTGGTATGGTAATCTTTTCAAACCCTGGCCTGCTCTTCTTCGTGGCCTTTAATAGTCTCAATCCTTGGAAGCTCGTTTTCCTCTTTCCACTCCTCTTCCTTGACACACATTTTTAAAAATCATTAGTAGTTTAACTTTGAAAGTGGTAAGAAATACGAACGAAGCTATTTAAATAGAACATTCCATGCACTGAGCACAACCACCTACAGGCTATAGAAAATATGGAGACATAGTAAATTAAACCCCAAACTTACAAAATCATTTTCCCCGAGCTGAGACGAAGCTATTAAGAAACAATAGAGAGTTTAGAAACACATGAAGAATGTTAAAAAAAAAGGTTTTCTGCAAAAAAACCCATTCATTGTGTTTTTTTTTTTGCAACTCTACCCTCAACTATCAAAAAATGCAGGTCAACCTTATCAGGTTACAGTCAACCCGCAATATAATCCTTGTAAGTAACAGATGTTATATCGGTAACGGAAATCAAAACTCACCGTTTTGAATATAAAAACTACTTGCTGTTTTTAATTTTTTTAATTAAAAAAATTAAAAAAATAAAATGAAAAGTAAAAAGAAAAAGATATGTTACCAAAAAAAAATGCATCGTCTTCTTTTTTTACTCATCGTCATCATCCTTCATCTTCTTCCGCCATGACTCTTTCCATTGGCATCTCCAAACAAACTGTTCCTTCTTCTTCCATCCGAGAAACAATCTTCGGAAATGCTCAGTATCACACGATTGCATCCAATAGAAAGCACTAAGACTAAGTAAAGTTAGATCTGAACCTTGGGATTTGAATCCGATAAGCGTTGAAACAGTTCCAACTCCAAGCACGGTTCCACTAGAATTGCTGATTTTGTCTACTCTTCAATGGAAGATGCATCTCATTACTCCAATTTCGTTTATAGACCACATCATCAGGAGATTGGGGCTTAAGAACAATGCTCAATAGGATTTCCTCAACAGCTGCCACCATCTCCTCCTCTCTGCAATCTACGGTTCGTAAACGACAAAAAGAAAAACTCAATGGGTCGCATTGGTTTAAAGAACGAANAACGTGATTTTCGTGATTCCGGTCGAGCTAAGATGCTTCGGAATCTCCAACGCAAAACTCGCGTGCTCTGTTGGAGGGCTACCTGCTACGGAGGCGTCGTTCCCGCTGCGTTCTTCGCCGCTTATAGTCTCCTCGGAGCCGAAATCACTGCCGGAGCAAGTACCCGTGACCTCACCGCACTCGACGGGATCGCCTGAACCGGATTTAACCGGCTGGCTGGAGACATCGCGAAATCGGGATGTGCTTTCAACCGGAGACGCGACGGGATTAGAAATCTCCGAAAAGATATCATCGTTGGAAGCCTCTTTCGCTTGTTTCTTATTGGGAAAATCTTCTCCTTCGATAGCTTCTCCGGTATAAAGACGCTCTCTCTTCAGTTCCCCCACTGATGAGTTATCTTCCGCCATGACTCCTTCCATTGGCATCTCCAAACAAACTGTTCCTTCTTCTTCCATCCGATGAATAGTCTTCGGAAAAATGCTCAGTATCACACGATTGCATCCAACAGAACAGCACTGAGACTAAGTAAAGTTAGATCTGAACCTTGGGATTTGAATCCGATAAGCGTTGAACAGTTCCAACTCCAAGCAAGGTTCCACTAGAATTGCGTATCCAATCCGTAAAACTCGAATTCTGAATCCAATCCAATTCTGGGAAGAAACTGTCAGGTGATTACGGATTTCCGACGAGGGGATATAACCCCGAACAGATGGATTTAGTAAATCTAATTCAACCCACGAATGATGAAACTACAAGAGAGAACCAATTCATACGAGGAATCATAAGAATCAATACGAAGAAGAGAACACTAACTTCGGAATCAAAGGTCGGTTTCTCAAAATTTACGGATCTAAAAGATCTGCAGATGATGCTAGGAAAAACGAATTCGGAACGAAATTCGATGGAGAAAAGAGGAAGACGGATAAATTTAGGTTTTAGGGTTACGGCTATGAGATAAGATGGGAGGGAGAGAGACAGAGAGAAGCAAGAAGAAGGAACGTGCAAGGCGGCAACGAACCAGAAACGAAAAGCTTTGTTCGCGGTCCAGATTACTTTTCAAAGCAGAGAGAGAGAAAAAAAAGAAACAGAAAAACTACTGATATTTTTATATTTGTAATTTTAGGAAATATATTTTTTTTTAATTAAGGCGACAAAAAACAATAATCTCAATTGAAAAAACTAGTTAATTGCAAAACAGTCCCTTACAGTTTACGTTATTTTGTGTGCAAGATAATCCAATTTTGCATACTGATAATTTTTGCAATCATCTACAAGATCCAAATTGTGTCATATTGTAATCGAGGGAGAACTTACGAAATAATTAAAAATATGGGGATTGTTTTAAGAAGTGAAACTTTTGGGGTGACTTTATGAAAATGAAAAGAAAAAGGGACAGCAAAAGGAAAGAAAATCGTGGCAGTTGCTGATGACATCTTGGAAGTTGGAAGAAGGTACGAGAACAACTAATTTCAGTGTACTTTTATTTTTACTTCGGTGAATATCTACGTGTGTATATGTGGTTTTTT
>JAHZTW010000001.1:174286200-174296716 GCA_020283515.1 Alliaria petiolata
TTCTAAATAAGACTCTGTTCCAATAAGAACATTTTATCAAAACGTATAACCATTTGAGATTGTTCTTGCTACAGGGAGCTGAAGAAGAAAACAATAAGATGTTGCCTCCATGGCTAAAACCTCTGCTTCGAGAGAAATTCTTCGTACAATGCAAATTACACGCAGATTCACACAAGAGTGAGTGTAACATGTACTGTTTAGACTGTACCAATGGTCCTCTCTGTTCTCTGTGTCTCTCCTTCCACCAGGATCATCACGCCATTCAGGTTCGTTTTTTTTTGTTTTTTTCACTTTCTTGTTAGATTCTTTCCAATTTCAGATTTACTTAAAACCACAAAGTTTATATCTTTTTTTTTTTTTTGATAGAGAGAGAAAGATGGAGAAATCCAGAATTTGTTAGCTTGGTTGGTGATTCTGACTTTGTTGTGTCTTGATTATATTTACAGATAAGGAGATCATCGTATCACGATGTGATAAGGGTATCGGAGATTCAGAAGTTTCTGGACATAACAGGAGTTCAGACATATGTGATTAACAGTGCTAAGGTTGTCTTCTTGAACGAGAGACCTCAGCCTCGACCAGGCAAAGGTGTTGTCAATACCTGCGAGGTCTGTTATCGGAGCCTCGTCGATTCCTTCAGATTCTGCTCTCTTGGTTGCAAGGTAAAAAAGAAAAGAAAAAAAACTACAGTGAAAAAGAGTTAATATGTCTTTGATCTTAAATGCTTTGATCAGGAGTAGTTAGTTGTGTGTTGTTAGGTTGATGGAATTGAGAAAGTAATTAAGAGATTCTATGTTTTTTGGTTGAGAAATCAAGTTGTAACCTCTAGTATATCTAGAAAAACCCGGTAAATAGCATAAAATGTGAAAATTTTTGGGTTTGTAAATATATATTTACTTGTAGAGAAATACCATACATTAGTTTTTTCTTGGGTCAATTTACTGAACCAGAGGCTATTTTAGGTAGAAGAATATAATAAGTATAATAAACTTGGTTGAATAGGTAAGCTAACTACTATACTATTCAATTATTTCTTTTATTTATATGATTTTGTATGTAGACCGTCTTTTGATTCTTTTAATCCCTTGTTCGATGGGAATTGAGAAAACGACTTTAAAAAAAAAAAAAGGGATTTTTCTTGTTGGGTGGGCGAGAAATTGTGGGGGCAATGATAGCAACTTCAAGAAAATTGTGGAGTTTGAAAAAAATAGCATTTGGGTTGACGAGAAAGTAGAGGGGAGAAAATTCCAAGTCAATTAAAAAAAAAGCTTCGTTCTTAAGTAACCCGCACAATATCAAAGGTCTTTTCAGTTTTCATTTTCATAACTTTTTTTTCTTATTATTATGGCTTTCACTAAGTCTTTGTTGTTTATAGGAGACTAAGTACTAAGATAACCCTAGCAACAACATTTGTGAATCTTTAATAATATCTTCTGTTGTTTATTTTTTTACTAGATCTCTGGAATTTCGAAGAGTTTCGACAAGAAAAGAAAAGATTGGACGAACAATAATCATTCAGATTCCGATGATTCGTATAGCAGTACTAGCATCGGGAGACTCAAGAAGAACGATGACATGATTAACAACAATAGTTTCACTCCATCGACACCGCCTCTATCCGCCGTAAATCGACGAATCGCTAAACGAAGGAAGGGGATTCCGCACCGTGCTCCATTTGGAGGACTGATCATAGAATACTAAAGAAAAAATGGTAATGTATATAGTCTCATGCTAATAACAATCACTAGTAGTGTGTGTGGGGTATAGCTAATGTATATATATATATATATATATATATGTCCATAATGGTCTAAAGCAATGTAAAAAGAAAAGCTTAACATCATAGTGGGGAAAGATGATAGAACGAAGTATGAAAGGAAAACTTGTGCCTGTATATTTTGGGCTCAAATGGTAAATATGTAAATGTAGAATAGTGTTTGTGGGAAAAACCGAAGAAGACAATAGTAATAAATAATATAAGTATATATGTGATGCAATGCAAATGTGAATGAAATAAAGGCATTTTACTTACTTTGTTTCTTGTTTTTTTTGTTCATAGTATCTCATTTATTAGTTTCTTAAAAGTATACTATGTTGTGTAGCTAAATCATTCATTGCAAGAGAGCCGAGAATAGGGAAAAAAAAAAGAGAGAGAGAGTGATTTCACTTGATGATCCTCTCTGCTCTATTTGTAGTGCTGATTCCAATAAATCTTTATGACTTGTTTTAAAGAACACTTGTTACGAATTCAGCAATCTACGTTACATTTTAAAAAATACAATTCCTAGTCTCGTAGTGTAGTTGTATTACTAATTTACTATGCGATTCAAATCGATATGAATGATTTGTCTAGATGATCTAAGCGACCTATTTTAAGAACACTTGTTACCATGCATATTCAAAATAGGTAGGAACGTGTATGTAAATCAATAACAAACAAACAAAAAAGAATCTAAATAGTAGAAAACTTTTAGATGAACGAATAATAATATGCTTTGATATAAAAAAAAAATATGTAAAAATAAAAAAGGTAAAATAGAGGCTGTAAATATTACTATACATATAGGCTGTAAAATAAAATAAAATGATGGTTTTAGCATGAGTGTTTTTGTTTACTGTTGAGTTCTGCACGTGCCCATTTTTATCATTAAGCGGGGCCCATTTATCGTCATCTTTTTTTTTTTTTTGCCCATACGATCGCTCAAACGGCATATATATCACCCGATGATGTAATCTTTTGGATTCTCCCGAACTTGTTAGAAACGTGACACAAATTCTGTAAAATCCACCTTATTAATTATTTATTTTTCGTCATTTTCATTATTGTTTATCCTGTAAATAGTACTATAGAATAGAAAAAAGGAACAATTCTGGAACAAGCATGTGTCATGATGTTGCCAAACCCACTCACACCACGTAAATTGTTTCGTCCGATTGTCCAACAATAATAAAAATGTAATAAAATATATAGAAAATGTGATTAATTAGTTGATTCTTTAGCTTGTAGTGATAATCCTAAGCCAAGTGGTACGTTGAGATGTGATTTAAATATACAAACAAAAAAAGAAACAGTTTGTTTAGATTTATGAACTGGTGACCAAACCATTCACTTACCTTTTTTTATTACACTCGGTTGATTAACAAATATTACAAATCCACATGATAATAATGCTCTTATCTCTTTAATTCTCTTATCTCTTTAATTTATTTTAAGGATATGTTCGATGTGCTGTAAAAAAAAAAAGTATTATGGACCAGGAAACTTAGAGCAGTTCCAACGCTGGTTCTTAAAACGGTTTTTAAAGAGTTTTTAACATTAAAAATAAAAAAAAATAAATGGTGAAAATAGAAATTTGTTTAGAATCGGTTCTTTATTAAGTGTTTTTAGAATTGGTTAGAGCACTTCCATTGGTTAGATACTCAAAAGAGTATCTCATCAATTATTATATTCATATTTTTAGTATAATTTAATTTTTGAATTAATTTATGAGATAAAAAAATGTTTGAACCATTCATATAGAAACAAGTGTCTTTTGGGATTTTAGAGAATCTCTCAGAGTCTCTCATTTGAGATATCCTTCTCACTCTTTTTCTTTCTTTTCTATTATTTTATTATTTTAAAAAGTTGAGATACTTCTTGAGATACCTTCGATGAGATGCTCTTAGAACCTCTGATCTGTCAGTTTCTGGTTGGATGGGATAATTTTAATAAAAACCAAATTTTTTTTCTAATCTCTTCCGATACGATTCTTTTTCTCATCTTTCGTTCCGATCCAGATTCCATCTAGCCTCTTCACTAAATCAAATCGGTGGTTCTCTCTCTCTCGATCTCTCAATCTCTCTCTCTCTTCATCTCCCATTTTCTATTGCTAACCAGTTCTAAAACATCCATCGTTCCTCTTCTCTCTCGTCCGATGCTGCGAATCCAATCATCCTCTTCCTCTCTCTTGCTGCTAGAGGAAAGAATAAATGGAGAGAGGAAGCAAGGACCCAGAAGCTTCAAGAGACATCCACGCATCTCTCAGAAACAAGTTGTNCACATACACACACGTGTAACTGTTTTGCAGTTAACAATTCTATTCGTATCTCTTCGGTGAGTGATACGAATAGTATATACTTAAATCAGTTACTTGAAGACTTGATCACATCCAACACTCCTCCTTGATCATGGCTTCATCGTTACGCCTAGCTCTTCTCGTAGAACCTCGAATGGCTTCTATCCACTTCACGTCATTCATTGTTTCCTCCAAAGCCTGAGGTTCTTCGGCCATCATAAGACACATCTCGTGTATATGAGCCATCTCTTCAACTTCATTTGTTTGTTGCATCAAATCGTTGATCGATTTGAATCCTCTTGGAGCAACAGAGTTTTTCCTTCTTCAACCGTGATTTGAACTCCTCTATTTGAGATTTGTAGTTGGTTGAATGCATCACTTACTTGTTCTACTTGAGCGTTTATATCGTTATTTGCTCCTTGATCTCCTTGTTCCCTTGAAGACTTGATCTTGAATTGTGAAAGAATCGATTTGTTCACCTCCTTCTTATCCCAATTCCTTGTCTTCTCTTCATCGACTGTCACGCCTCTTGACACTTCGATCTTCTCTTCAAATGCAACATAAGCATCTTCACTTGAATTTTTCCAACGTATTAGAAAACTCTTGTCTTCCATCTTGATATCCAAGATCTTTCTCCTATTTGGGTTTTGAATCATGCATTTATTGTCTTCAAAATTAACGTGATATCCATTAGATATCATCTGCGAGACACTTAGCAAATTCCTTGCTAGTTCGGGTACAAGAAGTACATCTTTGATGACATGTACCCCCTTATTCGTAGAGACTCGCATATCTCCTTTGCCTTCTGACAAGATTTTCTCACCATTTCCAATTCTTATGGTGATTCTCTTGCTACGATCCAAGGTACTAAAGTATCTTGCACCTTTAGACATATGATTGGTGCATCCGCTATCCACCAACCATGTCTCTTCACAAATTGTTGAAGCTTCTTCTTCTTCAACGGCACTGAAGAGCATATGACATTCATCTTCATTGTCATCTTCTGACTCTTCAAAACTTAGATGTGCTCTTTCACTTCGTCTAAGTTTACAATCTTTAGCTATGTGCCCCGGTCTATCACACACATAGCATTTTCTTTCGTTTTCCGCACTCTTTTGCGGAACACCTCCGTTCTTCTTTCTCCAACAATCTACCTCATTGTGATTGTTTATTTTGCACACGCCACACCACTTATTAGTCTTCTCATGGCGTTTCTCGTCTTGCTTGTTTCCTCTTTTCGAACCAAGCTTTTCTCCATAAAACGCACCCTCATTGATATGTTCTTCTCGGAGACTTAAGCGCTTCTCATGCGCTTTCAAAGTACCTATCATCTCTGTCATAGAGAGAGTTGATAGATCCTTTGTTTGTTCAAGGACAGCGACGATGCTATCAAACTTTTGCGGCAAAGAGATAAGAACCTTTTGAACCAATTGGTAATCGGTCTTATCTTCACCATGAACTCTTAGTTGATTACTCATGTTAATCAACTTGGTTGTGAAATCATTTATGGTTTCACTTTCCTCCATCTTCAGATTTTCATATTCTCTTCTCAAGGTCTGAAGATTAATCAGCCTTGCTTGTGGACTTCCTTGGAACTCCATTTCCAAAGCGTTCCATGCTTCTCTTGCGCTTGATGCGGGAGCGATTCTCGGAAATATTGAATCCGAAACTGCACTTTGACAGATCTGAAGAGCCATCATATCCTTCATTACTTGATCATCTCTCTCTGGTTAACGCCGGTGAGTTTTCAGGAAACGAACTCAACGTAACTCCATTTTCGATAACATCCCACAACTTTCGTGTTTTCAAGATGGTTGTCATCTTGATTTTCCAAAAGCCATACGATTCACCATTGAAGATTGGAATAACTTGCTGCATTGTTGTCTCCATAGCTCTGATACCATGTAGAACTTTGAACTCTCAAAGTCGTTAAGAATCGGACAACACAGATTTTACTCTGTTTTTGTCTCTCTCTCTGTTTCTTGTACAACACTCAAAGTATTCTCATTTATGTATTGCTTGATTATTTTAAACGAAAACCACACACTTTTATTAGATATAGAAACTGTATTTATAGGTTTACATAACACACTTTGACTAAGGGACACGTCTCTAGAAGACAACCCAATGTGGAGACACATACACACACGTGTAACTGTTTTGCAGTTAACAATTCTATTCGTATCTCTTCGGTGAGTGATACGAATANCACATACACACACGTGTAACTGTTTTGCAGTTAACAATTCTATTCGTATCTCTTCGGTGAGTGATACGAATAGTATATACTTAAATCAGTTACTTAAACTATATAATATACGACTCTTCTAAAATAATAAAACATGATGAAGGCTTGATCACATCCAACATCTCTTAGTACCGGTTACAGTCGATGAGCAGCTCGAGAAGATAACCACCGAGAAGGAGAATCTTAAATCCGAATTTAGGCAGTCCTTTTTTCATTAGGTTTTTTGGTCATCTAATGGGATCTTGATTGAGAAATGTTTTAGGATTTAGGGAAATACTGGAAGCGGTATCGAGGGCGAGGCCGCTAAACAATCTGAGGTGAAGGAAAAGTTGCCGATCAAAAGATATAAAGGAAGCTTGGGAAGTTTGAATATGATTATATGGAAGAACAACGAGACTGGGAAATATTCAGGAGCATCAGCTAATGGAGCTTGCTCTAAAAGGCATGTGACTTCATGATTGTTTTGCATATCACTAGCTATGATTACAGATTTGCTAATATCAGCAGGTTTGTTTTTGGTTTTACAGTGCTGAGAGCGCCTCTGGTGGTTCAAGTGAAGGAAGTGACGTAAATTCACAAAACCTAAGTGTTGGAAGGAGTAAACTTGGACAAGAACGAGCAAGAACTAGAGACAAGCACACGTCAGGATGCTGCAGAGACAAATCGTGGTTCCTTCAACAACTCAGCCTGACTCAAAATGCAGCAGCTAACAGTTCTGTCGTTAGTGTTTAAGCTTAATGGTGCGTTTTAAGTAGGAGAAAATGCTCTCTCTTCTTTAACAATTTGTGTATATCTTCTTTTTATTGTTCAGATTTTGTGCCCCTTTTTGTCTAGACGCTGGAGTTTATAGCTATATGTTGCGTTTGGATCGATCGATTACAGAAACGCAAACGCTAATGTCCATCTTTTAATCGGTTGATCATGTTATATTGTGGTGTGGTTTTGTCTTTCTAATGCTACTACGGTCTTATGTAATTGTTCTCAGTTGAATATTCTGATTTCGAAAATGATACAAGTCTACAAAATCAAGAAAATGAATCATTCAACACTTTGAAAAGAAAATGATATTACACTATATGCTGTGACTCTGTGCTCACTCTCATCAAACAGTAGCAGTAACAAAAATTTCTACACGACATGGCTTGGGGACAGTAAGCACAACGTCGCACCACTCGACCTCGCCGTAAATCTCACGTTGGCTGCGTCTCTCAATCGCAATCACAGCACATCAAATCATAATCTTCCTCTTAGAAATAATACCACCCACAATCTCATCCCACAAAACAGCAATCTTCCCGCCATAATTCACTAATCTACACCATGATGATTTAGGCAGTCCTTTTAAACCCTTCAAAACATTCCAGGATCTTTCCTCATAGTCGTACCATTCAAGCTTTCCTTTACAATGATTATAACAGTAGGTTACTTCGTCTATCACGCAAGAAGAATCCAGAAACCCAGCCACAAACATCTCATATCTATTAGAGCCTAAAGAACATTCTAAAGAACAAGCCCAACATAATGTCCACAAGCCCAAAGAAGAGTCAACAAACCTATGTGTGTAGGGTTTCATAGAATCATATAAATATGTTAGTTATGAGAACAAGAGATGTAACTTTGAGAGTTGTTCTAACGCAACTCTCCTTTTCCACATTTATGAAGTATTAAACAACAATCTCTTTGTTCTTGGTGACAACCAAAGCTTCTTCCTTTACTTTCCTTTTGCATCTAATAAAGCTCTAAATGAGCTATCTTATTTCTCAATCTTAGATTTCTATTTTGTTAAGCTCATTTGAGCATAATCTATCTTTCTTTGAATCTGCTAACAATATCCTCCAATTGCAACAAACATCTCATTTCCCAACACATCCCATCTGTTTTCCTTGGGGTTGTAGTAAACCACAAATTCTTCCCCAAGCAGATAAAGATTCCCTTTGATGACTAAACTATAAGTTACGTATGTCCCAAGTATCTCTCCGGGGGGGGGGGGAACCTCAATCAAGTTCGAGTAATCATCATCATCACAGTCTTCGGAGGCTTCCACTACGTATAGCTTCCCATCAAGAACGTTCACCTCAGGTAACTTCCGGGCTGTCTGCATGCTTGGAGCTTCCTGCCACGTGTGAGACCTACAGTCCATGAAGAATACCCTAGACGAGGGCTTGCCATTGATGCATCCTCCAATCATGTAGATGTTAGAACCAATTGTGGCAAAAGTCCTCGAACGGTAGGTAGGAAGATTCGGAGATGATGGGATTGAGACCAAAACAGTATCACTTGACTGCCTCTCTTTCTTCATAAATAGTCTAAAGAAGCTCGGAGTGAACCATTTTGATTTAGGGTTAAGGTTAGGGTTGGGGTTAAGGTGAGTTGGTCTCATCAGACTCAGAGTGAACCAACGTGGTGGTTCTCCAGAAGCGAACCGTAAGCAGATGTAGAGACAATTCTCGTTGCGGTTTAAAACCATTCGGGTCTTGTGAAGCTCAAGTGAAGCAACGAGGAGAGAGCGGAATCTCTTGGAGACTAAGGAGAAAGTCGGGTAGTACAATCTCGAGATGCGTGCAAAGCAATTAAACAGTAAATCATCAGGGAGGTATGGAAGGTTAAGCGGTGAAGACAACGACGTCGACGACTATCACTATTTCACGAATAACAGAAAAGTGTAAAATGGGTTTTCTCATTAATCAACAAGAACAACGGTACAAACGTTTATATACAAACCAACTAAACCGAATAAATCAATCTAATAAACCGGACATTCCAGAGCCCTTAACCGAGACTTATGTACATGTATATCAAACTATATATAAACTAATAGCCCCCCTCAAGATGGAGGTAAAAAGATGTTATGAACTCCATCTTGCCAATGAATTCTCGGTAAGGAGCGGGATGCAATGCTTTAGTGAGAGCATCTGCCAATTGATGACCGGATTTGACAAACATGGTCTTGAGGAAACCGCAAACAATGGCCTCACGTATCTTGTAGCAGTCGATCTCAACATGTTTGGTTCTCTCATGGAACACTGAGTTGTTTGCAATGTGAAGCGCAGCAGTGTTATCACCATAGAGATGCGCTGGAGCTTGGAATGGCATATGTAAGTCGACCATGAGCCGAGATAACAAAATCATCTCCTTAGTAGCGGCTGACATTGCTCTGAATTCAGCCTCAGCTGTGCTACAAGAAACTGTATCTTGTTTCTTCGATTTCCAGGAAACCAAAGAATCACCAATGAACATACAGTATCCAGTGACTAATCTTCTTGTATCAACACAAGCAGCCCAATCTGAATCTGAGTATCCTCTCAGATCAAACTTGTTATCCGCAGGATAAAACAAACCCTGTCCCACCGTGCCTTTTAAGTACCTCAACAATTTGTGTGCAGCATGAAGATGAATATCACGAGGATCATGAAAAAACTGACACAAGGTGTTGACGTCATAAGAGATATCAGGCCGAGTGGTGTGAAGATACATAAGTTTCCCAATTAGCTTTCTATAAGAAGACGGATCCGGTAAAGGAACTCCTGCATCCTTTGTGAATTTTATACTCGGATCCATTGGAATGCTGGATGGTTTACTCCCCAAGAAACCAGTACTAGCAAGCAATTCCAAGATATATTTCCTCTGGCAAACATATATTCCTGCAGAAGATCGAGCAATTTCCAAACCAAGGAAATATTTTGCTTCACCAAGATCTCTGAGTTTGAAATGAGACTTCATTTCATTCGTGAAAGCCATCACCGTGTCATCACTGTTACTGGTGATCAGTATATCATCAACATAAACCAAAACTCCAAGAATAATCCCAGCATGGCATTTGATGAACAGTGTGTGATCAACATGTGATTTAGTAAACCCCATATTAAGTAAGGTAGATGAGAGTTTAAGAAACCATTGTCTTGAAGCTTGTTTGAGTCCATAAATGGATTTGTGAAGTCTGCAAACAGCTTGTGGAGGCAGTGAATCACTTTGTAGATCAGCGTATCCAGGAGGTATCTTCATGTAGATTTCCTCATCAAGATCACCATTCAAAAACGCATTGGAGATATCTAGTTGACTCACAAAGCAGTTCATTTTAGCTGCAGTCAGAAGAAGCATTCGGACTGAAGTTTGTTTAGCAACAGGAGAGAAGGTTTCTTCATAATCCAAACCCTCTTGTTGTGTGAAACCTTTAGCAACCAGCCGTGCTTTGTATCTCTCAATACTGCCATCA
>JAHZTW010000001.1:175112327-175234202 GCA_020283515.1 Alliaria petiolata
ATATACCTGTTGGGCGCAGAGGAATGCAGCGAAGACAGAAACAGCGAGAGAAGTTTGGAAAGATTGGAAAGGAATGTGGGTGAAAGAAGTTGGATGGTGACTTGTGTAAGAAGATGAAGAATGATAAGCATTGTACACCAAAACCTCAACGAACCCTAAAGACAATACTCCTTCGAAGGCTTCTCTTACGCTTCTTTGATCCGCACAATCAATTCTTATAGCAAACACTTGCGCTTTCTCCTCTCTCGCGATCTCTTCTGCCACTCTAGATAACCTACCTGCACAATTTATCCGACCCTATATAGTGATTGTTTTGTGATTTATCTAATATAAGTTTATGAAATAAGAGAATTAGCAATTAAGAGGGAAGTAAGTAATATAGTTAGAACTTAGAAGGAATGAGAACAAAAAACTATTTATTATTGAAATCTAAATAGAAACCAGTTAAATGTTTTCCTCACCAAAGAGGATGTAGAATGAAAGTGTAACTGTTTCTGCTACTTTTGGGGGGAAAAAACAGAAAAATATTTTAGCTTAACTATTTTTGTTTTGTCTAACAGCTTAACTAAATTACTTTTTAATCAACTGTTCCTTAGGATTCAGCTAGACAATTATTTGTTCTATTATGTACTGATGCATGAACCCAAAATTTAAAAGAAAAAAAAAATCTGAAAACTTTTTAACAAAATTTACTTTTAAATTTTAAAATGCACATTCTGAATAGAAATTACAAACGAAAGCAGATATAGACAGATAGATAGAGAGATATGTGTGTGTGTTTAAAAAATTTAGGTGCATTTATATATATATATATATGTGTGTGTGTTTTTAAATCCTAAAATTCTAAAATAATTCCTTTTGAAAAGAAAAACTGCCGCAATTTCTTTATCTTCTTTGGATAAATAGAGAAGGAAATTTCGTGGGCGCATAGAAGAAAAAATAGCACATATATTTCCTCATATATATGGGAATATGGGAATTTTTTACCCAAAAAAAAAATAGATATATGGGAATCGATTCGGGCGTGTATAATTAAGTGTATGTATAGATAGAGAGAAATGATTAAAAAGAAAAGCAAAAAAAAAAGTAAAAGAGAGAGAAAAAAGGATCAAACCGAGATCGCGGGCGAGAATGGCGACGGTGTAGCCTTCGTGTGCGAACTTACGAGCGACGGAGCGGCCAAGCTTTGGCCCGACCCCGACCACCGCCGCTATGCCTTTGCCGCCGGAGTTCGAACTCCCTACGTTTCTCATCATCGATTCTTTATGACTTTTGTATTCTTCACCTTCTCTTTATATCAATTTCTCTCTGAATTATGGATAAAAATAGAAAAAATATGAAAACAATAATAGCTAAAGGAGAAATAATTTTTTAAGTTGTCGACGTAAGCTGCCCCCTTAAACTAGGCCAATCTCTAAGCTCTCTTTCTTCCTCTATTTAATAAGATTGTGTTGAGACTTGAGAAAGTAGAAATATTCTTGTGGACTATACACACACACACATATAGACACCTTTCTTTGTCATTTATATAATAAATTCATATACGTTAATAAAATAAACAATTTCACTTTGCCACAATTTTAACAATATGAATATACGCGTACCTTTATCCATTTCATATTCTCTGTATTGATATATTTGTTCTAGCTAGGTGAAAAAAAATATGTGTCCAACGTATAGACAAAGAGACATGTCATGTGGACGAAATTGTAGCAATTGGTTCTTACTTGTTAGACTCCAAATATGTTTCGAAAAGACTAAGGTGGGCTTTTGTAAATTAAGTGGTTGAGGATTCTATACATTCTATTTATTGGTCAACATTATGGATCGAGTTTCACTATATGCATTTACATTCTTTCTATTGGTAAATATTATAGATCGAGTTTCACTATATGCATTTTCATGCACATAGTCATTGTAAATGGTTTAAAGTGGATCCTGGAATAGATTTGGATTTCATTGCATAGTTGCTTGATTGTAATAAGAAAACATAGAAAAACTTTGTGTGGTATATTGTATTATTAACCGATGTTAGAATTTGATGCGCTGTTTGCATATAATTTATTGAAAGAAACAGAACCAGACAACATATAAGGAACTACTCACAATCCTAATGTAGTAAACATCTATGAAACATACATACCTTTTGGACTGCGTGCAATTTCTAGACCAAGAAAATATTTGAGGAAGCCAAGATCCTTCATATGAAAACACGTAGACAAATAGTCTTTAAACAGTTGGATTCCCGTCGATGAATCACCCGAAATAATCAACTCATCAACATAAACCAAGATACGAAGATTGACGTCATTCTTTGAGTAAACAAATAACGAGTAATCGGTATGTGTTTGTCGAAATCCATACTTGAGAAGAACATCAGCTAACTTTTCAAACCAACAACGAGGAGCTTGTTTAAGTCCATATAGAGATTTGCGGAGACGACAAACTCTTGTTTCTGATGAAGAACCAAAACCTTGCGGTAATTTCATATAAACTTCTTCATGAAGATCATCATGAAGAAAAGCATTATGAACATCCATCTGATGCACTTCGTGATTCTTTTTGACAGCAAAATCCAAGAATATTCGAACAGTAATCATCTTGGCGACCGGCGAGAACGTGTCATTATAATCCAAACCCTCCGTTTGATGATTGCCAAGAGCTACAAGACGCGCTTTATGACGTTCAATTGTTCCATCAGAATGAAACTTAATGGTAAAGACCCATTTACTACCAAGAGCCTTTTTACCCGGTGGTAACTCTTCGAGATCCCAAGTATGTTGACTTTCTAAAGCACTAATCTCAACCCTCGCAGCATCACGCCAAACTTTGTCCTTCATAGCTTCTCAAAAAGATATTGGTTCAACAGTAGCGGACAAAGCAACAAGAAACTGACGATGTTTATCCGAAAAATTATTACAAGACATATAATCGGATAAGGGATAATAAACCGAACCTGAGGAGTGCTGAGAGGATGAAGGTGAGATGAGAGAGAGAGGAGGAGAGAGTTGCACAGTATTGACAACAGTCCTGAAGACGTGTAGAAGGTGTCTTCACACGATGACCTCTCCCTAGAGGTTCCGCAGGAGATTTCGTCGAAACCGTCGGAGCTAAATCTGTGATGTGATCCTCCGGAAGAACATTATCAGACGTAGTTGCAGTAGGAAAAACCTCTGGTGCATGTTGAACTGATCGAATCTCATTACTCTCGGATACAACGTCATCAGAAACCACAGTCACAACTGGAGGAGAAAGCAAAGGCTGGACAGTACACTTCTTTGAAAAATCAGGATGAAACGTGAATATTTTCTCACGAAATATTACATCACGGGAAGAGAAAATGACGTGACGTTCTAAGTCGTATAATTTCCAACCCTTCTTCCCATACGGGTATCCAAGAAACACACATCATCGACTCCGTGACGTGAATTTATCACCTTTATGATCAAGATTATGTGCATAAGCCAAGCAGCCAACCACCCGTAAATGCTTATACGAAGGAGCATACCCATATAATTCTCAAAAGGAGTCTTGTTTTCCAGTAAAACTGACGGAGTCCGGTTAATGAGATGACCAGCGGCAAGTATACATTCGCCCCAATACTCAATGGGAAGATGAGCCTGAAATCGTAATGCACGAGCTATGTTGAGGACATGTGGATGCTTACGTTCAGCCCGACCATTCTGTTGAAGTGTATGAACACAAGAAGTCTCATGAATAATCCCGTGTTCTTTGAAAAATCGTGTGAGGTACATAAACTCAGTACCATTGTCACTCCGTATAACTTTGACTTTCTTAGAAAATTGACGTTCCACCAATGCAAAGAATTCACGAATTTGTTGTGCAACCGTAGTTTTATCCTTGAGTAAATATAACCAAACCGCACGTGAATGATCATCGACGATAGTAAAAAAATAACGTGATCCACAAAACGCAGTAGTACGATAAGGTCCCCATAAGTCACAATGAATCAAATCAAAAATTTCTTTAGCATTATTTGAACTATCCGGAAAACACTGACGAGTCTGTTTAGATCGCAGACACACATCACAATTCTGAAATAAACAATCGCTAGTATGCGCAGAACCACTAAAACCAGGAACCATGCTAGTAACACGCGGAGACGGATGTCCAAGACGACAATGCCACAAAGTTAAATCCTCCCGAACACTTGTAGTCAAAACCATCGGTGTCTCAATGCCACGAAACCAGTATAGTCCCTCTCTCTCTCTTTCACCCGCTACAGTCAGCATCCTCGAAGTGCGGTCCTGCAAAATCAGAAGTTTATCTGTTACTTGTCCAACCAGAGAATTATCTGTAACGAGTTCACCAAATGAGATCAAATTCGTATGAAAACCAGGGACAAAGTAAACATTTTGTAGAGACAAATGAGAGGTAAGTCGAACTGTGCCCTGTTTATTGGATAACACAGTCGATCCAGCAGGTAAAAGAACAGATATCGGAGTAATATCACGAATATCCTCAAGGAGTTCAATCCGACTAGTCATGTGATGCGTGGCTCCGGTATCTAAAATCCAGAAAACGTCATTATTCTTACCACTTAACCGTTCAGACGTTTGTCCACCATTAATCACCCGTTGAATAATTTTTCATTGATCATCCGTAATACCGCTCAAACCTTGACGATCATTGTCCGAAATAGCAACGTTGGAGCTGACAACAGCTGAGTTTGCAGCAGAACTGACAAGCTGGGTTGCATTAGCCCGCAGAACAGTACCACGACCGCGACCCATAGACGAATTTTTGTTGCGAGACTTGTCTCCATACCAATCAGGATAGCCAACCACCGTGAAGCAGGAAGACGCCTCATGCCCCTTACGACCACAAACAGTGCAAAGTCGAGAAGGGTCCTTGTTGCCTGGTCCATTCCGAGAGAAAGCCGTGTCAATGCCACTCTGTCGAGAGACTTCATGAGTGAAGACCGTGCCAGAATTCGGAGGAACTCGTGTAGAAGAAGCTTGAGAAGCAAAGCTCATGATTGCTGCTTCATTAGTAACTGTAGACCGGATAGTTTCATTCTGAACAACAGTTTGATAAACACTAACAAGGTCAGGAAGAGGAGTAATTGCGCAGAGTTGAGAACGAATGACACCATGAACGGAATCATCGAGTCCGGAAAGAAAGTCATGCACACGAAGAATTTCAGCCTCCTTATCGTGTGCAGTATTGAGGTCGCATGTGCACTGGCCACAGCCACAACGCTTGAAATTTAAACACTCTGCAATTCCATCCCAGATTTTGGTTAATCTACCAAAATAATCATCAACCGTAGATCCGTTTTGTTTGCAAGTGGCAAGCGAATTGCGAAGTTCTTGAAGACGAGCACCACTCTTGATAGAGAAACGCATTTTGATGATGTCCCACAAATCCTTTGCAACCTCACGGGTCGAGATTGATGATCGAATTTTCGGCTCAATAGTCTGTTTGATCCATCCGACAAGGAGATGATTATTCGCAGTCCAATATTCAAGGTAAGAGGAGTCGGCGGCTGGTTTTGGTATACTACCGTCGAGAAAGCCAAACTTCTTACGAGAACTAATAGCCATCCGTAAGTTGATTGCCCATTCATCATAATTCTGTCCATTAAGAAGAGGTTGCAAAATCACAGCTCCTGGATTATCGCCAGAGGTTAAATCATAGGGTGAAATAGTCTTTCGTTGAGGTTCAGCAACAGGAACCGGCAAGATAGACATCGTACGAGATCCGAAAGAATTTAGAAGAGGCCGAGAGGCTTTCTAGAGGAAAGAAGAAAGATACTCTGTTCTTTGGTTAAGAAAACAGAGTAACGTGAAAGAGAGAAGAAGAAGAGGCCGAGAGGCTTTCTTCAAAAAAAAACAAAAACGAAAATTTTAAGGTTTTTAGTCGATTGCTCTGATACCATGACAAATTGTGAATCAAAGAATGTTCAAGTTATATTTCATAGACCATGAGGTCATATATTTATACATCGCTAAGTTACTAAAACCTAATAGGAAAAAGGAAACATTACAAACTGAAATATATCTATATAGGAAATATAACATATATTCCAATAGGTCACTCGAAGTCCTAGTGGAGTCGCTAATGCTTCCTACTTCGATTGGCATAGCCAAACCGATCCGTTAAAACTTTTTTACCACCCGAGTTCTTAGAGCGGACCAAAATTTTAGCCCATCCATCCACATGAGGATTTTTGACGCATTGTGGATGGAACTCTCGACTATATATGGAAAGTATAGTGAACGGTGTTCCACTAATAGCATGGCCGAAGATATCCATGTGGTGCTTAGAGCGCGCGCAGAAGACGATGGGGGTGGTGAGAAGAGAAGGAGTAGCTAGAGTGGTGAAGGGATTGATGGAATGTAGAGAAGGTGAAAAAGCGAGGAATAAGATGAAGAAAATGAAGGAAGGAGCTTGTAAGGTGATAAACGATAATGATGAGTCCTTGACAAAGGCATTTTTAGTGAGTTAGTCTTGTGATTTTAGCTTGGAAAGCCCACCAAAGATGGTTATAGCAAAAAGATAATCATTAAAAGTCTTATATATAGTTATTATACTCATATTATGATTTTGCCACTAGTTTCAATCTTCAGATGTTTGTTTTTCTTTCGGGAAATGTCTGTATTTTCCTTTTCGTGTTCATGTCACTAAGACCAACCCCAATCCACACACTCAATTGAGTGTCTAAAAAACTTTTTAATAATAAAAAAAAATTGATTTTTTTTTTTAAAAAAAAAGAAAAATACGATTTTTAAAAAAAAAAAAAAAAAAAATTGACGAATCATATCTTGCCATGTGTCATAAGACACCACAAAATTGGATCCAAAATAAGACACCATGTCTTGCACTATTCAAAGCCATGTCATTTTTTTTTTTTTTTTGATTTTTTCTTTTTGAGTTAAGACACCCCAATGTCTCCATTGGGGTTGCTCTAAGTCATAGATCCTATTTTTAACTTCCCATTGCAATTTGACTGTATACGAACCGGGTTATGTCGGTATGAAATTTGTAATATTTCTTCTTTTTTCAATTCCAATCGGACCAAACCGCTTTATATATTATCCATATGGAAAATAAAATTTTTCGTTAGATCTTACTCCTTCTGTCCCATTTTAAGTGATTTTCAAGATAAAAACACAAATATTAAGAAAACTAATTTTTTAAAGAGATTGTCATTTAATAAAGAAATTGAAAACAATAAAAATAATAAAAATAATAAAAAACTCTTCAACTTCTTCAATCAAAATCTTTTTAATTAATGTATTATATTAAAATAAATTAAAATCTTGCATAGATAAGTGAGAAAATCACTTAAAATGGGACAAAATAAAAGTTTTTGAAAATCAATTAAAATGGGACAGAGGGAGTATAAGTTAAGTAGAACATTATCTAGCAAGAAAGTAGTGAGTGACAAAGATTAACAAAGGTTAGCGTTGTTACACAACGAGACCATTACTTCAACAAGTTGTTGCATTTTTGGCAGAATAATTTCGGTCTCAACAAGGTAAGGAAATGGGTTTTTCATTTCCTGGGTTTTCTAAAGTTTCCATTTTTGCGCATACACGTTTTGTTTTGTGGATAATCTAGTGTATGATTTGGTTAGGAAGATGATTACTCTTGGAATATGATTATAATCCATGTTTTAGTTGAATTAAGATATTATGGGAATAACCATTGATCTGATAAGTATTACGTTTTTCACGGGTGATATATGTTTATAAACTTTGTAATTTTTCATCTTCTGTTTTTTTTAGATTCTAAAGTTTGCAACTTTGCTTATGTAAGTGTAATATTTGCTAGAAATCCTAATTTGAAATCTGCAATTCTTTAGAGTGAAAACTTACATATGGTAATTTGGTAAAACTTAATGTTGTATGATTTAGCGGAATTGAGATACCGTGAGATGATATGTTTATCTTATGGTTAAGACTATTCAAGTCGGCTCAAGCATTTACAACTCTCATGTTATGTTAATACATTTGATTGTTTGTCAGAAATTTCTTGTCATAAGTTGTATGGGTCTTAATTGTTTAAATCATGGTATGCCAATACATTTGATTGTTTGTGAGTCTTAGCCGTCTAAATCATTGTAAGCTATGTGTTGCACGGAAATACCAACATCGATTGACCGATCTGCAACTCAACACTTCGTAATCGAACTCAACTCTCAATCTCTCTCTCACGTCCCTCGTTTGTTTGTAATCGGAAAAGAAACGAAACAGAAAAATAAATGTACAATTCACCCAGAGTTCGCGATTGATGTGATCCACTACTCTCTGGGCTGGATCGAACCAGCAACTTCACTATCAACGAAGAACACAAGATCTCTAAAACGCAGAGAATCTTGAGGAAAAAGACGATGGTTACAACAACCTTTTCTCACTCTACCTTATCCATAAAAGGATACGTTCTCTTTATATCATATAGAGAACTAAACCAACTCCTAACCAAATACTAAACCAGCTTGATTTAATATTGGTCCGGAGCTAAACAGAGTTGACTCTGCTTCCAGCGTATACTCGAGCTATATCACGTCAACACTATGAATGAATAAAAAAACTTTTCAAGCGACTAATCCGTAGAGCTGTCTTATTAAAAACCGGTTAAAATTTGCTCAAATATTGTACTCGGCACTTATCTGATAGAACATGATAAATAAACTTACTTGAACAGATCCGCAAATACATAAGACATATTTGAAATTCTAAACGGAAACTAGCATTATTTCCGATTTTGAATCTACAGTCATGCGCATGTCCGCCATTGATCTGATACTCTTAGGAGCTGTATTATGTCGTTTTCACCGATGATATATGTTTATAAAGTTTGCAATTTTTCATCTTCCGGATTTTTAGATTCTAAAATTGGTAATTTTTTGCTATTATACCCATCATGTGAAGTGAATCATTTGCTAGAAATCCTAATTTAAAATCTGCAATTCTTTAGAGTGAAAACGTATACATGGCAATTTGGCAAATTAGTTGAATGAACACTTACATTAATGTTGTATGATTTAGCGAAATTAAGATATCGTGGGATGACATGTTTATCTTATGGTTAAGACTACTCAAGTCGGCTCAAGCATTTACAACATTCTCATTTTTTGCTAATACATTTGATTGTTTGTGAGAAATTTCTTGTCATAAGTTGTATGGGTCTTCTTAGCTCTCTTTAAAAAAATAATCAGAACCAGTTTTATTTACAAGATTACAAGAATTGATTACAGTGATATGATTGATCTAAATGAAAAATTTAAAAACAAATGGCATGTGGGCCATAGAACAACTACTCACAAATTCTAGTTAGAACCGAGTCCAATACTTCTTAGTCACGATGTCAAGAGGAGAAAGTCTCTGATATATTTTTTTTGTACAAAAGTCTCTGATACATTCCTTTGATTTTCCCTAGTCGGAATCGAATGGGGAGAGTGACCTTCTTGAAAACAACTTGAAGGACTCCTCTTTGAACTGAGATGTTTTTTTTTTTTTTTGCAATCTCATCTCTTCGTTGAACTATTGATTCTGCTGAAGTATAATAACAAAAAAAAATAAAATTTTCTCTTATAATACTTGAAGCGCCAGTCGGACGGGGTAGTGATCGTCTCTTTTTTCATAGTGGTGGAAGTCCAAACACCTTTCACGCTCAATGGGAAGGATGAACAGCCCTGCGATTGGTATGTGCTTTTGCTGTGGATTTATGTCGATAGAGTTCTCGTTCAACAGCAAATAGTAAACCTGACTCTGCGACAACCTAACATATGTCTAAGTACCTTTGAAATCTCAATGTTCAACGAAATTTTAAAAAATAATAAGAATCAGTTTTATTTACAAAATTACAAGAAGTGATTATAGTGATATGGTTGATCTAAATGATACTTTTAAAAACAAATGGCATATGGGCCATAGAACAACCAGACTGAAGCCCATAACTCACAAATTCCAGCTAGAACCCAGTCCAGTACTTTTTAGTCACGATGTTAAGAGGAGAAGTCTCTCATATATTCCTTTGATTTTCCCAAGTCGGATTCGAAATGGGGAGAGTGATCTTCTTGAAAACAACTTGAAGGACTCTTCTTTGAACTGAGATGATTTTTTTATTTCCTTATCAACTAAAAAAAAATTCATGGTTTGAGGAAACCAAATTACACACAGATGCGGGTTATTATTAGTTTACTGTTTACCAAATACACTTTAACCATCTAAACACAAAATTAAACCGAATTTAAATCGATTACAAATAAATAACCGTGATTTATCCGATTAGAATTCCTTAACCATCTTTTTTTCCTTCACCAAGCGACCATGGAAGAAGCTTCGTTGGAACTGATGATTGGAGCTCGGCTTGTCAAGGGGGATTGAGAACAGCCTGGCCCTTATTCTCTTCTTCTGCTCCTCGATTTCTCGTTCCAACCCCTACTTTCGATTTCGGATTGTTTGGTATTATTAGATCGCCGTTGCATTTCTCTTCGCATCCTTCAGCTTCGTCATCTTCCGCGGCGTTGAATTGTTGTTTTTTCTGTTACTCTTTTCTTTTTCTTTTTTTTCCTAAACGTACATGCCGAAGAAGATCTGGAGGCGAGAATCGAAGCATTCATCATTGATTTGAGACCATTACTCGTGAAACTCATCGTGACTGATTTTCTAAACTTACAATCCCAATTCATTACGATCTGGGAAAATTCATTGAGTTATTCATCTTGATTTTGGAAGTAAACCGCAAACTCGATAAGAAAGTTACAAAGCAAACACAAGAGGGGAATAAACTAAATTCCAAAGCAACAAAAACATGAGAAACTCGAAAGTATTATAACATAAGATAGTTTCATTAACTACTGAGAAGGTCGTGAGCTAATGCCAACTTGAGTAGATGATAAAAGAAATGGACCAACGGTAGTAATGTCGAAAATGGCAAAACTGAAAATCTCAAATCGGCTAAAGCAGCAATACAAGATAGCAAAGAGTAAAACAAGGCGACAAACTAATCGAACAAGCCAAATCCAAGATCTCCGTCACTCTCTTCTGCTGGCTCATCCTACAAAAAATTTAACAAACATGAGAATCAATAACCAGAACTACTTGCAAGAAAAATGTTAAATCTTCTCAAGTACCTTCTTCTCCTCCTTAGCAGGAGCAGCAGCTGCGGCTCCTCCAGCAGCAGCGGGTGCAGCAGCGGCAACTGGTGCACCACATCCACCGCCACCAGCACCAACATTCATGATGAGGTCAGTGACGTTACGCTTCTCGGCCATCTTGGCGAATAGCATTGGCCAGTAAGACTCAATCTCGACACCAGCAGCTTTGACTATTGTCGCAATCTTGTCGGCCTAATGAAAATTTGGTTAAGGTAAACAAAAGTAAAACCTACTTCTCGAATTCAGAACAACTGAAACTCAATATTCAAAACAGAGCTCCCTAACCATAAAGCTAACACAAACATTGATCGTACAAACATGTTAACTAATAGAACCAACGCGTTTCTTATATTCAGGATACTGACACACAAGAACCCTGACAGTAAACCAACAACTTACAGAAACTATTGTCATAGCACACAAGATATAAGCCAAAACAAACATGTTTTCCTAGATTCAGGACTGTAGAGTAAAAGACACCTCCATAACCCTAAAACAAACAACTTACAAAGAGCTCATTTAATACATAACCACAAAATGAGTTGTTCATTTCGACAAAAATCAAGTCTCGATGACGAAATTAATCAACAGGGCTACATGAAAACGAATAGCTACTACATGAGATCTAGAAGATGTCTCGATTTAAGGATACAGTGATGGCAATGCCCTCGTCCTCAAGGATCATAACAGCGTAGCTGCAAGCAAGTTCTCCGACTGTCGACATTGTCTCTGCAACCAAAAACAAAATAAATAACAGTTTAAAATCTTAACAGCAACAACAACAAAATATCGACCGACTATAGAGCTAACGAGAAAATCCCTAAATGGCCACTAAATTCACTGAAACCCTACAAAAAAATCTGATGGGAAAGAGACTAATATATGTGTTTCGTACGAGCGCAACTAAACCGAGGATTGGTGAGAAATCTGAAACGAAACACCCTTTAGGACTCAGAAATGTTGAGGATGAAGAAGTACCTTAGACTGCGATTGGAAGCCTCGACAAATTTCTTTGGTGGCGCCGCTTGAAAGACAAGATTAGGGTACGCAATGCAGCGAAGGGAGAAATCTAGGGTTTATATAAATAATGCTAATTTCCCGAAACGCTGGGCTTATTTCTTAGAAGCCCATTTGAAACGGTTTGGACTTTTGAATAAATTTGGCCTTCTTTTGTCAATTTAGCTTTATATTTTTTTACTTCTCGGGTCAATATAATATAACTCCTTTAAAAAAATTGAATTTTTTTTTCTAACAATTTGCTCATTAAAACACTACTCCCTCCGCTTTTTAATTGTATTTTTGCTGTTTTTACTGTTTGAATTCTGAATCCTATTTTTATATTTGTTGAACTGTTTTGGAATTGACAAAAAAACATGTTTTATTTTGAATGAATAGAAAATTAATCAATTTCTTAATCTGTGTGCAAATATTTAAAACATCATATAATAAAAAAATGGAGTGAGTATCAATTTTCTACATCGATTATGTTGATATTATTAATTTTGAATTAGAATCAAGTTTTGATGAAATCTCGATTCAAAAATATCTTAACTTTTCAAGTTAATTATTTATTGTTTTGAGGAGCCTTGTCGAGCGGATTCAACAGCGGTACCTACGAACCCGCCAGATAAATTTTTTTATACTCGCACCTACTCTGTATTTTAAAAATCCCTGATTTTCGAAACTCACTTTTTTGCAGAAAAAAATTTACTCGACTCGCATCTGCGTAGCAGCGGGTTAAAAGAGTGGGACTCATGGGTTGTGATTCAAATTGAGAGGGCTAGTTTTGAGTCTGTCATAATATTTATTTTTTTTTAAACAAAGAAGGCTAGTTTTGAGTCTGTCATAATATTTATTTTTTTTAAACAAAGAATTTTGTGTTTTTATCCTTGCAATCATGCAAATACTCTTGAATGTGTGACATATGCAAGCAAGCATATACATGATATGATGATAATGTGCTTAGTTTGGTGGAAAAAAAAATAGAAAACAATAAATAAACGAAGTGGAAAGCAGTAAAAGAAGAGGAAGAGTCATCGCTGTCATGGTCGCAGTTAAAGAGGCGGTCAGAGTCAGAACTCTCTCTTAAGCAACCTTCCAAATTTATTGACACTTTCTGTTTCCCAAGATCCACCCACCACTCTCTTCTCTCTTTCTCTCTCTCTCTCTCTTCATCTTCCTCATCTTGCGCAAGAAAGAATCTAAACTAAATCTCATCCTCTAATGTCCAAAAACAGCAAGGTGACTGTAATGTGTTGTTGACTGTGAGATCTTAATCCGACCAAACCGTCATGGGAAAGAAGAGTGGTTCTTCTTCTTCTTCTTCTTCCTGGTTCACCGCCGTTAAACGAGCTTTCCGATCTCCGACCAAGAAAGAACATAGCAACAACAATGCTCACGACAACGAAGGCGAGGAAGACGAAGACAAGGTTCGTCTGCTTCTGTCGATATCTTTTAGTCTTGTCTCTCCACTCTCTCCAAATCTATCTACTTGGTTCTGTTTTTGAGAAGCTTCTATGTTTGATTCAAATGCTCTGTTTTTTTTTCCTCAGAAGAGAGAGAAGAGACGGTGGTTATTCAGGAAACCGACGAATCACGATTCTCCGGCGAAGACATCCGGCGTTGTAAAAGACGTCTCTGCACCGAAATCTACAGAGACGGCGACGATCGACACAACCGCTTCATCCTCTGTTACAAAACAGAGACACGCCGCATCTACACCTCCCGCCACCGTCTCCCCCGCGTCGGAAACTCCTCCTCCGAAGACGGAGTTACCTAGCCATACAAGAAGGACTTATACCGCAAGAGAAATTTACGCAGCTATTGTGATCCAAACTGGTTTCAGAGGTTACCTGGTGAGCAAATTATGTTCAGTTAATTAATTATGTTTAATAAATGTAATTAACAGTAGTTGGGATTAGGCAAGAAGAGCCTTAAGAGCGTTAAAAGGATTAGTGAAGCTACAAGCCCTAGTGAGAGGTCACAATGTGAGGAAGCAAGCAAAGATGACGTTAAGGTGTATGCAAGCTCTGGTTCGAGTCCAGTCACGTGTTCTTGACCAACGTAAACGCTTGTCTCACGACGGCAGTCGCAAATCTGCCTTAAGCGACACTCACAGTGTCCTCGAATCTCGATATCTTCAAGACATTTCAGACAGAAGATCCATGGTAAGATCTAGATTCCAAACACCATAAATTGTTGCTCTGTTTCAGCATTTAGCTAATGTTTTTTTTTTATGTAGTCAAGAGAAGGAAGTAGCATTGCGGAAGATTGGGATGAACGACCACACACGATCGAAGAAGTGAAAGCAATGTTGCAACAAAGACGAGACACTGCGTTGAGACGAGAGAGTAACAATAGCTTATCACAAGCTTTCTCTCAACAGGTAATTTAAAGAAAGAAAGCCCATCTTTTGATTGTTTAAACCGCTAATTTCAATCATTGTATTTTGGTTAAAGATTCGGAGAACGAGAGGTAGTCAATCTATGGGAGACGTGGAAGAAGAGGAAGAGAGACCGAAATGGTTAGACCGATGGATGTCTTCTAAACCGTGGGATAAACGAGCTTCAACGGATCATATAGACCACCGGTTTACAAAACCGTGGAAATCGATACTTCTCAACCGTATTTAACCCGACGAGCTTATTCGAGAACCGGAGCTAGTCCAAGCCGTAACCAAAGGCCTAATTCGCCATCAAGAACCAGCCATCATTACAACCAACAACAAGCACACAATTTCTCATCAGCTACACCGTCTCCGGCTAAATCTAGACCTATACAAATCCGGTCCGCCAGTCCACGGATTCAAAGAGATGACCGGTCAGCTTACAATTACACATCAAACACACCTAGCTTGAGATCTAACTATAGTTTCACGGCAAGAAGCGGTTATAGCGTTTGTACCGCTACAACTGCTACTACAAACGCTGCATTGCCGAATTACATGGCGATCACCGAATCCGCAAAGGCTAGAATCCGGTCTCAGAGCGCGCCGAGGCAACGGCCTTCGACACCTGAGAAAGACCGTGCCGGGTCAGCTAGGAAACGGCTTTCGTTTCCGGTTCCGCCGCAGCCACCAATGGAGGTTGGAGTAGGGTATTATGGTAATAGTAACAGCCAGAGTTTAAGGAGTCCAAGTTTCAAGAGTATAGGAGGCTCACAGATGGGTGCATTGGAGCAACAATCAAATTACTCTTCTTGTTGCACTGAGTCTCTTGGTGGTGGAGGAGAGATCTCACCTGCGTCTACTAGCGATTATAAGAGATGGCTAAGGTGATTCGATAATCAAACGGTCATGATTTTTTCCTCCTCATTTTTAAGTAGTTCTTTTCTATATATAAATAAAATTTTATTTTGACTAAGAAAAGAACGATGACCTTTTTTAGCTTGTGTTGATGATGAGCTTTGAGATTGGTGTGCACTATGTGTTTTGTGTGTGTGTGTGTGTTTAACTTCTGTAGCTTGTGTTTAGCTTTTATTATATTTTTTTGTAAAATTTTTAAACATATTTTCTTTTAAATGATTGCAGTTAGACTACAATTACAAATAATATGATTGTGAATTTGTGATGATCTAACCCCTATATTTATTTATGATATTTTTTAGTTATTGAACTTAAAAGCAATGATGAATTTTTTCAAAAAAATAATAATAACTCTTTTAAAAAAAAATTTAATAATAATAATAACAGAAAATTTATCTGACCAGCTTTTGAAATTAATTTAATGCAAAAGTGAATATTAATTTATGAAAAATGACTATAAAAAAGCTGCAACTTTGCAACTTGAGACACGAGGAAAGAACATCACCCATGTGACTTGATTCCAACACTATCAGTCTTGTCTTGGACGTTACACACAACTGCACTTCCCACCTTAGATAAATGCTTCTTAAATAATAGAAAACAAAATAAATAAAAAGTTAAAAACCATGAAGTCAATCAATTTGACCCAAATTTGTTGTATTAATACTATAGGTGTATGATTGACTTCTTAAATACAACAAATCATATACTATAGGTGTATGATTTGTAAACAAATGAACACTAATTGAGTTCTTAAAAAAAGACAGAATGTTGGATTAAATAATTGAAGATCAGTCTGACCAAAATAAAATTATATAATAAAGAGATAATTAAAGGGAGAGACGCGAAACAGCACGCAGTTTTCATATCCCTGAGAAAAACAGCAGGGCTGGCGGCGAATCACGGATGTCAAAGTTGATCTTACATGGGCCTGATGGAGAATTAGAAAGCAACGGGCCTAATTTAAATTAAATGGGCCATAAAAAGCGTTTTTCTTAGGGTTGTGAAAAGTGTGCGTTACATGGGATTACAGCCCAGGAGTGGTAAAGGGTCTTCTTCCACCGGAGATGGAGAAAGAGCCGACCAGTTGAGTAACAGTTTTCGTCGGATATCGAAGAGAAATCCCTAATTCCCCCGAAACACCAATTTCCCCCAATTTATCCGATTCGAAAACAAACACGGTCTGGTATGCCGAGAAAATTCTCCACTTCTACTTTTCTTATACATTTGTTTTGGTTGTTTCGTAGATTTCTCTCATCTTCTTCGATTTTGTTCCCTCCCTAACAAAAAAAAATAAAAAAAAAACAGGATAAACCCTAGTTTCTGAGCATGTTTCGAGTTCAGATTTTTCCTTTATTTCTGAGCTGAGCTGGTGAGTAATTTGCTTCTGGGTGTCGATTTACTTTGGTTTCCGTTAATGGGTTTTGCTCGATTTTGTTTTCTGGGAGTTGTGTGAGTCACGATCTCGAATTTGATTGGTTGGTTCTCCTAAAAAATTGTCTGCTTTATAAATTTGGGCTTCTAACGGAAATTGGATCTGGAATCAAATACACAAAGCTGCTCTTTTCAAAGTTTTGATTTTTATCGCATTTACTTGTTTAAACACGCTTGTTTCATGGCAGCAATGAACTTCAATTCTTCTGTTTCTCTCCCACTAAAACAACCTAAATTTAGTTTTTACCTTTCATCTCCACTTAACATCAAACACTCTGCCTATTCAGTGTAGAAAGAAAACGAAAAAGAGCATTTTGGTGTATGGTTTCCTACAGCATTTTTCATACATCTATCACCTGAGCTTCTAGGTTAACAGTTTTTAAGTATGGTTATTGGATGACCAGATATCATTTGCAAAAGAACCTGATGTCAGACGCTCGAGATGCTGATGACCGTGTGGATTTCGAGGAGGGTAGCTACAGTGAGATGGAGGATGAAGTGGAGGAGGAACAAGTAGAAGAATATGAAGAGGAAGAAGAAGAAGAAGAAGAAGATGATGATGATGGTGGCAATCGAAATGCCCAAGAACACGATATGGAGGATTATGGTGATAGAAAAGGAGGGGATAGGGAAGAAGGTCAGGAGGAATTAGCTGAAGATGATGACAACCATATCGATATCGAGACAGCAGAAGATGAAGAGAAATCGGCATCTCCTATTGATGAAGAGGAAAGGGAAAAGTATTCCCATCTTCTTTCACTTCCTCCTCATGGTTCTGAGGTTTTCATCGGTGGGCTCCCAAGGGATGTTGGCGAAGAGGACCTGAGGGATCTATGTGAAGCAATAGGCGAGATCTTTGAGGTTGGAACAGCAATTATCTTTGTGCCCAATTTAGCGTGATCCTCTTTGTATTTGGGGCTGACTTTTAACTTTTCTTTTATTAGGTGAGACTGATGAAAGATAGGGACTCTGGTGAGAGCAAAGGCTATGCCTTTGTAGCTTTCAAAACGAAAGACGCTGCACAAAAGGCCATTGAGGAGCTGCACAGTAAAGAGTTTAAGGCAATCTCAACCGCTAACTGTAGCTTAACTTATCGATCGTTGCTAGTTTACATTGTACTTATAACTACTTCTGTTTAACCTATATCTAATTTATGTACAGGGAAAAACCATAAGATGCTCTCTTTCCGAAACCAAGAATAGATTATTTATTGGTAACATCCCAAAGAGCTGGACTGAGGATGAGTTTAGAAAAGTCATAGAGGATGTTGGTCCTGGAGTCGAGAACATCGAGCTCATAAAAGTAAGAAGATTTAATCAATCTCATTGCCATGGTTGATCTTTGCTTATTCCCCTTACTAATTATCTTCTTGATGGTGCCTGTAGGACCCAACAAACTCCACTCGTAACCGTGGTTTTGCATTTGTTTTATACTATAACAATGCATGTGCTGATCATTCGAGACAGAAAATGATAGATTCTAATTTTAAGCTTGAGGGTAACGCTCCAACTGTGACTTGGGCAGACCCAAAAAGCTCTCCTGAGCATTCAGCTGCTGCTGCTCAGGTAACCTTAGAATAGAGGGTTTACTGTTTAGTCTGTCTGCACTAGCACTCTTTGACAATCTCTTTTGCGCCTTATACTCAGGTGAAAGCTCTTTATGTCAAGAATATTCCAGAGAACACCTCAACAGAGCAACTGAAAGAACTCTTTCAGAGGCATGGAGAAGTGACTAAAATCGTCACACCTCCTGGAAAGGGTGGAAAACGTGATTTTGGGTTTGTCCACTACGCTGAAAGGTCTAGTGCATTGAAGGCTGTCAAAGATTCCGAGAGATATGAAATCAACGGTAAGTTTTTTTCTTACTCCTCCAGAAGACAGCTATTGAGTAGCATGAACGTTATGCTTTCAATTTGTCTTTCATATATGTTATTGAGTAACACAGTCCACAAATTTACAAACTACAGGTCAACCGCTAGAAGTTGTGCTTGCTAAACCCCAGGCTGAGAGGAAACATGACACTTCTTATTCTTATGGTGCTGCACCTACTCCTGCTCCCTTTACGCATCCCACGTTTGGTGGTTTTGCTGCGCCTGCCTATGGTGCTATGGGTTCCGGCTTGAGTATTGCCGGTAGTTTTAATCAGGTATATATATGTTTCTAAGAAAAGACCTGTTTTGTCATCTCTAAAATAAAAGTCTTTTATTTGTATAAACTTGAGTTTAAATTTGGATTGAACACAGCCGATGATCTATGGTAGAGGAGCAATGCCAACAGGGATGCAAATGGTTCCAATGCTTCTTCCCGATGGTCGAGTTGGCTATGTTCTGTAAGTCAGATTGTTCTTGTAACCAAATTTTGGTTTATAGTTTCTTGCTTTATGCATCTCAAGAAATAACCGTTTAAAACCGATATGGGTTATGTATTGTGCAGGCAACAGCCTGGTATGCAGATGGCACCACCACCACGGCCCAGAAGGGTTGACCGGAATAACGGTTCGAGGGGAGGGTCAGGGCGAGAGAACAGTCATGATCATGATGGTAACCGAGGAGGCCGAAGGTACCGACCCTACTAGCTAGCCCCAGCTATAGAAAGAGAAGCAAGTAGAAAAAACAAAATGAGAGCTGTATTTGGAATTTGTTTCTTTTGAGAACTTTATAAA
Source organism: Alliaria petiolata (assembly GCA_020283515.1). Classification (NCBI taxonomy): domain Eukaryota; kingdom Viridiplantae; phylum Streptophyta; class Magnoliopsida; order Brassicales; family Brassicaceae; genus Alliaria; species Alliaria petiolata. The sequence goes on from JAHZTW010000001.1 coordinate 175,131,857, forward strand.
AGCTCTCTCTCTCTCTCTCTCTCATGTGTTATAAATGTGAAATCGAAACCTGAACGGTTTCTGGTTTGATAAGCAGATTGCTGAGGGGATAGGGTTGAGTGGATATGATCTTATTCTCTTAAATTATGAGACTTTATTTTTGTTTCTCTTCTGAATAATTCTCTTCTCAGTATTAACGAATTAGAAGATTCGCGTTTCCAGTAAACAGAATGTAGATGGTCAACGTCAATTGATCTTCTCGTATTTTTCAATTACTCAATTTCAAAAGTCAATAAATAGGGAATCGATTTTGACGAATCGAGCGGTTTTATTAAATGTCTTTGACGAAGTGAACTGAACCGAGTTTGGTGGAGGTCGTAAGCACATTGCCACGACCTGTGTTGTTTACTAGTACAACAAGTTATCGCTGGTTCTAATATCAGACAAGGTGAAAGAACATCAAATCATAAGCGAAACTGAACATGTAAGTACAGTTGATGTGATCGAAAACAAAAATTACAAATGAATCGAATCAATTTTCGCTATCACAACAATGTAATGTGCTATCAGAATACAACATTTTGAGAAGAGAGTTATCTACATTGGAGGGAAAGTCGCGACAATGGTTTAATTGATTTTTGTTTCAATCAAGGGTCGATGTCAGAACGAGTCGGAAATTCAAGGCCTTGAAGTGAAGTTATGTTATCGAGGTCATCTTTAGAGTACAATGGGAGGAGCCAAAACGCTTTCTTCTTCCCAAAAACCTTCCCCACAAGAAAAAACCAACAAATGAGAAGAGTTGTTTTTATTCCATGGAATGATGAAAACAAAAGGATCACAAGAAGACTCACCTGCTCGAAGTTTTTCTTCTTTCCTAAGTCATATTTCCATCTGACATCTCCATTTTTCTCATGAACCTAAACGACGAGAAAATGATTCAGAGAAGAGAATCGTATGTTCAAGCTTCAGATTTGTTTGTAGAAGCCAAACAAAATAGAGTTACCTCGACTGAAGTAGTGTTTGTTGAGAGAAGAGAGAGATGCATGACTATGAAACAGAGAAGGCTGAGAACGAATGCTAAGTTAAGAACTGCATCAAGGGGATAGAATCTGTAAGAAACATAAACACGGAAAATGAGAAAGAAAGAAAAAAAGGCTAAGCACTTTCTGGGGAAAAGAAAGCAAGAAAAAGAACCGTTATACACTCACCGAATGCCAGAACGAGAGAGGCCAGTTTTCCAGGAGAGGAAGAATGCTTCATTGCTTGGCTGAAGAATTTGATGAAACTAGGAAGCAAGACAACAACGTCCAACATTGTCTCGAGAAAAGTATACAACTACAAAACCAAAAAAACCGTACAGAAATCAGCAAACCTTCAGTAATATCCACCCAATACACACCAACACATATTTCTAGAACCATAAGATAGATTTCAATGGAAAGTTGTTGTTTTTTACCAGAAAGAGAAGGAAAAACTTGTAATTACGCACTCCAACACAATTGACAATCCAAACACAGTGATGATCCATCTTGAGAACACATCTTTGACCTGCAAAAGAAAACATGAATTGTGTAAAGCTTTCATTCTTTAAAACTAGTGACCATACATTGGGGGCATTTGGACTACTAAACAGAACATGGTATACAAAAAAATCGGGTTTAGCCTTACAAACAGAACAATGATGGCAACGAGGCGGCTTAACATTCCGGCATTTGGGACAGTAACCTAAAGAACCAAAAGCTTCTCGATCTGTCGAAGTACCAGCCTCCAAATTATCACCCTCAAGTTCTCTTCTGAAATGCTCAGGAACAGAACCTGGGTCCGTAAATACCACAGTGAAGTAGCTCCACAACAGCATTATCAACTGCAAGCAAGCATCGTCTCATCAGCATTTTTATATTTGTAATTCTAAACTCAGGGAGATAACAACAATTCATGTTCTTCACAATGATTATATGTATCTAAGCTGTTTAGGGCTAAGCAGCAAAACCCTAGACCTAGAACTTCAATTCCAGAAACGAAACTCGAGCAAAACCTAATCGTGAAACGACAAGACTTGAAATTACCAGGAAATGGAAAACAAAGACGATTAAGCAGGCGAGGGCTGAGAGAGCTCCATGGCCGCTTTCGATTAAGATCGGCCACCATGTGCTAACTACCACGGCGTAATAAGATACGGCGACGACGGCAGCGACGAGAAGGATCATGAAATAGCCGAGGACTTTCAGACCGGAGCAGAACCGGAAAAGGTTCATCTCCAGCCGGGTCAAAGGGATAATAGGGGAAGGTCTTCGGGTCCGAGCCGGAAACAACCGCCGTAAGATATCCGGAGCCACGGTTATAAGATTTCTCAGGGATCGGAGTTTGCTTGGTTCGGAGGACGACGGTTGATTCTATCGTCGTCGAGGTGGAGCTACCGATTTAGAGTAACCTTCTTGCTGACACAGAAGCTTTTATTATTTGTAAATAAACTTTTTTAAAATCTATATTTTGACTATTATTTTTTTAAGAATTTAAATTTTTTAATTTTTTCTTGATAATCTGTGCAATTTATTTCATACATTATTTTATAAATCTTTATTTATTTTTTAATTTTCATACTTTTCTTATTTATCTATATCTTAGTATTATAATAATTTTTATTTTTTCTAGTTTATCATTTCATTAAATGCATGTTTTTTTTTCATTTTTTAAAATTTTATATATTTTTATATCTATTTTTCCTTTTCTTTATTTTTATCTTCTTCTCTGTATTGTTTTTAATATAATTTGTTATCTTCTCGATATTTTATTGAATATTTTGTTGTGTCTTAAGATATTTTTAATTTATTCCATATCATATTTTTTTGCACTTATACGAAATTTTAATTACCGTAATTTATTTGAAAATAAGGATTAAATTACTCAAAAAATATAATGATATATTTAAAATTATGTATTATATAATATTAATATATTTCTCATTTTTTAAAAATTAAATGAAAATTTATCTACTTATAATAATTTTTAAATTGTTGAAATTAAATTTAGTGGTTTTATGTATAGTTGATTGTACTTATATTAATATGTATTTATATTACTTGACGTTTTATTTTTAAAAAAATTACTTTTCAATTTATCATTTTGAAGATTTATTTATTGATGCGTTGGGGCATAAGTTTATAATTGATATACATATAAATTTTCAAAGATTCTAATTTAATATGTAAAATATATAGACAATATCATAAGTTTTTACAGAGGGTTGTCAAAGAGTATCCATGACATAATGGGAATGAATGATCTAATTTTATTGAAAGAATTATGAGTTTGAATCTGCATGAATGCAAATAAGAGGATATAAATATTTTGTTTGGTTCAGATTTAATATAAATAAAATAATTTTTTTTAAATTAAATAATAAATGACATGTGGCATACTCTGAGATGTTGAAGTGGCATGTCATGTAAACAGCCATTAAGCTTTCATATAGTAGAAAATAAGGACACTCAAAAAAATATAATGATATATTTTAAATTATGTATTATATAAGATCTATATATTTATTTATTTTAAAAATTAAATTAGAATTTTATCTACTTATAGTAATTTTTAAATAGTTGTATTCAAATTTAGTGGTTTTTATGTATAATTAATTGTACATATGTTAATATTTATTTATGTTACTTAATGTTTTTTAAAAAATAATTGCTTTTGTATTTATAATTTTGAGGTTTTTTAAAAATAATATTTTTTTTCAATTTATTTTTTTTAAGTTTTTTTTGTATTTATACGTTTGAGGCATAAGTATATAATTGATATAGATATAAATTAAAAAAGTGCTGATAATTTAATATGTAAAACATAGAGACAATATCATATATTTTTTAAAAAGGTTGTCAAAAAGTGTTCATGGTAGAATGGAAAAAACTCTCTTGTTTAGTTGAGAGGGTTATGGGTTCAATTCCCCATGAATGCAAAAAAATTTAAAAATATTTATTTGATTCAGATATAATTTAAATAAAATTACTTTTTAAAAAATAAATGAAGAAGTGCCACGTGGCGCTCTCTTACGTGCTGACGTGGCGGAAGCAGGAGAGAACACTTGTAGATTTGTTTCAGAGGCCCATTATTAGCATATTTTTATTGGGCCTGAAAACAAAGCGCCACGTGTATTATTCGGTGGGGAGACAATTTAATTTTCGGGGACTTTTTTATCTAAAATTTCCGAGAAACCTCCTCGGCGAAATTCATTTATTCAAATAAAATTAATATTTAATATTTATTTGATTCAGATATAATTCAAATAAAATTACTTTTTAAAAAATAAATGAAGAAGTGCCACGTGGCGTTCTCTTACGTGCTGACGTAGCGGAAGCAAGAGAGAACACTTGTAGATTTGTTTCAGAGGCCCATTATTAGCATATTTTTATTGGGCCTGAAAACAAAGCGGCACGTCTACTATTCGGTGGGGAGACAATTTAATTTTCGGGGACTTTTTTGTCTAAAATTTCCGAGAAACCTCCTCGGCGAAATTCAAACGAAACAAAGTCTTAAATTTTCAGGATAATCCAAAATATTCGTTGAATATTGCATCATTGTTTTGCATTTGGGCTCTAACATCTTTATCATTTTGATTTATTGATTTGCGGTTCGGGAAGGTCGAATTTGGGAGAGACGAGACTTAGGGTTTCACTGTTTCAGTTGATTGTCCGAAGCGGTGAATAAAAAGATGCAGCAATCTCCACAGATGATTCCGATGGTTCCTTCGTTTCCGCCGACAACCATCACCACCGAACAGATCCAAAAGGTTTTTATCTTACTTTCTCTGTTTTGTCTTTTGGTTTCAGTCATATTTCTGTTTATTGTAGCCTTGAAATGGTTTGTGTTTTGAAGTCGCTAATGATGTTTCTGAGTAATTTAAAGTATATTGTAATTGTGAAGTTTCCTTCTTGAGTAGAATTGAGCTATTTTACGTGGGTGAGAGAGCCAATAGCTTGGTATAATTGGTTTTCTTCTGTTTGGCTTTTAAGTTTTTACTGAAATTAGAAAATTATGTTTACAGTGGCTTTGTAGTTGTTTCTTGAACCCATTTGTCTTGAAGAAATGAAAGTTTTTTTTTGTTATTTGTTTGTGATTATGAGATTAAATGCTTTGTGGGTCTTGGAGGCTTAGAGTGTAAAGATTAGTAGACATTGACACTGAGACACTAAAGTATTTCTTAATCAGGCATCGTTTTCATTTCTTGCTTGTTATTGCTTAGTGCAGTTTCTTGACGAGAACAAGAAGCTGATAATGGCGATCTTGGAAAATCAGAACCTCGGTAAACTTGCAGAATGCGCTCAGTAAGTGTGGCATTGTTGTGTAGAAGCAGTCACCGAGCTGTTTATTAATAAGAGATCATTCTTGATTCTTGCTGGTATCTATCTCTGCAGGTATCAAGCTCTTCTCCAGAAGAATTTGATGTATCTCGCTGCAATCGCTGATGCTCAACCTCAGCCGCCAGGAGCTGCACAAACACCAGGGGCCATGACTCCCCAAGCTGTAAGTGTTGTTTTGATTAGCATTTTAAAAAAATAAAAGAAACATTCGACTTCGTTACCGTTTGTGTCTGATTTCTGTAGATGGCTCCTCATCCATCAGCGATGCAGCCACCACCACCAAGCTACTTCACGCAGCAGCATCAACAAGCTGTGGGAATGGCTCAACAAATACCGCCAGGGCTTTTCCATCCAAGAGGTCCGTTGCAGTTTGGTAGTCTGCATCAGCTTCAAGATCCGCAGCAACAGTTACATCAACAAGCTATGCAAGGGCACATGGGGATTAGACCAATGGGTTTCAATAGTAACAACGGACTGCAGCATTCGATGCACCACCCGGAAACTGCTCCCGGCGCAAACAACAGTAATCGAACCTCTCCTCTTTTAAGTTTTAACCTTTCTCTCATGGTTTTTCAGCAGTTAGGAACTTATTATCACGTCTCCTCCTTTTTAATGACTGGGATTTCACATTCCTTCTCTACCAACAGCAGGTCCAAATGAAGCTCGCGGTGGAGGTAAACAGGATGGGACCGATGTGAGCCAGGGTGGAGCTGATGGGCAAGTTGGCTCAGCGGCTAGACATGAAGGAAAATGAAATGGGAGTGAAGGAAATATTTAATTAGGTTCTTGTTATGAATATAAGATGGATGCCCATTATAAGGCCCATCTTCTAGAAGGTTTTAGAGATTAGGTTTTACCTCTTTAGCAAGTAAAACCCTCTCCTTGTATTCCTATATAAAGGACATTTTACCTATTGGAATAATACACATCAATTTCTTTTTCTCTTCTTTTTATTCACAACACGTTATCAGCACGAAACCCTAGCCGCCTGAGCTAAGAGGTATTCGATTCTATTTTTTTTTTTGTGTTTAATATTCCAACTTTGAATCATGTTTATTATCAATTTATGGTTCATAAGAATGGATTACTTATAATCTCCAGCAGAGATTCAAATCATATATTTATTTTATTGTTATTTGTTATGATGAATTCTCCTGAAGAGATTCAATACACATATAAATGTAATATATTATGATAAATTCTCCAGCAGAGATTTAAATCACATATTTATTATTATTTTTATACATCACGTTTTATCTTTATATTATATTTTTGCTTTATCGAAATTGTGTCATGGTTAATGTTTTTAAATTCATTACATAGTAATAAATTAAAAGCTCACGTTTATTTTTGCCATGTTTAATGTTTTAAAAATTTGTTACATAGTAATTAATTAATTAAAATCGAAATTGTGCCATTTATATAAAGCAAACATTCATAATAATAATCGCTCATATTTATAAATTGAATATTATATATACTATTTCTGCATATAGTTATTAAACTGAATATTGTATATATGATTTCTGCATATAGTTCATAAACTGAATATTGTATATATGATTTCTGCATATAGTTCATAAACTGAATATTGTATATATGATTTCTGCATATAGTTATTAAACTGAATATTGTATATATGATTTCTGCATATAGTTCATAAACTGAATATTGTATATATGATTTCTGCATATAGTCATTAAACTGGATATTATATATACTATTTCTGCACCTCGTTATTAAACTGATATCGTTTAATTTTACATGAAATTGTTGTCACACATGTCTGAATTTCTTTGATTCACTTTGAACAGTAATTGTTTATTTGTTCTAATGTATTACAAAACTTGCAGAATTTTATTTGTTTGATTTTCTTATCACTATGAACAACATTGCATGATATGAATAAATTATAGCAATGACTTTGCATGATAGCAATGACGTTGCATGATGTTTTATTCTATGAAACCTTACATCATTACTTTATTATTTCAGTAATGTTGAAACTTACGAGCCTTGAATTTCGAGCTCTTGATGTCTCCGGAGACAACTACTTGGCATGGGCACTAGATGCTGAAACTCATCTAGATTCAAAAGATCTCCTTGAGACCATCCAAGAAGGAAATGAAACTCAAAGTAGAGACAAAGCAGAGGGAATGATCTTCCTTCGCCATCACCTCCATGTGGATCTCAAGAATGAATACTTGAAAGTGAAAGATCCCAAAATTCTTTGGAATGATCTGAAAGATAGGTATGATCACCAGAAGACTATGATCTTACCTAAAGCCCGTTACGATTGGACCCATCTGCGACTACAAGACTTTAAGTCTGTAAGTGAGTATAACTCAGCTCTTTATAAGATTACTTCCCGGTTGGAATTATGTGGAGAGAAGATAACGGATGCTGATAAGTTAGAGAAGACATTCTCTACTTTTCATGCAAATAACATTGTCCTGCAGACACAATACCGTGAAAAGGGATTCCTGAAGTATTCCCAGCTAATCTCTTGCCTCCTTGTTGCTGAGAAAAACAATGAGCTATTGTTGAAAAACCATGGACTACGTCCAACGGGTTCTGCTCCATTCCCTGAAGCGAATGTGACATCATTTGATAAGGCAAATAACAATGGTCAAAGAAGTGGCTACACACGTGGTCGTGGGCGTGGTCGTGGTAATGGTCGTGGTTATGTTCGTGGGCGTGGATACAGTCAAGGGAGAGGTCGTGGAGTTCAATTTAAGAACTCATACTCTCACCAGAAGTGGGAAAACAAAGATGGTAACAAACAAGAGAAGGGAACATATGTGAATATATGTTACCGTTGTGGAGGAAAAGACCATTGGTCTCGTACATGCCGTACACCAAAGCATCTTGTTGAGCTCTATCAACAATCAGTGAAACAAAAGGGAAAGAAAGTGGAAACAAATATGGTGTACGAAGATGGAGAAAATGACTTTGACTTTGGTGATACCACTCACATGGATCTCTCCGATTTTCTCAATGATGAAGAGAACGAGACTCAGAAATAATTGTTTAAGGAACTTTAGTTCTTAATTTATATTTTATGGCTTTTGGATTTTGACTTTTGCATTTTAGCTTTTTGGATTTTGGATTTTGGCTTTTAATTATTTGGTTTTTGATTTTTATTCTATGCATTTATGTATTTTGAGATATGATTTATTTTACTAAGTTATTGAATTTATTTATAAGTTATATTTATGTGAGAGTAATTTATTTTATTTATTTATTTGAAGAATAATGAATGGTGGAGATTTATGCTTGGCAGACAGTGCAACTAGTCATACTATTCTGAAAAATAAGAGATATTTCTCTTCTTTGACAATGAAAGAAGCAAGTGTAAGTACCGTAACAGGTAGTGCAAAGATAATTGAAGGCTCTGGAAGAGCAAATATATCATTGCCTATGGGAACACAATTCGAAATTGTGGATGCATTATACTCTCCTAAGTCTCAAAGAAACTTACTAAGTTTTAAAGATATTCGCCGAAATGGATATCATATTGAGACTATGAACAAAGAAAGTGTTGAATACCTTCAAATCACAAGTAATACCCAAGGCTCTAAAAGTATTTTGGAAAGACTACCTGCATTCTCCACTGGACTATACTATACTACGATAAATTTGATTGAGGCAAATGCTATAGTAAACCAAAAGTCCACGGAAAACATAAACGTTTGGCATGACCGGTTAGGCCATCCCGGTACAATAATGATGCGGAAGATTATCACTAATTCATGTGGACATTCATTGAAGAACCAGAAGATTCTTCCTAATGATTTCTCATGTGCTGCTTGTTCGCAAGGCAAGCTGATTATACGGCATTCACCAGCCAAGATAAATTCAGAATCGATAAACTTTCTGGAACGCATACAAGGCGATATTTGTGGGCCGATTCACCCATCATGTGGAACCTTTAGATATTTTATGGTTCTAATTGACGCATCTAGTAGATGGTCACATGTATCCTTGTTATCAACTCGAAACTTGGCGTTTGCGAGGTTACTTGCTCAGTTGATTAGACTACGAGCACACTTTCCAGATTTTCCTTTAAAGACAATTCGTCTTGACAATGCTGGTGAATTTACGTCTCAAGCTTTTAATGACTATTGCATGTCTATTGGGATAAGTGTTGAACATCCTGTAGCACATGTTCACACACAAAATGGTTTAGCAGAATCATTAATCAAACGTCTTCAATTAATTGCTAGACCATTACTTATGAAATCAAAACTCCCAATATCTGCTTGGGGCCATGCTATATTACATGCGGCAGCACTGATTCGCATCAGGCCAACGAGTAATCATAAGTTCTCCCCATCACAAATGGTTCTAGGTCAGGAACCAAATATTTCCCATTTGAAAGTTTTTGGATGTGCTGTATATGTTCCAATTGCTCCACCACAGCGATCTAAGATGGGACCTCAGAGGAGGTTAGGAATATATGTTGGATACGATTCCCCATCAATAATTAAGTATCTCGAGCCTTCCACAGGGGATTTATTCAAGGCTAGATTCGCAGACTGTCATTTTAATGAGTCTGTTTTTCCAACATTAGGGGGAGAAAATAAACCGCTGGGAAAAGATATAAGTTGGAATGCATTATCAATGTCTTATCTTGATCCTCGGACTAAAGAGTGTGAATTAGAAGTCCAAAAGATAATTCATTTACAGAGCTTAGCAAATCAGCTCCCAGACGCTTTTACTGACCCAAAAGGTGTGATAAAGTCACATATCCCAGCTGTAAATGCTCCAATAAGAATAAATATCCCCGAAGGACAAAATCAAACTGCTAATGAGTCTAAGACACGTATGAAACGTGGTAGACCTATTGGTTCCAAAGATAAAATTCCTCGAAAAAGAAAAGGAGCAGAAATTGGCAATGATGAAACCGAGGTAATTACAAACGAGGGATCTCCAGAAGAGACCTTAGACATGACCCATAAAGAAGTTCAGGTACCTGACAATGAAGAGATCTCAATTAATTATACCATGTCTGGAATAAAATGGAACCGAAAGCAAATCGACGTCGATGATATTTTTGCATGCAATGTAGCAGTTGATGTTATGGATGAGGATCATGAACCAACATCTATTGAAGAGTGTACACAAAGAAGTGATTGGCCAAAATGGAATGAAGCAATAGATGCAGAATTAAAATCTCTCGCAAAGAGAGAAGTATTTGGACCAGTAGTCCGTATACCTAAAGGTCTAAAACCAGTGGGACATAAATGGGTTTTTGTACGAAAGAGAAACGAAAATGGTGAAATTGTGAGATATAAAGCACGTTTAGTTGCACAAGGATTCTCACAAAGACCTGAAATTGATTATGAAGAGACATACTCTCCTGTGGTGGATGCAACTACTTTCAGGTTCCTCATTAGTCTGGCAATAAAAGAAGGACTTGATTTGCGTTTAATGGATGTCGTCACAGCCTACTTATATGGACCACTCGAAAATGACATTTATATGAAAGTCCCAGAAGGATTTAAACTACCTAAAGTGGTAAACTCAACTTCTCGAGAACAATACTGCATAAAGTTAAATCGATCTCTTTATGGATTAAAACAATCAGGGCGTATGTGGTATAACCGCCTTAGTGAGTACTTGATAAAAGAAGGCTACAAGAATGACCTTGTTAGTCCATGCATCTTTATAAAGAGATTTGGGAAAGGATTTGTTATAATTGCAGTATATGTTGATGATTTAAATATTATGGGAACTCCTGCAGAGATTTCATACACAGTAGAATATTTGAAGAAAGAATTCGAGATGAAAGATCTTGGGAAAACAAAATTTTGTTTGGGACTACAAATTGAACACCTAAAGAATGGAATTCTGGTGCATCAAGAGACATACATCGAAAATGTTCTCAAAAAGTTCTATATGGATCAAGCACACTCTTTGAGTAGCCCAATGGTTGTAAGATCACTCGATGTTTTAAAGGATCCGTTCCGCCCTCGAGAAAACAATGAAGAAGTCCTTGGTCCTGAAGTACCATACTTAAGTGCAATAGGAGCATTGATGTACCTTGCTAGTCACACAAGACCTGATATATCATTTGCAGTGAATTTGTTAGCAAGGTTTAGCTCATGTCCAACTCAAAGGCACTGGAATGGGATTAAACATATACTTCGTTACCTCCAAGGAACGAAAGACATGGGATTATTCTTTTCTAACCTATCCAAGGAAGACTTGATTGGTTTTGCAGATGCAGGATACTTATCTGATCCCCATAATGCTAGATCGCAAACGGGATATGTATTCACATGCGGAGGTACTGCTATCTCTTGGCGTTCTATGAAGCAAACCATCGCAGCCACTTCTTCTAACCATTCAGAGATTTTAGCTATTCACGAAGCTAGTCGCGAGTGTGTATGGTTAAGATCGGTAGTGCAACATATACGAGAAGATTGTGGTATCTCTGAAGGAAAAGAAGCTCCAACAATTATGTATGAAGACAATGCTGCATGCATTGCACAACTCAAAGACGGATACATCAAAGGTGATAGAACAAAGCATATTCTACCAAAATTCTTCTTCACACACGATCTACAGAAGAATGGCGATGTACGTGTTCTACAGATCCGTTCAAGCGAAAATTTGGCTGACTTATTTACCAAGGCGCTACCTACTGCTACTTTCAAGAAGATGGTTCATCACATCGGATTACGTCGTCTCAAAGATCTCGACGTATGTACTCATTAGGGGGAGTAATTGCGCGCTGTACTCTTTTTCCCTTAACCATGGTTTTTCCCATTGGGTTTTCCTGGTGAGGTTTTTAATGAGACAGCATCTTAGGCGCATTACGAGTTATTTCTTTATAATGGACATCCAAGGGGGAGTGTTATGAATATAAGATGGATGCCCATTATAAGGCTCATCTTCTAGAAGGTTCTAGAGATTAGGTTTTACCTCTTTACCAAGTAAAACCTTCTCCTTGTATTCCTATATAAAGAACCCTTTACTTATTGGAATAATACACATCAATTCCTTCTTCTCTTCTCTTTATTCACAACAGTTCTGTTTTTTTTTTTTTTTGTCTTCCAGGATTTTATTTTCTTTCACAATGATGAGAAAGTTATTACTTTATCAGGTTAGTCTCGATTTTGGGTTTTGAGGCAGTTCAGTTTAAGTTCCTAGATGGGGATGTGGAATGGGTTTCACATTCATATGTAATGGTAACGTTGTTGTTGTATGGTATTAGTTGCACCGGTTCGATTTGTCGTAGGAACCGGTTTAGAATCACGTACAACTGTTTGTTACACACACCGATTTGCGTGCAGATTGGTTCGAGTTTTGTTGAATTGAAAATGAAAATGTTATTATTTTTAGTTTTTATTTTTGAGGTGCTATCTGGAATAATTATTAGGTTGAGAGTTGAGACCAGACCAACACAGAGAATCAACAGTTTCCTATATTATTATTATTATGTTTACCTAAATCCAACCCAAATTGATCATAACCAGAACCCAAATTCTGTCGGTTCCTCCAATTTCTAGTATTCTAAACTTCTCTACCTAAACCGGATACTACAGGAAAGCAAAATGCAAAAGAAATAGCTGTCAAGTCTTTGTTGGCTCGATTTCATTTATCGTCAAAATCAACAAACATTACAAAAAGCAATGCGTCTTTTTGAAAAAGCTTGGTCCGAATAATGTGTTATCCATCCATCCCCACAAATTATTACTACAACCCCAGCTAGAGAAAATAGCCGGATCCTCAAATCAAAGAGAAGGCCAACAAAAAGAGCAAATGTCGTAATGAATCCATAACGAATGAGAGAAACAGAAACACTTATTCAGGGCGTGACTTGACGATGAAGTTCTGGCGACTGATAGGGTTCATCACCACCGGAGGACCAGCGGTTCTTGGCCACGCTTGGAACTTCTCTTCCGTCGCAGCCCACCATTCCTTGTTTGAAACAGTTCCCGGTGTAGTCCCTGAGTTTTCAAAACAAACAGATTTTAGCTTATCAATATATATAATATCATTAGTAGCTAAAGTTATGAAAATGAACTTGCCTCCGAATAGTTTATCATCAGAAATGACTTTGTCACACACGTAGGCTACTACGGCGGATCCTGCAAGGGCACCGATTATGTATTTGGCTCTCGACATACTTAACCTGAAGTGATGATGTCAAACATTACCATCTCATGTATATATAGAGAGAGATCAAACATTCATGTACCAAGGAAAGTATATGGAATCAGCAAAGAAGTGAAATCTAGTATAAACTCAAAAGGCGAAAACACTAGATTCAAGCTTGTACATGATCACAGATATGCGTTTGATTCGTTAATGGAAACAAAAGATAAGCCACAGGTATACTCAGTCATAATCTAGCCAATGAATCTCAAAAAACATTAAGACATTGAGCTGCGGAAGCAATTCAATCATAGCGCAAACGAAAGACCATATATATGACACAAATCAATTGTAAAGCGACGAAAACATCTGAATAGCTGAACAATGGTGATTTTAACATATAACCGATACGAGCCGATCTAAGAAAATCACTGCCATCAACAAATTTCGTTTCATTCGCACTAGATAACATACATATCTGCCGGCTCCAGATTTTTCAGAGGTGGTCTAATAACGATCCATTCAAAAATCGGCGCAAAGCCAGATCTATTGTTCTATATCGAGGAAACAAGGTATATACAGATCTCGCGAAAACAAAATAATCGAGAGAAAAGGGAAGCAAACCACCCTGACGAATAACAACAACAAATTCAAAATCATCGGATAGATCTTAGAGAATCGGTTTATCACAGAAGAAGCATCGATTCGAGAAGAGTGATTTACCTCAAACTGATTCTCAGACGACGAAGCGAGAACACGGAGGGGCGCAAGAAATTTCCGAGAAGAATCGTTCCAAGTGTTTTAGGGAGGAAAAGAAATAGCGACTTACGTTGTATCTCGTAAACTTGAAATGAAAATGACCCAAACACGAGGTTATCGATGTGCTGTACATAGATCGGGCTGTAATGGCCCACTTTGGATTTAAGAGTTAATTCAATTGGGCCTTGTAGTCTATTGGGCTCAGATAGAATCAAGAGGACAATCCCTACGTTGTCTTCTCAAAAGCCAACATGACCATGTTATTGTCTCAAGAACGCCTCGCCACAGTCGAATCGAAATAATCAAAATGGTTTTGTATATCCTTCAAAATTCTTACATCATACATTCATACATGCATATATACATATATATATTATATATAGTATTTACATATGGTTAATGTTGAGTTAAGCACATGCAGGACCATTTTTCTTTTTCTTTTTTTTTTGTCGCCGAGCATTAGGACCACTAATATAACATATTGATATTGAAACATTGAAAGATTGTGGATTTGTTTTCTGTGAGCCTCGTTATATCGTTGCAGGATTGAAGGAAGGACCATGTTGAAACAGTGAAAGACTGATGACTTTCTGTCAAGAAACTTAATTTCAAAGTAGAAACTATATATTATATTATATCATCATAGCCTCCTAGGTGATATACACACGTGTATAACATTTTTTTTCTAACAAAACTAAACTAAAACCATGATTAAGTAACAATAAGAAAACAAAAAATCTTGTTCCATTGCGTAAATACAAATTGATGTGTTGCTTAGGTTAACGTTGGATACAGAATGCTTACTTTATCACGCACAGCATTTTACGCATTTTATTACAATTAGTAATTAGCAAACAAACTAAGAACTATACAAGGCAATTGCATTATTGTACATTTGTGCCATTTTCTTCACTTTGCATTATTGTACATTTGTGCCATTTTCTTCACCTGCATTATTGTACCTTATTTCCTTCTTTTTTTGGCTAACTTATTTGTGTACCTTATTTCTTTTCTTTGCATATTATTGTACCGTTTTTTTTTGTCTTTGCAAAGAACTATTTTATTTTTCCTAAGCAGTTGTAAATATGTAATAAGACAATGTCTTAACAAACACTCCTATTGGAAAATGAAAATTCGGTTGCAAAAGATCAAAATCGCAAGCAACTACAAAATACTACTGACATTCCAAATTCGAGAAAAATAGTTATGCCTTGAGCTTTTTATGTGAAGAAGACCACATGTGAAGAAACCTTTGTTGAAGAAGACCACATGTGATAGTTAATGACTTGATGTTTGATTTTCTAACGTAGAAAACATATAAACGAGTACGTGGTGATTCTTTGTAACCACATTCCCTCTAACAAGTATAGACTCTATAGTGGTATAACAGCTTATCCCAACCAGATGTATAACCAAAGCCATAAATGAGTGAAAATAACATTATTGGTCTAGAGATAACATAAATACTGTTGCTATGTTTTATTTCCAATTTTGGACTACAAAAAGCTTACTTTAACACGAACGCACATAGAGAGTCTTGAGTTTTTAATTTGCGTTTAATTTGCTGATAACCTTGCAAAAAGAGCGCGAGCACGAAGTTTCTTTTTTTTACATGTAAGTCACACTGCCTCGGTGGATTTGAATCTTCTGGATTATCGGCTTACCGACCAAACTTAATCTACGTACATGCATGGTTTGAGACTTTTATCACACTAATTAATTTGCATCAAACGTCTCCATTTTTAAAAAATGCAATATTAATTCATTACGTAATGGACTAATTAAGCTCGATTCACTGATCTTAGCTTTCGAACAAGTGTGGTCCTAAGCCTATCTTCTGATCTTAATCCGTCTGGAACCCAAACAACAACATCTTGAATCATAATCTGACTCACGCGCGACGCGCTCGCGTGTTGTACACGGCAATCCATTTCCATTAACGCACTCATCAATGCCGACGTTGGATGTTTCACATTCTCCGTCTCAACCCTAACCATTGCTTCATCTCCGACGATCTTCGCTTGCACTTGGAAGTTAGAGACTCTGTTTGACTCCGAAGGTCTATGGTTGACTTGCTCAACGGCAGACGCAGACGCATTGATGCTGTTGTCTTGAATGTCTTCTAACGTAAATGTCTTCAGTCTCTTGATCTGCGTTTCGAGATCGTCGATTTTGGATTTGAGGTTTTCGATGTACGAAACGGCGTCGGATAAGAGCGAAGCTTTATCCATGCGCGACACGTTTGGTACGACGGCACGTAGAGCGTAAAACCGGTGGTTTAGCTTCTCTCTCCGCTGCCTCTCCGCCTCCACGTGGTTCGAAACCGGCGGAAGATTCCGTTTCTCCGCCGTATCGATTTTGCGCCTCCGTTTTCTTTCCGTTTTTGATTGTTGATTTCCGACTTCCGAATGATCTGATCCCGCCGGTTTAGGATCAGAACCGGTTTGATTAGTTTGTCCCTGGGTTTCGTCTGACCCGAATATTGACTTGACCCGGTTGATAAAGTTCCAATTTTGCTTAATCGTGTCAGACGAACCAAGTTCGATAATGCCATTGGGTAATATTGGAACGGATACGAACGTGTGAACCCCGTGGAAACCGGCTTCTTTAGCCCTATCACAGTTGCTAAACTGGAGCTCTTCGGAACCCGTTAGCCATATCAAAGATTCGCCGGAAAATTCCGTACTCGGCGACCCATCTCCGCCATTAAACGATGTTGCATAGAACCACTCCAAATCTCCACCGTCCATCATCAACTCACACTCGATGCTGCTATTTGTATACTTAGGAAAGAAACCAACAAAAAAATCAAGGGTGAGGAAAAATTATAGTATTATTTCACAACTATAGCTTAAAAAAGAATTAGAATTCAATGTAAGACATTTTTGGATATTTTAAGTAAAGTATGAGAGGCAAAGAAAATGAACATTTTCTTGGGATTTGTAGTTCTTGTTTCCACCCAAATGGCCGTCAACCCAAACCAAGTAAGACCGGTTCGATTTATCATCAATCATCTTTTGCCAGAAAATGACGTAATCCCATCGGTCCGACGACGATTCCACGACAAACCGGAGTTTCTGCTGAAGTGGATCCGTCGGAGATGATGACACTATGGCCGGAGTTTGCTGCGTAAAAGAGAGCATAGAAGAAGACAAAGATGGAGAGAACGTGAGATTATTCATTGTTTTCCTAACCGATGAATGAATGAGATTCAAAAGAATAGAGAAGAAAGACGATAAAAATAGAGAGTTCAAAAAAAAAAAAAGGGACAAGAAATATATGTTTAGGAAAAAAAAAAAAAGATAAGAAATGGGTCTTTTAGGTGTATAACTATATTGGTTAAGATAATAGAGGATATAACCATAAGGATTTGAAAATTAAATGTATAGTCAAAACACTGTTTCGTTAGACGAAAATGTCTTTCTTTAAGATATTCATTTATTATGTTCTATATCGTATAAATATAATAGTATAACATGTTAGAGAGAGATCAAGCAGACGAAAGTGACGAACGAGAAGAAGGGGAAAGAGGAAGAGGAAAAGGTATACTGGAGATAAGCTGAAGAGAACGAGAATCGACGACAGAGGGGGAGGAAACTTTACTATATGAACATGCAAAACAATATAGTCTTGTTACATTCTTTTATTCAGTTTGCCTGTTCTATACCGTGTAAATATAATAGAATAACTTGTAAAAAAACATATATATATATATATATATATATATATATTTGATGCCAAGTCTCGAACCGAAAGAAATATTAAGTCAAGCGCAAACAGAGCGAATATGGCAGTCGTCAACGATGCCGACAATACTGTGGCTATCGGCCACAACGAAGAGAAGGTGAGAGGCAGTGGATAACAGATCGTGAGGGAGAGGGAAAGAGATCCAGCAGACGGAAGTGACGAAGGGGGAGAGGGTCGCGGGAGGAAGAGGAAAATGTATAGTGGAGACAACCTGGAGAGAGCGAGAGTCGATGACAGAGACAGAGGAATCAAAGGCGAAGAAACGAGACGTTACAAACCAAATCTATTAAACTATACTATACGAACATGAAATACAGTATAGACTTGTTACCA
Source organism: Alliaria petiolata (assembly GCA_020283515.1). NCBI lineage: Eukaryota > Viridiplantae > Streptophyta > Magnoliopsida > Brassicales > Brassicaceae > Alliaria > Alliaria petiolata. The sequence continues at coordinate 175,150,141 of JAHZTW010000001.1, forward strand.
TTTGAGAATATAAAAAAAGAACAGAATTGGTATTATACATAATATACAAAGAATATCATAGCCACGAAATTATTATGGTTACAGAATTAAATTACATATCTGATATGGCTACTGAGCCACATTTCCCAAAAGAAATATATATAGATAATAAAGTTATTTTTGATGGGCTATCCGTTTTTAATAAGACAACTCTACAGATTAAAACGTTTATATAGATATTTTAGCAATTGTTATTATATCGACATTGAGATCTGATTCCATCAAACAGTTAGAGCACCTCCGATGCTTAGAAACCATATAAGTTTTTAAAAAAATAAAAATATTAATATTTTAATTGTATAAATATATTTCATTTTTTTAAAATTATTAAAATATTAGTTAAGTGACATGTGGAATGAATAGTTTTAGAATTGGTTCTAAAAACTTTAGTTTAAGAACATTTTTCATTTTCTCTCTTATTTTATTTTAGTTTTTATTTATTTTAATGATAAGGTTCTTAGAGCACCTCCATTGGTTAGATACTCAAAAGAGTATCTCATCAATTATTATATTCATATTTTTAATGTAATTTGATTTTTGAATTAATTTTTGAGATAAAAAAAACTTTGAACAATTCATATAGAGACAAGTGTGTTTTGGGTCTCTAGAGAGTCTCTCAAAATCTCTCATTTGAGATATCCTTCTCAGACCACCTCCATTGGTAGAACCTTTAATAGGGTTCTTAACCATTTTTTTAATATAAATTTTGCATTATCACATTTTAAGAACCTTTATTATAGATTTCATATTTTTTCACTTCCAATGGTAGAACCCTAATAGGATTCTTAAGAATAAAAAAAATTAATACTCAAAACTTAATTTATTGTAAACATAATACATTTAATAAAACCTAAAATACATTGCATTTAAAGAAATTTGAAACATACATGATATGTTTCCAAGTCTACAACCTGTTATCTAAAACTTTCTTGAAGAATCAAACTTTTGTTGACTCACTTGATTCACAAATCTCTCTAATGCTTGAAGAATCTCTATTGCTGTATCCAAACTCTTAACTATATAGCGTAAATAGTATGTGGTGCCAACTTGTGCAACACAAACGAGAAAGATGAAACTCACATGACCTTAGGTGGTGAGACCGAGAGCTCAAAACCTTCACGTCTCATATTCTCAATCAAGATACATGTTCGACACGACAGAGATTAATTCACCTGGCACAGAGAAATAGATACAATTACATGTTTTCTTGACTAATTTCATATTTATTTCCATTTTTACAGGTGAAGAAACACTGAACACAAATTGGAAACGCACAAACCAAGTTGAAGTTCTCCTCTCCCTCTGGAATAACGTTTATGGCAAGATTTGTTTCAGCTTCTGCCATTAACATGTCCCCAATTCTCCCTCCGGTTAACTGCATGCATATTAGCAATAGCCTATCAACATGTGCCAGATCGAGTGGTCTACAACCGAACACACGACATTTCTTCATATATTGCTTAGAGGGGACAAATCAACTCAGAATGCTAGCAACATATAGGTGAATTCAGTTGAAAGATACAACAACCCAGAGGTAAATCCGAGGCTGCTTCAAGTTTAAAGCAGAGTACAATGGCTAGAGCTACGTCTTGTTGCTAAAATTAAAACATACGTGGGTAACATAAGAGTTTGATCAACAAGCATTACAAACATTGAGCCACACTCTCCTGCTCATTAAGCCAATCAAACATTGAGTTCGTGAATACACAAAGAATCATATCTCTGCATAATTCAATTCAACAAAACATACACATTCGAATTTGTCTCCTCGAAACTAAATTAAACATACACATTCGAAAGTCAGAAAATTTGAGACAGAGACACTAATCCTCAACTGTAACGACCCGGGCCCGGCCCATTTGAATAAGTTTAAATGGATTGATTTGGCTACCTACGTCATCAAAGTGCACTTACCTTTTCCGGTCACTTACCCTAAGAGAACTCGAGAGTTAAGTGTGCTTATGCTGGAGTAGCACTAGGATGGGTGACATTCCGGGAAGTCATCTGCGGAACCGTGTGAGTGAGGTCAAAACACGGGAAAAGGTCACGTGGTGATTGCAGGGACAAGTAAATCAGTCGGTCGGGCCACCGAGAAAAATAACGCACCGACCGTCGGACAGGGGCGGGATCCATGAGCCCGACAGAGGGATGGACGACTTGCCGGTAGGGGCGGTCGGGGTGTTACATCAACACTCAGAAATGCCGTCCATTGTACAAGAAGGAGCCCAATTTCACATATAAGGAGAATTGTTACCCTCCCCTTTACAACATTCCCAGATAAAACGAAGAGACTTTAGCTGCCTTTTAGTTTTCAAGATGACAAAGTGAAGATAAAAAGAGATAATGGAACAGCCCAAGCAACAGAGTAGAAAGATTCAATCAAAGTTGAAATGCATACCTCGCGCGAACTCCAAAATAAACATGACGGCGATAAGTTCCCCAGTTGATGTCAATCCGATTGATGACGAAGTAGATGACTATAATCTCCAAAATGATTAACCCAACCAAAATCTTGAGATTCGTTTTGAAATCACCGATCGACGCAAGTTCCTTGCCTTTGCCTCGGCGGTTAATCGGGGAATAACGATGCGAATCGCCATGGTCGTCGGTGCCGGAAGATGATGATTTGATCCGGACACGCGCGCTCCGACGGCTTGCTCCGGTCATGGTCGGAGAATCGGGAGACCAGAAATTTAGTCGGAGAAAATGCAATCTAGGCTTCGCCACGGCCTCACGAGAGAGAGAGAGAGCCAAAAAAATATAGGAATTATTCGACACAATCAGCTGCTGACACGTAAGGGTTTCTTAGTGATTCTTAAACTCTTTATTTAGGAACCGATTCTTATGAGTTTTGCACTTTGATGATTTGTTTATTATTATTTTTAAGTTAAGAAACTCTTACAAAATTTTTAAGAGCTACCGTTGGAGGTGTTCTCACTCTCTCTCTTCCTTTTCTATTATTTTATTATTTTAAAAAGTTGAGAGACTCTTTGAAATACCCTTAATGGAGGTGCTCTTAGATTATAATCTACCATTGGAGATGGTCGTAGTATGTTGCCACGTCATCGATTCATGGTAAAATCCGGGTCAAATTCAACCAGTTTCTTATTTTTACGCCATTAATATTTCTCTCACTCTCATTTTTATCTCTCTCTTTGGTCATCAATACTTTCTCTCGTTTTATCTCTATTTTGGCCATGAATCGATCTAATTTCACTATGGCACTTCATGCTCTTGTAGCCACTATGTACGCATCTATTATGTATATGATATGTATCGATCTCGACGTTACTTTGGCTGATGAGTCACATTCGACGATAACGGTAAACCATTTATCGGAGGCAACAAAAGCTTACGTTCGTCTATTCCGATCCGCAGTCTGCATTAGTGGAACTATTCACGCATGTGCTTTTCTTCTCCTCTATATATCCGATCAGCGCAAATCGTATCAAAACCGGGATCGTAGCAGAATACGGTTTAGTGGTAGTGAAATGTGTTTCGGTCATCATACTTGAGAAAGAGAGGAAACAATAATATCTTGCTTTCTTACTCAATTTTCTCAATCGTTTTACAAATGAGTTTACAATCGATTTTATAGAGTTCATGGAAACATCCAGAATGATACAGCTGTAAAGAGGATTAGTCACCACTCACTAATTGAAGAAAGTGGAATCTGTTTTTAAGGAGGAGTGTCTCCTTAACGTTTTCTGCAGGTACAGAGAGCTCAAGGTGCGGTTTACAGCTGGGAAGATTTGTCTTATTCTGCTGAGGTTTGCTGGGCTTTGCAACTGGGCTTGTGTCTTGAATTGGGTCACGAACATCCCCCTCAAAACTCGAAGTGGGTGACTCAGCAACACCGAGTTTGGTCCGAAGGTCGACAAAGGCTCGCTTTGGTAAGGATTTCGTAAATATGTCGGCGAGTTGGAGACTTGCTGGAACGTGCTTTGTTTCAATGAGTCCCAATGCTACTTGCTCACGGATATAGTGATAGTCTGTGTCGAAGTGTTTTGATCGACTGTGGAGAGCTGGATTTGCACTGAGGTATACTGCAGAGAGATTGTCGCATTGTAGTAATGTTGATTTGGATTGTGGAATGCCAAGGTCACGGAGAAGGAAGGAGAGCCACGTAATTTCTTGTGCTGTAGCCGTGAGAGCTCTGTATTCTGCTTCTGTGGAAGATTTAGACACCGTTTGTTGTCTCTTTGCTGACCAGGAGATCAGATTTGGTCCGAGAAGAGTGCAAAATCCAGTGGTTGAGCGACGAGTTTCCTTGCAGCCTGCCCAATCGCTGTCGCTATAAGCAGTAAGAGACATGTCGGAACTTTTACGGATGTGAAGACCCAGCCGTAGTGTTCCTTTGATATATCGGAGTATTCTTTTGAGAAGACCAAAATCAGAGATTGTTGGCGAGTGCATCCGTTGACAAACAAAATTGACTGCGTACTGAATATCCGGCCTAGTGATAGTAAGATATTGAAGCTTACCGGCAAGGCTGCGAAAGTAAGTTGGTTCTGGGAATGGCTATGTGTTGAGATCATCGAGTCGTTGAGGAAGCGGAGTTGGCATAAGATTGCAGTCAGACATTAAAGCTTGATGCAGAATGTCAGTTGCGTAAGAAGTTTGATGAAGAAAAAGCCCTCCTGAGTGTGATTCGATTTCAACGCCGAGGAAGTATCGGGGAGGTCCGAGATCTTTCATAGAGAAGCGGCTGTTGAGAGAGACGAGCAGGTTTTGGATCAAGAGATCATCACTACCTGTGAGTAAGATGTCGTCAACATAGAGCAGTAGTACCAATGACTTCCCATTTTTGTGATAGGTAAAGAGAGATGGATCTGATTTGCTGCATGTAAAGCCAAAATCAATGAGATAGTTGCTGAATGTATCAAACCAAGCTCGAGGTGCCTGTTTCAGGCCATATAGAGCTTTAGTTAGCCGACAAACATGAGATGGTTTATCAGGATCCACAAAACCAGAGGGCTGCATCATAAAGACCGGTTCTTGCAATTTACCGTGGAGAAAGGCATTAGATACATCAAGTTGCTTGATGGTCCATTCCTTGGATGTGGCAACGTTAAGCACTATCCTTATAGTTGCAGTTCTTACAACAGGGCTGAACGTTTCCAGGTAATCTATGCCTTCCTCTTGATCAAAACCTTTTGCCACGAGTCTAGCTTTTAGTTTGTCTACAGAGCCATCTGGTTTTAGCTTAGTCTTGAATACCCATTTGCACCCCAATATGTTCATACCTTCAGACGGTGGAACCAGAGACCACGTATGTAGCATGTGAATTGTAGTCATTTCATCAGAGACGGCTTGATTCCAACCTGGATGTTTTAATGCTGCAACAATAGATTTTGGTTCTTCTGTCATGTATTTGGAGGCGAGAAGAACATACCGTGGGTTAGGTTTATGTATTCCAGCCTTTGCTCTAGTTGTCATTTGATGAGTGTTGTTATGTGGTTCTGCTTCATTAGGGATAATAGGTTCATCGATGACGGTTGTTGCAGTAGTTTCATGTTCAGGTGTGGGTGTGGCCGAAGCTACAGGTGCAGTTGGTGGAGGAAGTGCCCGTGATATTTGTGTCTCCATTTGTGACAGAGAAGGAAGTGTAGCAGTCTGCCAAGCTTTGAGAAGAGGAGTTTGATACTTCGGAATCAGAGACTGGTATTGTTGCTTGAAAGGGAACATGTCTTCATCAAACACTACATGACGTGAGATATAGACCTTTCCCGTTGGCGGATATAGACAACGATATCCTTTATATTGTGAACTGTAGCCGAGGAAGACACAGTGAAGAGATCTTGGATCGAACTTGTGGCTTGCCATTGGCCTGAGATATGGATAACAAGCAGCTCCGAAGACTCTAAGCATCGAATAGTTTGGTTTCTGATTGAGCAAGGTCTCAAAAGGGCTGCGATTATCTAAAACTGATGACGGAAGCATATTGCCAATGAAGCTTGCTGTATAGAAGGCTTCTACCCAGTATTTGAGTGGAGTGTGGCTGTGAAACAACATTGAAAGACCAAGTTCAACAAGATGGCGATGCTTGCGCTCTGCTATTCCATTTTGTTGTGGTGTGTAGGGACAGGAAATGAGATGTTTGATTCCAGTGTTGACAAAATGCTGTTTCAGTAGACTATTTGTAAATTCTCCTCCTCCATCGCTCTGAAATACTTTGATTTTTGTATTGAACTGATTTTCTACCAGCTTTTGGAAGGCAATAAACACAGAGTAGAATTCAGATTTGGCTTGTAGAGGATAGAGCCATGAAAACCGAGAGAAATCATCCACAAAGACTGCATAGAATTTAAATCCTTGGTTTGATACAACTGGTGCAGGCCCCCAAAGATCACAATGAATTCGATCTAGGGGGTGTAAGACACGTGAATCTGAAGAGAGAAACTGTAATCTTGAACTTTTCCCCATCTGGCAAGGCTCACACACAGGGGAGATGCTGCTCTTATTGACTTCTATTTCCTTGCTGTTCTTGAGTTGTTGAAGAATCTTTGAGTTTGAATGACCCAGTCTGTGGTGCCACGTTGCCTCAGTAGCTGCACAATGACGATTAGAGTAAAAGGCAACAAACTCTTGATTCTCCAACACATAGAGTCCGTTACGCCGAGGTCCCTTTGACACCACTTTCTGAGTGTTTAAGTCAATAACGCAGACCTTGTTAGCATCAAAAAACACACCGCACGGATAGTCGTCGCACAATTTGGATATAGACAACAGAGATTTCTGTATATGAGGACAAACCAAGACCTCATTTAATGGAAGTGTACCTAAAGGTGATGCAAGGGTAGTGGATCCGACATGTGTAATGGGTAAATACGTTCCATCTGCAACCAGAATGGTGTCGTTGCCTTCATAAGGAGTTGTAGATTGGAGCGATTTAGTGGATGCAGTTACATGAGCAGAAGCACCAGAATCTGGATACCATTCCTTCCCTTTTTCATCTGACACACGCAGAGTGTTAAAGGCTTGAGATGTGTCTGAACTTTGGTAGTTGTTGTCAAACCTGTTGTAACATTTCAGAGCAGTATGGCCGAGCCGTCCACAAATCTGACATGTGGGACGTTCTCCTGTGTAACCCTTGGTTGTCTGATGTTGGGAAAAGCCTCTCCCTTTTGATGAGTAGCCACCTCTTCCACGATTCTGTCCAAAACGCCACTGTCCTCTCTGATTCGAAACATAGTTGTGTGGTCCAGATTGTTGAGTCTGGAAAGCCACATGAGGATTTACGGTGGTGGTGTCCTCATATGATTGAAGTCTGGAGTCGAAACCTTGGACCTCAGAGATGACGTCATTGAATGTCGGCATTGGGAGCTTGGTGAGGGAGCTTTGTATGACAGTGGTAATGGAATCATATTCCCTGCCAAGACCATTGAGAAAGCCAAAGATCTTCATGGATTCATCAATGGGTTTACCTATGGAGCTCAGAGAGTCACATATGGCTTTGAAATCTCGACAGTAGACCGCAAGTGTCTTGTCTTTTTTGTTAAGAAGCTGAAGATTTCGGCGAAGGGCAAACTCCCGAGCAACTGAGCTTTTGTTGAAGTTTTCTGCGAGAGAAACCCAGACGTCACGAGAGGTGGGGAGATTGTGCACGGAGCCAAGGACTTCCTCAGACAGGGTTCCAAATAGCCATGAGCGAACGAGCTGATCTGTGCAGAACCAGTATTCATGCAGCTGGTTACTTTCTTCAGTACTAACGTTGTCGGTGACGACGGTCCGTGTTGTTGCCGGAGGCGTGACACCTCCATTGACGAAGCCGATAAGCTTCTGGCTGGACAGGAGAGACTCAAACTGAGTCTTCCATAACAAGTAGTTGCTATCATTGAGCTTCAACGTGACAGAGCTTAGAACATGAATATTGCTGGGAAAAGGAAAAGGATTTAGAGGATCAGCCATTAAAGCACCTGTTAAGGTTTATAATGGCTCTGATACCATGAGAAAGAGAGGAAACAATAATATCTTGCTTTCTTACTTAATTTTCTCAATCGTTTTACAAATGAGTTTACAATCGATTTTATAGAGTTCATGGAAACATCCAAAATGATACAGCTGTAAAGAGGATTAGTCACCACTCACTAATTGAAGAAAGTGGAATCTGTTTTTAAGGAGGAGTGTCTGCTTAACGTTTTCTGCAGGTACAGAGAACTCAAGGTGCGGTTTACAGCTGGGAAGATTTGTCTTATTCTGCTGAGGTTTGCTGGGCTTTGCAACTGGGCTTGTGTCTTGAATTGGGTCACGAACAATACTTTCCTTTCTCACGGATACCATCGAAGTCGCAATCGTCACATCCGGTCTATGTGGGATAATATCAATTTACTGTATATACTGCATGTCTGATCTCTTATGGAAAGAGATCCCTAAATACAATTCATTTATATTCAATAGCTTGGGACGGCGGCGCATGGACTTTTTTTATTTTTATTTATTTTGTGTGTTTGTAGTATTCGTTGTTTTTAATTTTAAGTATGTGTCTAAAATCATTTTTTATTATTATCTGAAATATTATGAGAACAATTATAAGGATAATTTTTCTAACGGACAATTTAACTATTACACAAAGATCCATAGTAGATATGCGAGTTCACCACGAACAAATTTATTTGCACCGTGCTTGAAACTTTTTTTCTTTGCTTGCCTCCAATAATCTGTAAAAATCGCATCTTCTGAGAATCAAACTTTAAACCTCCTGTTGTAAAAGCATCATTTTAAAAAATTTATTTTATGTTTTCTTTCTTTTAAATTTTAAGTGTGGCCAAAATAAAATAAAATAAAAAAAATTCTCCCCCTTTTAATTTTGTTAATGATTTGTCGAGCCCTCTCTTGATCAAACCGCCGTGGATTGTGAAACCTAATAGCGGATTCATTAGAACAGTACAAATCCTCAAAACCATAGCAAGAACTACTCCATCGAAATCAACTCCTTTGTTCTGTATGTGAACAAAATCCTCTAAGACCCTATACTTATGCAATCCGAGATTATCGACCTCTTCCAAAAAATCCCTCCATGAAACTTGATTCCGAAAGAAACCCAGGAAGAAAACAGCACTGCCATGCCCAAATTCTCCAAATTCAAGGTAACAAGAGATCAAGCACCTGGCGACGAACTCCAAGTCGAAACTATCGAACAACCTCATCATTCGAGCACGAGTAGCTTTAATAGAAACCAGATTTTTGCATCTATTAAGCTAAAGCAGGGATTATAATTATATCAGTCTCTTGATCATTTTGAAGTTTTTCTAGTCAAGAACGAATATAATTATAAGGATCTGAAGAATATATTTTTATTTTTTTATTTTATTTTCTATGAAAACTATTTTGTGACATAAGCTTGAAAATGGTGGTGGAGAAATGTAGAGAATTTTGATGGAATTGTGGAGAGTGGTGGTGAAATGTGATTGGTATTTATAGCAAAATTTCTGATAGATTTTCGATGGTATTTTAAAATCACAATGGCTATAATAGTAGGTATATTAACAGTTATATTAACGTCTATAATTCCGACGGATTTTCTTTTTTGAAAAATGTCCGAAGGATTTTTATTGATCGAAAATCTGTTGAAATTTTTGACGGGATATTTTGCCTCAGAAATTTCATCTGATTTAACCATGTTTTTTTAGTGTTTTGCAGAGCTTGCGAAAGAGGATCAAGAGGGCATCTTAACACATATTGTTACAGTGTTATGTTGTCAAACCAATAAACTTAACATCTTCATCTTGATAGTTAAGAAACAATTTAAATTTTTGAAGCAACTTTTACGGCTATATTTTTCTAAAATAGATTCAAATGAATGAAATGGAAATAAACAAAGACAACGTTTACGATGGGAAGATGGAGAGACGTAGATAATATTGGTAGAGAAATTTAAGCACTAATGCTTTTTAGTAAATTATTCAAAAACAAATGGCAAAGGGTCACGAAAAAAATATGTGACAAGCATATGAAAGATGTTTTTAAATCACGAAAAAAACATGTCTACTAGTATATCTGCAAAAATAAATTATGTAAGTGACTGGCGTTCTGGCCATACAAAGGGTCAAAGTCTCTCCTCCATTTCTTTCCACTTTCAAAATTCTTCAATCCATCATTATTTTGCTTTTTTTTTTTTTAGAATAGTACAAATTAAAAAAACCAAGAAGAGAAGATCAATATATAAACGAACTAAAACTGTTGATTAAAAAAAAGAAAAAAACGAAATAATTTTTCAACTATGTGACTAAAATCACGACGAGAAGATCAGTGTATATTTAAGGTAGATAATTGATTCACTTTACTGAGGTGTGTGATTCGAGTTTTTCTTATATGTAAGTATAACAGTAGGTTGTATCTCTATGACCGCAAAGATGAAATCAACTACAATTAAGTAGACATCAAAAATTCAAGAAAATTGTCATCAGGAAAAATTTAAAGGATAATTGTTTATTTAATATAAAGAAACTTCGTTTTCACATATCTTTATCAACGTCAACGTCACAAAGAAGTTCTATTTTCTGGTATATATGTGAAAAATAAATTGGAATTACTTTTTTTATTTAAATGATTAATATATTGTAAAATATGAGGAGCTATCATCTGAAAATTTTGGCCAAAACTCAGACCTAAGAGTAGATGCGATGGTGGTTCTTAAGTGGGTTTCTTAGAATAAAAAAAAATTAAAATTAAATGAATAGTGAATACTTGATTCTTAACTAACAATCAATTTTTAGTTGCTTTCTTCTTTTTTTTCTCTTATCATTTTTTTTTTTTATAATTAAATATTAACTAAGAATCAGTTCTTAAGTTTTAACCATTGCATTTGCTCTAAGTTTCAGCATCTTCAATAGCTATGTAAAAGTCGAATTTACAAGTTAATTAGAAGAAAGCATGTCGAGTAAAAATAGATCAACATGACAATCACCATTAATTAGATTATTATCATCACAAAATTGATGGTTTTAATTATCATGCCAAGCTCATAAGTAATCTTTAAATCTTGGCTTCTTGTTTTTTATTATTTTTTGGCAAGGCTTCTCCATATGGCTGCTAATTTAGCATCTTTTTGTAACCTCTTACAAACCCTTTCATTCCTTGATGATATTTACAATCAATAAAAAAAAATTAAAAAAAAAATCTCATGCCAAGCTTACAGTTAATCATCGTAAAACATAAATTAGAACAAGAACAACAAGCCACACAATAAGATAAGATGAAATGAAGACCGATATTTATTTACAATCAACAACAACACGAGACAATTATATAGATATACAACAGTATATGAAAGAGGCCGAAACAAAATCATCAAACCAGCTAGCGTCCAAATTGGAAAATTTCCAAAGATCGCGAGTTCGAATACCGACCACCGGAATTAAAGGAACTATTTTAACATGTTTTTTTTTTTTTTTTTTAATGTTTTAATAACATGTTCTGCTCTCAGGTCCGAGAAAATAATAGATCTATCAAGAACTTCTTGGTTATCATAGAAGAAAATCATCAAACCTTAAAGCACCGGATGAGATGGTTGTGGTGATGGTGGTGATGATCAAGGGTATTATAAGTACCGAGAGATTTAGAGCTCTCTCGATCGATCAGTCCTCGAACGTACCTAAACTCTTCGACGAGACAAGGGATCGTGATTGTCCCTTTTTGAGCGAACCCAAACTCTTCTTCAGCTTCTTTCAAGAGTTGTCCAAACAAAGGATGATTAAAATACAAAACGGGAATCACAAATCTCTCTTGCTCTTCTCCTTGTCCTACCTTCACTGCCAAACACCCTTTTGGTACCTTTTCATGATCATGCTCATGATGGTTATGATGATGATGATGATGATGATGGAGACGTGGGATATGGAAGCTCCAGTGACTGAGTTTCTCTCCGTTACCCATTGGATGAATATTAGTATAGATAAATATATATATATATATATATATATATATATATATGGTTTAGTTTGTCTCCATGGTTTCTCTCTCCCATGTTGATTTGTTTTCCCCAGAAAATGGTTTTTCTTTCCCCTAGAAAGTGAAGGAAAATGGCCCGGGTTCTTGGAAGGTTGTGAGAGATGGGCGATGAATGAAATGTCGTATGTTTGTCATTTGTATTGAAGACGAGACTCTTTAATTGTTTTAAAAGAGAAGTTGATGTTTCTTGTATATATAGCAAAGATGGTGCGTACCGAATCTGAATCCCTAATGATATAATTTGTTTTTTATAATAAAAAAAATCGAATATATTTTGATTGAAATTTAAGCACTCAAGAAAACTTTGATCTTATCCTACATGTATATTATGAGGTACTTTATTTGTTCTTTTCTCTTTTTGTCATCATTAAAACTTGAAAGACAATTCAGCTAAACCCCTGATTAACGGAGATGATGACACACGTAATCGTATGTGCGCGCATCTACTCCGATTCATACGTGTATATATTTAGTAGTACCAAGAGCCAAAGTAGGGGAAAATGTTTTACAAGGTTTCAATTAATCATGTTTTCGCATTCTTTGTTAATTCTTACTTATTCTATTAATTATTTCAAATAGACAAAGTATAAAATCAAGAACTTGATATCGGAAACCAGTGGCGGAGCTAGAGAAACTTGCCAGTGGCGGGCCAAATCAAGGAAACTCGACCAATTCACCACGATAATCACATACGACCTAAGCTTATAAACAAAATTTTAAAAATTTATGGGGTCACCTGACCCCTCTACTGTCAACATGCCTCCGTCAGTGTCGGAAACACTTTGTAGTCGAGTAGAGCTAAATATTTTTTTTAAAATATAATATTTGAAAAAGTAACAGTTATATATTTTACGGTTTTTGTTACCAATCACACTTTTAGAAATTTATAAAATAACAGTTAAAGTTTTTACAACTAAATTTTCTACAGTTACATTTTGCAATTATAGTCCTTACCAATCAAAGTCTAAATTTTGTTTTTTTCTCACGAAATATCATTTTGTTTATTAATTGTAAGTTTGTTTCTATTTGTGTGATGAAAAATCAAAAACTAAATTCTGTTTTATTTATTCCAAAGAGATCAATAGAAGCAATAGACAAGGAACAAAACAAAATGCAGTGGTGGTTTAGTGGTAGGAAACTCTAGATTCGTGCAAACCGGCGAAAAGTGGATTGGTCTCGCCTCGTCTCGTCTATATATTTTTCCTTTTAATTTCTACAAAAAGTTATAATATGTATTTTAAAAAAGTTTCGTATTAGTTAAAAAAAAAGTCAAAAGCTAGCGTTTGATTTACATATTTGGAATCTTACACATGTTGCCTTTACCACAAGGTCTTTTCCACACGACTTTGCTTTATTTTTTCGTGTATAACAATTTCTGCTAATAAATCTTAAATGGACCCAATAATATGATAACACATAAAGGAAAAGTGAAAATTCCAATGCAATTGGTGGTGTCAATTGCAATATTTCTATTTAAAAAAGTTTAAATAGACTTTTTAATTGTTACAAGGAAGTACGTATCATTGTACCAAAGAAGCCACAACCTCATAGATTGTTGGAATATCGGTAGAGAATATTATTACACTTTTATTTAGGATAAAGGTAAATTCCCACTTGATATTTTTTTCTCCCCCGAAATTCCCACTTCAAATTAAATATTTTATTATGCTTTTTTTTTTTATGAAACTAAATACTTTATTATGCTAAAGCCCAAAAGTAATGTAATGCCTCATTTTATTCCCCCAAAAAAAAAAAGGTGTGACCTGTCCAACGGAAGGTAAAATGGGCCGGAAAGTCGCAGGCTTAATACTTTAACATAATAGGCTGGTTATTTGTGGGCTATAATGACTTTTCTTTCACATGAGCAACAACAAAAAATTGTTCAGCAAATTCGTTTTACCAAAATGACCAAAAGTAAAATGTTTGTTTAATGGTGTATAAGCCTATAAGAGCATTCCTATCGAGTGTATTTCAAAGGGTTCTTAATAATAAAATCCTCAATATATTATTTGAAAAGCATTTTTAAAGATTATTCTTATTTTTAAAAATATTCACAGTGGTGCCATTTTGCTAATGTGTCACCAGCACATTCATTCTCACCAACTTTTTAAAAAATATTTATTTAATAAATTAATTACCTTATATACTATTATCCATTTTTAATTTTTAATATAACCAATAAATTTATAATTCATTTTCTGTTATGATTCATTTACAAAAAGATTTATAGCCAATAATTTTATACAAAATAATTAAATGAAATCAAAATTTACAAATAATTTATGATATACATAAAAATATAGAATTAAATTTTTAATATAACCAAAAAGATTATAATCCATTTTCTGTTATGATTCATTTCCTAAAATTGTATACAAAATAATTAAACGAAATCGAAATTTATTACGAGATGAACGTGCTATTTTCAAATCGATTGATAGATAGTCTGATCTGTTCTGATAGATCTATGATTTAATATTATACACATTCAATTAATACTTTGCTTAATTTTGTTTTTTCTTATCAGAATATATATTTTTTAAACATATTATATTGTCAACATAATAGCTTATTATATAAAAAGATTGGACTAAAATATTTTACTATAGTTTAATTTTTAAATTATACAAAACTAAATAAATAATAAATTACTCACCCTACGCAAGACGCAGGTTATCACCTAGTATTAAAAAAAAGGGAAGAGAGAGAAATAATATATGATTCTTATTTGAGATACCCATGAAAGAGAAGTGAGAATCTCAAATCACACTTGTCTCTTATTTATTTGTTCAAAGTTTTTATTTAGATTAAATTTAATTATAAAATATAACTATGTTAAAATAATAATTTTTTTTTTAACCTCATCTCCAGCGAAAATATCTTACTTCGTATCTAAGCATTAAAAAATATTTCTTTTAAGAGATTTAAGAAACGCCTCTAAAAAATTTAAAGACATGTGGCATGGGTGAATGGTTTACAACTTTTTATTTTTAAAATTTAATTATCTATTAAACTATATTAATAAAATATATTTGAAATACGCTAAGAAGTCTCTCCCGTCGGAGATGCTCTCATAGGGCTTCAACAATTCTAACAATCACGTATTCACATTACTTTCAACCAAAGTAAGTATACTAAAATGCAAAAGCATTCATTATGATAGAAATCAAGGATAGCATAACTTAATCAGATCTTATCCTCTCTCTTTTTTTCAAAACCTAAAATCCTGACATATACATTTACTCGATGAACAACGCAAATTTATGTTATGGTTCAGAACAACATCCAATATTAGCACATGTGCATTTATGTTATACAGGAAGTCGCGAGTAAATTATTGAGAGAAGATGTCACATCTCAATAAATACTAGGAAAAGGTGTGACATGAAGATAAAGCACTTTGACAATGCAAAAACAAATGACTTTTCAATCTCTTTTTACTATTTTTCCCTAGAGTCAAAAGCTTTAATTTCCGTTGAACCATTTTACTACATAAAATTTGGATTCGTTAAACAGAAATTAATAGTTATATATAACTCAGCAAATTTTGATGATATATTATTGTTAATTTAAATTGTAATACTTGCTAATATGATTTTTTTTCTTTTTTTTATAGATTTATTAAACCAAGATGAAATACAAAATAGAATACAGAGTGATAGAGCTACACTTACCCGACATCACCTCATCCTCCCTAGTCATAAGCCCGGAGAATAATAGTACTTCCCCAATCCCCGGAAGCCAAGGAGAAACAACAAAAATGCTAAATAGATAAGGATGATGACAAAAATTACTAACTTAAAACTACCTGCCAATCACCTAAAAACGTGGATCAAGTCTTTTTTTTTTTTTTAATGACATTTGAAATCATATTAAAGGCTGAAAAATTCTTATACAGAGTAGATGAGTTACACAAAAATCATCAACATATACGAGGACGCAGCTCTAACAAGCTAATCTATTTATAAAAAAGAACTTCCTACGTTAATCATCTAAACATCAAAGACCAATCTGCATTACCACTTAGTTTGTCAAAGTTTGTGGTTGTTTCTATGGTTTGTGCTATGTGTTATGCATTTCAAGTTTGTTGGTTCCTATAGCGGACTTCCCAAATACAACTCATCTAGGACATATATACTTTTTAGCAATACTTTTCTAGCTATTTGTAATATTACACGGATCACTTAATAGTTCAGATAATTGATCTATAGTTCCTATGTAACCACATTACACTGCATTTAGGTTAGTTATACTACGTCACATCTAAACTTATTTAAGTAAATAGCTAAGTGAAACAATTGTAATTGAAAAAGTTCAACAAAAAAAACCAACAATTGTAATTGAAAAATTAGTTTGATTTTAGGAAGCATTAATTGATCAAAATACTCCTTATAAGTTACTCTCGCGGAATCTTGTAATATTATTACAATCTAACATACAATCCATATGGTCGGGTTTTAGCATACATGAAATTTGTCAATTTTCACATTATTTTTGACATAAAATTGTATGTTTTTTAATCTATTTATATATAAATAGTATGTTAACTCGAGATGTGACTTATTTTTTTATAAAACAACGCAACACAAAATAAAATAAAGTTTCGTTAATAATTGCGAGAGACTAAATTATTTTCTCATATATATAAATAACATGTGATTTTCTCTAAACACACATAAACTCGATCTAGTAAAACCTATTCACCTAGCTAATCCATTATCCATTATGAGTTGGACCAAATATATTTTCTCACTTGCAGAAATTCGGTCATGTACTTAATTAATTAACTCTTATAGTTAGTCAGTCACCCACAGAGAGGTGCCTGTATAATCTATAGGTTGATGCACATTGCCTTAGATGTTACCAATATAAATGTCTATGTAGTATGTATATGCGATTAATTGTCACGTGAGTTAAAACATTTTCTTAAAAACAGATTACTTTTTTTTTGTAGCTGGACTTTTGTCGAGTAAATATTTATATTATAAGAGCAATAGAAAGAAACAGAGTGTAAAACACTACTAAGACACATATGAACATCAAAAGGATAAAAAAATATAACCATTGTCAAATCTGCATAGAGAGCTAAAGAAAAAGAGAGTTAAGAGACAATGGTTATCCTACAGACAGACAAAAAAGAAAATAAGCTAACTAGGTTTTGTAGTTTCTGGTGATTGGAGACAATAACATGTTGAGGGGAATGAAGCGTGGTCCGACGACTTCATAGATATATATGCATATGTGCTATCATCGTATCATAATCTATGATATTATATGTATGCATATGATGATATCCTCGATCCAAACAACATTCCCCTCAACGGAAATAGCCTCTTCATAATCACAATAACAGTCAAATCTTCTTTAACAAAAAAAATAACAGTCAAATCTTAGAGAATTTATATATATAGGGAGAGAAAGTGATAGAGGATAGTAGAGAGAGAGAGATGGTGATGAATGATGGTGTTATGATGAGGGAATGATGAGGAGGAGGAGATGGCTTTTAAAGAGACTGAAACACAGTGTCATTCCAAAACCCTAGCTTACCTTTTTGAAAAAAATACTTTTAATAGGAAATACTGTATTTTATTATTTATTTTAAAATATCGGCGTAATTAATTCGTAGAGGACAGACATGTTTTAAGTTTTAACTGAAAATTTTGGATATGATGTGAAGAAAGTAAAACTCAACACAACTATATTATTCAAATTCCATATTTTCAGAAAGTTAGCAAAGAATCTAACACTGTATTATTAGTAATCTTTTATGGAAATGTTTAATTCATTCTTTGTTAATTGTATAAGTTTGTAACCTATCTTAAAGTTAATTTCTTTTTTTTAAAGAAAATCTTAAAGTTCTTTTGTCAGAAGATAAAATGATCGTACGCGTCTTAAGCTACTTACGTTACAGAACCGCATGCGTATATAATCTACAGCTTTTAAATTTGGTGTGACTAATTGATAATCAACCTTATCTATCTCTATACCTTGATAATACCTGCAGAACCGTTCTTCATTGAACCAATTAATTAAGAGTATCCAGAAAAATAAATAAATAAATATATAAGCGAAGTATATACTAGTATATTAGTTAGCAGCAAAAAAAGTATATAGTATATGCAATTCGAGAAATAAGTAATAAAGAATCCAAGAGAAAGTCGTCAGAGTAGTAGTTGTAGAGAACACATTTATTTTTGTTTTACCTTTTAGGTACACTGCCAAGTTCCCACCTTATCAGTTATGCACGTTTCAATTAATTAATTAGACAGTATATATATTTTGATCCCTTTCAATAAAAAGAGTATATTTGATAGTTTAATAATCATGCATCGTGATTATATATGCGCACAAGTATATGATAATATGTAGAATCAGGTCTAAGCTAATTGGAAGTATTAGTGGAAAAGTTGTTCAACGCAAAGACATTACTCTTGTTTCTTTATGGCATGGGGTATTCTTTCACTTGGAACTTCACGCTGACTATAGAACTTCACGCTGAGCACTACTAATTACTAGTTTATAGATATCACAATATTGTTTTTTAGAGAAATGATACTCTCTCCGTTTTGATTTAAAAGTCATTTTATACTTATTTTTTTGTTTACAAATAATTGTCGTTCTCGGATTTCAATGCAGATTTATGATACATTTTCCAGTTTTATCTCTACCATTTCAGTTTATTAATTATTTCTATCAAACAAAATATTGTTTTAATGAAGAGAAACAGAAAAATTTAATATTTTCTTAATATGTGTGAAATATGCTAAAACGACACTTAATAAAAAACAGAAGGAGTATTAATTATGTTACTATTTCAAAATAAATAGGTATTCTGTAAGCATGCAGATAGTCTGGCGACGACTTAATTGGTGGTTTTCATGACATTGTAATTAGGGAAGTAATAAATACAATAAAGGATGCTGTCAAGTTTTGAGGCATGTTTGTCTCTACGCTCTTCAGCTTAATTATGCCATCCAGCTAGCTATTCCTTTTTCTATTTCCTTCAATAATTTTAATGTGTATAGTTTTTTTCCTGGCTTTAAGTAGTTGTATCGTTTTCTTTGTGCGTGTGTGTGTGTTAAGTAGTATGCGTATCGTTGCAAATTGCATTTGCGATTCAAATAATTTATATTATATTCTTATAGTAATACATATATTTCATCAGCAATTTAGACTGCAAAAAGGCTGAGAATTTGAAATTTGTAGGTTTAATTTTCCTGTTCTTTTTGACGTTAATATAATGGGTCTGATTGATAACCAAAATTTTTTAACGCTAAGCTGAATCTTTTATCGGTAAACTGTAGTGATAAGTGCTTATAAAATAGTTAAAAACTGTAAGAAAAGAGTTGTAAGCAAAAGCTGTATAATAAAACAGAATGTAATACTATTGGTAATGCTTTTTGTACTTCTTTTATAATTGATAACTATTAAAACGATAAAACTTATAAAAAGCTTTATGGTAAAGTTTTTGAGTTACCATTCTAACCCAATAAATTTTTTAGATTTACCTTTTCTAAAAGTGAACATCGTATATTGCACATCATGGGAATTTGTATTCTGATTTGACTTTCCGTTGGACATATTTACTGTACTAGTTTGACCAACAGCTGTTTATGTGCAATAACAAAATACAACTAGTACTTATATAATAATCGATCAATTTTTAAAAAAAATAATACTACAAAATTGTTGACAAATATAAAAACATAGAGATATATAAGAAGTAGTGCGTACTAAAATGATTACATACTCCCTCTATTTTACAAAGTGTCGTTTTAAGTTTAAATTTTTATTTCATAAAAATATCGTTTTATATTTTCAATGCAAAACTTTAAATAAAAATCCAGTTTTAATTTTAGTATATTAATTAGTATATTAATTAGAAAGACAATTTTGTTTAATGTATTAATAAGAAATAAAATTAGTATATTAATTAAAAAGAGAATTTTGTTTAGTGTATTAATTAGAAAAACAATTTTGTTTAATGTATTAATAAAAAATAAAATTATTATATTAATTAAAAAGACAATTTTGTTTAGTGTATTAATAAGGATAAAATAGACTTTTTATTAAATTTTTTAATATTTTTAAAAAGTGTCAAAATGACACGAGGAAATATATTTTAAAGTCTAGTTTTGTTTTTGTTATAAATGTTTATACACGAATGGAATTCATATTTATATATTTAGCTGGCCCAATATGAGTTATAAATGCGCTCTTTATGTCTCATGGTCAATAAGGACAAGGTAATAGCACCTCCTTTGATCTACACGTACAATAACATTTATACGGATGGCCCCTAACAAAAATTTCCTTACGTCAATTATAAAGACATTAAATATCGCAAACAATATCAATTTTTATTTAATGTTGTTATGTGAATTATGGCGTGAAAACTGAAAACATTCATTTTCTCCTTAAGTATATGTTAAACTGTTCCGACTCTATCAAACAAATTATATATCATCACGAACCAACCAAGATTCTAAAACATTAATGGGATTAATCTATTTAACAAAAGTTTTACGTGTCATAAAGCAAAACGACAAATTTATCTAGTGTGTGCTTCATATGTTTTTATTAGTATAAGAAAGAAATAAAAACAAGCCCAGAGTCAAGGTTCAATGGGCCGGGGCAAATCTTACATTTTTTAATTTTAATATATCGATTCAGTATAAGTGAAACACGAGGCCCAGTTTTTTTTTTTTTTTCGAAATTTGAATTTTATTAAGATAAGAGTGAAGATACATAATCTTTATGAAGTAAAGGAGTTATCCATATAGGAGGATATAAACTACTAGAATAGAAGGTGTCATTATACGGTCCTCTCTTGGCTAGGATATGGGCGACTTCATTGAAACTTCTCTTAGTGTATACGAACCTCACTTCTTGAAAGCTTGAAGAGTAATGTTTGATGTCGTTGCAGAGATTGTGAATTGAGAAGTCTTTCATGGTTCCATGAATTTGGTTGATTAGGAGCCGAGAATCACCCTAAAAAATAATGGTACTGAATCCCATAAATCTTGCTGATTGAATAGCTATCAGCAGTGCTTTCCCTTCAGCCTCTAATGCATTATTTCCTATCCCTAAATTTGCACACCCCCAGTATTTTGCAATACCATTATCATCTCTAATCATCCATCCTGCTTTTACTTGATGAGTATTTCTATCAAAAGCTGCATCAAAGTTGCATTTAACCAAACCTCGGGGTGGACGATTCCAAGACCTATCATGATGTGCGGATTGTTGAAAATTGCCACGCCACTGATCTAATTCGGAATTTGCTTCAATATATTCTTTGACATCAGCTATAGCATACTCAACTTCTCTTGCTAGACTTGTAATTTTATTCTTGAAGATTAAATTGTTTCTCGCTTTCCAAATTTTCCAGTTTATTTATGACGCCAATTTTTATGCTAATTAGAAAGAAAGAAAAAGTTAAATTTATATACAAACGGTTTAAGGTTTTTGTTTTTATTATTTTGTTTGTAATCAGAATTCCCAATATGATATATGGTGTAGCTAGATATTTGAAAAGTTAAATTTATATTTTGTTTTTAAATAAAATCATATGTTATTATCATGTAACGTTTATAACAAACTAAAAACATAAATCACTAAATTTAAAACAATATAAGATCAACAAATAATACAATACTTTTAATTCTAAAACTAATAAACTCAAACAAAATACGATTCGCAAATAATATAATATTTTTAATTTCAACATACAATTGGCTCACACACCAAACAAAGTCAAACAAAACAAACTCAAACAAGATATTATTAATGTATATATAAGATAAAATAAACTTCCTCATAACTGTATTTTTCAAATATTATAAAAAATAATATAACCCCGCGCTCTACAATCTTAGTATTAAAACAACGCTGAAGAAAAATCACAACTTTTGATCATAATCGATAGTCAAGTGGACGCCAGGCTCATGATCGATGGAAGATGAATCGAGGGAAAGAGAGGTGTTGATCCCTTGGACATTACTGTTAACGAACATCGTCATCATCATCGGCACCGAATCATTTTTCTCTGACCAAATTGCCTTTCCCCTGTTTTTCTTAACTTCCTCGGTGATCTCTGTTTTCTCAGCCGGGATCTTCATAAGCTTCTCGTCTGGTTTTTCTGGATTGTGATTTTGAGCCTTGGGGTGATCTTGTGAAGCGTGAGATTCGGTGTTTGTGGGTTTCGGAGAACGAGAATCGATTGGATTAGATTTAATTTGGGGTAAAGATTGTTTAAGTGAGGGGATGATTTGGGATTTGAGTGGCGACGCAATCGACGGTGGTGATTTCGGAATAGACGGAGGCTGTGATGGTGACGTAGGTGATTGAGATTGGAGATTTTCAGTAGCTTTCGGCGACAATGATGATGGTGGCGGTGGGGAGGATGACTGTGTCTGAAATTTGGATTGCTGGCCAGACTCAGGCAATGGCGGTGTTGGTTTAGGTTCTTCAATAGATTTTGGTGGTGGTTGTTGCGAAATCTGCGGTGAATGAGACCGAGTTTTATCAACAGATTTAGACGGCGAAAATGGTGGGAGCGGTTGGAGCTGGGAATCTTCACTAGCGTTTAGCTTTGACGGTGGAGTTTTGGGTTTTGGTGGTGGTAAAGGTGGTTGAGATTCGCGAGACTGTGACAATGAATCTGGCGTTACCTGCGAAGGAGCCGATGCCTGGAACTGAGTTGCATCATTGGATTTAGCCGGCAGAAGCTGTGGAGGCGGGGATTCTTCAATAGCGTTTAGCGTTGACGGTGGAATTTTAGCTTCTGGTGGTGGTGGCAAAGGCGGTTGGGACTGGGATTCTTCAGCAGCGTTCGTTGACGGTGGAGTTTTGGTTTCTGGTGGTGGTAGAGGCGGTAGAGATTCACCGGATTCTGACAATGACGGTGGCGACGGTGGAGTTTTAGTTTCTGGTGGTGGAAAAGGTGGTTGAGATTCACCAGATTTAGACGTGGATAATGATGGTGGCGATGCTTGCGACGTAAGAAATGGTCGAAACTGAGTTTCATCAGAAGATTTAGACGGCGGAAGCGGTTGGGATTCTTCATTAGAGTTCAGAGTTAACGGCGGAGGCGGTGGAGTATTGGATTTTTGTGGTGGTAAGGAGGGCTCAGTTTCATGGGATCCTGATAATGATGGTGGCGATGCTTGCGATGGCTGCGGTGATTGGAACCGAGTTTCATCAATAGATTTAGACGGCGAAGGCGTTGGAGATGGTTGAGACTGAGGTTCTAAAGTAGCGTTTAGCGTTGACGGAAGGGACGGTGGCTTTTTTGCTTCTGGTTTTAGTGGTGGAGGAGGCACCGATGCTAGAGGTGGCGGCTGAGTTTCACTCGATTCCGGCGGCGACGGAGGTGGTGGTGGAGTTATCTGTGGTTGAGGATCTTCCTTTGGTTTTGGTGATAAAAGTGACGGTGGTGATGATTTATGTTCCGGCGGTACACGTGGCGGAGACCGGCGATTTTCACTAGGCACTGAAAAAGACGGTGGGAGTGTTGATGGTGAAGGCATCGACGATGAAAATTGACTTGGAGGCGGCAGAAATGAAGGTGACTGCGGTTGTAGTGGTTGTGGCTGAACTGCTGGTGACTGTGGTGTTGACTTTGGTTCCGGCGGTACACGTGGCGAAGTCTGGCGATTTTCATCATCTTTTGAAAAAGGCGGTGGGATTGTTGATGGCGAAGGCATTGGCGATGGAAGTTGATATGGAGGCGGCTGAAATGCTGGTGACTGTGGTGGCGATTGTAACAAAACTTCTTGAAGATCCTTGGGTGGCGGCGGCGGTTGTTGCGGTTGGCGGCTGACGCTTTGTCGTAATTGGACAAGCCTAGCTAAGTTTCCGAGCCGGAACCTCCGGCGAGATTGTCGATTATTAAACATCTTTTTAGTTAACTCTCTTATTGTATCTTTGGTTTTTGAATGTGTAAATTAGTATCGATATATGTTTGGTTAAAAAAAGGTGAGGAGTAAGCTCTATAACGAGAGGAAAATGTTACAGTTGCAGAACCTTAGCCTACACGAAATAGACCTTATTGACGTATATCATAAAGCCAAGATAAGTATTGGATTCCCCTTTGTTATTTTACCTTTTCACAAACCACGTACGTGTTCAGGCACCTTTTATTTCTCAAATCCAAGATCGGCCCATTTGTGATAAAAGATTAGGCCCAGTTAATATTTTGGGCTTAGTATTATTATGCGGATTTGAAATAATACGATATGCTAAATCATTCATTCATCTCCGGAGTCGGATGGATAATATCTGAAAATTCTCATTTCATCGTCTTCCATGGATACTCTCACAGCATCTGTTTCATCCTTCAACCTCCCTTCTCTCCCTCCAAAACCGCAGCCACCGGTTAGATCCATCTCCCGCCGCTTTAAAGCCACCGTTAACGCAACTGCTTCTGCAGCGTCTACCAATCTTTCAAGACCTACATCAGCTTCATACTCCCACAATAAAAACTCTGATTTCCCCAGTGGAATCTCGTTACCGCTTCCTCACGCCAAACCCTCGAGAGCCCCACCGCCTCCGTCTCCTCCGGTGCACGAGAGAGCTGCGTCGGGATTTGCTGCGGCGCTCGTTAGCGTTTGTCAATCGAAGAATTGTCTTGGTCGGACTCAAGAAGATGTCAGAAGGTTGATGGATTTTCTTGTGGGAGAAGAGAAGAAGAGGAACAACAAGGTCTTAGTCAATGACGTTGTTGAGAGAGTTAAATTCGGTAAACACTTGAAGGGCTTGGTCAAAATGTTGATTTCAAGAGGTAAATCAGGGATTTTGTTTGATGTTTTAATGGAATTTGAGAGAATCTGTGATGAGTTGGTTGTTGTCGGTACAACAAAACTTGTCTGGGTTACTAAAGATTGTAAAGAGATTATTATTACATTAAATCCAAAGTGGGCTTATTTTCATAAAGAAATACAAAAAAAGAAAGGTTAATGTCTTTAGTTGATAATTTTTATGGAATTTGAGAGAATCTGTTATGAATTGTTTGTCTGGGTTTCTTGATGAAGCAACTAAATATTGTAATGAAAGTATATCAAATACAAAGTTTGCTGTTTTCCCCAGAAAGAATAAAAAAAAAAAGTTACTGTTTTTGTCTTTTACGTTAATCAGACTTTCTACGTTGTCTTGATCTTCTTCTTGATCCTTCTTCTTCTGCATCTCCCAATGAACTTAAGAGCTTCATCGATTAGAATCACAGGGAAGGAAACAAGAATAACCACAAACCATTCCCTGAAACTCAAAGGCACAATCCCAAACACATTAGCTAAGAAAGGAACATAGAGAATGACACAGTGAAGCCCAAAGGAGACAGTCATAGCCACAAGAAGCCAAGGGTTTCTCCATGGAGGCATCTTTAAGAGGCTGTTGTCTTCAGACAAAGCGTTCAGCGAGTTAAACATCTCAATCGCCACAAGAACAGAGAGCGACAGAGTCATCGGCTTGACTTTCCCTGAAGTGAAGTAATCACAAGGATTGTTCTCAAACGAAATAGTCCTAAACCCACCAGCGATCGTGTAAGGAGCCGCAGTGAAATTAGATCCCCAAGAAGAACATTCAGACCAATTCTGAAGCTGAGCGAAGCTGACCAATGTGTGTCCATCTGAGATTAGGCTAATCCCGAGGAAGGAAGCTTGTGTGTACCACAAGACAAAGATGCCAACAGTGGCAACTCCAACATAAGAACCAATAACTAGATAACGAAAAAAAACCCATGAATCGATGAGACGATCATCGCTTTTACGCGGTGGTTTCTTCATGATATCAATATCAGCTGGATTGAATCCTAACGCTGTAGCGGGAGGACCATCGGTTACCAGATTAACCCAAAGAAGCTGAACCGGTATCATACATTCCGGTATACCCAATGCCGCGGTCAAGAAGATGGAGATTACTTCTCCAACATTTGATGATATCATATACCTTGAAATGAAAAACCACAAAATCAGTATAATTACAGAGGAACACAAATATGATCTAATGTAAAGACTTTTTGTTTATTTATTTAC
Organism: Alliaria petiolata; assembly: GCA_020283515.1. Lineage (NCBI taxonomy): Eukaryota > Viridiplantae > Streptophyta > Magnoliopsida > Brassicales > Brassicaceae > Alliaria > Alliaria petiolata. Next base: position 175,176,165 of record JAHZTW010000001.1, read on the forward strand.
CTGATAAAAGCTTTCATATTGTTGTAAATGGAGCGACCCTCTGCTACAGCTGAGACGATAGTACTGAAATTATCATCTGCAAGAACCATATCTGAAGCTTCTTTCGCTACCTGAAATTGTACAGTAAGTATCATCAGAATGTAACAGAGTAAACTTTTTTTCTGATTTTTGAAGATTGTTTTTACAGTTAAGTTAGTTGATTTCTTTACCTCAGTTCCAGTGATTCCCATGGCGATTCCAATGTCAGCTAGTTTCAAAGCAGGAGCATCATTCACACCATCACCTGTCATCGCAACGATTTCTCCCATTTCTTTAAGCATCCTAACGATTTCTTGCTTATGCCTCGGCTCAGCTCGAGAGAAAACTTTCCCTCCGGATATAGAAAGAATTTCGGATCGCCGTGAAGCAGGAAGAGACATAAACTCTTTACCGGTGAAGCTACTCTGCGAAAGATCTTCATACTCAGAAAACAATCTAATCTCGCAACAAATAGCCTCAGCCGTTGATTTGTTATCTCCTGTTATCACCATAACTCTGATTCCAGCTTCTCTGCAGTCTTCAATTGCTCCTCCAACTTCTTCACGAGGAGGATCTCTGAGACCAACAACTCCAACGAAGATTAAGTTTGTTTCGATGTTCGAATAGCAAGAAGGGTCTAAAAGCTTCTTGTGTGAAGGATGCTCTTCAGAAGAGTAATCCGAAAACTCTCCTAATTCGTCTTTGTAAGCTAATCCTAAACATCTAAATCCTTTTGAAGTCATTTCAGAATGTTTCTTGAGGATCACTTCTCTGCAAGATTCATCTAAAGGAACAAGAGACCCATCAGCAAGCTGTGCAAATGAACTTCTCTCAAGTATACTCTCAGCTGCACCCTGCAAAAGAAAAAAATGGGAACGTTTACAGAAAAGTTTTCAACTAAAAACACCAACTTTGAATAGAGAACAAGAGATGGTGTTTACCTTAACGAGAAGCCGGTTATGTCCACTCGGTTCGCGCACGATAACACTCATGGACTTACGGACACGATCAAACTCCAATGTCGCTACCCTTTTCGATCTTTTGCTCCACCAGTCACAGCAAGCTAATGCAGCAAGAATGGAAAACAGATCAATCAACAAAAAGATAACATTCCCCTATTCTGCAGCTTACCAATCAGACATTGTTATGAATGTGAAAACATTCTGAAACTTACCTAGCTTCACTGAGCTACCATTGTCTGAAAAGTTTGCAACTTCCTCAATATTCTCACCGTTCTTCTTCTCCGGAATACCCATCTTCTCAACAAGAACCTTCAAGGCTGCTTCTGTAGGCAAACCTGTTGCACTAAACAGCTTACCTTCATAGAACACTCCAGCATCATTACAAATTGAACATATCTCAGCAACAGCTTGCAAGTTAGCATCCATGTTGTAGCATCCCCAATCCACAATTCCACCATCTTTAGGATCGTAAGTCGTACCATCGACTGAAAAGACTCGACAAGTCGTTGTTTTGCCGCCTAGAGTGAAGAATTCGGTTGCAGACATCTGGTTTGTTGTTAAAGTCCCGGTTTTGTCTGAACATATCACAGTTGTGCAACCAAGTGTCTCTACACTCGGAAGCTTCCTCACAATCGCGTTCTTCTGCGCCATTTTCCTCGTCCCTAAAGCTAAACATGTCGTGATCACCGCAGGTAAACCCTCTGGGATCGCGGCCACGGCCAGAGCAACAGCGATTTTGAAGTAGTAAGTGCATTTCTCGAAAGAAAACCTGATGTTCACAGGCTTATAACCATCCACAACATCCCAAGAAACAAAGTTCTTGTAGTTAATAATCCACACGAGGACGCAGACAATGCAGATAGCTGTAGTCAATCTACTCCCAAACTCGTCTAGCTTCTTATTCAAAGGAGTCTCGCTCTCTTCGAGCGAGGCCTCGTGAATCTGCCTCTGGATTTTCCCGATCTCAGTATCCATACCGATACTTGTCACAACGCAAATGCAGCTTCCGTTAACAACCGTTGTTCCGGCGAAAACCATATTCTCTTTGCCTTGCAATTCACAATCATCCATGACTACGAGATTCGCTCCTTTCAAAACCGGCATTGCCTCCCCGGTTAACGAGCTTTGCTCGACTCTCAAAGTGGATGTTTTCAAACCGGAAACTCGCATATCAGCCGGGACTTTATCTCCTACATGTAACTCCACTATGTCCCCTGGAACAAGCTCTCTAGCAGGCAAATTCGGCAACACAGTTCCATCTCTAATTACCTTTGCAGATTCACATTGCATCTCTTTAAGAGCCTCAAGTGCTTTCTCTGCGTTGCTCTCTTGCCACACACCAACCACAGCGTTTAAAATCAGAATCAAAACTATCACAAATGGCTCAACAAAGGCCTCGAACCCTGAGCCTGAACCATTTTCCTCGCTTTCGCCTAAAAACGCTAAAACGAAAGAGATAAACGCTGCGCCGAGAAGAATCTTCACAAGAGTATCGTCGAACTGTTCCAGAACAAGATGCCACAAGGGCTTGCCTTTCTCCTTTGCGAGCTCGTTGTAACCGTATCTTTGACGGCGGATTTGGACATCTTCGCTGGCTAGACCCTTGTCTAGTGTTGTATTGTACTCTTTCAGACATTGCTCAACGGACCACGACCACGCCGAGAACGACTTCTCGTCCTCCATTGATTCAAAAAGCTTTCAACTTTGGAATTACTCCAAAACTGTCCTTTTTTCGGTGAAACCGTTTATCAAATTCCTGCAAAAATTACAATCAAAAATTCTGTTAAACAACAAATAAAGGTGCGGTTTTTTAGAGATATATTTGCGGTTTGATGTCCATTATATAAAACAGAAGAAGATATCAAATTAAATAATCGAGATCTGCCAAAAATGGAGAATCATACAAACCCAGAAACCAAAAACAAGAACTGAGTGGAAGTGAGAGAGACAAGGCATGTAAAAACCCCAAAACAGGGTACTCTTACCTAAACTCCAGGACACCAAGTAAAAGCTTTGGTCACTGAAATTTCAAAAGCCAGAGAAACCCATTAAAGAATATGATTTGACCAAAAGTTTGCTTGGAGACAAAGCAGAAGACCCAGAATTTTTAAAAGGAGAATATTTTTTCTTCCCAAGTTTGATTTGGACAAGTCGTAGTTTGTGGCGAAACTCGCTTTCTTTTTTCCTTTTCGACTTTACTGCTTGTTTTGAATATATTTTGCTTTCTTCTTCTTCTTCTGTGCTTTTTGTTTGCTTTTCAGAAAAGAAAAGCGAAGGTTTTGGTATTAGTGGTGGTGTGTGGTCCCCATTGGATTCGCTGTTCAAAAAGAAAACGGAACGTTACCATTCCTCATTTTTCAATTTAAAATGACCATAATACCCTTATTTTAAAACCGTTATTACGTGTTTGACTTTCCCTTGCCCGTACGGCTCAGTCGTATTTTTTTTCTTGGGGAGCGGAATAACTCTATTCCACATTTTGCTCTCAAATATTTAAAACTAATTAATAATAAAAGTCAATGATGTAAGACTTAAATAACAACCAATGAAATAAACTCAAAATTGAATATTTATTTTCTCTGCAAACATCTGTCAGTGGGAGGGAGTGCTGTCTGAAGATCTGCGGCGTGTTGTAACATATTAATTGTTAGCATATCCGATTTAAATAAATAAATCATTGGTTTTACAACAAAAGCGAGGTTCCTCGAAGTTTCTTCCATTATTGAACTGCCTCCTCCTCTAGCTCTCCACTACGCTTTTATATTTTGTTTATCTCAACATCATACATAAAACTCTCATTAAACAAAAAAAGCATAATAATTTTTTCAAGTGTGCAATTATCGGTTATATAAAACTCTATCGGCTGTATTCCTATGTGAAGATTATAAAATTTGATTAATTTATGTACATATTCATCAATTAAATGTAAATGGCGATGAGTTTCAATCAAACAGGTTGACAAACAAAACAAAAACTAGATGGCAATAAAAATGACTCAAGTGAGAGTGACTCAAGATCCCATTCGAGTATTGGGCCTAAAACGTATTCTTTGAGCCCAATCAGAGTCCAATGTTAAGAGAGCAATTTTTCATCTGTGACGTGTGAGATGCAACCAGCAAATCCGTAATGTAACCATATGTGTCGTTCATTATTAGAACATGATTACACATTACTCTAATATTAAACTGCAAGTCTGTAATGTAACCATATGTGTCGTACAAATTTCTTTTAAAATTGTTATAAGAAAAAAGTATTTCTGTATCATTACAAACAAAACGGTAAAAGATTAACGTTTATGCTATTGAACAACACAACCATTGATCATATCATCTGCATGCTGATTAATAGTGACTATTAACAAAATTAATTTTTAAGAATCCTAAAGGAACACCTGAACGGCGTCGTCTTTCCAAAAGCCTCGCTGACGGGTAATACTAAATTTACCATATTACCCTGCTGGCGACATCATCAGTTCGTCAGTCGTCACAGTCACTAAGCATTTAACGCCGTCAAAAGATTCCGTAACGGAGTAAGTTCAACAAGCTCCGGTTTAATCGCCCAATCATAATCTCCGCCGCTGACGTCAGAATCTCCTCCTCCTCTACTGCAATTTCCAAAAGCTAAGGAGAGAGACAAGAGAAGAGAAGAGAAGAAAAGAAAGCAATGGGTCTGCTTACGAATAAGGTTGAGAGAGACGAGCTTAAACCTGGGGATCACATCTACTCTTACAGAGCAGTCTTCGCTTATTCTCACCACGGTACCCTTTTTTTTTTTTTTCCGTTTGACTTCATCAACAATTTGGATTTTGATGCATTTGTGTGAATCATCCAGAGTTTTCCTCCAATTTGTCTTCTTCTTTTCGCGACTTTTTAGGTTTATTTTTATCTCTATCCGTTTCACAAAATAACCGTTCGTTGTTGGTTTCTATCCGGCGATTGAGTCTTTGATTCTGTCAAAATCATCTTAATTGGTGAAATTGATATCTCTGTTTCGTTATTAGGGTTTCCTCTTGTCGAAGTTAAAACGACTTTATAATCGAGACAGATCCTTAAAAGGGTCTCTCTTTTTTTCGGTGCTCTTGTTTTCAATCCTTGTGATGTTGACTTCCCCTTCTCTAGTCAATGGTGGTAGCAAATAGATTTTGGTTGCTTTTGTTGACATTTCAAATTGAAGAAACCTATTTGTTTTCTTCTGAATTGTCCACATTGGCAGGTGTATTTGTCGGTGGTTGCAAGGTGGTTCATTTCAAACCTGAGCACAGCTTGGAATCTCCCACACCCTCTTCTGCTTCTTCGTCTTCGTCTTCGTCTTCAGCTTCAGATGCTTATGATTCTTCAGAAGCTCCTTGCCCTACATATCCTGACTGTGGTTTCAAACAACCAAAGAGTGGAGTAGTACTTTCTTGCCTCGACTGCTTCCTCAAGAACGGCTCTCTCTACCGTTTCGAATACGGAGTCAGCTCATCGATTTTACTCACCAGACTCCGCGGTGGCACCTGCACGACCGCTCCATCTGACCCGCTTCAAACAGTTGTACACAGGGCAATGCACCTTCTCCAGAACGGTTTTGGTAACTACGACATCTTCCAAAACAACTGCGAAGATTTCGCTCTCTACTGCAAGACAGGATTGCTCATTCTGGATAAGAACGGGGTTGGAAGAAGAGGTCAAGCCAGTTCCATTCTTGGCGCTCCTCTCGCTGCACTCCTCTCTTCACCTCTCACATTGTTGATTCCAAACCCTGTTGGTGTAGCAACAGTCACTGCCGGGATGTATTGTATGAGCAGGTATGCTACTGATATCGGCGTTAGAAACGACGTGATCAAGGTTCCCGTTGAGGATTTGGCTCTGAACCTTGGCATTAAAACCCACAAGAAAAGGTGAAAGCTTTTGACACTAGCGTTTCCAGGTGAACACAGATTCTATTGTGTTCGTGGAATAGTACATAAGATTGGCCAGTGTTTAGTTATGATCTCTGTTTTCCCCTTAATCTCATTTTCTTGTTTGCTATGGTGACACTGTAAGGATTCTCTAGTTTCATTTTGGATTCCAACTTTATCAAGATTTCGTTCTATAACTTGCTTTTTCGCCTTAAAAAAAAAACATATACTAAAAGGCTTATATATACATGAAAACTCCAGTTAAAAATCTTCAAGTCTGTTGAGTTTTCGATGTGTAATTGAAAGCAATTTAGGAACTTAGTGGTGGTTGTTTAGTGTTGTTGTCTCCGGTTTTCTTTTTTGAATCTTGTTTGAAATCTGCATGATTTGCGAGTTCATCGACTGCTTCGACGGTTGTTTGAATTCTAGCTGCGTTTTCGATTAACAACGAAACCAAAGTGGCAACCGGAAGGACTTCATGTAGGCTCATCGGCATGGTTCTGTCTTCACTGTCTCCTTTGTTGTTCTCTTCAGATGGAACTTCTTCTTCAGGTTTGTTGGTTTCAATTGGAACAGTTTTTAAGGTTTCTTGAAGATCTTGTACTGCTGAGTTCATATCAAACACCAAGTAATCCATCTTGGAAGATTTTCTCGTGTTCTTCATCATATCCGCTAATTCTCTTAAGATTTTTGAAGATGCTGAGCTCAGTTTCATACAAGCTTCTCCGAAATGCTTCTTGACCTGGTCTGGCGCCTGGTTGAAGCAGATGACACTAGCTTTAGTTTCACAGCCTCTAAAAACGTTAGTTCTTAAAAACTATGATAAAATCTAAAAAGGTTACCTCTGTTTCATAGTTGATGCAGATACTGAGATTCTCAAGGCAATAAGCACATCTGCGCATAGCAGCGCCTATCTTTACATATAGTTGCCATGGATGCCGGAAGTTAAAGCTTCCATGTGCAGGTTCCCATCTAGCTAGATTCGCCTGAGAGATTAAAAAATAAAGAACCGAAATAAGCAGCTGCAAATCAAAAAGGTTAAGTTACCATAGATGATAATCTGTTAAGTTACCATGGATTCCTCTGTTCCCTTAGAGTTCAGTACACATTTGAATCCTTGCAATTTCATGTTAGTTTCTTCGTCTTCATCCTCATTCGTCGAGACGTCTTTCATCTTGAAGTACTCTGCTACACAGCCTGCAGTTTTAATGATGATCAGCGCCAATAGATAATGCGTGAATCTTTGATAACAATTTCGAAATTTTCATATTCTCCCTTACCGTCTAATGAATCGGCAAGTTTTTCAAGGTTACGTTGAACAAGACGGTGAAGCTGAGATCCTGCCCAGATGGGACAGAAGAAGACAGTGATGATAATGCAAATAGATGTTCCGATTGCAATAGTTGATACTCTTTGCTGAGCCAAGTCAACTAGCTTATCTACTCGGTAACCGCCTACTGAGACAAGGCTAAATGTGAGGATAAAGATCATTGCTCCATAGTCGAATCTGGCTTTGAATGACGGCACAAACCGCGAGTAAGTAGCTGCGAAAGCTGCAAAAAAATCAAACCCACAAAAGGAATTTGTTTTAATAAAGATCGATCCTATACAACAAAGATTGATCCTTTTAAGGGGTTTGGGCATTACCAAAGAGAAAAACAGAGCATCCAATCACAAAAATCTCAGCTTTTCCTGATTGAGTTGCAACCCAGTGAACAGCAATGCCTAGTGATCCAGCTAACATAGTTGCCACCACTCTGTTCACGCATTTGGAGAATGTTGCTCCTGTTGTACATGGAGAGACACACAAGCATATACACATACACATAAGTCACTTCACTCGTTAAGAAGAAAAAAGATGAAAACTATTGATTTTGGGTTTGGTTATACATACCAACATTGGACTCGAAGACGACGACAACAGTCATGATAGCCCACATAGCATTTCCACCAACACCATCATACAAAGGTCTCATGTAATAGAAGATTGAAACTAACGAAAGTGCAAGTCCTACTTTCAGACAGTGAACCACTTTGGCCGGATCATCTGCCCCAATCCTCCAAGCCTTCCTCATAAACTTTATGATTCGCTCCACGAGTACCTTCATTACCAAACCCTTTAGCCAAAGAATGATCCTTTTACTTACTCCCGATTTCGGAACTAGTCTATCTGTTGTCCCATTGTCTACACTTATCCTCCACTCTAGCTTCCCTGCTTCTTCTTTTGATCCCATATTATTATTATAACTGACCCGAGAACCTCAGATCTTAAACCCTAAACCCAAAAGTCCGATCAAATGAATGTTTTGGTCAAGAAATGTTTGGGTTTTGTTTGATGAGCAATGCAATTTGGGGTGTTACATATATAGAGATTATAATGGTACTGCGATATGTAATAGTTATTACTATTTTCAAAGCTATTGAAATCATATTAAGTGGTGAACTAATATTATTTGTTATATCTACTACCAATATATTATTGATCACTCTCTCCCACTTGAATGTGCAAAAATTATGAAGTGGCCTAATTAAAAAGTTATATGATTAGTTCTAATTTTGTGCTACAAAGTCGTCATCGCACAAGTAACAAAGTTGTCATCACACAAGTACTGATGTTGACACTGTCGTACATCCATCCATCCATTTCAAATGCAACGTCTGTTTATCTTTGTTGTATATAAATTTTTAAAGAGAGCAAATTTAATGTCATAAATAAAAGGGTCTAAGATAATATATACGTGTATCTTATCAACCCTAATTTTTTTTGTTTTTTCTTACCAGAAGATTTTATGCTGAAATCCATAATATTTCTTGACCTAAAACCACATCATGTAATATTAGTTTGTTTCAAGCATCATTCAATCAGATTAGCTCTAAGCTTGACCACATCATGTAATCCTAACTTATACCATAGTTATAAATATTGTAAGTTTTTTGAATACCTTATTAATGTGAAAGGATGGATATCGTTTATGATTGTGTTCATTGCCCAAACTTCATCAACCCATAAGACTAGTTAGCTCGATTTTTTTTTTTTTTTAAAACAAATTTAGCTCAAAACTTTCATCGAGAATATTTTGCATGAGAGGCTCTAATTACGGTATACTATATTAAGTGTTTTCTTTTCATTTTAAATTACTCTTCCAATAGACGAAAGTATTAAATATAATCAATCAGAATTAAACAAATGAGATTACTCTTACATCCACTAGCCACTAAGTGATATCAAAGATATATGTGCGCGTGTGCGTGTGCGTCTGCGTGTGCATTGCATGCATACACACATACACGATTTCACATCAAGTAAAAGTAAAACACATGAATATTGAAAAGTGTGGATGGTCGTAAGCAAATAAAGCCCTTCGCATATTCCTTTTGGTTAATTAGAAAATTCACCGTACGTATCACGAAAATAGTTTAATTATTTGTCTTATTTGATTTATTTATTGTTTTTTTTTCTTTTTCATGCAATGAAATTAGAATTGAATTTGCTATCACACACATGCACTAAGTGATATCAAAGATATACGAAAGTTGCACGTTTGACTTACACTACCTTTTAATAATGTACATATAAAAAAGTTACAATTCTTGGGAGGTACAAATATATCAAAACCAATAAGAAGAAAAAGATGACATAACCTAACTTTATATTAGGTCACTAAGTGAGCCCCAAATTATAAGAGACCTAATTAAATTGTTGGTTTCCCTATCAAAATATTATCTTGCCCTAAGTGGACGTACTTATGTATATTATCACTAAGCAAGATTTTTATTTATGTTTTTAAATTCGTATTTGTGTGGTCGAAAATTAATTGAAGAATTCAAAGTAGAAGATATAGTACCACTTTAGCTACTTCGGGTTGCGCTATTGGGTCTTGTGAATTTTTATGAAGTGCCCTTCAGCATATCACCTTTTGTTGGTGATGTGATAAGAAGAGCGGTTTAACATTTTTGTCTTATCGAATTTGTTTATAAATATATCGTGTTGGGAATTAGGTAACGATTGAAATATATATATATATATATCTCCTATATATTAATCGAGAAACATTTTCACAAATTCTTTTATTTACAATGGTGCCATTTTGCTGATATGTCAGCACCACAATTATTCTGACATTTTTTTATTTATTAATCTTAAATTTTAAATTATAAAATTATTATAAAATAAAAAAAATACTAATTTCATTTTTGGAGAATCGAACTTAAGACCACTTTCACAAAGACATTTCATATGTTTCCCAATCAGTTTCTTTTAGATATCTATACATTAATTTATATATTATAATTACCTTAATTAAATTTAATCCAAAAACGAAATGTCTTTTTGGACATGACATTAAATACGGTTTAGTAACTAAATACGGTATAGTAACTAATATAAAGGAAATAAAGTAATGATGCACTTATCCCATTTATTTCCGCAATCTCTAAAATGTATTCTTACTATGTATGTAACAGAAAAATATATATGTAGTCGAAATCAATCTTTGTGATAATAGAGTCAATTGGGAAGATCTACTAAGCAGATTGACTATATTAAATATTAACTCATTATTGTTGAAAGCTTGATGTGCGATATGGCTGATCGAATATATTACGTTCGAATATATTACGTTCTTCACCTACTAAATATCACTTGCCTAATAATATTTATACTTATTTCCATTAAGTCCTACTCAAATTTAATTCCATTAATTACGATCTCACTAAACCCTATTCTTAATCTACTATATAAATTCTACTTCTATTACCAATTTTACTCATCATTTTAGAAAAAATAAGTATTTTTTTTTATAAGGTTTGAATAATATTTAGTGCAAAGAATATGGAGATATATGGTGTTTTAACAAAGAAAAGAAAAATGATATATCTAAAACCAATTATATGTAATTAAATGTATTGAGTACGATTAAGGTAACCAAATGGTCTTAAAATAAAACATAAACTTTAATCAATCAATTAATTTCTTTCTTAAATTAAAAGGTTTGAATTAATTGCAAAAAATATAAGTGATATATGGTGTTTTAACTAAGAAGGAAAAGTGATATATGATACACAAAAAATCTTTTAAGTATAATCCGATTTTTTTTTAAAAAGCAACAGAATTAATGACTCTCATTAATAAGACCTACCCTCTTTAGGATTACCGAAAATAAATTCGATTTTGCTTACCAAATTCAAATAAATCTTGCTTACCAAGTAATATTAAAACAATTAATGGTTTGAAAACCCTATTCTTCCTCTACTATATAAGACGTTTTTCTATGACCACTTACATTCATCATTTCAGAAAATCTTATATTTCTCCAATTTTTCAAGCTTTTATTTATTTAATATTTTCCAATATTTTTTCAGTATTATTACATACTACATGTTTTTATTATATAGGTGGTTTTACACATATCTGTAATTTAGTTGGATGTTCTCAAATTTTATTTGTTTCTCAAATTCCTCAAATACAATCATTCAGATAGGTATAAGTATGAATACCTCCTAATTTGTTTTCTAATTTTATTTACATGTACATAACTCATTAGTAATACATACAAATCGACAGGCTTCCGCCTTTTGATTAGAGTCAAGGATTGGAGCAAAATATGCATTAATAAGTAGACCCGTCCTGTTTAATTTTTTTTTTTTTTTTTAAAAATTTTACTTAAAAATAAATGTCTCTAAAAACATATGTTAGTGATTTTATTTTACAAATCATATTATTATTTATTTCAGATATTGTTTTCATAATTTATTTTTGATATCTCTTCATTCATCTTTCTAATTTTTTAATATTTTACAAATTTGAAACTTTTTGATACTATATTTTCAACATAACAATTTATTATATAAAAAAACTGAATTAAAATATTTTACTATATAATTTAACTTTTCAATTATACAAAACTAAATAATAAATAAATTCAACTTCACTTAAACGAAACTAAATATTATTTTATTAATCACGTTTATTAATAAGAATTTAATGAAAATTTTTATTAAAATAATTAGAATTATTATATTTTAAATTTCAATTCACTTATCCGAAAAATATAAATTTCTCATCCCGCGCAAGGCGTGGATTATCACCTAGTATATATATATATTGTTTTTATAAAAATTTAATGGTATTCCGCTAAAAATTATATATAAAGTCACTGGCATGCAAAAGAAATTTATATTCACAATATCAATGATCATATTCATATACAGTATCAAAATTTTGCACCGGATATTGCTCTGCATGACACGAAATAGAAATATTATGTTTTACCAAATATATATATTTTGAATGTGAATATACTCTACAGCTTCTCATGGATTATATCGGATTTTGCTGACACGACATTTTAGTGGAACAATGTGGCATAAATAGTCATACGTCTTTTTGTCTCCCATATATATATTTTTTGTTTTCATTTTGCTTTTAAAATTGATGACTTAATACCATTTTTTTTTTAAAGAATGTAAAATTTATTCATCAAAAAAAAAACGTTTTTACATTTACTGCATCGATCAGCTGAATTTTAAAATTGAAATTTTTGCACTTTAAAACACTATCTTCATCTTGTAGCAAACCACATCATGAGCCCATCCTCATATTTGTGGTGTGCTGAAGCACGAATCGATGATAGTCGGTTACGAACGGTTTTTTCGATAAATTGGATGAGTTGCTGTGTACACGATGGTTCTTCCCCATGGCATCTTATTACGCTCTCGCCAAAGACTTAATACCATTTTCAAATAGAAGTATAAAATATAATCAATATATATATATGTATTAACTAATTAAACAAATTTCACTGATAGTTTTAAAATTTGTTTTCACCTAAATGATACATTTTGTTTTAACAGTCTCATATAGACAAATTGGATTTTTCCTCGTTTGCTAATCTCTCTTATTCACATAATCACATTTAAAACCAATTAAGAACTAACCACGTCTCACATAGATAGCACTTTGGGCCAGTCGGACCATTAAGATTTACATGATCTCATTAATTCAACATTGCCGGCGTATTTTTTTGGTGATATTCTAAGAGAGATTATTTAAATTTCTACAGACACAGGAAACCTAAAAGCTTTTCTCTTTATCTTTTCGTTAGTTGCATGATTTTTTGGGCATTTCGTTATAGGTATGAACCTTTATTGGGCCTACTACATGAAATAGGCCTTGAACATTCATTAAAAGTCCAGTTAGCTGTTCTTAATCGGTGTTTCGGAATTTCCATGATCTCGTTATTTTTTTTTTGGGGAACTTTGATCTCATTAATTCTTTTAGCTAAGTGTTACAAGCCGACTCCGACCGAATGAATCAAAGATCAAATATGAACAGAGAACCCAAAACAAAAATATTCAAAGATGATTGTGATCACAAGATTCACAACATGTAGTCTAATATATGGTTTATGTTAATTGTTAAACATGGTCGCTGTGTTACTATTCGAGTTCAAATCAGTTGAAAAGAATACATATACAATGATGATTGTTGATCAATTCGTATTTCACATTTTGATTTATGCCACTAATTTATTTTGTTTGCATAGAAAGCTTGTTGGAAAGACTCGGTTTCAATCACAGATTTTGCTTTCCCTTTCTCATGGGCTGAAATTTCCTGTTATGTTGTCAAATAGAAATTGCATAGAGACAGGGGTCATCTTTGGTCTTCCCATGAGAATAAAAACAAATTAAAGCAAATAGAAATAGAATCTAAGTGGGTCATTTGAGAAAACGATTTGTTGTCTTTGGAATAGTCTTTAGTTGGAGCAGGTGCATTGCTTTTTTTTTTATTACAAAATGATAATATAATAAAGGAATACTATGTTACATTGCAGTTTTTATGATAATTTTTTTATGTCACAGTGTGTTGTATTCAACACGCAATTCTGTTTATGGACAGTTGCTCTTCTTAGTTTCCAAATCATAGAGATAAAATCTCACATAAACCGAATTGAATAAACATTAAATAAAAACTAATCGGAAGACCATGTAGGATTTAGAATATATCCCATATATATGTAATTAAAAAAAAAAATACAGATCATTTATATACACGGTTATCTACGAATTTTATTGTTCATAACACGCTATTTAATTTATAGTATTTTGCATGGTAAGAAATTAGTCAATCAGTGCTTGTTTTTGCTTTGAATATGGATTAAGTGCGTGCTATTCTTCCATGGATAAAACCAATCGAATATATTTATTATGATGAATACGCATGATATATGAAGGTTACTTGAAAGTTTTTCGTTTTTTTCTTCTTCTTACAAGTTACAATTGATTTTACGTATTTAGTAATGTCTGTCGGCGAACAAAAAAAAACGAATCATATATTTTGTTTGAATATAGGGAAGTTTGCTACCGCGCAAAATTTCATAATACGAAAAAGTGAACATGAATAACTCGCCACAAAATCTACACGACTTTAAGGTTTAATTAAGTACATATCTAATTAGTATATTGATGATGGTTATGAATCTCACATGAAAATTGAAATAAACCCTGAGGTACTATATAAATGATGTAAATCAATTCATTTATTGTGAATTTGGTTTTGAGTGGAAACCACATAAAACTTAGCATTGATCAAATGAAATTGTGATATGATCTTTAACAAAAAAAAAAAAAAAAAAAATTGTGATATGATATAAAACTCTATAGTATACAATAATATGGATTAGACACATATATATATGTTAAAGGGTCCTAAAGAAGCAGCAAACTAAAAACCAAATAAGTGGCTCCATCAGACAAAAGACAAAGAAAGTGAACAGAAGAATTTAAAAGGTAGAAAGAAGAATCATCGTGCTCTTCCCAAGGCGACTCTTCCGGGTCTGAAAATTCCAAATATAATCACATACTTTTGCTCGTCACTATTTTTGTTTTTGTCTTTATTGCCTCGTCCTTTCATTTGACAATTTTCATATCACCATGTTGGTCCACCACTATCACCACCTAGGATGATTCCACTCCATAGCTCATTGCTCGAACCACTTTCTCTCTTCTTATTACCATCATCGTGTCTCTCATGGTGACGTTGATGTTCATCATGATCTCCATAAGGAATCATCAACTTACTTCCTCCTTCATTAACGACGAAGTTATAATGATTACCAATCTCCTCCTTGTTCCTATCTAATGAAAACCCAAGATTGGTTTTGTTGTGGTCATGATCATACTCTTGACGAAACTGAATCATTCCCATAGGAGCTGCGAAAAGACAGTTTTGCCCTCCTGTCATAGCATGCTCGGAGAAATGACCATAATGTCCTTGAGATCTCTTGTCTTGCATAGCAGAAGCGGAGAAGGAGAGGCTAAGGCCATTACTGTTTTGATAGGTCTTTCTAGGGTTTTATGGTGTTGATGATGATGTGAAGACAAAAGGAGGGTTGAGATCTGGGAGTTTCTTGGTCGATGTCGGAGAAGAAGAAGAAGAAGGAGAAGAGGAATTAGGAAGTAGTAATGGAAGCTTCTTGTTCTTTCTAGATCCTCCGCCCACGGGGACATTACGGAGAGAGCCACCTTCAGTCCAATATCTCCGACAAGACTTACATAAGTACCTAGGCTGTGCTAAGCTGTAGTTGTTGTAATAACAGAATTTGGTGTTGCTTGAGTTGCATCTTGGACAGCTTCTTGGTTCTTGTGGCCTAGTGTTCATCGTCATCACCATCTTCTTCTCATCGTCCATTATCACTGTTGTTGAATCCATTGTTGGTTAAATTTTTCACCATCTTCTTCTCAACTCTGCTTAAATTTTTCACCTTCTTCTTGAGATGAAACATATACCGCTCGAAAGGATACATCCAACGATACTGAACAGGGCCCCCAAGTTCTGCTTCTCGAGGTAGATGAATTGGTAGATGTTCCATAACATCAAAGAAGGAGGGTGGAAATATCTTCTCTAGATTGCAAAGTATTACGGGTATTCTGTCCGCCAGGTTTTGGATACCGTCTATTGTAAGAGATCGCGCGGATATATCTCGAAAAAATGAACCAATCCCTGCAAAGTTTACATTAAGGAGAAATATATTATGAAATGATCGATTTAAAACTAATATTAATGAAATTCTTGAAAAAAATATATAAGATATTTAATTCTTAATTGTACCTGCAATTGCTTCATGGACATTACGTGGTAAAAGACCGGCAAAAGCAAATGGAAGGAGACGCTGCATCACAACATGACAATCATGACTCTTCATTCCAGAAAACTTTCCTTCTCCACGATCAATGCAGTTACGAAGATTGGATGAGTATCCATCCGGAAATTTAACTCTATCGGCAATCCAGTCGAAAAACACATCCTTTGAAGGTGCATCCAATCGAAAAGCAGGGACCGGGGCCTTCCCATTCGCTGAAATATGTAGCGCCCTACGAGAACAAAATTCTGGCAAGTCCAATCTAGACTTTAGGTTGTCCTTTGTCTTCCCTTGGACATTGAGAACGGTGTTCATTATGTTCTCGAAAAAATTCTTCTCAATGTGCATCACATCTAGATTATGCCTCAATAAATGGTCCTTCCAATAAGGCAAGTCCCAAAAAATACTCTTCTTGTGCCAATTATGTAGGTCCCCACAAGCATTCACAGGATAATGCCCGTTACCACCACATTCAACGGTCCTCTCTGCACCAAAATCTCTGAACTGAGTCAACGCATAATTTCCATCTAACTGAGGAGGTGGACCCTCAAATACTCGACGGTTCTTCCTAAACAACGTTGTGCTCCGACGATAAATATGGTCGCTTGGAAGAAATCGCCTATGACAATCAAACCAACACGTTTTTCTTCCGTGCTTCAATTGGAATGCATCTGTGTTATCTTGACAAGAAGGGCATGCTAACCTTCCATGCGTTGTCCATCCAGATAACATCCCATACGCCGGAAAATCGCTAATAGTCCACATAAGTACTGACCGCATGAGAAAGTTCTGCTGACAAGAAACATCAAACGCCTCAACACCATCCTCCCATAACATTTGCAGCTCATAAATCAATGGTTGGAGAAACACATCAAGTGATCTCTTTGGATGCTCTGGTCCAGGCACGAGAATGCTAAGGAACAAGAACTCTCGTCTCATGCACAAAGTTGGCGGTAAATTGTAAGGTGTAACAATAACCGGCCACAATGAATATTGCCTCCCATGCTTTCCAAATGGATTGAAACCATCAGTACATAATCCAAGGTAGACGTTCCTTGCCTCATACGCAAAACTCGGATACACAGATTGAAAATGTTTCCATGCTCTCGCATCTGAGGGATGATCAATTTTTCCATCTGTTGTGTTATGCTCTGCATGCCATCTCATTGCCCCCGCTGTGCGCTCTGATTGATATAACCTCTTCAATCTCTCAGTTAATGGCAAATACCACATTCGTTTATGTGGGACTGGAACTCTTCCACTTGTTTCCTTATACCGAGGTTTCCGACAAAATCGACATGTCGAACGGTTTTCATCCTCTCTCCAGTAGAGCATACAGTTGTCGATGCACACATCTATCATTTGATAGGGCAATCCAAGGCCACCAACAAGTTTTTGTATCGCATAGTACGATTCAGGTGCAAGATTATCTTCAGGCAAAATATCTTTCACAAAATCTGCGATTGCATCCACACACTCTTCACTCAAATTGTAATCCGTCTTTATACCCATCATCCTAGTTGCAGCTGATAAAGGGGAATGTCCCTTTCTACAACCATCATATAACGGATGTTTAGCAGCGTCTAACATATCAAAGAACCTCCGAGCTTCTAAGTTAGGTTCTTCACCTCTATCTCCATACTCAGCAATCGATGGTATACTTTCACGAAACGCATCATTCACCATCTGAACATGACCTACAGTTTCTACCTGATCCGTTCTAGGTTCCTCTAAGCTATCTCCAACAAATTGTTCACTAGTACTAGCAATATCCACCATTCTATCATTTTCTCCATGATAATACCAAATCTTGTAACCCGCCACAAATCCATTACAATACAGGTGTGACCATACTTCCCTTATCACGATGAATCTACGATTCCGACACTTTATACAAGGACAATAAATTTTACCGGATTTTATTGCTTTCGGCTGCATCGTCGCTAATCCCATGAATTCTTGCAAACCTTCTTTGTACTCTTCCGTGATAAGACCCGTTGCCGGAATTTGATGAGGCTTGTCCATCCATGATCGAAAATAATTATAAGGATCTGAAGAAGACATTTTTCAATATTTTAGATGAAATATTTTTTTTTTTGGTGTTCTTCTAGTGAATGAGAGAAGGGGGACTTGCATTTATAGAAAAATATCAGCACATTTCCGACGGAATTCCGACGGAATTCCGACGGATTTCTGACATAATCCAACGGCTACATAACAGCTATAATGTTCAAACGGCTGTAAAATCCGTCGGAAATCCGTCGGAACTCCGTCGGAAACTTTTTACGAATTTCCGACGGATATGATTCCGTCGGAAAATACCGACGGATTTCCGACGGTCTCTTACTTTGTCACAATATGGTCGCAATTCCGTCGGAAATCCGTCGGAATTAGCCAACGGATATTTTCCGTCGAAAAATCGTCGGAAATTACCGACGAAATTCCGACGGAATCTTGTCCGTCGAAAATTACCGACGGATTTCCGACGGTTTATTACTTTTATGGGCATATTAGTGGTGTGTTTGTTTTGACTTGTCTTTTTCTTCTTATTCTTTTTTTTAATAAAAGGTTTATCATGTTGAAGTAGTTTATTTTTAGAAAAATATATTGGATGCCAAAAGATTAGATCTATTACCAATTGTTTATGAGTTCTAATAATCATAAAATGACGTTGTTAAATTTTAACTTTAAAACTAAAATCTGATTTTAAAAGATACATACAGTATATAGATCGGTAATTCTTTTTTTTTATTCATAGAATATTAAGATTTTTTTATTGTCTATTACTCTCTCTCCTTCCAAATGATTGATGCTTTAGATTTTTTATACATATTTTTTTTTTATAAATAACTCTTTTAACCTCGTTTCTATTAATTATTACTTAAATTTTTGTTTAAATAATAAATATTATAAAAATAAATTAAATAAAAACAGCAATAATTACATCTAACAAATTGAAAACATCAACAATTTTTTTTCTATAACATCAGTATTTTAGAAACAGAGGAGTATAACATTACATCACTAAAAGATATTTTTAGTTTAAGTTTAATCACAAATAATACTTAAAAATTAAAACGACGTTATTTTAAATAGTTGAGATTTTTTTTATAAAACAAATTAGGGAAACTAGCAAAACTAACCATAAAAAATTATATTGGACAAAACAACCATACAAAAAGTGATGCTATAGTATTTCCTGTATATTCTACACTATATACGAATATACCTTCAAACTAAAAACAGTAAAAACTAAAGGCTAAAAATTTACAGAATAACACATGTATTCTACTGAAAAACTGTTAATATTGTACTATATAATAATATTATCGAACAGTTTAATTTGAAACTAATTTTATTCAAGTAAATAGAAAACTTTTACGACATAGTCATATATTATTACTTGGGAAAATAGAATAGAAATGATAGTTCTTCACATATTTAATCTATTTAAAATAAAACTAATCTATAATATTAATATATAGTACAGTAATGACGGTCACTTTGCATAGAATACAAACAGTAATGACGAAAACAAGTGAGGATATTTGAAAATTCTCATCATGTGCACATACCGATATGAAACATTATTTGTAGTTCTCTTTCATTTTTATCCAAATAGTTGTAGTATAGTATACTATCGAATGTATTCCTCATAGTTGTAATATAGTACATTGTCGAACGGCCTTTGACTTGCGCAGTCAAATATATTCATCATAGTTGTGATATAATATGCTGCCAAATGTAAAATGTAAAATGTAAAATACTCTATATGTACTATACATTTATGCATTTTTAATAATGGTAAACTATATTTTACGCATATTAGTAATATATAACATAGTATGTATTGATAATGAAAATAGAATAAAATAATATTGGATTAAGGACATTTTACACATTTTACCGTGGACCATGGTTATTTGGTTTATTATTCAAACACTAAGGCTATATTCTTTATTTAATAGTGTAATATAGTTAGTTTTGCAAAAAAACCCTTAAAATTAACAACGACGTTGTTTTGAGAACAATACAACAAGTCACCACATTCGCTGGAAACAAAGACTACAAGGGCCTAGTACTGAGCCGACTCGAACGCGACTCATCCCGAGTCTCCGAAATCGCCGCCAAAATCCGATTCACTGACGAAGGAGTCGACAGATCCAATCCCAAATCCATTTACGACGACAAAACGCGACACCAACAAGAGAATCTAACGACACATGTCGTCTCCGAAGCTAGCCAAGGAAGCGGCGAGTATTTTTCACGAATTGGAGTCGGAACTCCGGCGAAGGAGATGTACGCAGTGCTCGACACTGGAAGCAACTTTAATTGGATCCAGTGCCAACCTTGCTCCAACTGTTACTAACAATCCGACCCGGTTTTTGACCCGGTTTCGTCTTCCACTTACAAATCGCTCACTTGTTCCAGTCCACAGTACGGTTCTCTCTGAAACCTCCATTTGCCGCTCAAACAAATGTCTACCAAGTTAGTTACGGCGACGAATCTTTCACCATCAGAGAGTACGCGAGTAAGACCGTGACGTTTGTGGAATCAGAGGAGTGATATTGGATTGTGGAACCGCCATCATGGGTGCGTCTCTCTCTCTCTCTCTCAATGTACTTCTTTCTCTCAACGTGCTAATGACATGTTATAATATGCAGTTCAAGTCAAAGTCCATGTCTTTTGAGATCTCAACACAACAGCTTTACCTGTTGAAAACAATAATTATTTACCGGTAAAAATATCAACAACGCTCTCCAACGTGCTAATTTTGATTATTTCGTCCATAGGATTTGTTTATGTGTTGAATTTCATCTACATCGCTTGGAACATGAAATTTTCTACAAATATGCTCCCGAAAAATTATCATTTTTTCACAAAAATTAAAAAAATAATTAAATTTCTGTTTTACCCCTAATTGATCCACCATTTTATTTGATAAGAAAAAATTAACAAGTTAAAAATGTAAGGATAAAACTGAAAAAATTATCATAAATCTGTATTGAAAATATAAAACGACAAGTAATACGAAGCTAAATGTAGGCAACATGTTAAACTTTTCATGTTAGTTTTGATTTTTTCGTCCATAGGATTTGTTTCTGTGATGAATTCCATCTGCATCGCTTGGAACATGAAATTTCCTACAAATATGCTTCCGAGAGATATTGTTTGTACAACGACTGTGCATATAAGGCTGATCAACCGCATGGTCGTATAAACAGAATTTGTAAAAAACGTTGGAAGGCTAATAGTGAGGTTTCGAATGAGCCCATATACTCGGGCAGTTCGAAGACAACATTGAAACCTTTGAGCTTCAAACTTTCATGAACAATGTCGCACATGGGGTTTGTGAAGGGTTTCGAGATCACCATGAAGTTCAACGGTTTGCTAGACCACTGTGTACACTGAATCATGTCTAGTGACATTCTGGTAATTTTCCCAAATGTATCCTCTTCAGGCACGTGTCTCACCGACATTCCTGACTTGTGATAGACATGGAGCAGTTCTTTCGACATCTTTCCCTTGTCAAGATAAGCATCACTGACTCAAAATCATCAAAACCCTTCTGCCTAAGGGTTGATGTGAAATTAAACCAAACCTTCCTAGGATTGGGTGGGTAATCATCTACCAACCAGAAGAGGACTACCGATTTTGCTGACAAAACATGAACAATAATTATTTACTGGTAAACAATATCAATAACGCTCTCCAAAATGTTAATTTTGATTATTTTGTTCATATGATTTGTTTGTGTGGTGAATTTCATATACATCACTTGGAACATGGAATTTTCTACAAATATGCTTTAGAGAGATACTGTTTGTACAATGACTGTACATATAGGGTTGATCAACCGCATGGTCGTATAAATAGAAGTTTTAAAAAACGTTGGAAGACTAAAGCGGAGATTAATGAAATAATTTAATTACATTAGTCCACAAAATTTATATTTCTTAAAAATACTAATAAATCTTTGATCAACTACTCAGGTATTAAGCTATATTTTACAAAATTAAGTTAACAACAATAACAATAATCGTCTATATTCAACATCACTCTCTGTTTCATATTATTTACCGTTTACGGTTTTTTCATAAAAATTAAGAAAATAATTAAAAAAAAATTTATCTCTAATTAATCTACCATTTTGTTTGATATGAGAAATTAACAAGATAACAATGTAAAAATAAAACTGAAAAATTTATTATAAATCTGTATTGAAAATATAAAACAATAAGTAATACTAAGCTAAACGTGGGAGCGTGTTTAACTTTTCTTGTTAATTTTGATTTTTTTCGTCCATATGATTTGTTTCTTTGGTGAATTTCATCAGCATCGCTTGAAACATGGAATTTTCTACAAATCTCCCAAGAGAAACTGTTTGTAAAATGACTGTACAAATAGGGCTGATCCACCGCATGATCTTTTAAACAAAATTTAAAAAAAAACGTTGAAAGGCTAAAGTGGAGATTAGCGAAATAAGTTTATTACGTTAGTCCGCAAAATTTGTATTTCTTAAAAATACTAATAAATCTTTGATTAACTATTCAGCTATTAAGCTATATTCTATAAAATTAAGTTAACAATAATAACAATAATCGTATATATTCAATATTACTGTCTTTGTTTCATATTATTTTTCGTTTAAGTTTTTTTCACATAAATTAAGAAAATAATTAAATTTCTATTTTACCTATAATTAATATACTATTTTGTTTGATAAGATAAATTAATAAGATAAAAATGTAAAAATAAAACTGAAAATTTATTATAAATCAGTATTGAAAATACAAAAGTACAAATAATATTTAAAATATATAACAACAAATATTTTTGGATAATTTACCTCTGCTGTAACTTCCAAGATATCAGTGAATACGGAGATAATGTGGGCCGCGTGTTTAACTTTTTGGGTGTGGGCTAAGATATGAAATTGTGATTAGGCCTCGATGCGGATCGGATATCCGGAAAATTTCATGTATTTATGATTTGTTTCGTTTTTACTGGATATTTAATTTTATGATTTGATTTGTTCTGAAAAAATACAGATATTCGGATATCCGAAATTTTTTCAGTTATTTGTGGATATTTACGGATATTTGCGGATATTCAGTTTGATCTTTTTAATACAAAAAAATACTGAAAATAGATACATTTATATAAAAAATATATATATTTTTAACTAAACTATTAAATAAAATATTAAAATAATTATAAAAAATCAAAAATTAACTTATAAATGAAAAAATTCATATTAAAAAATAAATTTCTTTTTAATTTGTTAAACTTCAGTATTAAAATAACTAATATAAAAATCGAAATTCAAAGAAACTTATATATACATATAATAATTATATAATATATATGTAATTATTTATACACTTGTACATATATATACATATATCGGAGCGGATCGGATATCCGTCTTTTAAAATTTTAATATTTGTGATTTGCTCCGTTTTCAATGGATATTAATTTTTAATATTTGTTTTACTCCATATAATTACGGATATCCGAATTTTTCGAATCGAATCGAAGCAAATAACGGATCGAATCAAATATAACGGATTTTTTGCCCAGCCCTAATTGTGATAGAGGTGGCTTGCTTGTGTAAGGCCTTCTCAATTACACGTGGCTGAGCAGGATGAATACACAGTGGGTCCACTCATATTCACCATGGATCTGTACATCTAAATGCCACGTGTAAGAAATCCAGCTGTTTACATTCCGACTACTCGCCAACTCGCTATTACACTGTCGTTCGATGTTCTTTCAATGGGGAAAAAAAGATGTGAAGATCATCCCTTCAGTATTTTGGATTTGATTCTTGAAATTATTAGAGTAATACAAACGCAATTTCAGTTCTCCATTTTCTTCATGCCGTTCTGTTTTCATGTGTCGATTTACTTTTTTTTCTTCTCCTTAACCGGAATTGATTCTTTTCTGGTTTCGGTTTATGGGTCTTCTTCTGATTTCGGATTCGTAACTTTCATCAAAAATCCTAATTTAACGCATGATCTTTGATTGATCAAGACAAGACCTGAGACAATGTTTCAAGCCATTACGAGATATATCCTAGTAAACAAAGTATTACTCTAGTGATGTACTTTGAAAAGCTTTTTAAGGAAGCAAATGGTTTAGTTTTCAGAATATCTACCAACACTGATTATCTGTAAAAAAAAAATCTAGTCGACTTCATCATCTACAGATTTATAAAACATTTTACAAAGAATCAGAGGACTTACGAAATTTTATGAAATTTCTAATAGTCAAATTTCAAAGCTGAAAATTTCTCTACCAACTGAAGCAGGACATAAAGCAGCAGAGGACTTACCCAGAAGTGAGACTTTGAAGAAGGTGGTGGTGCAGGTAGAGTAGAGAAGATCCCTGTTCTGCTAATGTTTGTAACCATTCACTTCACTAAAAGTGCTGCTTTGGCTGCAACTAATACCATCACCATAGCCAAAGCTTTTGTCTTGATTGGTAAAACATTATTGTTTACTTCTGCACCTTCCACCACCCAATTGGCCTTTTGCAGACCATAGTGAGGTTCCAAATGAGACCATATACTCAGGCTCTTCGAAGAGAACATTGAAACCTTTGAGTTTCAAACCTTCAAGAACAATGTCGCACATGGAGTCTGTGAAGGGTTTCGATATCACCAACAAATTCCATGGTTTGTTAATCCAGTCTGTGCACTGAATCATGTCCAGTGACATTCTAGTAATTCTCTCAAGCTCATCCTCTTCAGGCACATGTCTCACCACCAGTCCCGACTTCCTATAGACATCGATCATCTCATCCGACATCTTTCGGGTATCAATGTAAGCCATCACACACTCAAAGTTAATAAAACCCTTCTCCTCAAGAGTTGATGTGAATTTAAACCAAATCTCCATAGGATTGGTTAGGTAATTATCTACCAACCAGAGGAGAACTGCCGATCCCACTGAAAGGTTTCACAAAACAATTGAGTCATGAATACAATTGATTATTAGATCAACCGACCAGTAAATATGCTAGAAATCTAATAGAGATAGATCTTACATTTTCGATTTCGGGTCTCGGTGGTGACCTTACGACCTTGGTACTCTAGGCTTCGTAGGTTGATGAGGTTTTTGTCATGTGACAGGCTTTTACAAAACGTCTCAATGCTGTCAATGGTATCAGAGGGTCTAAAGATAACATTGAAACCTCTGCGTTCCAAGGCTTGCATAACAATGTTGCACTTTGTGTCTTTTGAGTGTTCCGCGAGGAGCATCAAATTTTGTGGTGCATCATCATAGTTCATTGCCCAGAAAAGAATGTCCAATAACATCCTAGTAACTTTCGCATATTTATCACCATTCGTTACGACTCTGATAGTTGAAACACAACAATTATCCAACCGATCATCATCCCCGTAATCCATATCAACGTAAGGCCTGATAGACACGTTGCCAAGATAACCCTTTTGGCGAAGAACTGGTAGGATACTCGATACATCGGTTGGGCAACCCTGGACATCCCAGAAGACGTCTATCTGAGAAGACAAGAAAGTATAAACAATTAGATCATGAATTAAATCATTTAGTCAATTGAGATATAGAAAGACAAGAGATTTCGACATCTTACAATCAAAATCTTGGTTATACAAAGAAGCGAGTCCATTGGAAAAACCAACGGCAACAGCCCCCTCTCTGCTCTTCGGCCTAAGAAATCTTTCGCTAAATGGCAAAACTACACCAAGCTCGACATACTGAGGGTGTGCTACGACAACATCGTAATATCTATCTTCCAAAGCTTCAAGGGCATTGAAGAAATCCGACCCTTGTTTGACATTATCTGAGAGTACCAACAATCTTCTTGGTTCAAAATAGGTCGCAGGGTTTTGCATTGCCCACAAAACAATGTCCACTGACATACAATGAGCTCTCGCATATATATCCGCTTGTAGGGGAACGATGGTGATTCCGGCTTCCTTATAGGCATGGAGCAATTCATCCCCCAAGTTTTCAGTATCAACATAAGCCATGATTGACACCTCACCACGACAACCCATCCTCAAAAGATCTGATTTCATACCCTCATAAATCAAACCTGGCTCATAACAATTATCAAACGGGAAATCCATAATGTCCCAGAAGACACATGTGCAAAGCTCTGCAAGATTTTAAAAAAAAAAAAACAGGAAGCGCGTAAACAATAATCAGATCGATCGATCATATGAAATCACATAAGTAGTACATCGTCCTGAAGGAGAGAGATGTTACCGGATTCGACGACGGGACGATCAGGAATGATGGCATCGACGTACAAACATTGTAAGGTTCCGGTTTCGTAAGACTCCTCTCTGCTCTTCCGCTTACGGTCTTGTAAGGTTCCGGTTTGGTGGACGATAGGGTTTACTCCATCTAATAGCATTGTGGAAAGCCATTCGAAGCTAACAGTATGTAGGTTGTTAGTTGCTTGTGGTGGTGGATCTTGAGGCAGTGCTAAGAGAACATTGTAACATCCACCTGATGATATGCCTTGAAGAAAAGCGAGGAAAACCGATTCTTTTTTCATCTTCTTAGAGATGACCATCAAAGATGTCACACTTTCTAAATAAAAATCGGTGTTGTGCATCTCCACTTTCCACCATGCAATGTCCGGTAACATAGAACGACCCCCTACTGAAAGTATATAGCAACATCCATCTAGATTATTAGAGACATATATATTATATACACAAGTACACACACACAAAAAAAGATAAGAGAATTCACCTCGTTGGGGAATGATGGTGATTCCGGCTTTGTTATAGGCATCCACCAATTCTTCATCATCCCCGAAGTTTTCCTTGTTAACATACGCCATGATTGACAGCTCACCATCACAACCCAACATCTCAAGGATTGATTTCATATTCTGATAAATCAAATCAGGACCAAGACCTTTAGGAAACGGGAAATCCACCACGTCCCAGAAGACACGTGTGAGAGACCCTGCGAGGAAACGCTTAAACAATCAGATCGATCAAGTATTGTTCTCGCAGATCGATACATGGTCCGTAACAGACAGAGAGAGAGATATCTTACCGGAACAACGATCAAACTCGATGGTTTCGACGGGAGAAGAGGGCATGGCTTCGGCGGGAGAATAAATTAGCGTTAGAAATTGCAGATTGATTGAAAGGCTCGGTCGGATTTATACCTGCGATTGATAGTCGGTTAGGCTTTAATTGAGATGGGCTTTAATTGGTATGGGCCTTTAAGAAACCCAAAAAAAAAAATGAATGAAAAAATATTGTTGCTTGGCCAATTCCATTTTACAAAAAAGTTTGAGTAAAAAATATATCTTTTTGTTTGTAGACTAGAGTCGAATGTCATAAAATATATACCATGATAAATATATTTTTATTTTTATTTTTATTTGACTATTTTTTCTTTTAAAATTGTATATCATATTTATTTTTATGAGAAATAAATTACTCGATTAGATAATTTTATAACATTTTGTTTATAAAAGTACAATTTTATTTTATTATTTTTATAAGTTATATCATGATTATGTTTTAAGTTTGTAATAACTGTTATATTTTGAATAAAAAAACAAATATTTATTAAATTAAATAAGTAATTTAGGGTTAATTTATCGAACAAAACGGATAACCAAACGGTTAAATCTATTATAACAATGAAAAACATAAAAAAACTTATTTTTTATTTACCTTCTTTAATTTTTTTTATTTTTCTTTTAGTATTAGTAATTGATCATATAATTTTATTATTGTTTGAATTATATCATAATTGTGTAATAATAAATTTATGGTTAATTCGAAAGATGAACCGTAAAAAACCAAACGGATAACCAAAATGGTTAAATCTATTCTAACAATGAAAAACATTAAAAAAAATATATTTTCTTTTTTCTTTATTTTCTTTTTATTTTTTGATTTTTTTTATTTTACTTTTAGTATTGGTAATTAATCATACAATTTTTTTAATCAAAATGAAAAACATAAAAGATCTTATTTTATTTTTTCTTAATTTTTTTATTTACCTTTTTGATTTTTTGATTTTTCTTTTATTATTAGTAATCGATTATATAATTTTCTTAATATAATTGAAAACATAAAATAAACTTATTTTTATTTTTTCTAAAACTAATTTTTAGATTTATGTAAACATTATGTTAAAATCTAATTGGTTGAATTTTTTAACGTGCCAAAATCTAATCGATTAATTTGACACGTGTCATAATTATGTTTATCTAGTTTTTTTACGCATCCAACTTTATATAATAAGAATGATGATAAGATCGGTGAAATAAGTAAACTTTCATGCAAAATAAAAACCGAAATGAAGGTATATGTCATGTTAAACATGTTGTGAATATATCCCCATAATTATGATATTCTCTGTTTCACTTTACAAAATTTCCAAAAAACATTAAAAAAAAAACAATGTTTAGTGCTTCCTTAATCTAACCCCACGTTCGGCATATCATAAGTTTTTCAAAGAATGGATTAAAGAAAAACCTCAACTAATTGAAGCAGAACATAAAACAGAGGACTTACCCAGAAGTGGGACTTTGAAGAAGGTGGTAGTGCAGGTAGAGTAGAGAAGCTCCCTGTTCTATTAATGTTTGTTACCTTCACTTCACTAAACCTGTTGATTTGGTTGCAACTAATACCATCACCATAACCAAAGCTTTTGTCTTGATTGGTAAAACATTATTGTTTACTTTAGTGGTTGTGAGCTGCTTCCGACAGGCGCACTGCAACTTCCACCGTCTAATAGATCTTTTGTAGACCATAGTGAGGTTCCGAATGAGACCATATACTGGGGCTCTTCGAAGAGAAGATTGTAACCTTTGAGCTTCAAACCTTCAAGAACAATGTCGCACATGGGGTCTGTGAAAATATATTTAGATCAACAGACATATACAAGGAAAAAAAACAAACGAGAAAAGAGTGGAGGAACTCATCATTGGATACGACTCTGACACTGGAATCAGAACAATTAGCAGCCAATGGATCATCAACCCCGTAATCCACATCAACGTAAGGCCTTAAAAACACGTTGCCAAGATAACCCTTTTTGGCAAGAATTGGGCCGATAGTCGATGCATCGGTTGGGCAACCCTTGACATCCCAGAAGACGTCTATCTGAGACACTGAGAGAGAGGTGGAACGTATAAACAATTAGATCAATGAACACAATTGGTGAATTTTAGTCAATTGAGATATAGAAAGACGAGAGATTTCGAGATCATCTTACCATCAAAATCTTGGGTATACAAAGAAGCTAATCCATTGGAAAAACCAACAGCCTCCTCTCTGGTCGTCGGCCTAGGGTTTTTAAATCTTCCGATACATGGCACACCACCCATTGAGAACTCTTGAGGCAGTGCTACAAGAACATCGTAATATCTATCTTTCAGAGCTTCAAGGGCATTGAAGAAATCCGATCCTGGTTTAACATTATCTGAGAGAACCAACAATCTTCTTGGTTCAAAATAGGTCGCAGGGTTTTGCATTGCCCACAAAACAATGTCCACTGACATACAATGAGCTCTCGCATATATATCCGCTTGTAGGGGAATGATGGTGATTCCGGCTTNTGACAGGCTTTTACAAAGCAACGCAAAGCTGCCAATGGTACCAGAGGGTCTAAAGATGACATTGAAACCTCGGCGTTCCAAGGCTTGCATAACATTGTCGCACTTGGTGTCTTTTGAGTGTTCCGAGAGCAGCATCAAGTTTTGTGGTAGATCATCATAGTTCATTGCCCAGAAAAGAATGTCCAATAACATCCTCGTAACTTTGGCAAAAAAAATATTTAGATCAACAGACGAGAAAAGAGTGGAGGAACTCATCATTGGATACGACTCTGACAGGGGAATCAGAACAATTAGCAGCCAATGGATCATCAACCCCGTAATCCACATCAACGTAAGGCCTTAAAAACACGTTGCCACGATAACCCTTTTTGGCAAGAACTGGGCCGATAGTCGATGCATCGGTTGGGCAACCCTTGACATCCCAGAAGACGTCTATCTGAGACACTGAGAGAGAGGTGGAACGTATAAACAATTAGATCAATGAACACAGATGGTGAATTTTAGTCAATTGAGATATAGAAAGACTAGAGATTTCGAGATCATCTTACAATCAAAATCTTGGGTATTCAAAGAAGCTAGTCCACTGGAAAAACCCACAGCCTCCTCTCTGGTCTTCGGCCTACGGTTTTTAAATCTTCCGATACATGGCACACCACCCATTGAGAACTCTTGAGGCAGTGCTACAAGAACATCGTAATATCTATCTTTCAGAGCTTCAAGGGCATTGAAGAAATCCGATCCTTGTTTGACATTATCTGAGATTACCAACAATCTTCTTGGTTCAAAATAGGTCGCAGGGTTTTCCATTGCCCACAAAACAATGTCCACTGACATACTGTGAGCTCTCGCATATTTATCCGCTGCTTGTAGGGGAATGATGGTGATTCCGGCTTCCTTATAGGCATGGACCAATCCTTCATCCTGGAATTGTTCCTTGTCAACATAAGCCATGATTGACACCTCACCACGAGGACCCATCCTCAAAAGATCTGATTTCATGCCGTGATAAATCAAATCAGGATCATAACAATATTGAAACGGGAAATCCTTGATGTCCCAGAAGACATTTATACATTTATACCTGCGATTGAGTGTCGGTTAAAGGAGCTAAAGTTTGAAAAATATTGCTTCGTCAACAATTTTTCCATATTACAAAAAAAAAACAAATTTTAGGAGCTAAAGTTGGAGTTAAATATATATATATATATATATCTCTTTTGGATAAGGACTTTCTTTGCTTTCTACTGTTGCAGAAGAACCAAAACCGTTGCCCATTATAGACAATCAGTGAAAGACGTAAAAACTTTCATGCAAAATAAAAACTTAAATGAAGGTATATGTCGTGTTCGCTGAAACAACAATGCGAGGCCATACGTATAAACATGCTGTCAATATATCCCCATAATCATGATATTCTCTGTGTCACTTTACAAAAATTCCAAAAAACATTTAAAAAATCATCACAACACATAACAGCAACAAGCGTGATAAAGCTGGAGAGATTGTAGAAATCAGAAGGGCTTTCTGGTTTTTTTTTTGTGTGTTTTTTTTTCAAATATATGATAAGAGTACAATCTCAACCTGTATAGTCTTCTTTTTCTTCCATGGAACCACTTGCTTTAGTCCTGCATACACATTCGTCTGATCCAACCACAAACAATGGTTATATCATGATTTTTCAAGAATCTGTTCAGAATATCTGTAATACTATCACCATAACCAAAGCTTTTGTCTTCTCCTTCTTCCCCCTCTTTTCTTCCGCATTCACTCTTTCAGTCTCTCTGTCCACGGAAGATGGAAACACATAACCACCTCTACCAAACTCTGTTTTTCCATTCAATGCTCTCCTCCTCCTAAACCCAAAAAACCCTAAGCTCCCTCTCTTCTTCACAAGAGCCAAAGAGCAATTACATCACATGAATCTCCCTTGGCATTTGCTATTTTTGTTGCTACTATGGAAGCAGCCTATGAAAATTCAAGCGTTATTGATGTACCTGTTGCAGCTATATCCACTTCAGCCTCACCATGTGAAGAGGCACATGTTGCTAATCCAATTTATTTCGATCATATTAAAGCGTTAGAAAACGCCAACACTATTCCTTCATTTGGTACTTCTCCTGCTTTGGTAACTTTCTCAACTCCTCCTCTATCAGATTCATTAGCCAATGAAGATGTGCAAGGGAATTTCTTTGGTAGCAACTATTTTGCCGCCTTAGAATTTGGAGCAACAAGTTTTGAGATGGGTAACCCCTCTCAAAGGACAAGAGGAGGAAAACCAATAAAATCTACACAAAAGTTCAAGAAATGCAATGGACCATGATAGGAAAAAGAAGAAACAAGGGTTGTGGCTGTCGAGGAGGCCATGGATCACCATCTTAGAAGTCTCAAGAGAGCTTTCTCTAGTTCTTTTTTCTCTTTAGATTTCTACTTTGTTGTAGAGTTCTATTTACTATCTCAAACTATATGACCACAAAGTCATTTCCTTGTATTGTTTATTTTCTTTGCATTTTAGTTCAAAGCCTTTTGTCAGAAAAAAAAAATCACTAATCAATACGGTTACGTATAAAAGAGCCATGGAGGTTCTTGTTTTTGTCTAAAGAAGTACAAACATGTTGTGAATATATATCCCTTGGACCCATAATTATGAAACATCTTAAGATTCTCTGTTTCATTTTACAAAAATTCCAAAAAAACATTTAAAACATCACAAACACAACAGAAACAAGCGTGATAAAGCTGGGATTCACACTGGTTTCATAATACTGTCATTTTCGTGGAAAGATTGAAAAAAATCATAAACCAAAAGGTTGGAGAGACATGTAGAATCAGAAGGGTTTTCTGGTTTTTGTGTGTGTTTATTTTTCAAATATTTGATAGAGCACAACCTCAACCTGTAGTCTTCTTGTTCTTCCATGGAACCACTTGCTTTAGTCCTGCATACACATTTGTCTGATCCAACCACAAATAATGTTTAGTGTTGCCTTAATCTAAACCCACGGTTGGGATATAATGTTATATACTGTCTGATCCATGATTTTTTAAGAATCTTTTCTGAATATCTCTAATAACACTGATTATAAATAAATAAAGAGATCTAGTTGGTTTTAATTTTTAAACATTTCTAAGACTTTACAAAGAGCCTGGTTTCTAATAGTCAAGTTTTTCAAAGAATTGGATTAAAGAAAAAAGCCTCTACTAATTGAAGCAGAACATAAAACAGAGGACTTACCCAGAAGTGAGACTTTGAAGAAGGTGGTGGTGCAGGCAGAGTAGAGAAGCTCCCTGTTCTGCTAATGTTTGTAACCTTCACTTCACTAAACCTGCTACTTTGGCTGCAACTTATACCATCACCATAGCCAAAGCTTTTGTCTTCTCCTTCTTCCTCCTCTTTTCTTCCGCATTCACTCTCTCTGTCCACGGAAGATGGAAACACATAACTACCTCTACCAAACTCTGTTTTTCCCTTCAATGCTCTCCTCCTCCTCCTAAACCCAAAAAAACCTGGCCTCCCTCTCTTCTTCACAAGAGTCAAAGAGCCATTACTCATGTTCTGGTTCTTGATCTCCTCATCAACATCATCCAAATCACCATAGATGTCACTCCTGAAAGAGCCATAACAGTCACCACTACCCTTCACCATCATCCTAAAGGAAGGTGAATCCAATCTTCTTGATCTCGTCATGCTATAAGGTCCATCAAAGACGGTGATGGGAGACTGGAGTTTGGTAATTGATCCTCCATCCTTTTCAAGTGTGTGTAGCCTTGGTGGTAGCTCCAAGGATTTATGGGTTTCAGGAGACGATGAAAAAGAAGAAGTTAATGGAGAGGAGGAGGAGGAAGAAGAGTTTTGCTTGGGCTTGCCAGGCTCTTCTTCCCAGCTGAAGGGGACTGAAGCTGCTATGGAACTGTGAATGGGTGATGACATAGAGTGGGTGTGACTGTTGGGTTTAATTGGTAACACCGGTAGTTTCATTGCTGTTGAGTTTCCTTCTTGCTCTGTTTCTTTTTCAGCTTCCATGGTTCTATGTGGAAGTTTAATCTCTCTTTCTCTCTCTCTTTTCTCTTCTCTTCTCTTCTCTTCTCTTAGGTGTGTGTCTTTTATATCTACAAGTGTTTTATGCTCTGTCTTTATCTGAGGTTTTTTTCTCTATTTCTAGTGTTTCGTGTAGATATGGGAGTCAGGGATCTGCACAGTAAAGGGACACGAAAAAGAAACATAAATTCAAAAATTATTTGTGGCATTTTCAAAATTAAAGACAATAAAGATTAGGAACAATATGTGTCTTCTAACCAGAAAGAAGCAAGTTGAAAGCCAAAAAGATAAAAAGAACAACTTGAAAAGGAAACATATAAAAAAACTAAAAATATTTCAAGTTACATGATAAATCTTTCAGATAAATATTTGTCTACAAAGATTTCAACTTTTACAGGTCTCGTGACTCTAGTCTTATCTTATTACCAGTGGTTTTTACATGTCTAGTGTATAGGTTAGCTATGGGGTATTTTAAAATGTTTGAAAATTATAAATTTGTAAATTAATTTACAGACCAAAGAGAACGTTATCTAGAAAATTGTTTTGGTTCAACAAAGAAAAAAAAAGAAAAGTCGCCGGAAAGTGACATAGGAAGCTTTAGCAAAAGTCGGGTATGGATGTTTTGGTAAGACTTTAATTCAAATCAGGCGTGGCAAGTAAACAACGTAACATGTTTCCGATAAAGAAAAGAAAAGGGAACCAACACAAAGACCCAACAAAAGAGACTATTTATGAGAACAGATCATGAAAGCAAAGTACATGAAGAAACACGAGCCACTTGGACCTTACTCTAGAGCTCGTTCACCTTTTCGAATATCCATTTGTTTGGTGCATAACATGGATATATTTCTATCAAAACGGAAACGGTAATACCAAAATAGTCAATATAAGTAATTTAATTCAACAAAAATCTTGAGAGTTTACATTATAGACTATACTAAGGATAGATATTTCGTTAAGGAGTTGGTTAAGTGTCAAAGGTATTTGACTTATCTCCAAAGCAAGTGAATGATGAAATTGAAAGCAGTTGAAAACACTTAGGAATATCAAAATGAAAAGTCTTTTTGTAAATACTAATCAATATCCAAATGAGTAAAACTTTTTGACCTTTTCAAGCAAAACAAGCGACCAAAATAAAGCAGACTACTGACAAGTGACAAGGGTAGGTGTCAAGAGTTGGATCGTCATAATGAAATGATTTGATATCACATAGTTATGATGTGGGCAAATTTAAGAGTCAATTTGTAATCTCCAAGCTGGCTATAACAAATTTAGGCATTATTGCAATTTGCACATCAAAAAAGGACAACGAACATAGCAAAAGCTAGCAACGGGTAACAAATAAATTATATTCTCTACTTTCTAATTAGTATGAGAATCTCCACAGAAAATCCAAATATATATAATGCATATAAGCATGCATGCTTTCATCTTGATCGTATACCACCAAGTGCATGTACCCAAAAAACAGTACCTTCGTTTTACTTTTAAGTTTGTTTATATCAATTAGAGTAAGGTAAAAACGAGGCAATATATATATATATATATATATATATTATTATTATTTTTTTTTTCATTTTCTATGGAAAAGAAACCTTGGTTCAATCAAGACAACATGTCTGGTTAAACAGATAGAAATACTGAAATAAGTATTTTAGAATTTAAAAACCACTTTATTTGCATAGATTAGATATAGTAGTTCTGACAAAGAAAATTGAAAAATACAGCAAAAAAAAAAAAAAAAGAAGAAGGCAGCACATAGTCCCAAAAGCAGTTTTGTAATGTAATGGACTCGATTTGAACGAGCACAGACAAGAAACAAAGTAATAATAAAGAAACGAAAACGAAGATTCCAAAGAACATTTAAAGAATTTAACATCAGACTATGAGCCACATTTAAAGAATTTAACATCAGACTATGAGCCACTTCCAGGTCCAGTCTAGTTATTATCCCTCCAATTATCAATTTCAAAATAATTTAAAAAAAAAATGAAGGGAGAAAATAAAAGAGGAATTTCATTTGAACTATAAGAAAAAAATGATGCTAAGAAAAGGAAAAAGAACTTGATGAATGAAGAAAAGACCTTAAAGTCTATATTAACACGAATAGTTTCAAATTAAAGAAAACAAAAAAAAGTCAGGAAATTAAATTATTGATCTCTGTTTCAATTCTAAATTTTAACCGTTTGGAGCCGTTTTAGAATAAAATCTGGAAAGGAGCATCATTTTCAAATAGGTCCAAAAAACAGTTCAATAGAAATAGAAAATATAAAGATTCATCCGATATATCGATTTCCTTCAACAGTGTTTTAGTAACATCATATAGCGGACTCATAGAGTACGGTTTACGGACATAACACACTATGCTATTATGCTTAATTATCATTTCCAGTTTTCGATCCTAGGTTTTAGATTAGCTTTAATTAACCATACGGTCCATGCCCATTAATCATGCGCATGATGCTTCCAAGAGAAATCCACGCACGTTCAGTGAAAATTTTCTCAAATGGTCGATCCCCTCTCGAGTTTTCAAACTCGGGTCAGCACCTGAAGAGAGGGGAAATTTAAGGCCTTTATAAGAGCCAACGAGGCTTAGTATCTAAGCCCATTTATTACGTTCATTTCAGCAAAAAGAAACAACACTTGTTTACTAGGAGTCTAGGAGTATTATTAATTATCTGGATTTTACAAAGAGTACTACGCAATAAAATTATGTTTTACCAAACAAAACAGTGTCCGACAAAAGTTTTTACTCAGAAGTGTTAGGATATTCTGTTAATATTCTCACCATATCGTATCTAGATATAGTCAGATCATAGTGTTAATATTTCTTGTTACGATCACAACTGTATCGTGTATATATATACACATCTCAGACTATCAATAAGATTATCCAATTCCAAACACTCATAAGAAGATCCAACCACGCCATCCATTACACTACCAAACCACTAGAAAGCACATACTTTTTTTAATCACTCCAACCCGAATTTGGAATTCTTTCAAACCTTGAGTCTACATAAACTTTCCTAATGCATGATAAAATACACATTTTTAGTTAAAAAAAATGCTAAGTTTAGCTAGTTATGTAAAACAAAGTTGTATATATATTAAAAAAAAATAAAGATGATGAAAAACAATAAAAGTGAAAATAATAAAAAAGAAAATTTAAAAACCAACTAGATAATTACTTTTAGACTATTTGCAGTTGGTCAAATAATATAGGGAGGATTGCAAAATTGACTCAAAAATTGAGGTCAATTGCAAATTTAACCTACCAAATTTCTCATTTCAACATTAACCACTTTCTCTCCAAACCATCCTTTTCACTTTCAAATATTAACGAAATTGCCATTGATTCAAATTAATTTTTTTAATTTTTGGAAATCCAATTGACCAAATAATCCTCATCTTCCTCACTTATTCACGAAAATGCCATCATCATCAATTCACCCAACCACCATTTTCAACCAATTTGAAGCTTTAATTACACCAAAAACCCATTTTTTAGCTTGAAAAGATGCTAAAAACAAGTGATAAGTCATTTTTTCAGTCAAATTTCGTGTTTTCCAGATCTGCGCTACGAAAGTAGATTTCATCTCACCTGGAGAAGTCTACTAAGTCAACGCAAAGGTTAGTTTTGCAATTGACCGCGTGAACAAAGTAGATTTCTCCAGGTCAGATGAAGTCTACTCCATTTCCTTTGAGAACAAAAAAAAATGGAGTAGACTTCTCGAGTAGACTTCTTTAAAGGCAGGTCATTTTTGCAATTGACCAAACTTTGACTTTTTTGGAGTAGACTTCTCCGAGATAGTAGACTTCTCCGAGAAGTCTACTCCTAAAAGTAGACTTCATACAGGTCACTTTTGCAATTGACCAATCTTTGACTTTTTGTAGTAGACAGCTGGAGAAGTCTACTAGGCTTTTTTTGGGTGACGAAAAGTTGAATTAAAAAGTAGACTTCTTTTGGCCTGAGAAGAAGTCTACTTTTTAATTAATTCAATGTTTGGTCAACCCCAAAACTAACCCATAGTAGACTTCTCCAGGGTTCAAGAAGTCTATTCCAAAAGTCAAACTTGGTCAATTGCAAAAGTGACCTGTATGAAGTCTACTTTTAGGAGTAGACTTCTCCGAGAAGTCTACTATCTCGGAGAAGTCTACTCCATAAAGTCAAAGTTTGGTCAATTGCAAAAATGACCTGTAAGAAGTCTACTCCGAAAGTAGACTTCTCCACAGAAGTCTACTTTTGGAGGAGAAGTCTACTCATCTTTTGCCAATTGCAAAACTGACCTGGGAGAAGTCTACTTTTTCGAGTAGACTTCTCTTAAGAAGTCTACTTTTCTTGACGAAGTCTACTACTAGTAGACTTCATTAACCATCTTAGAAGTCTACTTTTCTATATTTTTTAAAAAACGCTTTTTATCAAATATATAATGAATTTTTAAGATTTTCTTGGTCATGAGCTTGTGTTAGTAAGTGTTCTTGCCTCTATATCAGTTATACGTGTTTATAGTTTATAGGGATGGTGGAATCAGGTTTTGTGTTTTACAAGGTACTTAGCTTATTAGTCGTAGACTTCTCCAAGAAGTCTACTTAGTAGACTTCTCCGGACTTCATATGAAGTCTACTTCTTTAATTTCTTTATAAAATTCTTTAATCTGTAGTTTATGAAAAATAAAAATTATTTTTTGACTCTTGAGTTTGTGTTATTTATTAGTCTTTCTTATGTATGAGTTTTACATGTTTGTTTCTTATAATTGAGCTTTAATTAATTTTTTTTGTTATTAGGTATTTAGCTTATTAGTAGTAGACTTCTTCAAGAAGTAAGTAGACTTCTACTGAAGTTTAGAAGTCTACTTTTCAATTTTTTTTAATAATATTCATTTATCTGTAATTTATGTTAAATAAAAATTATTTTTTGACTCTTGAGTTTGTGTTATTTATTGGTATTGCTTATGTATGAGTTTTACATGTTTGTTTCTTATAATTGAGCTTTAATTATTTTTTTGTGTTATTAGGTATTTAGCTTATTAGTAGTAGACTTCTCCAAGAAGTAAGTAGACTTTTAATGAAGTTTAGAAGTCTACTTTTTTAATTTTTTTAATAAAATTCATTTATCTGTAATTTATGTTAAATAAAAATTACTTTTTGACTCTTGAGTTTGTGTTATTTATTGGTATTGCTTATGTATGAGTTTTACATGTTTGTTTCTTATAATTGAGCTTTAATTAATTTTCTTCTTTTATTAGGTATATAGCTTATTAGTAGTAGACTTCTAATGAAGTGTAAAAGTTTACTTTTTCAATTTGTTAAAATTCCCGCCCAATTTATTAAAGTTTCCACCTTTTAAAGATGGTGATGACTGAGTAAGATGTCAAGGAATAAGTATGGTGATAAGTGAATAAGGTGTCAAGAAAAAAGTCTGAGTAAGAAGTCTACTAATGAAGACTATTGGAGAAGTCTACTGGAAAAGCCTGAGTAAGAAGTTTAAGTACTTTTGTTTCAGTTTAAGTACTTTTGTTTCAGTTTGATTGTAAGAACCTCTTTTAAGACATTAAGTACTCATTTCTCTCTATTTGTGTTTTCAAAATTGGGTTTTCTGATGGTTTTCTTTACTCTTTTGTGATCTTAGATATTTTCTTTTGTTGTCTTATCTCTGGAGTTTAGTTTATCGAAAGTTCACACTTTTTATTAAAAATATGTAAATGAGTTAAATTATCGAGAGAAGTCTACTCGAGAAGTCTACTCAAGAAGTTTACTATGTAGTATAAGTCTATTCTAGAGAAGTCTACTTTAGAAGTCTACTCGAGAAGTCTACTAGAGAAGTCTACTATGTAGTATAAATCTATTCGAGAGAAGTCTACTTTGGAAGTCTACGCGAGAAGTTTACTCGAAAAGTCTACTCTGAAATCAAAACTTAAGTTTTTCTTGGAGATTTCTACAATCTAAAGAGTTAATATGTTTACAAAAATGTAGCTCATATTAAAACAAAATCATTTATTATTAGCTTTGTCTTATTACCAAAGATGAACTTAGATCCAACAACAATGAGATATAAAAAATTACATTCAAAACGTTTAACATTATCAATTAAAAAAATACTGTAAAAGACTCTTCTGATTGGAGTCCTGCTTCATGTAACCGGTTGCTTCTTGATAGAATCATCTGAAAAAAATATTAGAAAATCAATTGCAAATAATTTAATTAAGCGCAGTGAGTCCAAAACTAAAATTAAACATAAATTTCCACCTTATTTTAGGCACAAAATCTTGAAGCAGCTTCATTCTTTCTCCCATTTTCTCAGTCTGAACCTAATCCAACATTAAAAAAATAATCAAACCCAAATTATAATTAAAATACAGTTAGCATAACTAATGAACATTTAAATTTTAATTACTGAAAACTGAGAAATACTCAAAACTGAAGATAAGATAGTAGTACCTTTGAATCTTTGATTGTGAGAAAGAGAGAAGAAAAAAATAATACCTGCAATTTCAGATCTGCAACAAAATCTACCAAATTTATACAATAATAAGTTTAGATCTGCAACAATAAACCCAAATCTACAATAATAATTTAAAATCTGTAATAATAAGCTCAAATTTGTAATATGAACACAAAGCAAAGAAAAAGAGGAACACAAAAGCACATATTTGCTTACCACTACCATAACCAGCAAGTGAGAGGAGATTGAAGGTGAGATAGATATGATAGAGATGAGAATGACAACAAGAAATAAAGGAGAAGAGATTCATGGCCAGAGAGGAGGGAGGGGAGAGGAGGCGTTATTTTAGACAGAGAGAGAGGCACTTTATTTTTAACACAATTAGGTTAAACTCTCTTTATATATTTAGGAAAATTTTCGAGAGAAGTCTACTCAAGAAGTCTGCTATGTGGTATAAGTCTATTCGAGAGAAGTCTACTCGAGAAGTCTGCTAAAGAAGTCTGCTATGACTAATAAGTCTATTTGAGAGAAGTCTACTTTGGAAGTCTACTCGAGAAGTCTACTCGAGAAGTCTACTATGTAATATAAGTGTACTCGAGAGAAGTCTACTTTAGGAGTCTACTCGAGAAGTCTACTTAACCAGTAAAATTGAGTTCCCGCCCAATTTGTTAAAGTTCCCGCCCAATTTATTAAAGTTCCCGCCCAATTTGTTAAATAATTTCGATTTCCCGCTGTATTTTATGAAGTCTACTCGAGAAGTCTACTAGAGAAGTCTACTATTGAAGTCTACTGTGTAGTATAATTCTATTCGAGAGAAGTCTACTGGAGAAGTCTACTTACCCTAAACCCTAAATAAAATATTTTTGATTAAAACTTATATCAAAACATTAATTTACTTAACATATTCACAAATTACAGTTAAAATAATAAAGATATCAACGCTAAATCATTAACCAAACCACAAATTATGAATTTATAAAAAAAAAATTTCTAACCTAATTTGGCTATGTTTATTTAAATTGATTCATTTTTTTGAAATTTTATTTTTTATAGATGAAAAATGTATATGTTTTGGTTATTTATCTAAGTTTATAAAATAAAGTTTTTATAATTTTTTTAATTAATTCTCAAAAAATTATTTGAGAGAATTCTACTCGAGAAGTCTACTCCAGAAGTCTATTATGCAGTATAAGTCACACGAGAGAAGTCTACTTTGGAAATTTACTCGAGAAGTCTACTAGAGAAGTCTATTGTGTAGTATAATTCTATTCGAGAGAAGTCTACTGGAGAAGTCTACTTGAGAAGTCTACTTACCCTAAACCCTAAATAAAATATTTTCGATTAAAACTTATATCAAAACATTAATTTACTTAACATATTCACAAATTACAGTTAAAATAATAAAGATATCAACGCTAAACCATTAACCAAACCATAAATTATGAATTCATATAAAAAAATTTCTTACCCTAACAATTACACCCTTATACCCTATACTTTAAACCTTAACCCTAACCCTTTTAAATTGAATACACATGAAACTTATAAATTGATTCATATTCATGAAATTTTATTTTATATATATGCCAATTTTCTATGTTTTAATTGTGTTCATAATTTTTTTTACCAAATTATTTTTTATAATTTTTATTATTAAAATTTGAGATTTAGTGATTTAGTAGACTTTTCTAGTAGACTTCTCTATATGTATTAGTTTCTAACCTAATTTGGCTATGTTGATTTAAATTGATTCATTTTTTTGAAATTTTATTTTTAATAGATGGAAAATTCATATGTTTTGGTTATTTATCAAAGTTTTTTATAACATTAATTTTTATAATTTTTTAAATTAATTCTAAGGAAATTATTTGAGAGAAGTCTACTCTACAATATAAGTTACATGTGATAAGTCTACTTTGGAAGTCTACTCGAGAAGTATACTTTAGAAGAAAGTACACTTCTTGGAGAGGTCAAGAAGTCTACGCGAGAAGTCTACTATCTCGTAGTAGACTTCTCTAGGATAAAACCGTCATTATCGCGAACGTTTTTTATTTGGACATAAGGGTGATGGTTGTAATTTCACTACCCCTGTGGATTACTTTTGCCAAACATGCAATAGGAAGTCTAGTTTTGGAGAAAGAATCAAGTTTTAGGTTATTTTTAGTAATTCTCCCAATAATATATGATATAATAACAATTCATTTACTTAAATGGACAAATATGATAACTATTTTATTTATATGTATTATGCGAGTTAACTACATGTATTAAGCAAGTTTGAATCTGGATAAAACAACAACAACGATATTAACACAAATCGTTCAAATTATATCTTGGTAAAATATTTTTCAAAAAAAACATATATATGTTAGGAATTATTTTTGTACCTTCCAAATCACCAAGCAACTTGTGGAAAACAATGCCACAAACACGACAAGTTATTTGGATAGAGGTTTACATCAGAAAGCAATTTAAATCATCTAACAAACAGTGTTCAACACAAGACCTAGTCCCAATAACGTTGATCTCTACAACACTTGAGCACATTCGAGTGCTTCAACGTTATCTAAACCACTAGAAAAAAACAGACAGAAAGATTTTAAGCACTCCAACAAACAAGAGTCCTAAATCTAGGGGGATCAACTTGGTCGACCGGACCAGATATGAAACTATTTATATAAACTCCACTAAGGCCCTAACCAATGAGAGAAAAGGGTTCAAAAAGATTAGAAGAGAACAACAAGTAGAAAACGAAGAGAGCGAAGAGATAAGCTTACGAAATTGACATGATAACCATCAGAGTTCAAAAACGGGATCGAGAATGTTGTGATGGACGAAGAATGTCAAACTTTCGAACGCCAACTCGTCTGAGTAAAGTTTTATTTTCCGTTTAAACTTTTGAGTCTCTAATGATATCTACCGTACGTCAGAGATTTTCAAACCACATTCACACTATAACAAACAGAACAGTTTCTTATTTCTTACACCGCTTTCGGCTAAGTACCAGAATCACAACCCCAAACTTCCTCTCAAAAACATGTGCTTCGTCCAATCACATTAATTTTTGTTGAGTTCAACATCAGAAAGTTCTTAGGAAGATAAATCGTTTTTGTCCTCTAAAAAAATACTGTCTTGATGATTATGCTCACGTTGCGGAACTAGGGTCCATGGGATGCGTGCGAAAAGGACAGGTCCATGTAAGAACATACATCCATGTTGTAGTGTAGGTTGATTCCCTAGCACAAATTCAATCGTTCAAACAATTAGAGAGGTATGTAGGTTGTTGGGGGTGGGGTATGTGCAACATGCTTTATTTATAATTTTTGTTTGTGTATGTAGCATCTTGCTCGACTCATTCCAAAATTTCTCACTATAATAAAGTCTTATCAATATATATATATACTATCTCTTTGATGTTTTTTTTTTTGCTCCTTTCTTCTCTCTCTTCTCATATATTACTAGGGTGGAATCACAGCTATAATTTCCGTAACATTATGATGGACACTCAAGTCAATGTCGTTTCTGATGGTCCACTTTTTCTACATAGTATTTCCAACGTATGGATAACGTTCAATTTCAATTTATATTTTACTATGAATGTTTTAATTTATAGCGGCGAAAATGAAGCGATGAATTAGTCTGGTATATATGGCAGATAAGTTGGTGTACGCTTTACAATTTTTGAATTCAACACCCAAAATCTTGTTCCTTGAGGTTGCGAGTATACTATTTTTAGTTTATCACAACCGCAACTTCATTTTTTACGGTCGCATTTTACTAAACTTACAGACGATAAAATCATACTACTACTTTTTATTAAATTCCAATCATTGCTATTGACGCAAACAACAACACGTTACGACTTACGAAGACTTGGCTTTTCATTTTTGTTTCTTCTATTCTCAATCAGGGACTTGGCGTTTCATTTGGTTCGGTTAAAACTATATAAATTAAGAGAAACCCTGAAGAAAATAAAACATTCAGAATCTGAATATCTACAACAAAAAAATCCACTTTGGTCATGACAAGTTCTTGTTCTTCTTCTCGACCACAACACTTCTTCTTCTCTTTCTTCTTCTTCTTATTCTTCTTGTTCGTCCCATCTCTAAGCTTAACCGAACAAGTCGTCATAAACAGTTCTGACTGGGATTTCCCATCAAATGCACGATGTGTATCCCAGCAAATCAACTTCTCCAATGCCCGGTTCTCTGAAAACC
Source organism: Alliaria petiolata (assembly GCA_020283515.1). Classification (NCBI taxonomy): domain Eukaryota; kingdom Viridiplantae; phylum Streptophyta; class Magnoliopsida; order Brassicales; family Brassicaceae; genus Alliaria; species Alliaria petiolata. The sequence continues at coordinate 175,220,448 of JAHZTW010000001.1, forward strand.
TCAAGAGTCTTGTGTCTTCAATCCCTAAACTCCACCCCAACACCTACAACTTCTACAACCTCTCGGCCAGTGGAGACTCGGATCATGAACGAGTAGAAGCCATGGGACTCTGCAACAGAGTCCTCACTCGAGCAGATTGTCTAAACTGTATCACTCAAGCCGCAGAGAATCTAACCACAAATTACTGTCCACAACATAAAGAAGCTTACATACGTGCCCCGGAATGTATGTTTCGTTACTCAGACAAACCCATTTTGGGGAAACTCGAAAGGAACCCTCCCTTGGAGGCTGCGAACCCGAACAACGCCACGGGAGATAGAAACGAGGTCATTCGGTTGCAGAGCGTGTTACTTAACCGACTCAGGCAAGTCGCTGCAGCAGGTGGCTCTAAGAGGAAGTATGCTCAAGGAGATGGTCGTGGTACTGTTAAGGTTTCGCTACTCAATCTCTGCAGAACAAGCTTGTTTATTGAAGAATTCCAAGAATTACAAATGAATCTCACCGATCACATACGATCGAGAGCTTGACTCACATATGAATCAAGAGAATCGCCATGACGAATTCTGTTACAAAGTAATTTCTGGATAAGCTCGATAATAAAAACAATGAAAACTATTTATACTTCTGTCTTCAATTCCTCTTTTCCTTTCTCACACGCACTTCTCCCTTGACACGTGATAACTCAGCTGCCACCTCAGCTCATTACTCGTCACTCTTTGACCTGCGTTGACTTTCCTCTGTTTCTGGCAATATATTCCTCTTCTTGCGAACGTAAACCCGATGGAGCTTATCAGGTACTCCATCTGACACGACATTCTTTGCTTCCGTGCAATGCACGCCGGATTTGTCCGAGAAAGACTGCAACGACTGCCTCAATTATGGTTTCGGGAATGCGACAAAAGGGAGAGTTGGGATCAGGTGGTTTTGTCCCAGCTGTAGTTTTCATATAGAGAGTAACTTGAGATTCTACCGCCTCGAGAGCGAGTATGAGCCTGATTCACCAACAGAACAAGATAATGATAGGATATCTGGGGAAGAACCAGATAATGATAAGAGATCTGGGGGATTACAAGATCCAAGTGAACATGTTTTCTTATTGTTGTTAGGAAATTTAATATTTGTGTATATGATCTTATGCTAAATATGACCTTGTATAAATACGTCAATTGTGTAATCAATAAAAATGATAAAAACTATTATAATTCTAGGCTTCTTCCAAAATCTAACAGGTAAAACATAGTAAGACCAATAAACAAAAAACAGAGTATTTAGAGCAACCTCATTAGTCATACTTTTATAAGGATCTTAAAAATTAATTAATATATAGAAAAGTTAGAATATGTGGTGACATGTGGGTGTTTTTGTAGCAAATGAAGAAAAATGAAAAAAGAAAAATTTACCTTCTAATTAGAAAATGCCACATAAGAGGTCTTCAAGTATCTTCAGTGTCTTTCCAAAGACAGAGTTCTCAACTATTCATTGCTTTTTTAATATTTATTAATCTAAAAACATCCCCAAATATATGCAATGGAAGTGGTCTTAGCACTAGCTACTTGTGTGAGAACTATTGTAGTCTTTCAAGAAGAAAAACCTTTGTAACCTAAAAATTAAGATCTCAGAAAGACAATGGTTTATTTGTGCAAAATAATTTGTAATCCCCCAACCGAACCAGGTAAAACAGATTACTACTATGTTTAATTTTTTTTATCCTCAGACTATGAGCCACTTTATTTTTGGAAATTTCTTTAGTCTCGTTATATTATCCGTCCATTTATGAGTTAAAAAAAAAAAAACCTGAGGAAATCGACCGATAAAAGAGGGATTTCATTTGAACTATAAAAAAGATGAGGCTAAGATAAGAAAAAAAGAACTTGATGAATCAAGAAAAGACCTCAAAGTCTATATTAATACAAATGGTTTCAAATTATAATAAAAAGGTCAGGAAATTAAATTATTGATCTCTGTGACAGTTCTAAATTACAACCGTTCGGGATCATTTTAGAATAAAACCTGGAAAGGAGCATCACTTTCAAATAGGTAAAATAAAAACAGTCCAATCGAAATAGAAAAGATAAAGATTCATCAAGTATCGATTACCTTCAACAGTGTTTTGGTATGGTAATTAGCAAGTTCAAACAACATGGAAGCAAACAACACAGCGACTGTTCCTGGACATTCTTCAAATTGAGAATAGAGTAGGATAAACAGTGACTAAGCTATGCTGCTTAATTGTTACAGCCAGCTTCTAATTATATATATTTTTATTATAGGATTAGGATTTGAGTTTACGCAAATTATGGATTTGTATACAATTTGTAAGGAAGATACAATTTGTATACGTAGCTAGACCAAAAACTATGGATTTGTGTAATTATGACATCTTTGTTATGAGTGGTAATAACAAGTCCCTTGCAAAATGATGTAAGCAACTTGTCATAAAATGGACCGTTTCAACGTGCCCTGTGATGTGACTATTCAGAATTCACCCTCTTCTCTCTCTCTCTCTTCTCTTATTACTATTACTAGGGTGGAATCACTCGTCACGGCCCATATAGTTTCCGTGACATTCCCCGTTTGATAAAAAAAGATAGTATTGATTTGACAACAACGAGATATCTCTTACAGAAGAATATATTAAGACATATCACATTAACATATAGTATTCAAGTCCTACATATTTTATTTCCAACGTATCACGTATGGATAACGTTCAATTTCAATTTATCAAAATTTGTTTTATATTATACACACAGCTACTTTTTATTTACTGTACCGAAATAAAACAATGAATTAATCTGGTATAAATGGTAGACAAGTTAATTAGTTGTTGTACGCTTTACAATTTTTGAATTCAACACCCAATACCTTCTTTCTTGAGGTTGCGAGATATACCGAGTACAGACGATTAAAAATCATACAATATTTTTTTTAATTAAATTCCAATTTTTGCTACTGATGCAAACAACACGTTACGACGAGGACTTACGGAGACTTGGATTTTCAAATGTTTTTCTTTCTATTCTCAGTCAGGGACTTTGGCGTTTCAAATATATATAAATTAAGAAAACCCCTGATGAAACTAAAAAACATTCAGAATCCAAATATTATAATAAAACCCACTTTGGTCATGACAGGTTCATGCTCATCTTCTCGACCACAACACTTCTTCTTCATCTTCATCTTCTTCTTGTTCGTCCCATTTCTCGGCTTAGCACAACAAGTCGATATAAACAGTTCTGTCTGGGATTTCCCATCAAAACCATTATGTTCATCTCAACAAAGCAACTTCCTCAATTCCCGATTCTCTGAAAACCTTAACAATCTTGTCTCTTCAATCCGTTCACTCACTCCCAACCCCTACAACTTCTACAACCTCTCATCCGGAAGAAACTCGGATCAAGAACAAGTAGAAGCCATGGGCCTCTGCAACAGAGTCCTCACTCGAGTAGATTGTCTAAACTGTATCATTCAAGCCGCAGAGAATCTAACTACAACGTACTGTCCACAACATAGAGAAGCTTACGTACGTGCCACGAAATGTATGTTTCGTTACTCAGACAAGCCCATTTTGGGGAAACTCGAGAGGATCCCTCCCTTGGAGGCCCCGAACCCGAGCAACGCCACGGGAGATAGAAACGAGTTTATTCGGCTGCAGAGCGAGTTACTTAACCGACTCGGAAAAATCGCTGCAGAAGGTGGCTCTAAGAGGAAGTATGCTCAAGGTATTGGTCCTGGTACTCCGTCTAACACGACATTCTTTGCTGCCGTGCAGTGCACGCCGGATTTGTCTGAGAAAGACTGCAAAGACTGTCTCAGTTATGGTTTCGGGAACGCGACAAAAGGGAGAGTTGGGATCAGGTGGTTTTGTCCCAGCTGTAGTTTTCAGATAGAGAGTAACTTGAGATTCTACCTCTTCCCGAACGAGTTTGAGTATGATTCACCAATACCACCGCCTGGTTCACCAAGAAAACCAGGTAAAACAGATTCTTACTCTGTTTTACCAATAAACAAAAAACAGAGTACTCAGCACTAGCTACTTGTGTGAGTACATAAAAAGTGTTGATAAACCATTTTAGCCTTTCAACAATAAAAAACCTTTGTAACCTAATAATTAAGATCTCAAAACTTTTGCCAAATAATTTTTAATCCCTCAACAAGAACTAGGTAATCTGTTTTACCTTAAACAAAAACAAAAACAAAAAACAGAGCACTCTGCATTAGCTACTTGTATATAGACATCTATAGAAACTGAGATTATTTGTACCAGTCTTCTTGTTTCTCGCAGTTTAACAATTTTTTTTTTTTTTTTTTTTTGTTTAGGAGAAAACAAGTTAAAAATTATAATTGTCAGTGTGGGCTCTATTGTTGGTTTTGCTATTATTGTTGCCTGCCTTTACTTCTTATTGACAAGGACTAGAAGAAAGGAAAAACAAAGACCTGAAGGTGTAATTCTTTTAGTCAAAAGTAAATTCTTTAGATCGAAAGTTGAAACTATTATTTTAACTTTTTTTTTTATTGGTTTTTGCTGCTTTTGGATCAGGCAAAGATGTCGAAGATTTCGATACCATAAGATTAGCAACTAATGATTTCTCTTGCGATAACCAACTTGGTGAAGGTGGCTTTGGTGCAGTTTATAAGGTGATTAGATTGATTTTGTACTCTTAATTATGCTTATGATCTTAATTACAAATTTTATCATGATTAAAATCTCTCTTACATGTGTTTCTCAATGATGAACCCAGGGTGTTCTTGATTATGGAGAAGAGATAGCTGTGAAAAGATTGTCAATGAAATCAGGACAAGGAGACTTTGAGTTCATAAACGAAGTCTCATTGGTTGCGAGACTTCAACATCGGAATCTTGTTAGGCTTTTAGGTTTCTGCTTAGATGGACAAGAACGACTTCTCATTTATGAGTTCTTCAAGAACACAAGCCTCGACAATTTCATATTTGGTAACCTCGTTGGCTTTTTATCCACTCTATATATCATCTCTACCTCTAGTTACTTATATTCATCGATCCAAATCGTTTTCTTTCTCAGATACTAATAGGAGGATGATCTTAGAGTGGGATACTCGTTATAGGATAATCACAGGTGTTGCTCGAGGTCTTCTTTATCTCCACGAAGATTCTCGTTTCAAAGTTATTCATAGGGATCTTAAAGCAAGCAATGTTCTATTGGACGATGCAATGAATCCGAAAATTGCCGATTTTGGATTGGCTAAGTTGTTTGATACCGACCAACCAAGTCAGACTAGGTTTACAGACAGAGTTGCAGGAACCTAGTAAGCTGCCCAAATACAAAAAAAAAATTAACTTCTATCAATTCTGTTTAATAAAATCCAAAATGTATTTGGTCGTTTGCAGCGGTTACATGGCTCCGGAATATGCGATGAGCGGGCAATTTTCGGTGAAAACCGACGTATATAGCTTCGGCGTACTAGTCCTTGAGATCATCACAGGCAAGAAAAACAATTGGTCTCCAGAAGAAGAAAGCTCACTATTCCTTGCTGAAATCAATTGATGACCAAATTTTTTTGGTATTGTAGTAGTAAAAAAGTTGTTTAAGCTTGTGATTTCAATTGGTATCGGTTTCTGCATTTGTGGTTACTCTGGTTATTGAAGAAGCCTGATTCGAACCAGCTGGTTGATATGTTAAAGGTTTGGACTTATGTTGATCTGTTTGGTTTGTCAGATAGATACATCAGAAATTTGCACTCTCTCTAAGACTTTGTCATACTGAATGGGTTTCGGTTTATATATAACTGTGAGGATTCTCAATTACAATTCTCATACCTCCAATTGCTTTTACATTAAACCAGGCCAAAACTGTTATACTTTCCATCTCTCTGTCCACAACTAGTATTACAAAATCTAAGAAAAACATAATGAAGGGATGTTTCAGAAGATTCACCATTGGTTAGCAGATGATTCAAGATGTTAAAGCCAGAAGAAGCTGGATCCTCTTGGAATGGATCTTGGCTCTCATCTTCCATTGCGCAAGTTGAGAATTTGTGATCAGGAGTTACAAAAGCATTTTGCTTTCAGCCAGAATCAGCTACTACTCCTATCATTGTTGGTTGTTGCTTTGAGTCTCTGAAACCACAGGTGCAATGGCTGAATATGTAACCCGATTTGGTTTCCCCGAAGCTCTCTCATCAGATGTCTTACCCCAACAATTCTTGGCGAGATGTCCTCTCCTCCCACAGTTGTCACAGACGATGGTGACTCTCCCGTCTCTCTCGGGTTCTTTCCTCTTCCAACCTATGCTCTGAGATCCCCTATGCGTCGTTCCTAGACTCTGTATCTTTTCCATCTGAGAAGAGCCTGTGGATGGTCTATATGTAACCCTTTGTGCTCCATTTCTCAGAAGCTCCTCAGCTTTTACTCGTTCCATCAACATCCAGACCGGTAAAAACTCCTCTTCCATCAGCCTGGTGCTGAAGCCGCTCCACGACGGGGGAAACTTGGAAATGATGGTACTCACATGAAATGTCTCATCAAGAAACATACCAGCACTCACTATGGAATCCGCAATCTTGTTAACCTCTTGGACTTGCTCAAGAACCGGTCTCTCTTCCACCATTTTGAACTCAATGTACTTTCTGACCTGTGACCTCTTTGAGTTCGATTCCTCGCACTGGTAGGCCCACTTTAAGTCGTCCCACAATTCTTTGGCATGCTTGAATTTCTTCGAGTATTGACGGTATAAATGATCTGACAAGGAGTTCAACAAGTGAGTGTGGCACAGGTAATCATCTTTCAACCATTTTTTCCTCGCAGCATCAGCTCGACTTATTTCCCTGGGGTTGGTTTCAGGGCCTTGAGAGCTATTGGTAACAGGACAGGGTTCAGAGAGAACATAGCTCAGATTCAATTGCTTTAGAAAGAGTTTCATCTGTGATGCCCAGCAAAGATAATTCCTCCCATCAAAACGTGAAGTCTCGATGATCGAAAAACCGCAAGTGGTATTGTTATCCACAGCCTCAGAAATATCTCCATTTTGATTTGATTCAGTTCTGCATAATGTGTAATACCGAGATAAGCGGCCCAGACAGTAATGCCATGATGACGAAACACTTACAACATGCTAGGGAAAATAAGAACCTTTATAGACAAAAATAAAGTAACATTCTTACCTTAGTTTTGATTGGCACAGCTTAATACCTTCCTCGATCGCTGTGAAATTCTTTTTGACCACAGACCATTGGTTAGTTGACAAATGTACTCCTGATAGAGAAGAAACATGAAAGCTTTGTCAGCATGAGGTCGACAAAGTAATGTGGTAAGTACACATCAACAAAAACGAAAAAGGGATATTGGCAGATGAAAGAAATGTTTTGCACAAACCCATTAGAGAGAAGTAAAAATAAACAAAAAGAGGAATCCGTGAAGCAAAATATAGCAGTGGGAGACACTAACACTAACAACGAAAATGGCTTCCTGAAACCAATCAAAGACTACTCATAGCTTCAGAATCAAGACCAGACACAAAGTTACCTCTAAAAGGCTTTCCATTTTCCTGAGAACTCTCCCCAATCGATAGAAAAGCCTGTCCTCTGTATTTTTGAACCGCCGCATTTCGCTTCTCCGATAACTAAACATTCGTTAGTTGCAGGTTATTCGTTAAAGACCAAAAATTTCCAGAAAATCATCACTATCCCAATAAAGCTAAACATTCAACAAGAGCTAACTTCAATTAATCGAACTTTTCGAGTTCGTAGCATTAGCCATTGACATTATACCAAAGTGATTAGCAATGATCACAATCTCTACTCTATACAGTGAATCAAACATAGACAATAGACAAAGTCGCAACCTTACAAATAAAACGCTCATCTTCACTAGCAGATGAAGCGGCAGCGGCAGCACCAGAACCTGTTCCTTTATTCGCCGGAGCCACCGTCTCCGGTACAGTTGCTTCACCGCGGGCAGTCTCGTCGTCGGGATTCGATAGCAAAAAGGCCTCGAGAACATCTCTGACTACCTTCTTGTGACAAGTCCCGGACAAGTCGTAACCGAGTATAGCCCCAGCGCCGACTCGGAGCTTGAACTCAGTCATCTGATCCATGTCGGCTTCTTTGAGTATCCCCTTCACTGTTTCCTCGATTTTCTGTGTAGTCACCGTCTCCATCGTCTCCCCAGAATCAAGCAACGAATTCTCCATGTTCCAAAAAGAAAAAGAAAAGCAAATGATTTCGCAGTAGAGAGAATCAATATAGATTCTAATATCGCGTAGAGGCTTTGTTGTTGGCCGGCGTTTTATTTAGGGTTCATAAATCGCCGGGGAAAAAGTTAGGCCGGCGGAAAAAAATAGGTTCCACCGAGACTTGAACTCGGGTTACTGGATTCAGAGTCCAATGTCCTAACCGCTAGACCATGGAATTGCATTTAAAACAATATATATATATCTAATGGTAGTGATTAGGCCCTACCCGATATTGAGCCCATAGCAGCCCACCGGGAAAATCATTATGGAACGTGTGAATAGCTTAAATCTTAATTATACGGCTCACGAAGTAATGACCGTCCGATCCGACCTACGACTAACATACAACTCTGGGTAGTTGCCACGTCACTCTCATTCATATCGGAAACGCGTCTGATGATGACTCTCAAGTAGAGACGGTGAAAAGAAACGCCGGTGGTGGCTCATTTATCGGACACAGAACCTAAGAAGGTGAAATCCTGAGAGAGAGAGAGAGAGAGAGTATGGAGAGAAGGAAGGAGAAGCGAATGAGACCAGGCGATTCCGACGAGTCGAGGACGAAAGAGAAGGATGCTGTGAGCAGAGGATCACCGAAATTTGGCACAATCGGAAGAGGAAGAGGAAGGAGAAGAAAATTTGATGGTGGGGAGGTTTCGAAGCGATCTTTTCAAAGAGACATGTCTACGCCCGACAAGGTTGATTTCTGGACGAGCTTCATTTAGTTTCGCGAGCATTATTTCTGGAAATTGGAACTTCCTTGTGTGATTATCACTTGACTGTTCATGATTCCGTGACACTATATGATTTTTCCTTTGTTTGCTTTGGTTATCAGGAGGAACATTTTGTTTTTCTTTTTGTGAGAGTGGATGCATCTTTTATTTAAACTTCAAATTTTCAGTTTGTATTGCTTTGGAGAAAAATTTTCTCGGATTTGAAAGAGGAAATGTAATCAGAATATGTTTTGAACACTGATTCTTCCAGGATAACTCTGATAGAACCAGAAAGTATGTGGGTTTGACTTGCCATCAGTGTAAGAACTTAACGAGTAAGAGTGAGCTAATCTTCTGTTCAAAGTGTAACAAGAAGCGATACTGCTATGACTGCATCAAGAGATGGTAAGTATTTGCACACTAGAACGAGCTTATAGTTGCAGTTTCCTTCATTATACCGACCAGGAGAGTTTAAATTTATAGTATATACTGAATCTCGATAGGTATCCAGAGAGAACGAGAGAGGCAGTTAGAGCTGCCTGTCCATTCTGTATGGGGAATTGCAATTGCAGAGCTTGTTTGCGTCAACCTTTGGGTGTGAAGGTAAAGATGGCTTGAGATCACTCTTTTCATGTGAAAATCTACTAAGATGAAAATGTCGCCTTCATTTTGTTTGTTTTCTTCCTTCTGAGTCTCAGCTACCAAGTGAAAAAGACCCGATTGTCAAGCTCAAGCAGTTGCAGTACCTATTAGTTAAAGTTCTTCCATTTCTTAGGGATATTTTTTCAGAGCAGAACCGTGAACTAGAGATTGAAACAACAATTAGAGGTATGGACACTTGGTCTTCACTTTGTGCTATCCACTAATTTTTTTTTTGTTTTGTTTCTCATGTTCCACTCACAAACCTGTTTATTCTAGGAGTCCGTGTGACAGAATCTGATATTACTAGGTGCGAACTTGGCCCAAATGAATGCATATACTGGTAAAAATTCAAAACTCGGGGAGCTCCTACTCCTATTCTTTTTTCTTAACTGCTTGGTTGATCTTTCTTCTAGGGGAAACGAACGTTATTGAATTTCCATACTGTCTCTTGTTCTTTGCAAATAGGCAGTAGAGAGATTGAATCTTATGTAGCGATTATCACCAAGTTCACGAGAAGATGCGATAGCAATCTACTTGCTAAATCAATGGAACAGTAAAATGAACGATTTGGGAGGAATAATTAGGGTGTTTGTATTGGTAAGATTATGATCTTAAGTAATTTCATTTGAGGTTAAATAAGCTTCACATGTGAAGCAATCGGCAGGAAGTTGTTTTCATTGTTGTCTTCAAAAAGGCCTCAAGGACATCTCTATCTTTGCTAACAATCTGTTCATCCCTGTATGACAGTGATCTCTGCAGCACATCGATTGCCAATTTTCACAGAAGCTGTCCCAACCCAGATTGTTCATGCGATGTATGTCTTGCTTGCTGCAAGGAACTAAGAGAGGGCTTCCACGATCAAGAGAAAAATGGGAAGAGAAATGCAGAAGGGACAGGAGATGAATGGGGAATCCAAGCAGGTCGGAAAAAAAATTCCAAGTCCTATGTTCCATTGGACTTCTCTAATTGGAAGCTTAATTCAGACGGTAGCATTCCATGCCCTCCAAAAGAGTGTGGTGGTTGTGGTACTTCAGTACTGGAGTTGAAACGCGTCTGCGTAAGTGATTGGGTTGAAAAACTGATAACGAACGCAGAGGAAGTTACTCTGCAGTTTAGGCCACCAGATGTGGGTATGGCTCATGAATGTTCCTCATGCAATACCAATTCTGATTCCATTAGGAGGCAGGCGGCGTTTAGGGAGAATGCTCATGATAACTTATTATACTCCCCAAATGCTGTTGATATGGCTGAAGAAGATATTGCTCATTTTCAGTCGCATTGGATGAGGGCGGAACCAGTTATAGTCAGAAATGTTCTCGAGAAGACATCTGGTCTAATTTGGGAACCAATGGTTATGTGGAGAGCTTGTAGGGAAATGGATCCAAAGGTTGGATCTAAAGGAGAGGCAAAAACCATGAAAGCTTTGGATTGCTGGGACTGGCGTGAGGTCAGTCAACCCGATTCTATGTGTTTTTAATACTCAATGTATTTGTTTACTCAGAAGTTACTCATTGCTGATATCTCTTTCTTTCTCTTGTAGGTGGAAATAAATATTCGTCAGTTTTTTAAAGGCTACTTAGAAGGCCGCATGCACAAAAATGGTCGGCCAGAAATGTTGAAATTGAAGGATTGGCATCCATCAACTTTATTTGAAGAGCGCCTTCCAAGGCATAATGCTGAGTTTATTGCTGCATTGCCTTTCTTTGATTACACTGACCCAAAGTCTGGTATACTAAATCTTGCAACAAGACTTCTAGAAAAATCCTCGAAGCCAGATCTTGGACCCAAAACATACATTGCATACGGTTTCCCTGAAGAGCTTGATAGAGGAGATTCTGTGACAAAGCTACATTATAATATTTCTGATGCGGTATGTGTGCCAATTTTTTCCCACACTTTCTTGATTCCTCATAGACATAGACTTGTGAAACTGAGCTGTCCGTTCTTTCCCTTCTACTTTTGAGACTAATTGTTCTATGAAATTGAGTTAGGTCAATGTGCTTACACACACAGCTAAAGTGGAAATATCTCCCTGGCAATACAAAAGGATCAAAGTAGAACAGAAAAAATATGCAGAAGCCAAGTTGCGTAAACAATACGGTGGTCAAAGGACAGAAGCCAGTGGATTTGAAAACAAGTCACTGAAAGAAGTGGATGGGAAAGCTTTAAAGAAATGCAATGGTACTTTGGGGGAACAGGGTTTAAAGGACAAAGCGGCTAACAAAGAACAATCAAATAGCAGTTCGAGACTGTCCGGCTCTCAAGAAGTTGATGAAATATTTGTTTCAAAAGGTATCTCAAGAAGCTCCCTCCCATGTTTATGCATAATAGACAAATTACTGAAGAAAGATGGCTTCAATTTCAGGTGACTGTACTAACATTGAAAGAGGTGATCCTATGGAAGGATCTTCTAGTTCATATTCTTGCCCTACTGCTATGGAGTCAGGTCATGATCCAAAGGTGGATGCGAGTTTAATTCCTCAGAAGAATGTAACGCTGATAAACGAATCAATTGCTGACGAGAATCATAATGACATCTGTTTGAAGACAGAGAGATTATCTCCAGAATATCAAATAGAAGATGATCCCTCTGTGGAGAATGGACTAATGATCCCAACACTTCCCTCAATTACTGACGAGAATCATCATGACATACGTTTGAAGACAGAGAGATTATCTCCAAAATACCAAAGTGAAGATGATCCCACAGTGGAGAATGGACTAATGATGCCAACACTTCCTTCCACTCCCCCGTGGGATACAGAGGATAATTTCCCAGAACCTGTTGTGAGCACAAGTACGGAATCCATAAAAGAGAAGAAAGTGGATGCTCCAAAAGAAACTAATGGCAGTGCCATTGAGAGGTCAAAGGCTGTGTATGGTGGTGCCGTCTGGGACATCTTTCGAAGAGAAGATGTTCCAAAACTTATTCAGTATTTGAAAAGGCACGAGCAGGAGTTTCTTCACATCAAAAACCAACCTGTAAAATCTGTATGTATCATCATATACTTCTCTTGTAAATGATTTGTGTTCAACTAATCACTGGTGTGTGTGAAACCTGGAATCTGTTGTTCTGTTTTATTGCAGGTTATTCACCCCATTCACGACCAGACTTTGTTCTTGAATGAAAGCCAGAAGAAACAGCTAAAGGAGGACTTTGGTAAGATTCTGATCAAGCTGATTTATCTTCTAAGCTATGGCGAATGGTCGATATATGTTTTTCCATATGCAGATATAGAACCATGGACATTTGAGCAACACCTTGGGGAAGCTGTTTTCATCCCTGCAGGTTGTCCTCATCAAGTGAGGAATAGACAGGTAAGCAACCAGTCAAATGTCCTTTCTTTCGACATGTCAGTGTTTATGAATCAAGAACTTGTATATTTTTTTCATTCATCCGGATAAGCCTTCTTTGCACATTCCCGGTTTCTTCTTTCCGCAAACAAAAAAAGCAAAAGTTTCGACATTTAGGCATCTAGAGTGTTAGTGATCCTAAAATTCAAACTGTTTACAGCCTTGCATAAAGGTGGCACTAGGCTTTGTTGCTCCTGAAAGCGTAGAAGAAGGCCTTAGGCTAACACAAGAGTTCCGGAGATTACCAAAAGACCACAGATCCAACGAAGATAAACTAGAGGTACTTTGTTTGAATATTTCATTATATCTGAATGTTATGAATCTTATCGGAATTTTTGTAGGTAAAGAGAGTTTAATTTGCGTTAACCTCCTGTTTACCTTGCAGAACTTTCTCTCTCGAAATGCAGAAGTGAAGAAATGAGGAGCTCTCCCTCTAATTATAGAAAATCTGTGTACGGTTCCCAAGAGTCATCATAACATCGGCGACGGTTCGCATTTCTTCGAAATATTTCTAATCGGCAACCATCGCATGGGTGACACGTGGCAAGCCTAGGTCTAGACGAGCAGACCTACGAAGCTTGATCCAGATCTCACGCGCTGAAACTAGGGCTTCCCCTATGAGCACCCGATCACCAAACCGAAAGGTATTTATTTGTTTCAATTTTTTCTAACTTTTAAACAGGGCCGACCTCATTTCGGCGTCGGACAGTTTTCTTTCTAATTCGGTAAACACACTCGTTTGCCGAACTGGGGGGGACTAACTGTTAGAGTCGGGATTCGTATCCCCTCTAAAAAGCCCGATTAAATTCACATCGGCCCCATTAAAAACCCTACTGTTGG
>JAHZTW010000001.1:175236671-175359549 GCA_020283515.1 Alliaria petiolata
TCTCATTTCTTCTTTGTTTCTTATTTTCCACTCACAAATCTGTTTTATTCTAGGGGTCCCTGTGACAGAATCTGATATTACTTGGTGCAAACTTGACCCAAGTGAACGCATATACTGGTAACATTTCAAAGCTAGAGCAACTCCTTTGCTTTTTCTTCTTTTTTTTATTGCTTGGTTGATATTTCTTCATGGGAAAACGAACGATAGTGAGTTTTCATACTGTTTCTTGTATCCTTTGCAAATAGGCAGTAGGAAGAGAGAATCTTATATAGCGATTATCACCAAGTTCACGAGATGATTTGGGGGGAATAATTAAGGTGGTTTGATTGGTTGGTGATTGATGAGATTATGATCTTATTAAGTAATTTCAGTTGAGCTGAAATAAGCTTCACTACATGTGAAGCAATGGGCAGGGAGTTGTTTTCATAACTATAGGAGCCAAGGGTTCCGCACCTTGCTGGGATACTTTTGGGTATTTTTAGGGGGTTAGTCTCGTGTATGAAAACTATCTAATCAAATTTGTCTGGCAACAATCGATGGAAGCGATTGGTGTCTCTGGAGGAGTCCAGTCCATGATGGCCATCATCATGGAGTTGCTCTTAAACCTTATTCAGGTTCCACAAACCTCTATAACCTACTGATTGATGAGAGATACTCGCAGCAGCTCCACGCCATCGCTAACCCGTCTGAGGAAGAAGTCGCCCTCCCGAGTTCATCCATGACTATCAAACTCCTACATTTTGAGGCGTTAGCAAGATATGAAACCGAGTGTTAGGGTCCCTTGTATCACTGCTTTCATAAAGGCTACCTGTTGGAGACAGTCTGCATTATGAAAGCGGTCTCTTTCATAAACTGTGACATGGAAAAGTAAGGGTTGAGAATTGTGATATCACTTCAATTGCTCTCCTTAAAAGAACATACTTGTGAAAATGCGGTCAACGACCCTTATAGTTGCAAAGCGAGCTGGGACATAGCAACCAATCTGAGCAAGAATGACTAGTAGACGCACCTGTTGGAGATATGTGCTCTTTCCGCTCCTTGAGATATGGAATGCAAATACAAACACGAGTCGATGATAATTTTTGTGACAGTTGATCAGAATTTGAGGAAGTAAAGCAAGAGTTCCCTTACATGTTTGGACCCATAACTACCAACATGTTGGTTGCTTCCGACATGAAGATACTATTAGGCTGCAAAAGAGAAATTTTGTGTGTTAAACAAGGGTGTACAGGCCCCAAGGGTACAAGAAAGTTGGTGAAGGGTAAACAGCAGAACACATGAATATGTAAACCCTTACAAAAAAAAGAATATCAGATACATTTCTTCAAGGTTTATTACCAAGATGATTTCTCAGCGATTTACAC
This sequence comes from Alliaria petiolata, assembly GCA_020283515.1. NCBI lineage: Eukaryota > Viridiplantae > Streptophyta > Magnoliopsida > Brassicales > Brassicaceae > Alliaria > Alliaria petiolata. Next base: position 175,238,036 of record JAHZTW010000001.1, read on the forward strand.
TGACAAGAGTAGTAACAGTTGATGGAGAAGAACCAACACGAGGGGAACAGGAGATGGGCGTCTCTTCAGGAGTTCGGAGTTGCTCTTAAACCTTATTCAGGTTCCGCTGACCGCTATAACCTATTGATCCTGTGGCCAACACCTACTTTTATATTATTTTAGGCAATTTATGTTTTTTTCGTTTGAGTTATTGCTTTATCACAAATGATGAGAATAATTACAAAGAACCACTCTTCAACGCACAATCTATATGTTCCACAAGGATTCAAGATTTTAACATTATGCCACTTGAAACATGAAAATTATCAAAATATAGGAAGTAGAAGTAATACAATGTTATATCAAATCTATGTTGTATTAGACTAGTTACAATGAATGTGCTTAAGATACTTTGAAAGGTTCTTAAAAAAAATCTTAGTTTTTAAATCAAAACAAAATCTAAACCAATCAGATATTAAATGAGTCTCTTAAAAAGCTAAGAAACGGTTCTAAAATGAGAAACTTAAGAGCACCTCCAATGAGTCTCAACTTTTTAAAATAATAAAATAATAGAAAAGGAAGAGAGAAAGTAAGAAAGGTATCTCAAATAAGAGAATTTGAGAGACTCTCTAGAGACCCAAAAGACATTTGCCTCTATATGAATGGTTCAAACTTTTTTTTTATCTCAAAAATTAATTCACAAATTAAATTCCACTAAAAATATAAATATAATAATTGATGAGATACTCTTTTGAGTATCTAACTAATGGAGATGCTCTAAAAACCTTTTCTTCTTCTCTCTTTTACTTTTTATTATTTTATAAAAAATTTTGGTTAAGAACCTCTTGTAAGAACCTTGCATTGAACATGCTCTTAGGAGTGTTAAAAGTAAAAACTAGTATGTTGAATTGAGAAATCAATGCGTATAGCCTTAGGATTGGACACACAAAAAAATATCTTAGAGAGAATTTCTAAAAGTATTTTAAACAAAAAAAAAATATTATTTTTAATAGAGAAATTGTTTAAAATAGCCCATTTTTAAGTTTTTAGTTCAATAATAGCTTCAAAAATCTTGTTAATCATTTCAACATTATTAGGAAGCCTTTGTACACATTTAAGAAGATTTTCTTAATTTTTAATAAAGCTGTTAGAAAGCTGTTAAACACATTTAGGAAGGCTTTCCTAACTCAAATTTAGGAAGCTGTTAGACACATTTAGAAAAACTTTCCTAATTTTAATGAATTTTGGGTAGCTGTTAGACATATTTAGGAAGGTTTTTCTAACTTTGATGAATGCTATTTATTAAAAAAATAAGCGTATGAGGCTATTTTTGAAAAATAAACTTCATTTTGTGCTATTTAAGAAAATTGTTTTTTTAATATAATTAAATTTTAATTAAAAGACATGAACGATATCTGTCTTATGTAGTCCTTGACATTCGGGTACCCGCTCGAATTCGGATCAGTTTTTCGGATTTTGAATATTTCGGCTTTAAGAGTATATGACGTAGCCTTGCGACTTTTACCCGATCCCAGAATACCGAACCAAAAGAGATTTTCGGTTTTTGGTTCTGGTTTGGTTTCTTTTGTAGAATCGATCGGCCAGATTTGAAAATTGGTTCGGTTTCGGAGAAATGAATGTTGCTTTTTTTTAAAGACCGACATTATACCGAACCATACTGAATTATATCAAATTACCTCAAACTAAAGAACCAAACTATCTCAAATTTATCCGAATTTATCCATTTTTTTTAAACTAACAATTCGGTTAGTTTCCTGTAAGAAATTTAATACCCAAAATTTGATATCCGAACCGAACCGAATTATATGTCGGTTATTTTCGGTGGAATTACATCTACCCGAACTACCCGACCTAAACTATCCGAAGCTACATGCTGACCCATTCGGGTATTTTGCTTTTTTTTATCCAGGTTTGGTTCGGTTTCATCCGGGTTTGGTTCCACATATCCAAATTATCAAAAATTTATCTAAAATATCTAAAATAATTTAATATATTTCTGTTATTTAGTTAAAAAATTAAAAATATTTAATTTTGACAAATATAACTAAATATTTTGAATATTTTAGGTTGTATTTCGGTTTAAACATAACTAATATATTCGATTTATAATTGTAATTTTGGATATTAAAGTTATTTCAAGTCTAAATACAACAAATATCTATGCTTATATAATTGTATTTTGGGTATTTCGGATACCAATTCGGTTTCTGGTTTGGTTCCGGTTCTTCGTGTATAGAAATGTAAGATCCATTCAGGTATTTAGGTCGGTTCCAGTTCGGTTCGGTTTAGTACCTTCCAATTCGTTCGGTTCTTCAGACAGTGACGGATCCATAATTTTTTTTTACCGGATGCAAATTTAATATTAATTATTAATTATTAAATTTAAAATATATTAATAGTATTAGCTATTAATTTTAAAATACATTAATATCAAACACTAATTAATCTAAATTATTGGGATAGTAGGTAAATAATATTTAAGAAGAAAAAATTAAGACAAAACAACTGAAACTAAAGTTTTTCAAATTATACTATCTAACTAAATAGGTATTTCAGTTATTGTTTAGGTTTGGTTTAATTCAGTGGTTTAATTTGCTATTAATCCAGAAGATATTTAACAAAAAGAAAATTATTTATCTATTATTGGCCTCCATCTAAGTTTATTTGAAGAGCGCCTTCCAAGGCTTAATGCTGAGTTTATTGCTGATTTGCCTTTCTTTGATTACACTGATCCAACTATTATTAAAATTTGGCACAAACCTAAAATTATTTTTCTATAAATTTAACTTGGGTCATGTGACCCCTTACTCTACACGTATGTCCGCCTCTGTCTTAGGTTCTGGGTAATTTGCCCAGAGCTAGTTTTATGAGTTCTGAACAACAATTTTTCAAAAATTCTCATTTGAGAATTCCTTATGACTCTCTCTCTCTCTTCATTTTTCTATCCAGATCCATAAAAAAAATTATTATGTGGGATCAAAAAAAATCATCCGTATCCACCCAAAAATCTATAAATAATTAAAATTATATTATAAAATTATTGAAACATAAGAAACTAATTTAAAATGTTAAATAAAACGTAAAAGTAAATAGGAAATATAATTTAGGAAAAATTAAGTTGTTTTTTACAAACATTGTAGGACATGTGTTATGGATATTTTAAAATTACCCTGGTTTTTACAAATAAATTTGAGGTTTTGTGACAAGTTAGGGTATTTTTTTGATCGGATCTCGGATGGCTACATCACCATCCAATGCAGTTCTCCCAACAAAGCTTCAGACTTTTAAAGTAATTCAGGGAAGAGAAACTATGTAAAGTTTGGAACATACAAGCGAGAGAGAGATGTTCATTTCTCTGGTTTCAAAAGGCTATTTTCTGGTAGTTTGTGTATTTTCTAGTGGGAACAATTAGTGGAATGATTTGATTGGTTATTTTCATAATTTATCAATATACGTTTACCTTGTTTGAATACTTTCAGAACAAGTCTATAAAAACACATTTGTCATCTGTTCTTTGATTTGCATTACACATTACTCTGTGTTTCCTTGTTTGCTTACAATCTTTTTACCCTTGTACGACAGTGACCTCTGCAGCACATCCATTGCCAATTTTCACAGAAGCTGTCCCAACACAGATTGTTCATGCGATGTATGTCTTGCTTGCTGCAAGGAACTAGGAGAGGGCTTCCACGATCAAAGAAAAGACTATGTTCCATTGGATTTCTCTAATTGGAAGCTTAATTCAGACGGTAGCATTCCATGCCCTCCAAAAGAGCGTGGTGGTTGTGGTACTTCAACACTGGAGTTGAGACGCTTGTGCGAATGTGATTGGATTCAAAAATTGATAACGAATGCAGAGGAAGTTACTCTGCATTTTAGGCCACCGGATGTAGAAAATGTTCATGAATGTTCCTCATGCACTGCCGATTCTGATCACATTAGAAGGCAGGCGGCGTTCAGGGAGAATGCTCATGATAACTTCTTATACTCCCCAAGTGCCGTTGATCTGTCTGAAGACGATATTGCTCATTTTCAGTCGCACTGGATGAGGGCGGAACCAGTTATAGTCAGAAATGTTCTTGAGAAGACATCTGGTCTAAGTTGGGAACCAATGGTCATGTGGAGGGCTTGTAGGGAAATGGATCCAAAGGTTGGATTTAAAGAAGAGGCGAAAACCGTTAAAGCTTTGGATTGCTGGGACTGGAACGAGGTCAGTCAAACGGATTCTATGTGTTTGAATTTGTTTACTCAGAAGTTAACTCATTACCATCCCTTTGTTTCTCTTGTAGGTTGAAATTAATATTCATCAGTTCTTTAAAGGCTACTTAGAAGGCCGCATGCACAAAAATGGTCGGCCAGAAATGTTGAAATTGAAGGATTGGCCTCCATCAAGCTTATTTGAAGAGCGCCTTCCAAGGCATAATGCTGAGTTTATTGCTGCTTTGCCTTTCTTTGATTACACTGACCCAAAGTCTGGTATACTAAATCTCGCAACAAGACTTCCAATAGAATCCGTGAAGCCAGATCTTGGACCCAAGACATACATTGCATATGGTTTCCCTGAAGAGCTTGATAGAGGAGATTCTGTGACAAAGCTGCATTGTGATATTTCTGACGCGGTACGTGTACGAGTTATTATTCTGAAACTGAGCCATGCATTCTTTCTCTCTTTTACTTTAGAAATTAATTGTTTTATGAACTTGAGTTAGGTCAATGTTCTTACACACAGAGCTAAAGTGGAAATATCTCCCTGGCAATACAAAAGGATCAAAGTAGAACAGAAAAAATAAGCAGAAGCCATGTTGCGTAAACAATACAGTGACGAAAGGACAGAAGCCAGCGAACTTGAACACAAGTCACTGCAAGTAGTGGACCATATAAAGAATGGGGAGGCTTCAAAAGAATGCAATGGTCTTTTGGGAGAACAGGTTTTAAAGGACAAGGCAGCTAACGAAGAACAATCAAATAGCAGTTCTAGACCGTCCGGCTGGACCGGCTCACAAGAAGTTGATGAACTATTTGTTTCAAAAGGTATCCCAATAATCTCCCTCCCATGTATAATAGACATATTACTAAGAAAGATGGCTTATATTTCAGGTGACTGTACTAACACGGAAAGAGCTGATCCTATGGAAGGGTCTTCTGGTTTATATTCTTGCACTACTGCTATGGAGTCAGGTCATGCTCCAAACGTGGAGTCAGGTGATCCAAAGGTGGAGTCAGGTCACAATCCAAAGGTGGAGTCAGGTCACGATCCAAAGGTGGACTCAGGCCATGATCCAGAGGTGGATGCGGGTTTAGTTCCTCAGAAGAACGTAACGCTGACAAACGAAATTGCTGACGAGAATCATAATGACGTCTGTTTGGAGACAGATAGATCATCTCCAAACCAAAGAGAAGATGATTCCTCGCTGGATAATGGACTAATGACGCCAACAGTTCTTTCAACTGCCTCGTGGGACACAGAGGATAGTCCCCACCAGCCTGTGACGACAACTGCAAAATCCATACAAGAGCAGAAACTGGATACTCGTAAGAAAACCGAGGGCAGTGCCAGTCAGAGGTCAATGGATGTGCATGGTGGTGCTATCTGGGATATATTTAGAAGAGAGGATGTTCCAAAACTTATTGAGTTTTTGAAAAGGCACAAGCATGAGTTTCGTCACATCAATAACCAACCTGTGAATTCGGTATGTATCACCACATCTCTTGTAAATGATTTGTATTGAATTAGTCATTAATATGTGAAAGATCTGGAATTTCATGTTCTGTTTAATTTCAGGTTATCCATCCAATTCATGACCAGACTTTGTTCTTGAATGAAAGCCAGAAAAAACAGCTGAAGGAGGAATTTGGTAAGATTCTGCTCTGTATTAAAAACCTGTGCAGCTTTAAAAGCTCATTAATCTATGGCGAAAGGGTGATATATGTTTTATCATATGCAGATATAGAACCATGGACCTTTGAGCAACACCTCGGCGAAGCAGTTTTCATCCCTGCAGGCTGTCCTCATCAAGTGAGGAATATACAGGCAAGAATCAAGTAACTTTGTATCTTTTTCGATTCATCCGGGTCAGCCCTCTTGGGTCATTCACTGTTTCTTCTCTCCGCAAACAAAAAGCGAAAAGTTCAACGTTTAGGAACTGCAAATGTTAATGATCCTTAAAAACTGTTCACAGTCTTGCATAAAGGTGGCACTAGATTTTGTTGCTCCTGAAAGCGTAGAGGAATGCCTTAGGCTAACACAAGAGTTTCGGAGATTACCAAAAGACCACAGATCTAACGAAGATAAATTAGAGGTACTTTTGTTTGAATAATTTATTATTATGTATATGTTTTTCAAGGTAAAAAGAGTCTAATGTCAGCTTATGTTAAAATACTCTGTGTTTACTTCACTTCTCACTGCATTTGTAGCTTAAGAAAATAGTGCTGCATGCCGCGAGTTCAGCAATAAGAGAGGCAGCAGAGATAATGCAAAAGGCCATGACACAGTGATGCTTAACACAAGACAAGGTAACATTGTTGTATTTGTAATGTAAGACGTCAAGCTCTACATTGTACGGCTTGGTTTTGTCTGCTGTAACATTATTGTATTTGTAAACTATAGTCCTTCGCATTTACCGATTATGTACCGTCAAAATAAGGTTCTTTCTCTATCTTAAAAACAGTTGAGCCGGAGAAACCGTGTGATGAGTTAATAAACACGCTTTGTGTCGGATCATGAAAAAAGAATCGGTTAACTTCAAAGTTTAAATAAATCGACGTGTGTTATTTTTTGCCCTCTTGGGAAGATTCATGTTGTTTTCTTCTGCCAAAATATTGTTAGTCAAAAGCGTAACTCTGTTTCAGTCTTTTCTAATTACGGGATTTTGTCCATGGACGCGGATAGAACTGTGTTCACTACAAGTCAAGAACATTGTCTGGTCATGAATTGAGTGAATAATCTGAAATCAAACAGAACAACAAATCCCACATTTTGGTTGGTGCGTGTGAGACAGCCAAAGATCTGTGACATAGAAAAAGATCACATTGTCACCTTAAAACAAAAACAAAACAAAAAAAAAAAGTAAAAACACACACAGGACCAACAAAGTCATTAATAGTATGACTGTTTGTGAATAGAGTAGTAAATCATTTATTAGCATGAAAAAAAATAATCACGCTTTTGCCCGTCATGGGGCGGTCTGGCCAAGAAATGGGCACGCGAATTATTAGAAACAAGAGAAAGAAGCAGCAACGCGCGCAAATGGCCTTTAGTTCAACGATTAACCAAGGACGCTTTTAAACTGAGCTATCGATTCAATAGCCTTGTCAAACTCACTATCCTCCAACGCAAACGCAAACCGGCAGTAACCAGGGATCCCGGTCCAGGAACCGCTGTTCAAGCAAACACCGGTATGGCTGAGAAACACGTCCCTCATATTCGAATCCGTAAGCTCCACTTCCTGTTTGTTGTCTCCTGCTTTCAGCTTTACTGTTTTGTTCAGATAAGCTTTCGGCTTTGCCACCATTGAGATTCCAGCTGAGGGTTCGATAACCTCCCAACCAGAGTTCTCTAGTACCTGTTAAGGAAGATTAAAGAAAACGAGTATATGAGGATTACAACAACATCATGCGACGATTATGGAGATCAACATAAGATGAACAAAACGGAGTTTTATGAAGTCATAGATGAGAGTACCTCTTTTAAGCGCTTAGATCTGCCCTCCAACGTTTTTATGGTTTCAGAAACCGCGTCCAAAAAGTCGGTGGCTTTCTCTTCTTTCAGGGCCAACATTTTTTTAGCCGCATATTTCACTGTGCTGTGCGGTTTGCTCAGCCCTGGGAGGGTGTGGAAGGCATCAACAAGAGACTGATCCAAAACTAGAAACCCGAGTTTCATAGCTCCACTGAGCATATTCAAAGAGAGACATCCAAGCAGGGAAACCGAAAAGGATGAATCCAATTTCGACAGAGAGCTCTTCAGATCCCAGGTAGTTGAGCTGTATTCTAACCCCGAGAACGAGGTATCGATGATGACCTTTGCTCCAAATTTAGCACAAGCAGACAGCAATATATCCATCTCCTCGTTGCTGTACACCAACCCTGTGGGGCTAACCGTTGGTCCAGATATACAAACCCATGGCTTCTTCACGGACTCGAGCGCTTTCTTAAGAGTCGTCTCCGTCAGCTTAAAGCCATCACTAGACTCAGTAGGGATATTCACAACATTAGCTTTTAGAAATTTGGCAGCAGCAACATATTTCCCGTTTGTGCCAGCGGGTAAACAGAGCGTTCCACCTTCTTGTGCGCAGCAAATGACCAGTTTATTGAATAGTGCTTGTGAGCCATCAGCATATACAAAGCCTGTGCTGGTTTTAGTTGGAAACCCATAATTACTCCACACAAACTGTGTAATACTTGGGTTGACATCAACTTCCGCTTCAGATATGTTCTGCCTCACAAAACTTTCAAAGATTGCGGCCTTAACAGATTTTGGAATTGGCAAGAAACTTTGATCCACATCCATGTGGATTACAGAAGTGTCATCGATCTCAGTGACTGAAAGCTCAGCATCTTTCAGAACAGAGACGGCTGAGCTTGAAAATCCAATGATCTCTTCAGACTTTGTCTTCTCACTTTCCCTCTACAAGCCACATAACAGAGAACTGAGTAAAGAAGCTCCAACCCTTACCATAGACACATTGGTTTTAACTTTGTTCCACAAACGAGCTTAATCCAGAATTTTTTGTTACTCCTATTGGTCCGAGATTGTAAGGTTTAGGGAGGGTGTCATGAAAACAAATCACTAATATGTTTAAGATTTAATCACTTATACCACACATGCCTTTCAGTTCTTGCAGAGTGGCTTGCCCTTTTTTTAAGTAAATGCAAGTCACAGTCATTGGGCAAAAGCAAATAATTTATCTTACCCTAAAAGAGAATCTAACACATAAGCAAAAACAGATTAAACTACATACCTCAGCTGGTGCATGGCGATCAGCAAGCTGGAAAGCCAGAAGCTCATGGAAAAGGCAACCATAATAGTATTGACTGATAATAGCAGTATGACCTTCCAATACTTCCACAGTTTTAGACAAGGCCTTAGAAATGCCATCCACTTCTGAAATAACAAAGGCTACTTCTAAATCTGAATAAACCTGCAGAACAATGACTTGGTATATAAAACATATGACAAAAAAAAAAATTAAGAGCTTTACAGAAACTATTTCTCAATTATATGAGATAAAACAGAATGCATGCTCGTCAGCGATGTGGTTGGAGGAAACTATACCTTATTCTTTACCAGACCACAGATAATTGCTGCATGAGAAGGTAGCTGATTTTCAGCGAGATATTTCAGTACCCCATTGGATCCAGGGAGGCTAGACAACTCAAAGTGATCAGATATATCCAAGAAAAGTCGACATCCAATTTCTTTCGTCACTTGCAACAGGTGCAAAAACGATGAACTGGTAATGACCTCAAATTGAGCCATTCCAGTCACGACCACCTGTGGCTTTAGTTTCTTAATTAGTTCTATCATCAGATCAGATTGGTGTGGGGATTCGATGACTGTGATTTGATCATCTGATTCCTCCATGCTCGTGTTCTGCAATTGATTAACAAGTTTCAAGTTACGCACATCACAAACAGAAATCACCCATCAATAAACACACTTATCTTCAAAAATTGTTACTCAGAGAGACGCTCAATAAATTCACAGAGACATCAGGTAAAGTGATGTCTTATTGCGTTAATTTCATCTAATACAATTTACCAACTAAGTTTACATTAGTAGAGACACTCGACAAATTCACAGCTACATTAATATTCTCCTATTTCAGTAACTATTATTTATGTATAGATCAAGCTAGGAAGACATACCCACATATAATACTAGGCTGACACCTTACACGGCATTGAGCATAAGCACTTACATAAATAAAATACATCATTTGCAACACTTTGTTCCAAAATAAAGTAAAATACTAGCTGTGGAAATACAACTTTACCTCGATGGCTAAAGAGGTTAGCCAGCTCCTCGGAAGTTGTCGAGTTAAATGCTCATCAACAATTGCAAGTCGAGGGGAGAATAACCGAAATGCACTCTCGATTGCCACAGCCCTTGATGGAAACACGACAATGTTCTTGCAAACAAAAAGAAGCAGACTCAGAAATGATTGGAAGCTCCCACATGGAAGAAGCATTACAGTGCTAGATATTTTATATATCAACAGGTATAGTGGAAATGCAATATCCGTGTGAATAAGCAATTGCCTGGAACTGTAAGGAAACTGTAAAAGACATAAATAGAGAATAGTCTTACATCCTGATTAATTGGAATACGGTGGTATGTCCTCATAAAGCCTGCAATAAGACTGCAGAATCTCTTGCTGCCAGCTGGAGGTTCAAAGGGAAAATAGGAGCTATCTTTCAAAACACTAGCAAGATAAGCTAGGAACGGAATTTTCTCATCAGCAACAGCTTCATCTTCAAAAGATAGATCCAGTGAACTGCTGATTTCTTGGAATCCATTTTTCAAGAAGTCAAAGATTATCTTAACCTGTCAATCATAGCCACGAAATTGATTATTTTGTTGTTCATGGTAACATAAATCCATTTACTAAAGAATTTTTTTATCGACCCACCTGATTTGGTTGGCGAAGCTGACAACTATAAACTGATAAAGCATGGGAGATTCGTCCACCAGCCTTCCCATAGGCCCATGCTGTTCGAGCACAAATTGGTTGGTCTCCCGAAAGTCCCATAAAAAACTCGAAACGATGAGGGCTGCTCCTCTCAATTTCAACTAATGCCGAGATATCGGTATCTGCAGCCTGTGAACAGACATGTCAAGTGGCCATTGTGGAGGAGCATGATCTTTCAGAAATAAAATTCTTACCTGAAGTATTTTAGTCTGCCACATCTGCGTAACACGGACTCCTCGCCGCTCAAACAAGCGTCTACAAACACCTTGCCCAGGACGACCACCCATGTTGAATATCATAATCCCTGCAGGTTTGATGACAGATATTCCTTCTTCAACTGCTCTGGCAATCAAACCTAAGCCAAACTGATCCTCAACAAAACCCTGAAAATGGATAAAATTCATCAGGCACAGGAAAAGCATCCACATTAACAAAGCTTCCAGTCTACTACCAGTTAGACCTCTTTAGAGTAAATAAAAGCAAGAATATGTGTCAACGCTGGCGACACAAAAAGAGAGTGATGTGGGTTTTACAAAGGAAGAGAAAACAATTTTTTAAGTTAATACTCATCCCAAACATGCACAATTTTGGTTGAAAATGTGATATGTCAGGCATGCATATGACTGGCTCAATAGCGCTAGCAAAAAAAAGCTAAAGGTGAGATTGCGCATGAGTTGTGATAGACAAGGAAGAAAAAGAAGCATTGCGGATTAGACAACTCAATGATATAACATGAAAATGGATCACACGAGAAGAGTTCTAGCTAGCTTGCAAACATACTATGAACACTTTCAAAGTATTTTCGCTGAAAAGAAATTCTCTTACCTGAAGGGCACAATAGTTACTCAGCGAATGGAGGAATTCCTCACTTGCATTTTCTTCTATCATCTTAGACATGGCTTCTGGGTTTGGATTAAGAATCTGCCACAAGAACATAAGATAAAAGGAGACGTCAGCTTTTAGAAGATTTAAAGTCCTACACATATAAGTTATTGGAGACCAGAAGGAGAAAACTACCTGAGGTATGCATCCTACAATTCTCTCGAGCTGAATTTTGTTATCTTTACAATAACTAAGCAAATCAGATTCATAAAATTCCACCCTGTCCAGTAAAGTTTTCTTCTCGTCATCATAGACTGGTTGGCCATTATCATCAAGAGCGTTTAGGTAGAGATTTATCCAAGAAATTTTCACAGCTCTAGGATTAATATCAAGCCCAAACACCTGAAAAAAAACACGTATTTGTGAAGTTATATGCTTGACACCTGTATGTAAGGTTACTGTGAAGCATTTTTCAGGATATATATGACGAGCAATATCTAAACTGAAAATAATAATAACCATACTAAACGATGACGATACTACTAAGACTAAAACATGTTCTTGTGAGACCCAAATTGAAAGCTTCAGGTAGTAGTGGTGCTTGGAAAAAAGGCTGACCTTAGAAGGCAACCACTTAGCAGCTATGGCAATTGATATCCATCCGTTACCACAGCCAAGTTCAGCAATAGTCTTATCCTTGAAGATGGTGTCAGGATGTCTGTTAAGTCCTTCATAAAATGTGAATGACCAGTCTTCCGGAATAAAAATACTTGGAATGACCATCATGGTTAACTTTTTCCTAGTCTGAAAGCCTGCAGAAAAAAAGAAAAAAAGAGGAAGATAATAATATATTATTGGTGGTGTACTGTCTGATACAAGCATGGTGTCCTAACTAATAAGGTAGCCAAGATAATATATTAGAGAGATATATTGCAAGAAATTCATAGAAAGCAAAAAAAAAAGTCATAAGCATAGTGACTAATTTTGGAAACTGATGAGAGGAGTGAAATGAGCAGTGGAGTTTGTCACAAGGAATCGAAAGAAGACGACAAAAAAAGGCCTCGAAAAACTGAATTGACATATATAAAAATGTAGCTTATCCATTGGACAAACAAGCCGACGAGATTTGACACCGGAATTATGCACTATCCCCCAATTTCTTGGGAAAACGAAATTGATCATGAAGTCAACCCACCCGGTGATCTCGGAATCTAAGATCGGAGAGATCACTCTCAGAAAATCAATCAATAAAAAAAAATCCATTATTCACAGTCATAAACATGTAACTAATAATCCTCTGGTGAAAAAAAAAAAGAAAAAAAAAAGAGTGGATTCATCGGCCGATCAAATCGTACCTTCGTATTGATCGAGAAATATGTCCTGGATATGGAAGTGGTAGGTCTGGAGAGAGGTCTCGGAGGATCCGATGCGCTTGTAGAGGTCGGACAAGAAGATCCGAGCGTCTGATCGGGTAATCGGATCCTCGAGGCGTTCCAACAAGGAGCGCAAGGCGCCATATGCAGCGTCGCCGGATTCTTTGCACCGATTCAGGAACTCGTCCAGAGAAACCCCCGCCATTCAAATATATTATTAAATCGTCTTTCGTTCCTAGTCAAGATGAAGATAGTGAAAGTTAAAGTTGGATCTGGGTGGGGGAAGCTTTGTGATTCTGAGTCTCTCTGCTCTCACTATACATAGCAGATTATTAAATTTATTTTTTATACAAACCAATCATTTGTTTGTTTTTTAAAAAGATCGGCGAATATATTCTCTTCTGACTTTATTTGTTGTCCGCCAATTATATATCCCACTGTAAAACGACAGCTTCCCTATAATGTGTAGATTAGCTGAAAAATGGGATAAAGGGAGAGTGATTAATTAAAATTTGATTAGTGGAAGCAGTTGAAGCAGCTTAAAACTGATATTATTAGTCGTATTACACATGTGGGGTTTTTGTTATAGATAATACAACAACAAGCAGAGAGAAACTTCAAAAGGGTATGTTGCGTAGTTCATTTCTTGGCCAGCAATTTCTTTGGGAGCTTATCGAGTGGTGTTGATTTGAGAAGGAACAGCCTTGCAGCTCGCTCTTGCAATGTCCCTCCGCATTTCAGTCCACGTGACTGAAGCTCACTCTTCAATCTCTCCATCCCCATTACCTAAAAACCAAACACACACACACTTGGGGTTTAGTAGTTGGCTAATTGCAACACATTAACTAAATGATATCAATTTTACTTTCAAAGGCATCATTTCTATTTGAAAATTTTGCTTATAAGAAAACATACATACCTCCATATCTGTTGCTGAATTGAAGTCATCAAAGTTAAGCGGTTCTTCGGATTTGCAACACACTGCATCCACAGCAGACGCTGTTTCTTCTCCCACAGCTCCTCCTGTCTTTACTCCGGAATCATTGCCTTGATTAGTTCCAGCTGCTACAGGCGTAATTAACGTTTCACAAGCTGCTTCGACCGGATTCTTTTCTGCATCTCCCCTTGAATTCTCCTCTTTTTCAGTTCGACCCATTGCATCAACAACCGCAACAGGCGAATCATCCTTCTTCTCTTCCGTAGGTACATCTGAACGTTGGTGCACTACACTGTCTTTCTCTTCCTCTGAACTGCTATTGCAGGACGCTTTACCAGAACTGTCACCAATATGGGCTCCGGCCATAACAGACCCTGAGCTTTCATCAGTATCCTTATCTGAAACAACTTGGCTACTACTGTTTAGAACAACAGATTTCTCATCTTCCTCCTCGCTGCTATCATCACTGTCACTATCTTCAACAGCTCTCTTTCCCTTCCTGAATAAATAAATACATCATCAAAAGACAAGCAACAGAGATATGAAGAACCCAAGTAACAAAACAACATCATCTATATCAGAATGTATACGAGACTACTGAATCACAAAACCAATCCGTATCATCATAAAAATTCAGGACAAGGAACAAATTTTGCAATCAATCAACTTTCAGAAGCTTGGTAATAAAATCTAAAACTAGAAAACACAGAATATAGCAAACGAGAGATAATACCACGAAATCATGACTTGTTCTCCTAACAATTCAAAAGAACATAGTTTTCAATCTTTCATCCGAGCATAGATTGATCAAGTACTTAAAACCATTGAAAGATAAAAAGAGATTTGTTCATACCATATCTTGAGTCGCTTCGATTTTTCAGGTTCTGCATCCATCTTCCCCTTCCTCTTCCCATTCTGGAAAGATTCTTTCAACGCCAAATCCACAGCCTCGATGCACTTATCAGATTCTTCCTTGTACTTTTTCACGTACTTCTGCGTAGCTCCGTTTCCAACACCTTGTTTAACTTTCTTCGCCTGCTTCTTTAGAAACTCATGCGCCAATTTCTCCAGCTTCCTCTCCTCTTCCCCTTCCTTCCACTCCTCCAGCCTCTTCTCCGCGTTTACATGCCTCAGCCTCCGCCCACTCATATCCCTACACGCATCGAAGTTGTTTGTCTTCTTCTGCCCAGCCTTCGTCGCCGCACCACGAAGTAGCGATCCGAACCCTCCCTTACCTCCACGGAGAGAGAGGACGAGATTCACGGTGGCGTCAGGCTGTGAAACCGCGGATCCATCGGAGATCTGATATCCTCCGCATATCAAACGCTGTAGTTGCGTCGGAATCTTCGTTTGCTCGAAGATCCGCTGCTTGATCTGGTCGCCATACGCTAACGGAGAGGAGAAAGATAGGGTTATCGATTTTCCGTCAAGTAGCCTCACGAAAAACTGCAACGGCTTAGAAATCTGATCCGCCATCGATAGCAATTATCGAAGCTTAGAAGAAGAACTTCGATTTCTGGAGAAATCAAAGAGTAAAAGGGGGAAAATTAGAAAAAAAAACGAAACCCTAAGTCTCTCTCTCTCCTTGTTGGGCTATGATTTATGACTAAACGGGCTTTTTATAGTGGCAGCTTCTTTAATCGGTTATTGACTACCTTAAGAGCATCTTCTTAGAAAATAAAAATTAAAAAATAATTCAAAACTAAATAAAATGTTAAGTACTGGATCTAAAATAGTTCTTAAAAAAGAGTTTTTAAATTTGTTAAAAACTTCATATGTGTCAGTTTGTGATTGGTCGGTTCATTTTAACAAAAAAAAAAAAAATTAAAACTTCACAAAATTTTAAATTTTCACAAAACTTCACAAAAATTAAAATTTCACAAAACTTTAGAAAAATTAAAACTTCACAAAATTAAAACTTTACAAAATTTATGAAATGCAATAATTTTTAAGTTTTATAAATTATAAAATGTTTAATAATTTAAACAAAATAAATTCTATAAAAAATATTATAATTTCAAAATAATATTTTTTTATTCTTAAGAACCTCTCAAATGGGATTCTACCATTAGAAGCATAAAATTTTAATTACTCTTAAAGAGATTCTTAACTTAAACATTTTCAAAATTTATTATTAAAATAATGTTAAAAACCCATAAGGGGTTCTTGCCATTGGAGATGGTCTAAGGTCCGTCAAATATCAATTTTGTTTTTTACATTAAATTTTACTATATGACCAATCAACTTTATATTAAACTAGATTAGGATCCGCGTTTACGCGGATTTATAATAACAAAATTTTAAACCCGTTAAAATGATTTTTTTTTAGAAAAATAGAAAACAAAATCGGATCACTACTTAAAATATATATATATATATATATATATTAAAAACACAAAATCGAAACCTAAAAGTTATTTATTTACTTTAATTCTCATATGTTTTCAATTAAAATATTCAAAACACAAAATCTGTTGCAGATCCTAAGCAACATTAACCATATTTCTTTTGTAATTCACACACTTTATCAACTACCTTTTTTTGTTCCGCTGCGTTAAAAACTCATTCAAGTATGTTAACGATCTCTCCATTAACACTATCCAAACAAACAAAGTCTTTCTTTCTCTTAAAATGTTTTTTTAAGAAAAATCGGATCACTACTTAAAAAATATATATATTAAAACACACAAAATCGAAACCTAAGAGTTATTTATTTATTTTAATTCTCATATGTTTTCAATTTTCAAAAACTAAGAGATATTTATTTATTTGAACTCTCGTATGTTTTCAACTAAAATATTCAAAACAAAAAATCTGTTGCGGATCCTAAGCAACACTAACTCTACTTCTGTTGTAGTTCACATACTTTATCAACTATCTTTTTCTGTTATGCTGCGTTAAAAACTTGGGCATACAATTGGAACCATTCAAGTATGTTAACGATCTCCCCATTAACTCTCTCCAAACAAACAAAGTCTTTCTTTCTCTTTATAGTCATCTCCCGTATATGATCTCGATCTCTCTATTCTATAGAGAAGTTATGCTTCTCAAAACTCGCGTCAAAAGCCTCTTATTTACTTTTTCATTTTCCTTTTTTTAAATTTTAATAAATCTTTTTGTTTTATTTTCTTTTTTATTCTATTAGATCCTTTTGTTTTATTTTCCTTTTTTATATATATTTTTTATTTTATTTTATTTTTGAACTATGACACGTGTCAAAATCTGATCGATTAACTTGACACGTGTCGTGATCATGCGAATTATTAACTTTGTCGCATCCTATTTTATATAATAATATTAATATATATCAATTTCTTCAATTTTATTTTAGTTGACAATTTACAAGTGTTATAACTAAAATTTTTAAATGTTTCGAATGTGATCGACGGTGAAATCGGGCTCGGAGGGTTTAGGGGGAAGCAAAGGAAGGTTGTTGTGACGCAGATTCCGAAGCGCGTTTGAAGCGAACCGCGACGCGTATAACGTAGCAACCAGGCTCGACGACGACGCAGTGTCGCGTTCGCGTTTTGCGATCGCGTCTCGGAACCGATCTTCTTCCTCGGTTAATGACCTAGCCAGTTTTCTCCGGCAACGTCTCCGCCACGCCGCTTGTATGAAAGATGCTCCCCAAGTTCTCCATTGTACCGAATAAAACCTGAAATTAAACAGATCCAAACCGAATTAAACCAAACAGAACCGGTGATCGGAGAAGCAGATTAGTCAAAAGAGACCAAACCTGAAAGTATGTTGAAGCTGTTTGCTATGGAGTCGTCTGAATTGCGAGGCCACGAGCTTGAGATCGTCTGCTGCAAGAGCAAAGGCTTCTACTTCGGTCAAAGCTTGAACCGTTCTCGTCGAGATCGGAAAATGCGACGAAGATAGAGGATCCAATGCCCAAGTGAGAAGATCTTCGCCGCAGAAGTCGCTAGCTTTGAGGTATACGGCGTTAAAGAAGCCGGTCCGGCCACCGTTTGTGGTGGCGCTCATCAGTTTTCCTCTCATAACAAACAACATCTCCTCCACTGGATCTCCTTCTCGAATTGCGTAGCTGTTTTCAGTGTAGAGCACTGGTTTTAGCTTGTCACACACGGCGTCTAGCAATTGCTCATCCATTATCTCAAACATAGGTACCTTCACCACAAGAATTGTAATTGATTCGAGCAACAATTAGTAACTTGTATGTATATCAATGTGAAGATCAAAGAGACAAGATGCGAGCACTTACTTTCTTGAGGAGATCGAGGCAAAAATGGCGTTTAATATCTCTCCTGAGGTCTTTAGGGAGATTACGCAGAAGGTTTTCTTCTTCGACTCCTCTGGTTTCTTGCCATTTGTATTGCTCATACCTTCTGATACGTTTCCTCAGGTCCTCTGGTAACATCCGATGAGCCATCCATTGCTCTGCATCTCTTTTTCTCACTCTCATCTCCTCTTCCCGAACTGTTGTCGATTCCAAGTATTTCTGCAATGGAAAATGGAAACGTCAGAACTTAATTGTTGTGATGAAAGTAAGGCAGTGAAAGGAGTGGTTTAAAGCGACTTCTTATACCTGCATATTGCCGATAAGTAGTGCGAATAAGACTAGTCCAGATATGCAAATTGATACAGCAAAGATGATTTCCCCAACGAATTTGCTTGTGTTGAGATTTTGTCCCAATGCACTGTAATGAGAAAAGCAAGTGATCAGATTAGTCTCTGATACAGATGTTGATAAAGATGCAACTTGAGAGGCACTGCTCGTATCTTATCTACCATCAAATGTGTCTCATGACTCCTACATTTACATTAAAAATGTTACAAACCTTAGATTACGCAGACCCCACCAGAAGCAGTAGAAGAATTTCTTCCAGAAATCATCCGATTCAACGATCCCACTCTTGAGAGCATCAGTAAAGATGCCAAAGTTAAAGACCGTTGGATTTGTTATGTCGTCAGGGTTGATAAACGGGCACGAAGTAGTCAAGAAATCATTTATAACATTACTGTTTTCATCGCAGTAGAGAAACCTAAAATCACACCCTTCTTGTCTCTTCGTGCAAGCTTCGCGCCAGCATCTGTCTTCTCGCTCTACCGCGATTAAGTACCACAAGGCTCCAAACACCTACAGAAGTAAATTTTCAAATAAACTCTGATCAATCTACCATTGGAACGCTTTTATAATAACAAAAAAAAAATTTTGTTATCTGATGATTTTTGGAACTCACATGACTGGCTAACATATAGAGAGAGAGATTCCAAGCAGCTCCAGCCCAAGCTGTTTCAGTAACTATTCCTGATGTTCTTGTTACTTCACTGTAAAGCGGATAAATACGAAGAATCCTTGGAATGTATTGAGTAAATATGACAGCTATCAGGTAGTCCTTAGTGAGCAAAGAGACCGGCTTGTTCACATTGGGGATAACAGCTAAGACTACAAGCTGCAGAAGAAACGAGGGAACATTATTGAATTATCAAGGAACCATTAAACCAGTAGCAACTTAAGGGATCAAGAAGTCATTTACCTGTGGGAGTGGAAGGATAGAAAGAACATCGATGATGAAGTAGGAGGAGAGGTACTTTATGGCTATGGCTTTAGGATCCTCTACCAGCTCGCCTCTTCCGAAAACCCGGGAAGAAGGAGAGACATAAGCTGTCCTAAACTGGAACACGATGTGAATAATGTAGAAGGCATCTATAAATGTTCGAAGCAAACTAGCTGCTATCTCCAAGTTCGAATGCAACTTAAGGCAGTTCTTCTCTCCATCAACAATGGGGATATAGAAAAACAATGGATCAATCGCCAGAGCAATTACTGAAGCAAAGAGAAAGATCTTGTTCCAGATCTGCAGGAAGGAGCCTTGTGGGTTTATGATGTTCTTCTGGGTGCTAGAATCTCTCTTCTGGTCATTCCTATGTGAACCAACACTTAATGGTTTCTTGAAAGTCCTGATTTTATCTGATCCTTTCTCAAATCCTCTACGGACATTCTTCAAAACTGCGTTTAGAGATGGTCTGTCTTTTCTTCCGTAGCCAAACTCTGTGGACCTAAAACAAAACCATCAGCAAACAACATTTTTTCTGAGAATCTTCTAAAACGCAGTGAAAATCTCGAACTGTAATCATTTCATATCCCTAGTCTCTCAATGAATTGATTTTATAAAACAGACGAGACTGAGACAAGCAAACAACCTTACACGATTGTCACGGCCAAAACCCATAAGTCAAGCCCTTGATTTTCTTCGACAGATCCTGAATCATAAGAGCAAAACTCAAATCAAATGTTATAAAACTCCCAAAATCAAAATTTAGGGTTCCGACTAAAGCTAACTTTTCTAATATTCTTCCGTGCAACTTGATGCCCCATTGAAAACAAAAACTTGAAAATTAATCAAAAAGCAGAAGATAACTGGCGACACAGAGAGAGAGAGTAACATATCGAATTTATCACTTTCATTTGTTATCCCGAAGAAGACAGTTACTGGAAAAAAAAAACTTCAAATGAAGAAAAAGAAACGGAGATCATAAATCAAACGATCATCTGAAACTTACCAGAACGTCGAAGTAACTGAGCAGCGATTAATAAAATTAGAGTAAGATTTCTCAAATGGAATTGAAACCGGAGGTTTCTCGAACTTAATTCTCTGAAATTTTCTCGCCCAGTCAAATAAGTATTCTTCGTCAAGTTTGGCATGGCGCTGGTAAATAGAGAAGACCCATTTTGCAGTTTCTTCGAAATTGGGAGCATTAGAGGACAAAGGAGAGGGAAAGGAAAAATATCCAATTCAGAAAATAAAATCATTTTTCGGATTAATTAAATAATTGAAGGAAAAAAAAGACTGGGTCAACCTAGGTGAGCCTCAAACATTTAATGGGCCTATCCCAAATTCTAGGCCCATTTGTCCCAAAGTCGATGATATTCAAATCGAACCCACATGCCTAACTAACTTCTTCTTCTTCTTCTTCTTCATTTTACTCTGCGTCGCTCTCCATCCCTCTCTCGCAATCGGAAAACGGCTTCACCGTCGGTATTCTTAATCCCGGAGTAATTCACCGCTAAAACATTGGGTTCTTCTTAACTCGAGGTAATGGATCTCTTTCTTTCATTATTTTCAAGTCATTTTTTCTCTGTTTGTTCTTTTTTACTTCTTTCGAAGTAGGACATTTTCCCGCCATTTTTCCATTAAAGGTTGATTCTACGATCCGAGGATTCCTTAAGTAGTGTCAGTTTTCTCGGTTTTAGTTTTGGAAATACTCTTTTATGGAGTTTTCGATTATACCTTTCCCATAGTTGCGTGTGTTGTGCGTCTCTTTTACTGGAAATTCCGTTCATATAAGCTTAGGGTTTTCTTTAGGCTTAACTAATTTGGTAATTGGTATTCTCAGGCCACCCGGAGAGGAAAGATTTTCCAATTGCGTGGAATTGTTAATCTCACCTGTGCAAGAATGTCAGATTCTAGTGAACCCGAAACGTCTGTGCAAGAATCTCAACCAGCTGAGCAAGAATCTCAACCAGCTGAACAATAATCTATCTCGCAACAAGGTGACATGGCTAATAACATAAAGAAGAGAACGCTTGATGCAGACGATGATGAAGATCCTCAAAATGCAAGCTCCAAACTAGAGAACCTAAAGAAAGTGGCAAAAAAACCAACGGCGAGGAGGATTCAATTCGAGCGAACAGAGGAAGAAGCACTCGGGGAAGAAGGTGATGCATTGCCCATAGCATGTTCCATTTGCAGAGAACCGTTCTTGGATCCTATTGTAACTAGATGCAAACATTACTTCTGCAAACAATGTGCGTTAAAGGTTTGATTCCCTTAAAAACAACATTTTTCGAGTTTTCGTGATCCATTTCTATAAACTTGTGAAAACATGATGAAACAGAGCTTCATGGTTATTTGTTTCATGATGCAGCATCACGAGAAGAACGTTAATTGTTTTGTGTGCGACAAGGCAACTCTAGGGGTTTTCAACACAGCCGTGGAGATCAAGAAAAAGATAGCTCAAGTACGTGAGAAAGCCCAAGGTTTGTAAAAAAATCCAATCTCTCTCTGTTTTGTTAAAGGGGTGAACCGGCTGGTAATCTTTTTCCGATTTGACATCATAAACCAACTCTTACAAAAAAAGCTGGATGATGTCTCTGTAGCTATGGTGAAGGAGGTGTCGACAACGGTGGAAAAGGCGGCGGTTCTGGTGAAGAACGCGGAGGCCATGTCGGCAGAGTCGGCGAGAATCGTGGAAGAGGTTGAAACAATGGTGGGGATAGTGGCGGCTTACGGGCCAGAGGCAGCGGCAGACGCAGATCCATCGTCGTGGGATTCGGTAATAAGACTGGTGGAAAATGTGGAGGTAGTAGCGGCGAACGCGAGGGAAATGGCGGAGAAGGCGGCGGACATGATGCAAGAAGCGAATGCCAAGACGGAGACGGCAAGGGCAGAGATGGCCAAGGCCTTGGTGGTGATGAAGAATGTCAAGTGGAACGTTTAAATCGGTAGACGCGGTTTGGTTCAATCCCACGACTAATCAGAGTTTTTCCGATTCTTCTTAGGAAAAAAAAAAAGAACATAAGAATATGACTGATTTTTGCAGGCGAATTGTTTGATAAATAGTTTTGGAGGTTTTTTATGAACTCATTTTCTGTAAATTGTGAAAACATACCTAAATAAAAGCTCCATTGTTGTTGAGTATGCAGCAGCAACTTTGTTTGATCATATAACAATAGTTTTCGTGTATAGAAAATTTTAAATTTGGTTGGGTAGTTGATATGCGGTTGATGACTCGGTGAGCCAAAAAAATATTCCGGTTTGATATCCGGTTTATAAAAGTTTTGCATGTGTCAAAAAAAAAAAAGTTTTGCATGTGATAATGCTGCTGACATCAGTTCTTATCCGTTCCGCCTTGTGTGGCAGTGTGAATGTTGTTCTCCCAAGATAAGTGATGACATCAAGCTAAGATTCTCCCAAGATTCTATCTACTTTCCAGCAAAGATAGTAGTAATAATGTTTTGGAGACAAGTGTTAAAAACTTAAGAAGGATAATAAATGTATATATGGAAAGATTAACGGAATAAATCAGATATTTTCCTCCTTAATAGTAAAAGAAATAAACAGGTTGGTGTTCCCGGTTTTCTATTTTTCAAAATTTGTCTTCCTCATTTGCACAGATAAAAATCTGAGAAAAGCTTATTTGGCTGGATAAGAGAGATTTACACGTGTTGAAAGTCAGGAGCTAGTCCAAAAAGGTGAGACGACAAACCAATATAACCATGACGCGTAAGCTGTTTAAGGATCTGTCGGTCCAATCGAAAATCCGTTGGTGGTGATATGTGTCGGTGGGTTCGTTGATTTTTGAGCCCAACTAACCAAAACAAAAAAAGGAATACTACTAAACAAATATTATCAGAGCGCTTTTCGCAAACCCATTAAAAGCTAATTTCTTCTTCTTTCTATAATCTCCTTTCCTCTATTTTATCCACTCCCAAAAGGGACAGTAGAACGAAGATAAGAGAGAGATTCCAATCAGAAGAAGAGGAGATGGATGAGATCATCGGAGACGAGAGAGATATGTACGGAGCTCTAGTGACGGCGCAATACGCACGATTGCATCATCGTCACCATTGCAGAGAGAACCAGTGTACCTCTGTTCTCGTCAAATACATCAAAGCCCCTGTTCATCTCGTAAGCGCTTCAATCTTCTCAGATTTGATTGTATTCGGATTTTGTTGAATTCTTACCCGATTTAGGATTCCCGATCTTTCTTTGTTTGTCGATTTTCGGCAGATTTAGTGGTTTTAGTGCTAAACTGCTAACGATGTATATACATGACTCAGGTTTGGTCACTGGTTCGGAGATTTGATCAGCCGCAGAAATATAAACCATTTGTAAGCAGATGTACCGTTACTGGTGATCCTGAGATCGGTAGTCTCAGAGAAGTAAATGTCAAATCTGGTCTTCCTGCGACAACCAGTACCGAGAGATTGGAGCAGCTTGATGATGATGAACGCATCCTCGGTATCAACATCATTGGTGGTGATCACAGGCTCAGGGTGAGTCAATAAAACCCCAAATCTCATAGCTTTTTTTTTTTAGCAGATTCAGATATTTAAACGAAAGTGTTGTAATGATTCCTTTTTTTTTTCTGCAGAATTACTCTTCGATCTTGACTGTACATCCGGAGATGATCGATGGGAGGTCAGGAACTATGGTGATTGAATCTTTTGTTGTGGATGTTCCTCAAGGCAACACCAAAGATGATACATGTTACTTCGTTGAATCACTCATAAAATGTAACCTGAAATCCTTGGCTTGTGTCTCTGAAAGATTGGCTGTTCAGGACATAACCAATTCCATCGCCGCCACGTTCTGAGATACGTTCAAGTGGATACAGAGAGAAGAATCATACAGCAGCATTTGAAGTTATTGTTCGATGTGTCCCAATTCTAAAACTCAGTGAAGGCAAGAAGGATCCAGTGTGTTCAGAATCTTCCATTAAGAAATTCTTTAGTCTGGTCATATATATATATAACCTCGTGGTCACGCTGCTTTGTTCAGATCAGCTACATAGGCCATTTTGAGCCTGTGGTAAAGTTTTGATGTAATTTAGCTTTTGGTGTTTGTTGGACAGTGTCTGTATTTACGCACCACTGTAAAATAAGAAAACAGAGCTAGTTGGTATCTATCTTATCACCAGGAGTCGTTGCAGGAACATTTGCCGTCTCTAAAATGATGAACTCGAGACCCCTCGTGTAAGACAATATCACGGTTTCGCAAAGCCGATGTGTATTTTGCTACGGTGTGGCAATCAGAACATATACTCGTGTTCTTGACCACTCTTATAGGACCTAAGCCTTTCTTCTTGATGAGTCCATAGGTTATTGCTAACTTCTCCGTATGTCCCATAAGCAACCTCTCTTTCTCTGATTCACTTACGTTTTGGTGCATACAGCTTGTGTCTGGCACATAACCTGATTTCTTCATCTCAGAGACTAATTTGTACAGCTCAAAGTATATCTCTCCTTCATCAGGATGTGCTTTTCCTTCGGCATTAAATACGTAAACCGTATGATCAATCTGAATCCAGCTCCACAGATCCTGGACTCTCACCCTGTGATTCCTCATCGAGTCCCGTATGCGTTCAACATCTTCCCATCTGTTCAAATCACTGTACAAGTTTATCATCACCATGTAGTTTGCTGAATTGTGCGGTTCAAGCACTTGCAGCCTCCTCCAAGCGACTTCCGCGAGTTCCAGGTCTCTGTGGATCTTACAAGATGAAAGAAATGCACCCCAAATGGTTGCGTCGGGTTTTAATGGCATTGTTTGAATGAAGTCCCAGGCTTCATCAAGATAACCCGACCTCCCGAGCATATCTACCATGCAAGAGCAGTGCTCAATAGTCGGGATAATACCATAACGAGACTTCATAAGATCGAAGAATTTCCAGCCTTCGCAGACAAGACCTGAGTTCTTACAGACAGACAAGACAGATGTAAATGTTATAGCATCCGGTTCCATGCCCGCTTCAAGCATCCTGTTGAAAACCGCAATCCCTTCTTTGCCTTGCCCAAACATGGCATAACCCAAGATCATACAGTTCCAAGAAGCTAGCGGTTTGTTCTCAATGCCCCCGAAAACCTCAGACGCGCTTCGCAGGTCCCCTGATTTTGTGTACATATCTACAAGTGCAGTTGCAACATATGCATCGCGGATTAAATTGTTCTTCAAACAGAAACTGTGAACCTCTTTGCCACTGTATAACAGACTCAAGCAACCTAATATCCTAAGCAAGCTGGATATGGTAGCCGAGTTCGGACAGACACCTTCTTCCTGCATTTTGATGAAAACTTTGAGAGCATTCCTGAAGTTTCCATTTTTGGAACATCCCGTTAAAATAGCAGTCCACGAAACCACAATAGGCTCCACCCCGTTCTTTTTCATCTTCTCTATCATAGCCAAAGCTTTCTCAGTTTACCCCCAAGTAGCATACCCAGAAACCAAACTGTTCCATGTAACAGCATCAGGTTTAGTCCCTTCCTTCTCCATTTTACTCATCAAAGCTTCAGCATCTTTTAGCAGACCCGCATACGAAAGTCCCGATATGAGTGAATTCCAAGCAACGATGTTCTTCTCATCCATTGTATCAAAAGTCACCTGGGCGTAAGGCAAGCAGCCAGTTTTCACATACATGTCGATCAATGTGGTTTCTACAAACAAATCATACCAAAGCTGATTTCTTATTACATATCCGTGAATCGCCTTTCCAAGTTTAAGAAGCCTCGGTTCAGCAACGGCTTGAAGAAGACTACTTATGGAGCTGGTGTTTGGCTTCAGACCAGCAATTTGCATTCTCTTCAAGATCGCAATGGCACCTTTGTATAAGCCTTTAAATGCGTGGCCTGACAAAAGAGAGTTCCATGTCACTATATCTGGTTTCAGACCACAGCTCTCCATTTTGTCCAGGAAAGCCATAGCATCATCTATATAACCAAACGCAGTATAACTCGATATGATCGAGTTCCACGAAGACAAATTCCGGTCTTTCATCGAATCGAAAACTTTCCTGGATGATTCAAGCTTGCCATTCCTTGAGTACATGACAATCAACGAGTTACACACCGAGACGTTTGTTTCAAACCCATGTCTCAGAACATACCCATGAATCTGTCTCCCTTCTGCTAAACCTTCTTTGTTGTTACAAACTTGCAAAAGCTTAACCATTGTTCCATCATAAGCTTTTGCAGCAGAAAACTGCATCTCTCTGAACAATTTCACAGCCTTTTCCCACTTCCCACCCCGCAAATTCACCATCGTGATCTCGTTCCATGCGAGATCATCTCTTTCACGCATTTCATCGAATATCTTGTTGGCCATATCCGAACTCACACATCTTCCATAGAAACCCATCAACGCAGAGACCACGCGTGTATCTGAATTGTCGAGCCCTCTCTTGATCAAACCGCCATGGATAGTGGAACCCAAAAACGGATTCATTAGAACAGTACAAATCCTCAAAACCATAGCGAGAACTACTCCATCGAAATCTACTCCTCTGTTCTGTAGCTGAACAAATTCCTCTAAGACCATATGCTTCTCTAATCCGAGATTCTCGACCTCTTCCAAGAAATCCCTCCATGAAACTTGATTCCGAGGGAAACCCAGGAAGAAAACAGCACTGGCATAACCAATTTCTCCAAATTCAAGGTAACGAGAGATCAAGCACCTGGCGACGAACTCCAACTCGAATCTGTCGAACACCCTTATCATCCGAGAATGAGTAGCTTTAACAGAAACAAGATTTTTGCATCCATTTAGCTCCTTCAGCGGATGAAAATCCCCAAGGGATAAAAGATCCCAATTTGAAGACGACGGTTCCAGAGATATTGAGATTGGTATAGATTCAAACGACGCATGCTTGACGTCCAGAGAAGAACAAGCCAAAGAATGATTACTAAGATATCTTCGCTGTGACCGATGAAGAAACAAGGAGCTGTAACAATGGCGGAAAGTTACAGAGATGTTCTCCATTTTATTCACTCACAATTTCCGGATAAGAGAGAACTATCCGTTTTATTTGACTACGGACTCAAAACGCTGCGTTTTGTGTGTTTTAGGATCACTGCAGAAGAAAGCAATTACTCATCTATAAGCACTCTAAAAAGTTGAGGAAGATTAATATCATTCTCAACTGTTCTTACAACAAAAGCAACAACATACATAAACTTATGAGCTTCCAGAGCTAACTTGAGCTGTTACATCTTCAAGAATGATACAAGACAAGTAAACGTTTTCCATGGAACTAATCTGTAATGATCTACCATTTTTCTCTTGGAGTACCATCAGGGAACACAGGAGTAAGTACTTTCTCTTCCTTCTTTCTAGAACTAGTTGATTTTCTTCTTGAAGGACTCAATCCAATCTTCACGCTATCTTCCCCTTCTTCATCATCAAAGTTA
The DNA here is from genome assembly GCA_020283515.1 of Alliaria petiolata. Classification (NCBI taxonomy): domain Eukaryota; kingdom Viridiplantae; phylum Streptophyta; class Magnoliopsida; order Brassicales; family Brassicaceae; genus Alliaria; species Alliaria petiolata. Next base: position 175,265,789 of record JAHZTW010000001.1, read on the forward strand.
GGAGGCACATCTTCTTCGTCTCCTTCTTCATCAGTCCAATCACCTTCATCATCATCATCGCCACCATCTTCACCTTCCAAGTAACCATCCACATCAGACCACTCTTCATCATCGCTTTCTTCTTCCTCCTCACCTTCTGCATCGCTTCCATCAACCTGTTCGTCTCTTCCTTCTTCGTCTTTCTTTGGTCCTCCCCTCCTTGGGAATCTCTGTACAGAAACAAGCGCGCGCATCTTCTCTTTCACAAGAGTCAAAGGATCTTTATCTATCAACTCAGAGTTCCTGTAAGCTTCTCTTAAGAAAACCGAATCTCTTTCCCCTTTTAAAGACACGTAGAACAGATCAGGGTGTCTTATAAGCATTCCTCTTAGCTGTTGCGAGAATCTGAACTCCTCACGGAAATGAGTCAAGTGATCCACCAACGTTCTCTTCTCAGTCGTTAAGCTCAAAAGCTCATGAATAACCCCACAAGCATGTTTTTCTTTCTCCATTGTTCCCGACCTCATGTGGGAGAAATCCTTATAAGGAGATATAAACGGCATGTCACGGAACTGACATATCTTCCTCGTCTCACTCTTTGAAAGATTGAGACCTCTTGGAAGCTTAACCCTATTGAACTTAGGCGGTCTATCGAAAATCAAATTCCTCTCCTCTGATTCTCTAACCATATTATCATCCTCGGATAACTCAGCAGCTGACACTGCTAGCTCAGGATCCCAGTGAGTCAGCTCTAAAGCCGGACCTCTAGGCGTAGGAACCACCCGGAAATATTGCGGATAACGCTGACAAATCGTGTCTCGGAATTCAAAAGGAAGCCCTAAATCAGTCCTCAAATGAGAAATTTTCTCCAAAAATATCCGCTTATCGATCGACATCATCACCAGTTTCCTCAGCTTAACAACTAATACATCTTCAAGCTCATTCTTAATCTTCATTTCCTCAAGGTAGAGCCTTTCAGCCTCTGATGTCATCTTGAATCTCAAAGAATAAGCTCCTTCTTCAACAATCTCAAACACACCAGGATAATTCCTAAGCAGAGCTATAAACCGACGACGTTTCTTCAAACCCAAATCTCTCCTGTACTTACCCAAACCCCTAAGAGACATCATCCTATCGGGTTGGCTCACAAGAATCTTCCTAATGTTCAACACCAATTTCAGTTTCTTGTCCCTTTGAACAACGTTATCGAAAGGAAGCTCTTTCCTTCTCTTCACAGCAGCTCTCACAGACTCAACAACAACACGGGTTTTCCTCGAAGCGCTCCAAAACCCATATTTGTTCCCCAAAATCAAACCTTCCCCCATAAACTGAGACCTCGCAGCTCGAATAGTGGACATGGGCAAACGGGATTTGACAGAAAGGTGAGTTTTTTCATTGAACGGCGAGTTGCAAGAGACAAACAAGGGTTTATGAGTGGAAAGCAGAAGCTTGGGCTCCATCTGTGAGACTCAAAGCCTGTGAATTTCACCTACGAAATGTTGAAAATCCTAAGTTTTCCCTTCTACGACGAAAAATATAATCGATTTAACTTCAGAAAATACATAGAAAAACAAATATCTCACCTTATCCCTCCGGCTCAATCTACTAACAGGTTCTCCTGCTGTTTACGGTGGCGAAGATTTGGATTGGGGTTTAACGATAAAGTCATAAAACCCTCCTTGTTTTCCAATTTTTCATCTTGAAGCATCTCTGACTCTGATATCCTCTTATTGGTCTTGAACGTAATACTATACCAGAACAAGGGTAAATCGGGTATTAAAATAGACCAAAAACAAATCTCCTTGCATCACAAACGATGTCGTTTCTTCACTAGTTCTTGCCGCCGTGAGAGAAGCTCGATGGCGAGGAGGCGCGAGAAACGTTCATCGGCGACGGAGAATTCGGAACGGCGGAAGAACCGAGACGAGGCAAAGCCTCGAGATGATCAGGTGGGAGAACCAGACTCAGATCGGAGGCTCATCGCCATTTTCGTGATCTTCTTCATAGCCATTCCCGCTGTTTCGATGGCCGTGTACAAAGTCAAATTCGCTGATCGAGTCATCCAAACGGAATCATCAATACGCCAAAAGGGAATTGTTAAAACTGTTATTAACTTCCAAGAAATCCTCACTGTGAGTCCATAGTTTTCGTTCAATGTTGGGAATCCATTGAAGAAAGCTGAAAACTTTAGGATGAATTTTTCATCGTATGAAACTGTTTCCAGGAACATTCCAAGGCGTCAGAGAATTCATCAACTAGGCACTATGATTATCCAGTGTTAGCTTACATTACGCCATGGTAGGTTTCTTCTAGTCTTTTTGGAACAGTTTTCAGATGTGAGATTGTGAAATTTGCAATTATGCGTATACAAATTGTTGTCACTGAGAGCAGCACGGCATTGGATTCATATACTAGAAATGCTGTGCAGGAAATCTAAAGGCTATGATATTGCAAAGATATTCAACTCAAAGTTTACACATTTATCACCGGTATGGTACGACCTGAAGAGGTATAATAAATTTTTCAGTTAGTGAGTTCTAAGTTCTTGCCTTTATCTTTGGGTTTCCAGAAATAGGTAGTGACATTTTCGGTTTCTGTTTCTAATAGCCAAGGATCTGGCTTAGTTTTGGAAGGGAGGCATAACGCTGACAAGGGATGGATCCAAGAGCTTCGATCAAGAGGAAATGCAATGGTAGTTCAACCAACACACCTATTTTCCTCCCTTCTCTGTATTGGCCAGAGATCGACACCTGAAAAAAGGCTGATTCTTGATATATTTTTACTTATTTGATGGTTTGAATTTTGATTCCCTTTCATGTAGATACTACCAAGAGTTGTTCTAGAAGCAATTCCTGGGGAGCTGCTTAGGAAAAAGAAACTAAGGAAGAAAGCTATCGACCTTATTGTCGCTGAATGCAAGTGAGGGTCTCCCAAAGTCTAAAATTCTTGTAAACGTTCGTGCTCTGGAAATGATGAAAGTTTTCACATATATCTTGTTAATTTTGACACTCCCTTGTCATCAATTTTTGCCTTGAACTCTAGGGAAATGGAATATGATGGTATCGTGCTAGAGTCTTGGTCAAGGTGGGCAGCTTATGGCGTTTTGCATGACACGGACATGCGGAAAATGGTATTATGTTTGCCAATTTATGTCTTAATTACACGCATCAACCCTCATGGTCAAAAATATTTAACCATACATAGGGTTTGTGTATTCAATCTACTAGGCACTGCAATTCGTAAAACAACTTGGAGATACACTTCACTCCACGAGCTCATTGAGAAATAACCAGCAACACATGCAGTTCATGTATGTCGTTGGTCCACCTCGTTCAGAGAAGCTCCAAATGTACGATTTTGGGCCAGAAGATCTTCAATTCTTGAAAGATTCAGTTGATGGGTTCTCACTTATGACCTATGATTTCTCAAACTCCCAGAACCCTGGCCCTAATGCTCCTCTCAAGTGGATAGATCTCACCCTCAAACTTCTACTTGGTTCATCCAACAACATAGATTCAAACCTGGCCAGAAAGGTTCTTCTTGGTCTCAACTTTTACGGCAACGATTTTGTAATCTCTGGAGGTATATGAACCGTCCAAGCTTAATTAAGTCGCTTGTTCTCTTCCCGCCTTTTTTCAAAACTAACTGAATAAAACTGTTTTCTTTTGAGCAAGATTCAGGAGGCGGAGGAGCAATCACCGGAGGGGATTACCTCGCATTACTCCAGAAACACAAGCCAACTTTACATTGGGATAAAGAGAGCGGCGAGCATCTTTTCATGTATAGAGATGATAAGAACACCAAGCATGCTGTTTTCTATCCTACATTGATGTCAATCCTTCTACGGCTTGAGAATGCTTGTCTCTGGGGTATCGGCATTTCCATCTGGGAAATCGGACAAGGTTTAGATTATTTCTTTGATCTTTTGTAAGTTTTTTACGTCACGTCACGTTCTGTTTTCTTAATGTTTTACTTCTTCTTCTTTGCTAGCTTAAAACAACTGCTGAGAACCTTTTGTAGCTATAGCCTAGTCTCTCTGTTTCGTTAAGTTCTGGATAAATGGCGTTTTGGTAAATATGCAGAGGCTTCTATTGAAACATCTTTCAATTTTCTGTGGCCACACATTTGACATGCAATTTTTTAGGACTAAGTAAAACTCACTGTACTCTCTCCTCCTACACCAAGACATGATCAAGAGACATCTCATCCGAAAATGCCACGTGTCAATCAAGCGGTGGCTAGGATTGATTACACTGTCCACGTCAGCTTACTAGAAACAGCTTCATGCTTGTCCTCACACATTTTTTTTCCACTTTTTGTTCTTCTTTAATCCTTCTTAGAAGTTTGATGATACGGAGAGGACAATTCTTGGTGTAGAGAGAGAGAGAGAGAGAGAGAGAGAAAGCCATGGAAGCTCTGAAAACTGCTAGCTTCAGCCCTATGTCGGTTCTATCCGAGAAGAGATCAGAACCACGAAAGCCCTTCTCGCTCCCTAACTTCATTCCACCGAAGTCAGCGAAACCAATCTCCCAAGAAAGCTTCTTCAGGAGCTTCAATGGCGGATTGGCTCTTCTAACCTCTGTTCTAAGCAGTGCAGCCGCTCCTGCTAAATCCCTGACGTACGAGGAAGCCCTGCAACAATCTATGACATCTCCTTCATCTTTTGATTCCGACGGCTTGATCGATGGGATATCAAGTTTCGTCACGGACAAACCTCTGGTTATTGCCGGTGGATTTGCTGCATTTGCTGTTCCATTTGTTCTGTCTCAGGTTTTAAACAAAAAGCCCAAATCTTATGGAGTTGAGTCTGCTAAGAATGCTTATACCAAGTTGGGCACTGATGAAAATGCTCAATTGCTAGACATAAGAGCCACTGCTGATTTCAGACAAGTGGGCAGTCCTAATATTAAGGGTTTAGGTAAAAAAACGGTTTCAATTGTTTATAACGGAGAAGACAAGCCTGGTTTCTTGAAGAAGCTTTCCTTGAAGTTTAAAGATCCTGAGAATACCACATTGTTCATTCTGGACAAGTAAGGCTCTCGGAATCTAACAATGTATTTCTCTCTCTTTTTTGGATAAAAGTTACAAATATTGAGTGGCTTATAGCTACATTGAATCATCGAATCACTGAATTATAGTCGCAGCTGTACTTCATTCAAACTTGAGTAGTGATAATCATAAGTGTTATTAGTACATCAAATACAATGTTGCAGTTGGAGAGAAATTGAGAAGCATGTAGATTTCACTCATTTGTGTTCATTGTCAGTAGTTTAATACAGTCTAATTCTTTGAATGGAAAGCCAGGTTTGATGGAAACTCCGAGCTTGTTGCTGAATTATTGGCCCTTAATGGATTCAAATCTGCTTACGCTATTAAAGATGGAGCAGAGGGACCTAGAGGCTGGTTGGTGGGTGTTTTCCTTCCACCCTTCCCACAATGCTTTCTTGTTTAACTGCTTCCGATTCGGTTTATTCACAACTTGTGGTTTTTTTTTCTTCGTTTCTGGTTTGCAGAATAGCGGTTTGCCTTGGGTAGAGCCAAAGAAGACTCTCAGTCTTGATTTGAGCAGTTTGACAGATAGTATCAGCGGTGTGTTTGGTGTGAGTATCTAATTTTACATTCATTAAATTTCCGTAATATTAATCGGGAAGTGATTTAAAAGAGAGGATAAATATTAATGTACAGGAGAGTTCTGAAGGTGTCTCTGTTGCTCTTGGAGTAGCTGCTGCTGCTGGATTAAGTGTTTTAGCATTCTCAGAGGTCGGTTTTTCCGGTTTTATCTATCTTTCTCCATCTTCTTGTCTTCAGAATATGCCGGTAGTAAAATCTTATTTCTATCATCATCCCAACAGATTGAAACCATACTCCAACTACTAGGTTCAGCTGCACTTGTTCAGCTTGCAGGCAAGAAACTTCTATTTGCTGAGGTAAGTTCTTCACATCTCTTCTTTCTCCGCGATTCCGGTTTTAATTCTATGTCTCGGAATTAGTGATGTGTGTTGATGGTTCTTGTATTGTCTCTGTCTACAGGACCGAAAGCAAACTCTAAAACAAGTGGATGAGTTCTTGAACACAAAGGTTGCCCCTAAAGAACTTGTTGATGATGTAAAGGTAAGTAAATTAGATATCTCCATTAGTAATGATACCCTTTGTGTAGATAATTCAACATTGAATAACAGGAAATAGGAAAGGCGCTTCTTCCTCTATCAAAAAGCAGCAAAGCTCTTCCCTCACCAGCAACATTAGCACCAGAAGCAGCAACTAGTACCACCACCGTCGATGAGCCAGAGACAAAGCCAGAGCCAGCGATCAAAGCCGCCACTGCACAAGTAATCTCAGAGCCAGTGGTCGAAGCCGCCACTGCACAAGCAATCACAGAACCAACCAAAACAGAAGCGAAACCAAAATCTTATTCAAGATCTCTCTCTCCATATGCATCGGTGATGTTTCTAAATTCTCCTGAAAACTCTTTTACATAATTTAGCATAAAGAGCGCCGTTTTGGTGGAAAAGGGAAGAAACTTTTAAACGGTTTTTATAGTTATAATTAGGACGTCCATTGATCCTTCAAAGTAGTATCGTTTCGGTTTCAGTAGTTCTTACATGAGTTTTTGTGTAATCTGATGTCTTTCTTCTTCACTTTATTTTGCAGTACCCTGACTTGAAGCCTCCAACATCTCCGACACCATCGCAGCCCTGAAAAACCTTAATAAAGCAGCCTCCTTTGTACTTATTCTGGTTTTTTCCTCCTGCAAACGGAAGAACAATACTGGTCGAGTCTTGTAACTTCTTCTTTTTGCTGTTTTATTTTTCTTCGAGAACCATAGATGCTACCTTCTGTGTTCTGTCGAATCCTGAGATAAGTATACTCTGTTTCTGGCTCTATAGAGTTGCAAATTCAAATAATCGTTGACCAAGATAAACTCAAATATGTGATTTTGCGCTAACTATAAAGATAAGGAAAGGCCGGCCCATATTAGGCCTGGTCGCAGAGTACGAAAAGAATATAGAACCTATCTTCTCCCTTTAGATGGACTAGTGGATTCCCATTACCAAAAAAGGTTAAAATGCTTAGTGAAAAGTTTGATATATACCTTAGCATAAACCTATCCGGAATCAATGTTTTATTTATAAAATGCTAGACCTTAATTATCCGGCATCTAATTAGGTGTTGAGTTATAACTACTGATTAACAAATTGATGTCAACCTAGTTGAATTTGACGTATAACCGATTTTCTAGACGTTTAACTAAATGTTTATTAACCTATCATATCATTGAAAAGCCTAGCTTATTAATATGTTGTTTGATTGATAAATTCAATAGTTCGCTTGCTTAGTGAACCAATTAACTTATCTCACGTTTGGTTAGACTGATTATATAATTAACGATTAGTTCTTTTTTCTAATCGTATGTGTCACTTAATAGATTTGTATCATCATTTAGCTTTATTGTTAACACATAATTTTAAATACATTAGACAACCAATACTCCTTCAGAGACACTACATATAACCATTTATATATATATAAAAAAAAAAAGAATTTACATAACATGAAAATATGATCCCCAAACATGTCTCTTTAAATGTCACTGTGTCAGTACAAACTCTGAAATTAGGATTGGATACTTCGCACGTTCGTCTTGAATCATGCATGGTCCTAAATTGGCTTTAAGCCAAAAAAATTGGTCCCAACAAGAAGCCATGTGTCGTCTATTTGTTACAACTGCTTTATTGGTTCGGTTTTTTCAACACTGTTAAAAGTTTAAAACCTAACATAAGAATCAAGAATGTACAAGTACACGAAGGGAATATCCCCAAGGCAAAATTTTATTTAAGATTCCTCGCTAACAAACTTTCAACTTAACCTTTTGTCAGTGCTAACAATATATTCTCAATAAATTCAAAGTTTTATTTTAGGAGGAGGAAGAGAAAAGTAAAATTTTGTGTGATGATAATTTAATAAAGGTGGTCCAATACCTTAATTATGAATGACACTAACTGTACCGTTGCGTATTATCTTAAATTTTAAGGGTTTTTCTTTTGTCATAAGAACAGTAGGATGCTTTTGATTTTTGATTTTGTTGATTTAATCGTTCGTGCAATTTAAAGTTCGATATATAATAGTATGGATGTTATCACAGTTTCCATCAAATGAAAAAGTTAATTTAATTTTGTATTATTTTTTTTTTTTGACAGCATTTAATTTTTGTCTTCTTTTTCTTTATTTTTTTGCTAAACTTAATAATTATGTTTTTTTGTGATTTGTGAGCTTTAATTAAAGCTTTTACTACTCCAACCTATTTATTAAATTTATGTTCCAAGAATTACAACGCTAAATGAAGTAACGGGTACATGTGATTTTTTTTAACGTCTACTTTTGCATTAGATTGAAAACGATTTATCATAGTCAGCATGTAATGCTTGAGTTATGCTTAAGAGGGTGTATATAGAAATAATGATTTAACTAATGAAAACAAAACCAAATTAGTAAACTAAGATTCCTCAACATAGATAACCGACCAAATTATCGTTGGTTACTTAATTCGGTTGCTATAAATAGAAAGGGTGGTTCGTGTGCTTCCTCTGAAAAACCGACCTCTCTCTCTCTCTCTCACTTTTGTGTTTCTTCTTCTTATTCTCACGTACATAAACGTCGATACGGTGCCGTTTGATATGGATAAGCATCTCAGGACGAAGCAACCCAAGACCAACCCCACTATTGCTTCTTCTTTGTTTGAAGGTAAGCTGAAAACAAGAGAAAACGCCCGTTTTAAAATATATCCCATGTTTTATATTTTGAGAAATGTGAATTTTTGGTGATGACGGTGGAACAGAAGTGAGTAGTCTTGAGTGGGAAGCTGTGAACATGAATCAAGAAGAAGAGGATTTGGTCTGTAGAATGCATAAGCTTGTCGGTGACAGGGTTGATCCTTAATTTAATTAATCAACTACTCTCTCTGTTTCTAAAAGAAAGTAGTTTAAAAAAAAAATTGTTTAAAAAAAAAAGCAGTTTTCAATTTTCTAGGTGTAGTTATTGTCAATTTTTACTTAATTTACCTTTATAATATTTATTATTTAAAAAATATCTTAAGTAACAATTAATAAAACAAGGTTAGAAAAGTTTTTTGTAAAATTTTCTTAATAAGTGTGAAAAACTCAAAAATACCTTCTTTAAAGAACAGAGGGAATAGTTACTTATTACTTATTACCAACTACAATAACGACGTTTCTACAATAACGACGTTATTTGTAGGGAAAATAGTTTATTTCACTCTAAAAGTTTAATTTGTGTTTTTTTGTTTTTTTCCTTTATTTGATGAAAGGTGGGAACTGATAGCGGGGAGGATCCCAGGAAGAACGGCTGAAGAAATTGAGAGGTTTTGGGTCATGAAGAATAGTAATTGAATTTCTCTGAAGGTTCACACTTCACTGATTATTTTAATTTGCCAACTCTGTAATAAGAATATTTCTCAAAAATAATTATCAATCTTTAGAAAATAAAAACCATTTACTATGGGCTTAGAATATTTGGGCCTTCCAAAAGAAGAAAGAAACATAACTAGACTTGTTCTAAAAAATAAGGCCGAGCGTAATGCATAGGCCCAAATTGAGCATTCTCTATTTTATTTTATTTTTGCAACCAAAACATTCACTATTCCAAATTGAACATTCACTATTTATACAACAAATATGAATAAGTAAAAGAGAGAATCGATTTCCAAAAAATGCAATTTCAAACGGGTTATTAGAAGTAAACTTATAAGAAAATCTTCAGTGCAAGTAGGTTATTGCTGACAAGCTTATAAAAAAAATTTCAGCGTTCTGCTTGCAGAACCGTTCATCATGACCCGTTAAAAAAAAAGTGTTGATAATAGGGAAGGAACATTACTAATTCAGTCATTCTAGAAGGAAAGTTGTAGAAATGTGTATTTCCACCACTGCTCAAAACGCTTGACACGTTGAAAATAGCAAATGACCTACTTCAAAACAAAAGTCGACGTCGTTTTACAAGTCATAAAACGACATGCTGTCTTCAGGTCCCACTCATGTTTTATCTTTGTCGTTTTAACGCTATTTCACCTACTCCACACACACACACACACACACTTATTTTCTCCTTCATCCACTTCTGAATTTTTATATCTTAAGCGTTTCATGATCGGTTACCACTAATCGGAAGTTTTAAAATCAAAATGCATATCTTGTTACCAACCAAACAAATGGTTGAAATCGATAGTTGACTGATGAGTTATATGGCTAATGTAAAGTGGGAAAGAGCCTTGTGATATGTATAATATGCTAATTACGTAAGTATAATATTCAAAGAACCTTGTTGACAAAAAAAAAAACCTTCTAGATTCTTAACAACTAACGAGATTAAAACAAGTGTTTCTTCGAACTGAAACTAATTTGAAACGGTTATTTGTAAAGCCATAAAAAAAAACTATTTTGTATTTTTGTAAACAAAATAGTATTCACTTGTTACAATCTTGTATAGTATTAAAAAAAATTCCCTTCAAGCCATTTGTAACAAATCACGATTATCATAGCATGCAAAAAGTTTCAAAATCATCATTTAATTATCCACTTTAAATTTCAACCGAAACGTCTACTACAAATTCAACCAAATCGACTATGTGAAAGATTAAATCTTAAATGATATATTTTTTTTCCTTAAATATCATTAACTGCACTATGTTCTTCTAAGCGGATCTTCATAGCACCATGCATCTAAATTAAAACTTAGTTACCAATAAATCAAAAGCCAAAATCATTTACAAATAAAACTTGAAGACACAAAAGAAGCAAAGAAAAGTATAACATTCATAACTACGCAAACACAATTGCACATATCACACCGTTTGATTATACAAATCTTCATATTAATTAGACGACACATAAATATTTCAGTGGTTGCCATTTTGCTCTAACTTTCTTTGGTGGGCTTTCCACTTTAATGCCACAAGACTAAGTGCCTTTGTAGAAGACCCATCATCATTCAGCACCCTACTAGCTCCTTCCTTCATTTCCTTCATCTTATTCCTCACACCTTTGCCTTCTTCACCTTCCATTAACTCCTTAACCACTCTAGCTACCTCTTCTCTTCACACCAACCCATCGTCCCCCGAACGAGCCCTAAGCGCAACACGGATATCTTCGACCAACAAAACCGCATTCATCTTCTGTTCGGCGTACAAAGGCCATGCTATGAGTGGAACACCGCTTACTATACTATCTAGAGTCGAATTCCAACCACAATGAGTCAAAAACCCTCCTGTCGATGGATGAGCTAGAACTTGGGCTTGTGGAGCCCAAGAAGGTATCACAAACCCTCTCCCTTTAGTGCGTTCTAAGAATCCGGGTGGAAGAAAAGTTAATGGGTAGGTTTAGCTATGTGGATTGAAGTACGAAGCATCAGCAATATGACTCGGAATCCGTACGACCCAAAGAAACCGTTGCTCGCTGTCTGCGAGACCAAGAGCAAGCTCGTTGAACTGCTCACATGTGAGTGCACCGCCACTACCAAATGACACATACAAAACCGAACCAAGCGGTTGGTTATCCAACCATTTCAAACATTCGGACTCTTCGATCCCGTTGCTCTCATGCTTACCAATGTTGACCAACGGTCCAATCGGATAAACCGGTGGTTTATCAAAACCCGGTTCTTGCAAGGCCTTTATAGCATTTGGCTCTAGCTCAAGAAAGGTGTTCACAAGAATCCCTTCGGCTTCTTTGTACCTCTTGGTGTTGTGGAGAAGCCATTTGTACGCGTCGTCTTTCCGGTCTTGAGCCGGGTCAAGGAAATCTTTACCGGAGAAAGGTACACATCCAGGGAGCTTAACCGGTTCGGTTAACTCACTGAACGCACACGACACCGTTTCGTCAAGTTTAGGCAAATGGAGAAAAAACGACAAGACGTTGGCAGTTGATGGGAAAAAAATATACGGCGACACGTGGAATTCGACTGCGACGTCGAAAGCGTCCGTACCGAAAAGATCGACGAAGAGCGCCGTCGGCAAACGACCTTCCGCCGCGAACGTCTCAAAAACTCGCCGGAGCTCCGGGTTCGAACGACTCACGGTAAGCGAGATCCGAGTTTCTATGCGAGTCGTCGGAGGGAGATCGGTGAGATCGGCGGGAGGGAGAAAGACGGAGGAGATTGAAGAAGGGAGAGAGTAGAGGACGGTTCTCTGAGCTTTTGACGGTGGACCTTCGCCGACGACGACAAAGGTTACGGTGAAGCCGTGGCGGTGAACTAGTCGTTTAGCGAACTGGACGAGTGGGATGAGGTGACCCATTCCCGGACTCGGTATGATGGCAACGTGAGGCGCTTTTGATTCCTCCATTGATGCAAAGCTTCAAGAAATAATTTTTTTTTTTTTTTGCTTTTAAAAAAAAAAGTTGTTTGTGATTGTTTAAACTTTTTTTTCTTTTTTGTAATTGATGAGGTATTGAGTAATGGCTTTTTGTAGAGAGTTCGTGTGTGTACCATTAACAGAGGAAAATAGATTTTATTTTATTTTTAGTGTTTGTGGAATGTTCGTTGTTGTGGCCATGATCGAATATAAATTATTTGATAATTTTAAGGAAAACGAGAATTCACAAGTTGTGATTTTTCATGTATATTTATATATAATTTCTTTTTGCCATGTAGAATACTATTTGTTTAATTGTGGAAATTCTTATTATTTAGGTAAACACATTTGGAATGATATATCAAAATGGGATTGATTTTATTTGTACGTGACTCATAATGAATGATATTAATATTATTTGTTCAATTATTGGAAAAGGGTTGGGAAATTGTTGAAAATCAGTGAGGACCACCAGCCTTTTGTGATTGTGGGTCAAAACATGTGTGCGTGTGAAATGTCTTGAGCACACGTGTGAATGTGATGACATGCAAACGTAATGCTTCTGCAATGATTTTTTGCTTCTTTTCCACAAGAAATGGTTATTATTTTCTCACTCCTTTTTTCTGCTCGTTATTGTTTTCTTTTACAGCAATTTTTTGCGAAAGATTTTTTTTTTTCTTTTACAGCAATTTTGTTCTCCCAAACATTTATTCTATGCAAATTTAAAATGGCTTCTTCAAATATTTTTGGGACATCATGGCGACGATAAAAAGGCATATAATCAATCATTCATCGATAGATTAGACTTTAGCATTTGTTTGAGTGAAGAAAGGTGAAAGTGGGGATTATCTCAAAGCCCATAATTATTGAAATGATGTACTAAATTGAATATGTCCCGCGCCCGCCAAATCATAATCAACAAAAATGCCTATTAACCCACCATTTTTGAACGATAATATTTTCTATATTTATTTATCTCTTTGTCAATTCGACTTGTGCATCAACAATTTATAATGAATAACATTGTTATTTGCCAAGTTAAAATTATAATCACATAAAGAAGAGTGATGATTGGTTGGAAATTAATAATCTCTTCTTCTTTTTTCAAAATAAATGTTTTTTTTTTGGTTCATGGTTTAAAAACATTTATTTTTTGATGTCAGTTTGAACGAGTAATCGGTTGCAGTTTAGCACTAACTCAAAAGAACCAAGTCTATAAAGCTGTCGCATCAATACAACTTTTAAACAGATATGTTATTATAATTTCATTCATATATATAATAATTATAATATTATATATATGTTTAGCGAGTTATATTATATAATACAGTTTTCTAGCCAAGTGAGGCAAATATAAATCTATAACCAATAATTAAATATCAAAAATCGAATAAAAACATAAATTATTAAATTATGCACTATTTGTTTTGATATCTGCCACTGCCAAAAAGATGCGGCCTAAAACTACCGAATGTTTGTCGTATGGCATATGTCATTCGTGACGACGACTGACGACGAACGATTCTCACACTAGCTATCTAAGAACGGCAAGACAGCGTCGGCTGATGAAGTAGAACGGCACGGTGTTTGATTTACTGTCCATTAGCCTTGTACTACAAAACGGGGCATCGTCTTAATTTCGATTACGCCAATCGGGGCCGTGCACGTCATCGATCCTAAACAAGCATTTGTAACGGTTGCGATTGAAGCCACGTCATCGATCCAATTACATTTTTTTAAACGGGTGGATTGAACCGAATTAAAGATATTAAAGTCAAACTCTCTCTCCGCTTATCTCTCTCTCTCTCGATTATCTTTCTTTCTCTCCGTCGTGTCATGGATCTGTTCACTTTAATGATCAACGGAATTCTGTTCACGATGGCCGCAGCTCTGTTTGGCGGCTTCGCCGTCGAAGCAGAGCTGCAGATCTCGGTGGCACCATCAACTGCGCCAACTTTCATCCACCGTTTCCGATCTCTCTACTGCGTCGCAGAGATAATGCACCTATCGGCGTTTCTGGCCAGTTATAGTATCAATGAAGCATGGAGAAGGTGTAAAGTAGTAGCTGAAGAAGGATCGGCGTTTATTGGTTGCATCTCGGTATCAGTCATATCCCTGAAGACGGATACCGGTCCGGCGAGTATAGCGACGGTGGCCTTCTGCACTTTGGTCGGTGGGTTCTGCTTATATACGATGCGAAACAGACTGATGACTGAGGAGGCTCCTGCTAGCCCTGAGAATAGCCCATCGAATAGTCCTGCCAATAGTCCTCCTGCCAATAGCCCTATCGATATCGCTCAGAATAGCTCTGCGATGACTGCCATACGCAAGATGCAAGAATTGGCGAGGAAAAAGCGATCTGGAGGCGTGGGCAGCGATGTTGAAGAGATGACGAAGCTGAGATCGGACAGTAGGCCAAGTGTATGAAGGGCAATTAGTAGGAACGCCGGCGTTTGTCCGCCGTTTGCGTTTTAGGGTTTTTTTCCGAGTCTGCTTTTCATTTTTTTTGTTTTCTTTGGTTAACATTTCGTTTCTATTTTTCCGAACTAGTTATGGTTGCTTAATGTAGATCCATCCTTGAGCATAATGAACATGATGAATATTGCGATCCAGATGGTTCAAAATCAGATTAAAATTGGCCTTACAAGGAGGATACGAGAGCACTAAACCTTCTGAAAGCTGTACCGGAGACTGATTGGGATGTAGCTTATGTATCTCAGCTTTGTGAGACAGCGCATTTTTATCAGGTATCCTCTTGGTAGACATTCATCATTCCTCTGTAGCGTGCTTGCAATGCTCACTTTGGAATATTCTCCTTGATCTCTGTTTATGGTTTCCAACTTCCAGGTCTGTGGCTATATTCATACTATTGGTCGAAGATACGTTGCTGCTTTAGAGAGCTACATGAAAGAGGCAGATAAACCCATACAGTCGTTTTGCTACGTGAACAAGATGCTGTCACAGTTGAGTGGCGATAAATTCACTGCTTTATCGAATGTCTGCCATTTTGCAGAGAGGGAACATCATTCTTCCTGATCATTGATAATCTGAAAGACGGCATTTCACGCATTCAAGAGCAGCTCCATTCTCATCCAAGAAGCTTGTTCCTTTATCTCAAGACTGTCATTGAGGTTCACTTGTCTAGGAGCCTTGATTTTGGTGAAAACATTAGATGGGATATACCCAAAGAGGTTGAGATTTATATGGAAGGACTTAATGGCTTTCCCAAATTCATCCAAGATAATCCAGTCAATGTGACTGATGACATGATTGAGCTTTACTTGGAGGTAAATCACTTATAAAAACTTGTTCAACTGAATCTCTCTTGCAGTCTCGATTTTTTCTTATCTTTTTAGTCAAATGCATTCCTTAATTAGCTCGTCTATGTCAAATGGTATCTGACTAATAGATATAAATTCTCTTGGAAGTCTGCCTCCGGAAACAATTTTTTTTTTGGTTTTGTGACGTAGTCAGCAACAGGTCTTAGGTCTCTGCCAATGTATCATTTCCCTCTTTCGTCGCCATCTTGCAAATGTCATAGCTTTTTTAAATATTGTGTTTTCTTCAGAATTTGCAAGATTAAAACCCCATTTGCCTATATTTCAACATATATTTGTTCGGTTTATGTTTCCTAGGAAAGTGATATGCTTGCTAGCTCCCCTTGTTCTTAGTTGCCTCTTTTGATTTTTATAGTGAGTCCTTGGGATTATTTGAA
Organism: Alliaria petiolata; assembly: GCA_020283515.1. NCBI lineage: Eukaryota > Viridiplantae > Streptophyta > Magnoliopsida > Brassicales > Brassicaceae > Alliaria > Alliaria petiolata. Next base: position 175,281,844 of record JAHZTW010000001.1, read on the forward strand.
ATCATCCAATGGTTTTACGAAACGAAAATCAGTCTTGAGATTCCTGGAAACCTATGGCAGCTACAGGGTGGAACACTGTCTACGCCTCTGCCAGAAATATGGAATTGTAGATGCAGCAGCATTTCTCTTGGAGAGGGTCGGTGATGCAGCAAGTGCTCTGTCACTTACACTCTCTGGACTCAATGAAAATTTTGTCGAGCTTGAAAATGCGGTAGAATGCCTTGTGTCAGAATTGAAGTTGGGTGCTAGCGAAGGAGCCACTTTGGAACAGTTCAGTAGTGCTCTAGAGTTGAAGGAGGTCCGTATATTTCTTTTCAATAAGAAAAAATGTGCTCTGTATGACTCTCTCATGCTGTTTCTGATCCTTCAGGTACATGACCTCGCATGTAGTTACACTTAACATATGCAATCAAAATCATGTTGGAGTTAAGAAGCCTGAGCGAGTGCTCCTCCTAGCTATTAATTCAGGCATCTGATGATCATTTTTTTTCTGTCCCTTCACGCTCCACGCAGTTTCTGTGAACCTTCGATGGATTCATATCAGGAACAGAGGAATGTCGATGAAATAAAGAAAGGCCCTGCTATTGTTAAATCATTGGAACTGTCTGTAGATGCAACAGCCGACACCAGGAATCAAGTGGAGGATTCCAAGATCTGATACGACGAGTACACACATCCTGAGGAAGCTCATATCTCAGTTTATCAAGGTGATTGTTGAAGGAATGGTAGAATACGTTCGTCTTCCAAAAGCTTCGCACTGTTGATTGCTGCAGTTTGAAATCCTAAGCAACCTCGGTTAAGGCTTTCACCTCCAGCTGTGTACCACGAAAAAGTTAGCAGAGTGTTCGGTTTTACACCCGGAGAGAGTAGCAGTAAAGACACAAAACCATCCCAAAGTGGACTGAGTAAGAAATTAAAAGCGAAAGGATCCATTTTTGGGCCAAGACTTGGTAAATGGGATTATTATGACTAGGTACGTAACACATTGATGTATTAGAATAATTAATAAAGTTTATTTAGATTAATTGCAATGGTATCGTTTTTAGCATCTTTTTGTCATTTGGGTACTTTCTTTTTTGGTCAAAAATTGATATATTAAAATAATTAATAAAGTTTATTTATTTACAATGAAATGTTATGTTTTGTTATTTACTCTTTTTTTTTAAACATTTACCGGATCACCGTTGATGCTTAATACTAATCTAGGCGAAGTAGATTTTAAATTAAATGATGCATCTTATATGATCATTTATTAGATCGTCGTTGATACATTTGATCTTTTATCTCTGTTTTTTGTTTGTTGTTTTTTGTCAATACCCACAACTAATTTTATAGCGAACAAGAATTGCAAAAGTTAACCACCAAATATTGCAAAAGTTAACCACCAAACAAGAATTGCAAAAGTTAATACAATCATTCATTCAAGCAGTTGTAAATATTCATTTAAACAGTTGAAATGGTTCATTGAAACTTATGTAACGATTCACTTAAATCTTCAACATTTTCCCCCAATTATTTTTATTATTTTGATTGATAATAAAATTGATCATCTTCACCTCGCATTATAAAATTATTCGTTTTATTTTTTGAAGTTCTGACATTATCTGCAATAAATTACCAAAGTAGTTGTAATTGTCAAATATAAAATTTTGACCATTTTAATCAGTTATTTATATTAAAAATAAACGATACACATAAATAGTAACAAGAAAATAAAACCAACAAAAGAAAATTTTCACCGTTATCAGGAAAATTTCAAAACAAACTATACAAAAAAATTTTTTTAACTGGTTTGGTTGTATATATAACTTGACAAAAACAAATACCTTGTGTACGGTAAAATGAAGTGCTGATATCTATTGACTTTGTTTTTCAAAATCTCATGATGTTAAAAGTCACAATAAATGGTAAAAGTGTATTATAAGTAACTGAGTGGAAATGATGTGTTTTAAGAAAAAAAACTAAGAGTATTTTATGTGCTTCATACGACTTTGTAATGTCTAGTGAGATGATGAAACTGTAAATTTTACTTTATTAATTGAAATATCTCTTTAAAATGTACATAGTTACATTTTAAAAATTACCTTTAATTTTGAATTGGGAATATAGAAAACAGGATGAGGGATTGTGAATTATTAACTAGATATTCAATTGGTTTACCACATGAGATACATCGATCTAAGAAGAGTTATTTTACCTCTATCGATTAAAAGACGATGAAGCGAGTAACATAAGGGATGGTGATGACAACAAACGATGAAACAACGATTAGAGAGACAATGACAAAGACAAATTAATGGAATAGATGTGTTTTAGGATGAAATAAAAGAAAAATAGAAAAATCCATGAAAGAAAGTGACAAAGAAGAAAAGAAAACATTGATGGTAATATATATATATATATATATATATATATATTATTTTTTTATTGTGAAAAGACACAATGATTGATGATTTGACTTTTTAAAAAGTTGTTTTTCTTCATGACGAATAATCACTGTGACTCACAAAAGTTGCAAAGTTTCAATTGTGTGCATGTTTGGTTAATAAAACAAATCTAATCTTTACCGTTTAATTTTAAAACAAAGAATATTAACCGTTAGATTAAAATTTTTTCTTCCTATAAAAAATAGTAACATTAACAAAACTAATCATATCTGTTAGATTATTAAATCAAAACAAATACAACTGTTAGATTTTTCTATAAAAAAATGATGATATGAGCATATTCAAAAAATGGTTTTGCTATTATATATAGATAAAAAGTAATAAAATGACCCAATGTGTTGGAAGAGGTGTTCAGCAAAACTAACTTTGAATTAGAAAAGGCCCATCGGAGAAGGTTGACAGTAATTAAGATCTTAAACTAGAAAATTTGGGAAAGACAATATTGGAATTAACGAAGTTGGGGGTGGGGGGGAGTTGAAATAGCAAGCGTGATAAAAGCTTAATTCAAATCTTCCTGTAACTTCTGTCACACTTACCACTCTTCTTCTCCCTCCTGCAACTTTCAAATCCGAGAATCTATCAGACTTCCACTGATCTGTTCGGTGCCAGATGGCCACGGATTTCTCTGCTACCACTCTTCAGCTCCATGGAAGCCGTCTCTTGGATCCGACCCGATCGGCTTCTTCCCATGGAGTTGATCTTCATTCCGAATAACGGAATAAGCATAAAAACAAACAGTGAACGAATTAGGTCCAACCACAAAAGCTCTCTTTCTTTGACATGGACGTTTGTTTCATGTTCTTATTTTTTTGGTCCAAAGGAGATCATAATAGATGTAATGACAATTTTGATCCGAACTTAAGAAAGCATCAGAAAAATATAAAATTGGTTCTTGAAGAATTACAATAAGTTGCTATAATTACAATCCATTGATGCAAAGCTTCAAGAATATTTTTTTTTTCTTTGTTTTTTTCCTTTTTTTTTTAGTAGTTTATGATGGTTTAACTTTTGTATTTATTGTATTTGTAACTGACGAGGTATTGAGTAAAATGGCTTTATATAGAGAGTTCGTGTGTGTCTTCATTAACAGAGGAAAAAGATTTTGTTTACTTTTAGCGTTTGTAGAATGCTCGTTGTTGTGACCAATGATCGAATATAATTTTTTTGTTTGTTTGTTCAAGAGTTTTCATTACTTAAAATTATCGAATAAAAAAGAGAATCCACAAGTTGTGATTTTTCATGTAAATATTTTGCCAAGTATAAAAATAAACTGTTTAGCAGTTGAAATTCTTATTTTTTTGTTTAAACATTGGGAGTGATATATCAAAATGGGATTTGATTGTATACATGACGACTCATAAATGATAGAGTAGCAGTATTCAATTATTATTGGAGATGGGTGGGTTGGGAAATTGTTGAAAAGCAGTGAGGACCAGAGAGCCTTTTGCAATGATTTTTGCCCTTTATAATTTCCACAAGAAATGGTTTTCCCAACAAAAAAAATACTGTTTTTATTTCTTCTTTATCTCCATTTTTTCTCGTCGTTTTGTATTTTTTTTTGGGGCTCTTGGTCTTCTTAACGTCTAACAAAACGATGTTGAATACCTAACAATTTAGGACGATTTTACTTCTTTTTTTTTTTGTCGAAACTGCTATTCTTTTTTAAATATTATCGTACACGATCTGACGGTTAACGGAGACGTTAACTCTCTGCTAACACTTTACGTATTAATATAATGTGCCGACCAGTAATAATGTAAACACGCTATTAGTACCAAAAACATTAAAAGAATTAGAATCATATACATTTTTCTGACAACTTTATAATTTTTTCAAATACATTTAAATTTGTAATATGTGATATTCTCACTACCGTATACCTAAAATCTAAACTTTAAACCTTTAAATATAAACTTTAAATTCAAACCAAAGATGAGTGAACCCAAACTAAAATATAATTCTAAATCTAAACTCTAAAAACTATAACTCGAAATCCTAAACTCTAAACCATTAAATTTAAACACTAAACCCTAATCAAAGATAGGTGAACCCAAACTGAAATATAACTCTAAATCTAAATCCTAAATTATATATAATATGAACCCTAATCAAAGATAGTGAACTCAAACTAAAATATAATTCTAAACTCTAGATGGAAAATAGTTAAACCATAAATTTTAAAATCTAAACCTTAAACCCTAGTCAATGATTTATGAACCCAAACTGATTATTGTACAGTATAAAACTTTGATTTTTTAGTTCTGAGCTTTTATATATTTATATTAAATTTTAAACCATAGCCTAGTATTAATGAACCCAAATTGATTAGTATACAATATGCCTTTTAAAATTTTGATTTCTTAACTCTGGAAACTTTTATATATTTATTTAAACTTGATTTATTTATATAAATTTTAATATATTAACCTTGTAAAAACATTGTTCATCTTCTTCGTTGAGAAATTCGATTTTTTCACAACTAACCAAAAAATATAAATTCTAATCACAGTATATGAAACCCAAAAACTTCATATTAAAGGATTTAAAAAAAAAAAAAACAACGTAGAAAAGAGTAGCGATTTATCATAATATGTGAATATACATGGTAAATATATTAACATATTATTCCAGAAGCAGAATCAGTTTCTATGCCCCAAGCGCCGCCTCGAGCTCTCCTGCTATTGTAATGTAACCGTAATCGACGAGCGGCCGCAACGCGTTTGGAGCCACTCTTGCAACTTCACCGACGAAACCTAGCTGAGCCGAATTGGGGACATGTCGTGAGAAGACGACCGTCGTATCCCGAAAGCCCCACGGCGGTAGCTCCTGCAGCGTTAATAAGAGACGAGATTCTATTGACTTTTCCGACTAGAACCATGGAGACTATCTCTTCTCTGTGACTCGTCTCCCTCCCGATTTGTATCGGCTCTCTCAGGTTTCTCCTTTGGCGTGAATTTGAAGAAGAAGAAGAAGAACACAAAAACATAATTCCTCTTTTAATTGAAATTGTCGGGTCGGGTTTTGCTAACCAATTGGTTTGTTGGGCTTGGGTTAAACCAAATTTGGGAAATCAATATTTATTAAACGCAATTTGTCAATTTTGATCAATCGCGAATTAATGGATTTGATCGCGATTTAGCGTTTTTAGGTACGCAGGTGGAATTGGGCAGACAAAAATAGTGGGGAGGGGGGAATGTAACTAACTGTAGTAGTCGAAGGAGGAAATAAAGAGGTAAATAGTTTGGGTGCTCATGGCGAAAGCGTAGGGGAGCGTAGCCAACCCTAAAAATTTAACGTTTGATTTTACTTCATTTTGGTTTCAAAGAACAGTAGGGTTGCGCTTGATTTTTGGGCCACGCTTTCATAGAAGCGTCGGTTATTAGACCCTTGAAAGGCCCAATAGGTGCAAATCTTTAGATGATTATTGGCCTTACCACAGAAGACGACGTCTTATATTACAAAAAATCATATTATTTAGCTTTGCTACCGCAGACCGTTAATTTTATTTTATATAAGACCATTACAAAATTGAAATATACAAGCAGCGCGTATACTATACATTACAAAATTCTGTAATTATGTTGCAATACCCACCAGTGTTCCACTCCCCGTTTTCGAAATGGTCAGGTTCTGTGGGTCCGAACAGAACGTGTGAAGTTGTGAGAAGGGAATCTCCATATCTTACTTGAGCGACAGATCACAAATTCAAAGAACGATCTAACCGTTAAATGGAAGTCCTCAATATCTGAAAAAGCAAAAAAAAAGGTCGCCCTCAATTACTTGCAGCCTAAGGAAACTTTCACTGATAAACAGCGAGAACAAGACATACCGAGATTCAGGAAATATAAAAGAAATTGGAGAAACGGTGAAACTGGAGATGATGAAATAGTAAGCGAGTGCGATTAGAAAGAAGTAGAGGAATAATTTGAACTAGTTTCGATGGCTTTGAGTGGAGGGAAGAGAAGAAGCGTCTAGGGTCTCCTCATTTGGTGTTTTTTATATGTTTTTGTCAAAAGCCGAATCAACTCGCCAGAGAATATGTAGCTAGATTCTTAAATTGCATCAACATTCCACAATCGAGGAATGACATGGTGTATATAAACTAAATGGGAACAAATATTATGTAAATTAGCAAAGCCCCTGGCTTCTTCTTTATAATCATCCATGGAATGTATTTTTGTTCAGTCTTTTTTTACCTTACCAACATCAGCAAACCAGTCTTTTTTTTCCTTACCAACATCAGCAAACCCCACTCTTAATTCCCAAGAGTGATCAACAACACCCTCGAGACAGTCTCTAGCATCACAAGTAATAGCCTTACACTCCTTGGCTAACATAGTCTTGATGAATACCTCACATTCTTGGACTCGAGTATCATCAACATTATCACAAGTAATAGCCTTACACTCCTTAGCTAACATTTCCTTCAACCAGTCTAGCTTGAAGCCCTCTTCTTTTAGCTCGATAAAAACACTGAGAAAGTCGCTTAGGTCAGTCTTGGATAAGCTATGTGGAGGCTTGTTCAGTGTCCCGATGATACCGAGGAGGTCGTTCATGTATGCTGCCTTCACCAATTTTTTCTTTGGTCTGAAATCCCCTGCAATGTCCTCCGGGTGCTTTATCAAAAGCATAGTCACTGAAGGCACCTGTTGACAAGAGAATGATGTAATTATGCTCACTAGGGATCAAATCCCCCTAGAAAAAGTGTGAACCAAACATCAGCATCCCTACCTGGGAATAAAGAACTTGGAAACCATTGAAATCTAACATCTCCTTCCCAGTTACTTCCACTTTTAGGATCAGATTATTCTTCTTCAAAAACCCTTTTTCTTGCGGTTCATCTAATCTGTAGAGCTCTTTAAGTGATTGATTCAACACAGCGAAGGAAAAAGTAGCTCGTCTTTCGCATCCAAGTGGCAATGATTCAGGATTTCCAAAGCAGAGGTACACACACAAGTGATCATCTTCAATATAATCTCCTTTGCGAAAAAGGTTAGCGACCCTGAGAAAAATAATTGAAACAAATATTTAATTAAACCTTATGATAGTCAAGAATCAAAACACACACACACACACATATATATATATATTTACCATTCGCAGCCGCCGCTTAAGAAGTTTGCTAATGATAGCACAGATTCTTTCTCCAACTTGAAACTTGTTGTATGCTTTTGATCCTCCATATTTCTCCAAAACTTTTCTTTTCACAGTAGCAAAAGACGACTTTAATTTCTCTCACAAACTTGTATCTGATACTTTGCCCATAAACCCGGATATATATATATCTTGAAATATACAAACTTTTTTTAAAATCCTATTTCAAAAGAAATAAGGAATTTTTTTATAAGCTTGAAATATACAATTACAAAAATATGGGTTTCCAATTAGACGGAACTGAGACAGTTGAATTTATGGGCATGGGTTTTACTTATTTGAAATCGTGAGCTAGTAGTCTATTAAGAAATCCTCTTACGATAAGGATTCGTTTATATGGATGTGTTTTAAATAATTAGAGATAACTCCTAATCTACTTTAGATAAGGCCAACTTATCTGTATGACTGAATCACATACTTCAAAACATATACCCAGATCACAAATATGAAGAAGGAATCAAGATCTAACAAGCAACTTTGTGTATTTGATTCCAGATCCAATTTCGGTTGAAAAGCCCACAGATTATAAAGGAGTCAAATTCTAAGAGAGCGAATCAAGCCATACCCGAAGCACGCACCCACTTCACAGCCCTAACATACGCTGTTTAAGGCCCATTTTGTTTATATTGGGCCCCTAGCTTTCTAATGCTTCACGAGGCCCATTTTAGATAATCTTTGACATCCGAGATTCTCCCACCCCTGCTGTTTTTTCTCGGGAAGATGAAAACTGCGTGCTGTTTATTTCCCATAGTATCTTAATTCCACTAAAACATGGATTATCATCATATTCCTAAGAGTAAATCATCTTCCTAACCAAATCATACAACAGAGTATCCACAAAACACAATAGGTATGAGAAAGAACAAAAAATGCAAACTTTAGAATCGTTAAATATGTTATATGTAATTAAATTGTAATTAATTATTTTAAGTAAATCAGTTGTAAGTAATTTTTTATGTCATATATTAATTTTGGTATATTTTTATAATTAATATATTAAATATTTTGATTTCAAAAATAAAATAAAATCCAAAATTTTCTTAGTAAAATATATGGCTGATAATTTTATAACTTTAAAGAAAATAATTAACAATAAATATATATATATATAAATATATATATATATATATATATATATAAATACAAACCTTTTCCGGAAAAAAAAAGAGGTATAACTACTATAAAATTATTTTAATGATTACTGTTTTGCTATAAGCATATTTGGTAGGCTTTCCGATTTAAAAATCACCAGATAAACTCACTTAATGCCTTTGTCAAGAAATCCGTTATCCTTACTATGTGATTGCTAAAAGTTGGATACGCTGGAGGATAGTATGTGATGAAGGACCAGTCATGTTCGTCTATTCATATCAGCGTTTTGCATTGGCAAAAACATTCATGTATGTGCCTTTCTTCTGTTTTATGCGATCAGCTCAGATCACATCAAAACTGACATTATTGCCGATTATGGTTCTAGATTCAAAATCGAAAACAACGCCAGTTTACGTTCAGAATTTCAAATCAGAATTTCAAATATATTTTATGCATCTGCAGATCTTTTCAAATAAGTTTCTTTATCATGTTCTTTCAGATAAGCGTTAAGTGCATTATTTGGACAAATTTTAACCAGTTCTTAATAAAATAACTCTACAGATTAAACGTTTGAAGAGATATTTTATTCATTATAGCTTACCATGATTTAGACAACTAAGACCCACAAACAATCAAATGTATTAGCATACCATGATTTAGACAGCTAAGACCCATACAACTCATGACAAGAAAATTTTCAAAAAAAAAAAAAAAATGTTATGAACAAGTGTATTAGCATAACATGAGAATGTTGAAATGTTTGAGCCGACTTGAATAGTCTTAACCGTAAGATAAACATATTATCTCACGGTATCTCACTTCCGCTAAATGATACATTATTATAAGTTTTCATTCAACTGATTTGCCAAATTGCCTTATGTAAGTTTTCACTCTAAAAAATTGCAGATTTCAAATAAGAATTTCTAGCAGATGTTTCACTTTCACACGATAGTTATAAGCAAAAAATTACAAACTTAAGAATCTAGAAAAAATGGAAGATGAAACTGCAAACTTTATAAACATATATCATCTTTGAAGAACGTAATACAACTCCTAAGAGTATCAGATCAATAGTTATTCCCATAGTATCTTAATTCCACTAAAACATGGATTATAATCATATTCCTAACCAAATCATACAATATATAGTATCCACAAAACACAATGGATATGAGAAAAAGGCAAACTTTAGAATCTAAAACCCGGGAAATGAAAAACCCATTTCCTTACCTTGTTGAGAACGAAATTATTCTGCCAGAAATGCAACAACTTGTTGAAGTAGTGGTCTCGTTGTGTAACAACGCTAACCTTTGTTTTTCTTTGTCACTCGCTACTTTCTTGCTAGACAATGTTCTACTTAACTTATAAGATCTAACCAAGAATTTTATTTTCCATATGGATAATTAACCGGTTTGGTCTGATAGGAACTGAAAAAATAAGAAATATTTCAAACTTGAGACCGACATAACCCGGTTCGTATACAATTAATATCACCCCATCCCGGCTTCGACCATGCAATGGAAGTTAAAAATAGGGTCTATGACTAACTGACAGGACCACGAAAAGAAAAATACAGACATTTCCCAAAAGAAAAAAAACATATGAAGATTGAAACTAGTGGCAAAATCACAATCATATTAGAAAAAGATATAATAACTATAAGATTATTTTAATTATTACCGTTTTGCTATAAACATCTTTGGTGGGCAAAATCACAATCATATTAGAAAAAGATATAATAACTTAGACCATCTCTAATGGAGACACTCAAGATGAGTGTCTTAAAATTTTATAATAATAAAAGAAAATGATTTTTTTATTTTATTTTAAAAAATGATTTAAAAAAAAAAAAAATATGTGACGAATCCCATTCTGACACGTGTCATAAGACACCCTAAAAAAGATCTTAAATAAGACACCCAAGCTTTAAATAAAACACCCAAATGTTACTTTTTCATTATTTTATTATTATTATTTTTTGTTTTTAATGACTTAAGACACCCAAGAATTTGCATTGAGGTTGCTCTTAGTGCCTTTGTCAAGGACCCATTATCCTTTATCACCTTACAAGCTCCTTTCTTCATTTTCTTCATTTTCTTCATCTTATTCCTCACTCTTTTAACTTCCATCAATCCTTTACCTTCTCTACATTCCATTAATCCCTTCACCACTCTATTTACTTCTTCTCTTCTCATCTTCTCATGCGCGCGCTCTATCTTTGGCCAACAAGATCGCATTCATTTTTTGCTCAGCGTATAATGGCCATGCTATTAGTGGAACACCGTTCACTATACTTTCCATAGTCGAGTTCCATCCACAATGCGTCAAAAATCCTCCTGTGGATGGATGGACTGAAACCCGGGTGGTAAAAAAGTTAACGGATCAGTTTGGCTATGCGAATCGAAGTACGAAGCATTAGCGAATCCACTAGGAACTTCGAGTGACCCAAAGGAATCGTTGCTTACTATCTGCAAGACCAATATTCATGTTGCATATTGCATACCATGATTTTCATGTTTTGATGGAGAGTCAATTACTCAATTTCAGACATCATGGTTGAATCCAAATCGAATTGAATGTTGATCTTAAAAAAGACATCAGAAAGCAGATGTTGAGGTATGAAATGAGAGCAAGAATCCCTAGGATTCGAAACATTGATGAGAAATTTGGATGATTTATGTGACTGCTGTTTATAACAGGGAGTTTTGTCTTCTTTTTTTTTTTTTGTGAATTCAAGGAGAATTTAAACCAAAATCACAATTATATAGTAACAAAACGAAGACTGTCTATGTTTTGCTAGAGGTCTTTGTTTCTGTCAGGCAAGTTCTTTTCTGAATTCTCTCAGAGAATATATATATATAATCGATGTTCTCCCGCACCAACCTTGGTCAACGCGGTTGGGATCAGTGAAACAGATGGTGTAGACTCGACCTAAACTACACAAAAGTTTTGAAACTCGGCTTAAAATTTTTGCACCTTTAATACCAATGGAGTTTAAATTTAAACATGTCTTTTAAATGGTGTAAAAGATGCATATCGAGTTTCAAAAGTAGATGTAAATTATATTGCATAAATTCTTGTAGTAACCGAAACAAAAGTCGAGAGTTTGTGAAGTTAGAAGTCCATCCGATACATAAGAGTACATGTACTCATTAAGTCATTATCCTAATAAAAACCTAAAATTCATAGGCAAAACTATTTCATTCCATAAAATCTAAATTGGACCAAATCGGTTTAGTCTGTCTGGAACCGAAAAAAAAGAAAACAGAAACCTTATACCGACATAACCCAGTTCGTATACAATGTAGCACCGATGACCGACCAACCCATCCCCGGTTCGACCATGCAAGGGAAGCTAAACAAAAAAAAGGGTCTATGACATCTGACAAGACCACGAAAAAAAATGCAGACATTTCCCGAAGAAGAAATTAAAAGAAAAGAAAATTCTAACCCTGTCACGAGTAAAAAGCACACTTTACATTTGTAAAAACAAATAAATAATATGAAGTTCAAAAGCAGAATCATTTTAGTTGTGTTTGTTACTTGTGGGAGCTTTCATGAAGCTAACGATCTTGGAACCCTCATACCAAATCCATGCTTCACCTTCTCAATCCTGTTTCAAGTTATCAAACATTTTAAGAAATCTCAGAATCAAACTGTCCCTTTGATCTCAAACTAATTAACTTAATTTGTTTGCTTACGTTGGAGCTAATTTGCCAAGGCTCTTAAGTTCTTCCCCTGAATCACTATCGAGGATTCTTCCGGAGATATCAAGGATGTAAGAACGGTTCTTGCCTCGAGGAAGACCACGACCCACGAGTAACTGGAGATCTCTCTTGTGAAGCTCTCTTCCATTCACATACACTTCTGTGTTCCCTGCAGCGCAGCTATCAGGCATCGGATGGCTAAACTCTTCAATAAATGGCTGCAACAACAAGCAAGTCATTGATCAACTCGATGATACTGTTTTCAAATAATCAAATCTAGAGAAGGATGTGGAGGAACTTACAGGTATTACACCGAGACACGGTTTCCCCATTACTCCCCAGAACCCAGCTCTGTAGTCATACCTGAATCAGATACATAAATTAGAAACTGAAATTGGAATTTCTAATAAAAGAAAAAAAAAAACTAGTGAAGGTAGATGGCATTACCAATACTTTCCAGCTTGGACTGGTCCAGCTAATTTCTCAGCACTGCTAACTAGATCTTCCGGTATACGATGTCCATTAACCCAAACTTCATATGACTTCCCTTGATATTCGTTTCGATCAGTAGAGGATCTCGTTGAGATCTCCGTGGAACCGCACTCGCTTCCTTTTCGACTTCTTGGTCTGTTGTTGTCTTCTCTTCCGTTTGAGTACCTTGAATCTTCAGAGATCTCGGTGTTAGAGTACCCGTTGTAAGAAACCTCTGTCTCTGTGGCCACTGATTCCGGTTTCACCGAGTCTTGTTTCTTGAAAAACTCTTTCTTATCCGGCTTGTTATAACCTAACTCTGCCATTCCGTAAGCAAGTGCAGCTCTGTTTACGTTAGAATACTCAAATAGCTCAAGGAGACTGGCACTCTCGGGAGCAGCGGGCTCCGGAGCTTTTGAACTTTTACCTCGCCGGCGAACAGATTTGACCTCTTTCTGTTGTCGTTCACTAGAAATGCTCGATCTTTCTTCATCATCTGAATGTTGAGATTCAGACCGGATGCTTTGCCTAGTGTCCCGGTGATTCCTTGATTCCTGTATTGCTTCTTCTTCATCCTTACCTGAAGAGTTGTTGAAATCAACAGAAGAGAGTTCCTCTACCACCACTGTGTTTGTTGTGCTTCTATCTTCAACCTCCAGAGAGACCGGTTCTGTCTCCTCCTTACCAGAAGAGAAAACGAGTTTCTTGTCGACGATTGTGAAACTGATAACTTGAGAGCAAGCACCACATTGAAGCTTATGCTGCCTCCGTTCCTGAGCCAAAAGCTTCTTCTTAGGCAAGTAAAGCAGCTCGAAGCAACTATGACAAGCTATAAAAGGAGCACCACCAGCAAGAGGATGGCAACGACGAGCATCCTTATCGGAAACAGCTTTATTAACATACCCTCGAGCAAAAGCACCGCCCATTTCAGAGTCAAGATCGCTCGGCCACCTAGCGTAACCGCCTCTAGGACCGGGAGAGCTCATGGAAGAAGGGAAACTCGGACTGTTATTATAGATGTTAACAGGTGGACTGTAGGGTGCTGTGAGCTTCTCGCCGCCGCGATGGTGAGAAGAAACAGGGCTGTACGGAGGCATATCGCCGTACCTACTCGGTGTAGCCGGAAAGTATGAATGAGGGTCAACTACATCAGCACCAATTTCAACATATTGACCTCCAGGATATGGACGAGCCACCTGATTAGGGTAATGACCAGGAGGAAGATACCAGTTTGGATTCGGAACTGGAGGTGGTCTTCTATGGAACCCATAAGGATCTTGATGATGATAACCTTGAGGATACGTTGGTCCAGGGTAAGGAAACGGCTCTGGATATGGATGGTAATAAGAAGGTCCATGGAGATGGACTGGTTTATTCTGATCTGTTTCTTTTGGTTTATCAACTGCATTACCACCACCACGAAGGAGATGATCTTTGATTGAATCTAACCTTCTTAGAAGCTCAGCTCGTTCTTGCTCTGTATACTCAATTGGGTTGTTGCTGCTCGTGTTCTTAGACGAAGAATCTGATCCGTAATTTGGCTCTCCAAGCTCCTCGTTTCTCGAGCTTTTCCCAGATCTTTGAGACCCATGTCCCGAATTTGTTGAGTGCTTCTCCTTGAGACCTGTTTCTTCTTCGCTTCTCGAAGAGCCGGCATCTGATCTACCATCTGCTTCGTATGCATCACCTATTGACCTCATCAGCTTCTTCGACAACTTCTAGGGTTTTGCTTGTTTTAAACTGCGATTCAAATAGATTCCTCGATTTTAGATTAAAAAAAAATCGAATCCAGCAACGTATTTCTCCGATCGTAATTCAGATGAAATCAGCATCGAACCAACAACTCGTGTGTAACAAAACAACCAAACGATTGAAGAAATGAAAATTTGCCATTTTTTTCTACTCCGGAGACAAATTTGAGTTCATGGGCACAATCACAGAGAAAGCAGTATCGATTTCTCAAGTGCCCAAACGAAGAATCAAAAAGCCTTAGGAAGGTGAAAATCAACGAACCTCGAAGAATGCCGTCGCAGAGTTAGGTGAGCAGACGGAATTGATGATCTTCGGTTGAAATAAATATGACACGAGGATCAATAAAACCAAATCCTTAATCCCTTTGACGCAACTAATTTTCTTTCAAATTGGGTTTTTTCGAAAAATCAGAAGAAATTAAAGTCAAAAGGCTCTTCTTCTGGAAGCAGTAGTATAAAAAGATGAAACTTTTCTTGGGATTAAATGTCTGCTTACTTACTACCAAACTTGAGCTGGAAGGTTTTAGAAAAAAAAAAAGAAAAAAAATGCTTACTTTTCTCGCATTTTTCCTTCTCTTTCCCGGGAAACTAAAGGGAAAGACCAAAAAAAAAAGAAATTGATGATAAGATTTGAAAAAAAACAAAAAATTAAGGAGGGGAAGATGGTAAAAGGAGAAAACGATGAAGCAAAAATCAAACTTTGATAGCTTTGATTTGATATTGAGAATGAGAGAACTCACAGAGCGCGTACGTAGTTGAGGGGGGACCTGGTCTCCGTTGACCCAAGTGATAAGGAGACGACCAAATAATTAAATTTCGATTTTTTCTTTTATCCAAAATCTGAATGAACTATGTGTATGACTGTTTTGGATAAAAGAGAAATCGAAATTTAATTATTTGATATTTGATATAATATTTAAATTATGCTCACTCCGTTTAATAATAAATATATCTGCAATGTAACTAGATATATCTGAATGTGTTTTGAATTTAATACATCCAAATACATTGCAGATACATTTTCTCCAAATGACACTTATTATGAAATAGAGAGAGTAATAATTAATTAAATATTTTTATTTTAATAGAATATATTTTTAATTTTGCTGTATTTATCTAAAATCTCTTTATATATACAAGATAGAATAGACTCATAGAAGTCAGTCAATTGTCACGTGTTATTTTCATTTTTAATTACAATTTCTTAATTTTGTTTGTACTATAAGACGTAACTAAGAGGAAATCGCTTTTCCATTGACACATCAGCATTTGATTACGTGTTTTTCCACCATTTTTTTCCATAAATTGTTGTAACTATTAAAAATTCGATTCTTTTTTTTTTTTGAAAAATGAAGATCCAATTTAAATTATTTTCTTACTAAAGAGCAGTGTCCTTAAAGCTCAGGAAAACTAGTTTTACGTTTCCCCTTCTTTTTTTTTTGTTGCTTTTTGAACTTTCTCTTTTCTTTTTCATGCATGCATGTTCTTTTCATACTACCGATACGCGACTCTTTCTTCTCATGCATTATCTTTGATCTATACGTCTACATTCAAGAAATCTTTTTTTTTTTTTTTTTGAACATTTACATTCAAGAAATCTTGGATGACTGATGATGACTCCTCTGTGATTAATTATGTCTACCGAAATATGTCATTGTTCGTTCACCAATGCCTTAATTATATTTCACAAATTTGACCATTTCTTCTATTTCGTATATGAAAAAGTCATTTTTTGTTTCAGTATAATGACATAAATTTTGTTTGCCAACTAACTGTAGGGACACATTAATTGCTAAGCAATATATGGTGATGGTTACTAGAGAAAGCTCTTTCGAAAAGAAACCAATGGAAAAAAAAAAGATCACGAAAATGGTTATCAGAGAAAATCTTTTTAGAGAAGAAACCAATGAAAAAAAAAGCTACGAGAAGAGTAATGGTATTAGCAAAAACAAAAAAAAACCAGTGTAATGGTGGTGGCTACCAGATAAGGGCTGGCTCTTCCGGAGAAGAAGCTACTGAATTCTTTTAAGAAAACAAAAAAACGCCAAGTGTAATGGTGATGGCTACCAAAGAAAACTTTTCTGGAGAAGAGACCAATAAAAAATCAACACCACGAAAAGAAAATAGGAAAAATGTCATTTAAATGCCCAACTTTCAAATTTCAGCTATTCAAAGCATCATTTTTCGTATGATTCATTTAAATACCAATTTTTTTCGTTGACCGATTTTTAAATCACGAATTTATGTTGACTCAGTCATATTAGACACGTCGTTAACTTCACTAACGGATCGACTAACGCCGTTTAATCTCCGTCTGGAAGTAAAGTTAACGTCGTGTCCAATATGGTTAAGTCAACATAAGTTCGCGATTTAAAAAATAGTCAACGTAAAACTTTGTTATTTAAATCGTTCACGCGAAACATGGTGCTTATAATGGCCGAAATTTAAAAGTTTGACATTTAAAAGGCATTTTTCTACTGATGGGTAACTTTTATTTTTGATGAAAAAGTATCTCAAAACTCAAGTTTTTGCGATGTGAAAGATTACGGATCTCAAGGTTTTTGAGACATGTGATTAGCAATAAAACTCATGTATTGCTCATGAAAGAACATCTTAAACTCAACCTAATGAAGTTCTTGAGGTAATATACAATTTGTTTAACAATGTAATTTTTCAAACAAAACTCAAATATTTCAAGCTAGTGAGGTTACTACTTACTACAGTTCTCTCCCATAACTTGAAACTTTAATGTTCCAGTGAAACTCTAATCATGAGTGGTGAATGGTCAATGTTTTAAGGCTTTTCCATTTACTGAACGCTAACCGAAATGAGTACTTGTTAGAACAGCACCAGCGAGGTTGAACAAGTTTACCCGAAGTTTTTCAACTTATGTATGTAGATTTAGGGGTTCATAAGATTATTAAATAGTCATGAGATGCAGTTATAGTGATGTTTTAAAGGCTAAACCCTTTTTGTAATGTAAATTTAATTTATGTTTGAATATATTCTAAAATTAGTTTTTGTTTACTTGAGTTAGCAATTACATAATATTACGTAATCCGAAGAAATTGAAATTATCGGTTTTGACGGGTAAAATGCCTTTTAAATGTCAAACTTTTACATTTTGGCCATTATAAACATCATGTTTCGTGTGAACGATTTAAATAACAAAGTTTTACTTTGATTATTTGTTAAATCGTGAACTTATGTTGACTTAGCCATATTGGGCACGACGTTAATTTCACTTCCAGACGGAGATTAAACGGCGTTAGTCGATCCGTTAGTGAAGTTAACGTCGTGCCTAAAATGACCGAGTCAATATAAATTCGTGATTTAAAAATCGGTCAACGAAAAAGTTTGGTATTTAAATGAATCATGCGAAAGGTGATGCTTTGAATGGCTGAAATTTAAAAATTAAGCTTTTAAATGACATTTTTCCCAAAAAAAAATCATGAAATTGGTTGATAGATTCATTATATATCACTATCACTTAGATAAACACCATTATAACATCGAATCTAAGAATGTGATGTTAATATTCATTATCATCTTCAATTCTACATGTAAGAGGGTTCTAAATACATTATAATGGATTCAACTCATGGTTCATGCTCTAAAATTTTATGAGAAGTTGCCCCTGCATAGCATGAGCCATAATACTAGTAAATAATAAAAAATTCTAAAAATGAACTACAAATAATATTTAATTACCGGTTTCATGATCAAACACTAGTATACATCACCCATTATACTAACTTCATGATGATTTATTTTAAGACGAAATAAGTTAAAAAAGTAAAATAAAATCTTCTGGTTGTTTTTTCTTAACGTACTTTGTGTGACCTGTGTTAAGTTTCCTGTTCTGATACCATGTTAAGTTTCCTGGCTCTGATACCATGTTAAGTTTCCTGAGCTTCCAACCCAAAACCAATTGGCAATGGGTGGATTGGCCCAAGTTACTTATATATTAGTCAAGGTCCCTCCCAACTTTCAATGTGGAATAATCTTACACACACTCTCTAGAGATTAAGGCCTTATGGCCCATTAACCTCTACTAATCACAATACCCACCTCGAGATAATGGTCCTTCCAGCTATTAATCTCGTCATGACCATCAATTTCGAGTCGAGGGGCAAAGGCCACTTTCCGGGCCGGACAACGAAAGTGTGTGGATCGCTCTGATACCATGTTAAGTTTCCTGGCTCTGATAGCATGTTAAATTTCTTGAGCTTCCAACCCAAAACCAATTGGCAATGGGTGGATTGGCCCAAGTTACTTATATATTAGTCAAGGTCCTTCTCAACTTTCAATGTGGTATAATCTTACACACACTCTCTAGAGATTAAGGCATTATGCCCCATTAACCTCTACTAATCACAATAATCTGCGAGTGTTTTTGTACGAAAACAAACTAGCTTGACTAATGAAATTATAATATTGCTTCCATGTTAATATGTCAAGTTAAAGCTTCCATGTTACAAGACGTGCTCTCAAAACTTCTCCTGATATTTATTTAAAAAATTCACAACTTAATTTCCTCACTCTTAAAATTAATACAATTTAGAAAAGAAAACCTGAATTAATGCTATTTTTTTCAACAACCTGAATCATATATCTGCTGATTTAATTTAGTGTAGTAATTTCTATTTCTGCCAAAACGTGAATATTTGTATTATTCATATAATAAAAATGATATCGCCAAGAAAAATTATCGCATGGTGTAGGTCGTCTTCTGACTATTTTTTTTTGTCCTGACAAAAGCTAAGCTGTAAAGTCTTCTCCTGTACGATCATTTAAGATCAAAGTCCACTTGCAATACATACATCAATAAGATTTGACAATTTATAATCAACATGCATGCAATTTGATATACTTAAATCTTAAACGTTGACTAATGACTAGCAATTTTTGGGGTTAATTATTAGAATAAACAAAAATTGATGGACAGAAATTCTCTAGTATACGAGTTGATTCGGCCTAATGCCGGCCCAGACTTCATTCCTTAATCGATAAACGGCCCGATTTATTTGGGTCTATAACAGGCCCAAATCATTATGGGCTTCTTAAACAGAAGATACTAAAATAAACTATTACATTGTTAATAACCTGACAATTAAAGTAGTGGGTATGATGAGCTGGTGAACTCTTTTGATGTGTGACCTAAAGACTTATCACATAGAATAATAAACATAGGGCTTTCGGTATTTGATTCTGCTAAGCAGTGGTCCTAGATCCACTTTTATACACATCTCTATGTTTATACCTATATTTAATTAAACATAAAAAAAAACTCGAGATGCGTTTTTGTGTGCTTGATAGTTAGGGTGATGTTTCCATTCTAGGATATGGCCCCCTCCAAAATACGAAAAGCCAAAAAAAAAAAAAAAATTGACTCTACACAATTGTAGTTTTAATACTTTGATACATGATATCATCATGGGAAAAGTTAGGCTCTGTTTGCTATACTTAAAAGAAGAAAATGTTTGGAAAATAAATATAAAAATTAGTATTTATCTTTTTATCATTCTTTCCATATTAAGCCCAACATTATTTGAATAAAAGGGTAAATATAACTTTTTCATTACTACAAAACGAATCTTGAAGTATGTGGACTGGAGTATGTATTATTGTGTATTTAAAATTAGGGAGGAATCAATTTTCCTTTTAAATGAGCCCAAAATATATGTGGTTTGAAACTTTTACTACTTTTCTTAGTGACCAAACAGATCAGAAGAGTGTGATGAGCACTAAACAGTAACACCATCTTCGCGTGGCGTCCTTATATGAGGAGAGTATATCATACGCGCTTAGTTACGTGCGTAGGATAACACCTGGTGCCCACAACAACAAAAACAGAACTTTGCAAGAAAATCCTTAAACTAACCATTTTTTTGCGTATAAATCCTTAAAAATACTAAAAAGTACAAACAAGTTTTCAACTGATTAAAACCCTTAATTTGACATTTGAGTATACATAACACTGCTTATGTTTTTTAAACTGTGTGTGAGTCGAGAAGACATATAACATATTCAACAAATCTTTGACCTCTCACAAAATATACATTACCGATTATGTTAATCAATTTTTCAGTTGAATAATATACTAAAATATATATATTTAAAGGTTACGATAAAATCGTCGCGACCACCAATGGCCACAATCAAAAACGCTGACGTGGGGATTTCTTAATCAGGTGACGCATTGACCGTGTTTTTCAAAGTGGAAGGGCTGATTTACAAAAACATAGATAGTATAGGATTTGATTTGAAAATATTCAAAGCAAAAGGTTGCCATTAAAACGGCGTCGTCATGCCTCAGGCTTAATCTCAGTAGTAGGTTGTGTCTTTTGGCTTTTATTATCGCCGCCGGGACAGAGAAAGGGAGTAGATTTGATCTCTCTCTTTTCGATAAAACTTAAAACGGGAATTTCTGTTTAGGGTTTCGGGTCGTTGTTGAGAGAGATCGAGACAACTCCTGAAGAAATCTTAGGGATCGTTAATCGTATTTGGTGTGGTTGCGATTTTCTCTGTTTGTGGTGAATTATCAAATCGATGGCATCAGAGGATGTGAGGAGTACCGAATCGGCAGCTGTTTCCACGATCGTTAATCTGGCGGAGGAAGCGAAGTTGGCGACGGAAGGCGTCAAAGCTCCGGGTTATGGTTACCTCAGCATCTGCAAGTCTCTCTTCGCCGGTGGCGTCGCTGGTGGAGTGTGAGTCGTCTTTCTCCTTTCCCTACATTTATATTGATTAATTCGAGGGAAATTAAAAATGAAAGATCTCTTGAAATGTTTGAGTAGGATTTATTCATGGGTTCTTCTGATTTGTTCGAGAACGGCTAAGCATCGTGAGAACTCGTAGATTCTGTGCTCTTTTACTATCAGTGTTATTGTTTGTTTCGTCGTAGGTTTGCATGAAAAATCGAAACTTTATTGATGTTGATCTGGTTGCCGACGATAAGTGTAGTAGATCAGTCACTTACATTTTTTTTCCTTCTTGAGATCGAAATCGTTGTTGAAGCAGTCACATATAGATACGGGTTTATGTCTGAAGGATTAATAAAGGTACAGGAGCAGAAAATGTCCATCTTTGCTTGATTTGGTCGAGTCCTGTGATTGACATATAAAAGAAAGAGCAGTTAGTGACTTTATCTTTGCACTCTTTGCGTTACATTTGATGCGCGCATTTTGCTTTTTGAGTTAATTTCTCAACGGAGATGCGTTTTTTTTATAATTAGGTCACGAACTGCAGTTGCACCTCTGGAAAGGATGAAGATATTACTTCAGGTTTGGTTCGTCGTTGATGGCTTTTTGTTTTGGAAGATACACATGATTGGAGACTTAAGCTGTTTATTGTCTCAATATATAGGTCCAAAATCCGCATAACATAAAGTATAGTGGGACAGTCCAAGGGTTGAAGTATATTTGGAGAACCGAGGGCCTTCGTGGACTGTTTAAAGGAAATGGTACCAACTGTGCTCGTATTGTTCCAAATTCGGCTATTAAATTTTTCAGCTATGAGCAAGCTTCAAAGTAAGACCTCTCAAATTTCTTTATCCCCTATTCTCTTGATTTTTAAAAATGCACCATCCTTGATTTTTTCTCAATTTATATTTTTGTCTAATCTATGCTCTCTCTCTCTCTGGTAGGTACGTACTGTACAAGTACCGTCAGCAGACAGGAAATGGTAAGTTGACTTTAGCTTGTAATTTAAGTTTCTAAATGAAGCCTTTAGAGCTTTTTTTGAATTCATATCTCCAAGCCTTTGGCGTCGATGATGCAATAGTACTCTTGTTTATAAGATTCTATGGTTAATAATGGGTTTATGCCGTTTCTGTTTCTGCAGAAAATGCCGAACTCACTCCTCTTTTACGGCTTGGAGCTGGTGCAACTGCTGGAATAATAGCCATGTCTGCAACATACCCGATGGACATGGTTCGCGGAAGGCTAACTGTCCAGGTAACTATCTGTACCCCAACTTGGTAATTGCTGGAACCCTTATAGGTCATCTTTGTAACTCTGCAAACGTGGATATGTGCACAGACTGCAAACTCCCCTTATCAATATAGAGGAATCTCCCATGCTCTGTATTCCGTCCTGCGTCAGGAAGGTCCTCGGGCTTTGTACCGTGGTTGGCTTCCATCAGTGATTGGAGTTGTAAGTCTCGTTTCTTTTTTTTCCTCAATAGGGGCGTAATACTACAAAATTTACACCATCTCACGAGACACTTGTGATAAATGCAGGTCCCATATGTGGGTTTGAACTTTTCGATCTATGAGTCTCTAAAGGACTGGCTACGTAAAGACAATCCATTCGGACTAGTAGAGAACAATGAGCTGGGCGTTATAACGAGTCTCTCTTGTGGTGCTATAGCTGGAACAGTTGGTCAAACAATTGCTTATCCACTCGATGTGATTCGTAGGAGAATGCAAATGGTTGGGTGGAAAGGCGCTTCCACTGTTGTTACAGGCGACGGGAGAGGCAAGGCCTCGCTTGAATACAGCGGTATGATTGATGCATTTAGAAAAACAGTTCGTCATGAAGGCTTTGGAGCATTGTACAAGGGTTTGGTCCCCAACTCAGTGAAGGTTTGTTTCACTAACAGAACACTTTTTTTTTTTATTTTCTTAATAATAATTCAAGAAAGTTGAATGTGTTTTTTTTCATTGATTCCTTAGGTTGTACCATCGATTGCGATTGCATTCGTGGCATATGACATTTTGAAAGACGTTGTAGGAGTGGAATTTAAAATATCGGACTGAGCCATTTGATATCTTGAAGAAGAAGAGCACACTTTGTATTTTTGTAGCCGAGGAGACGACACAAGAGAAGTTCAAAATTTAGGGGCATTATTTATCTCCTTTCAACATCCTGTGGAAGGATAAAAAGGCTAATAGGGCTTTAGCCAAACTTTTTTTTTTCTTTTTTCTTTCTGCTTATAGATTGGGTTTTTTGCTTTTCTTCTGAATCAAATAAGTCAGAGGCCTTGGGTCTTTTGGAATTTAAGTTATCAATATTTGTTATGACGCATATCAATAACTTGCGGATTAGTTGAATAATTCCGCTTTTCTAAAATTCATGTGTGCTTTTCTGGGTTTTTTTTTCTTTCTTTCTAAGAATTGTTGAACAAACACAGAACGAACTTGATCATATCTCAATATCATAAATTTGAAGATTGCATGGCAAAAAAACAGCAAGGGACCCAAACAGTAACAGATACTGTTGTCTTTCGTGAATTGCTGAAAATTTTGCGACGTCTTAGGCTTCTTCGATGAAAATGACACACCACCCATCATCATCATTACTTATGAGTGCAATTTAATCCTGCATTTAAATTATTTATTTGCTAAGATGAACGTTAATCGAAATTATTTACACTAATCAAAGTTGCGGTATATATAAAAAAAAAACAAATAAGTTACGTACGTACCATTTAAGCATTTTGATGGTGCATTTAGTCATCTGTGAATCAAGCGTCTGTAATCTCACGCCACCGCATCTGAGACTAATCCCCACCGTAACAATCTTACGCCTTCCCACAGCCAATCCAACCTTCGTCTCAGCTGTCACTTTCACCACCACCTTCTTACTCTTCATCTCCGCTCGAAGCCTTCTAGCCGTCAGATCATCCACCTGTTGTTTCTTCACATTAATCGGAACGATCACAACCGTCCGATTCCCTGGCTTCTCCACAAATCCTTTGATTTTTGTTGACCCTAGCCTCGTCTCGAAGTCGCCATCTCCAACACTCACCGCCACGTCAGCGTCACCGTAATAGTACCGTAGCTTTCCGTTAGGATTTCTGAAATCGAGCCTCGCCGTGGCCTCCGCCGTCAACTGCGACATCCCGTCGCCGGATTTTCCGCCGGAAAAGTTGAATTTGCTGACGCGGAAGGAGGCGAGGCGTACGACGGGGAGTCTCGGGCTGTACCAGAGGAAGAATACGGAGATGGTGAGGATAAGGAGGAGGATGGCGATCGCGAAGGTGATGCAGACGCAGCAGCAGAAGACGCGGCAACGACTCCATTGTCTCTTCTTCTCCGGGTAAAACGACGCCGGGATCATATGCTTTGGCGGCCGGCGACGTTTTGTCGATGACGATGCGTTCGGAGTTTCCGGAGGCGCGTGAAGTTCACGATAGCCTGGCGGTTTCTGAAGCACCGGTTTAAGCAGCTTTTCTGCCGCCATTTCTTCGTCGCCGGTGGGATTCGTAGGACTTGTGTGATCTTTATTCTCCTCCATGTATATTAAGTATGTAGTTACAAAATGAAATTTGAGAAAGTCATTTGATTATATGATTTTAAAATGCAAATGTTATGATTTTTCTTATGTAAAATATATAAATCTCTGTATGTAATCCTACCAACAAAAACAATAAGTAATAATAAAAAAGATTTTTACGACACTTTGGCCACTTATTCAACTGACGTGCTGTTTGGCTCTCTCAAATGTGAACTGCTCAATGTTTTTTCCTTTTAAAAGAAAAAAAAAAAACCAGCGGCATTATTTGGACTTGGTATTGAGTGACCCCCATTTGTGTATAGAATAAATGTCTTTTTAACCTCCATAATTTTGTTTATTGATAAATACTATAATGTTGACTAAAGCTGGCTCTGAAAATATCAGCACATATCTGTAAACGGTATTATAATTAGTGTAGGTGTTAGTAAATTATCTGTCAAAAGTGGTATATAAACAAACACTGTCGTCTGTCGTCACGACTCACGTTTACCCGTTGAGGCAAGCACGTCGATATAGAATAATGATAAATCTGAAAAATACGTAAATCTAGAAGAAAAAAAAAACCCGACACACGGAAAGTGTTTTATTAAAGAAGAATACACAAACACGATTACAAAGCGAAAGACCATCAAATACGTCTCCCCCTCATCTCTAATCCATTCGCTTATATAATAACTAAACCTATCAATTGGTCGCAGCACACCAGGAGGCGACATTGAATCTCTTCTGGTTAATTTGAGGATATTACATCAGTTTCTCTGCTCACTACAACTCTAAGAAAATCATGTTTTCAGTTACAATCATAAGAAATAAAAAAGGCTTCTCACTTTTGCGCCATGATCTGGTCAGCTAGCCGCGACAGAATCGGTTCTTAGACTTACATTTAGCAGTTGATGTTCCTCATTCTTACTACCTGATCCCGAGTTGTTCTTATCAACTCGAGAGATAAGGTTCTCTGTTTTCCCAGTCGCTTGCGTCTGCGCCACTTTCAGTTGATCCTGGAGAGGAACAAAAGCTATTGTTAGTTCATGATTTTTTTTGTATAAACTGTTCGATATGATGACTAGTTACCAATAAAGCTTCGTTCTCCAGCCGTAGTTTCTCAGACTCATCGTTTAGTTGGCTTAGTTTAGACCTCAGAGTCATGTTCTCAGCTACCAGTGCGTCAACTTTGACAGAGAGTTCTTCAGTTTCAGCCTATGTTAACAACACAACACAGCACATTGAGTTAACCAATCGTTCAACTTATGTAAATTTAGTAGCTTCCAAACCATCATTATTAGTCTTCAGTTACAAAGTTTTGTAGCAATCACCTGTTTCCTCAGTCTCGACCTTCGCGCAGATTCTCGGTTTGACTGTTTTCTCTTCTCTCGTTTAACCTCTTTTTCATTCTGCAGATAAAACACACCACCAATTAACAAAAGTCACAACTGAGTTACTACAGCTCACGAGTTTCACAACATCCATTGTTTACATGTGTAAGTGAACACGATGAAAGAATTTCACTAGAGGAGGACGGATGTCAGGAATAAATGAATTCAACGAATGATATAAACCACTTTACCCAGACTTCATGGGGCGCACCATGGCATGGCTGTGGATAATCCATTGCTGTGGGCATAATAGGAGTCACCATGGTCGCTGCTGGGTTCTCATTTCCATCTCTAAGAGGAGGACAGGTTTGAGATGAAGGTTTCCCATCTATCACGAACAAGAAAGACTTAGTAGCCATTAGCTTTTGAATAGTTATAAACATTGATTGAAGCACACAACTACTTGGGTTGTGCTCCTTCTCAGGATACAAAAGTAAGGAGACGCCGAAATACCGTTGGTTAGTGATCCTTCCCGGCTTCTTCTTTTCCTCCTGGATTGTTCACCCTGTGGTTAAAGAAGACGGGTATAAATAAAGAACCCATACAAAATTTACAGTATATAGTAATTTAAAACCTAGTTCAGAGAAGAAAGGAGTCCATACCCCAGTTGTATTCCCATCACTACCATTGCTAGAATCATCATTCTCAGAGCTAGTGATATCAAAACATATGTTAGATTCTATCTAAGAATAGCACACAAGGAAAAATGATGACACGAGTCTCTTGGAATCAGGAAGAGTTGAGCTAGTTTGACAAACCTCTGAGAATTCCTAGGTTCACTGCTATGCTCAGCGCTCCCAGCTTTATTATTGCTTATCGACATTGCGAGTCCATCGAATTCTTTCAGTTTTTTCATGAACCCGTGATCCGTGTTTCCAGGTGAGTTAGCTGTAGCATCCATGTTCACAGGAGTTGTAACCTGCAAACATTCTCATATTCATATCGTTTGGCTACCAAGAGAAAATAAAAATAAATAATAAATCAAAAGACAATGACTTACAACAGGTGTGGCTTGAGAAACAGGACCTTGTGATTGTGAGCCCTGGTAAGAGAAGGGAAAACATGAATCAGTAAAAAATGGTCTTTTCATCGAAGAATTGGAAACAATATTAGCGAGGCAAAGTAGGAATCGAAAGAAGGGATGATAACCATTTGAACACCAGGATGAGCATAAACTCCACCAGGAGGGCAAAATGGTGGATATGGTGCTCCATAAGGAGCCATCATTGGCTGTAAATAGTTTAAAAAAAAAAGCCATACTCAATCCAAAAAAATTTATAACAACAAGCTCGTAGACTAAATCCCTGAAGAAATTTATAAAAAATAGTACCGATGGAGACCCCCACATATAAGGGGGTGGAGCATGACCAGGTGCCACATTCGAGTTGTAATATTGAGGTATGGCAACTCTAGGGCCATAGTATGCCTACAAATCATTGAGAACTTGTTGAGCACACAGAATTAATCACAGGTCTAGTTAAGAATAAGGTCAAAGCTAATCACCTGCATAGCGGCCCAATCATGATGGTACACATGAACATTGCTTTGCTCCTGTGTCTATATATACAAAGCGAAGAACAACAATCAACACAAATCTGTGACTAAACTAATCAGTATCCAATTTTTCCAGGTACTTACAGGAGCAGCTTGCGATGACTTATCAGACTTTGTGGATTTTCCTTCTTCGTTGCTGCCCATTGCTCGATGCAGAGTAGTGAAAACACTGACACTGTAACTTAACAAAAAACATAAGCATGATCAGATCTTTTTTTTTTTTTTTTTTTGTTGTAATTCCTGTGTAAAGCATAAATCTAGAGAAACTGTATTCAATTACACTTAGATCTTGCAATTCCTGACATCAAACGATAGATTAAAAACCGAGAAACGATGAATATGAGAGAGATCCGAGTAAGTATCGCATCACTGTGTATTCAATTACACTAAGAATTCATCAAATTCGAAATTTCCACGTGTTTCTCGGATTTTCCAAAGTCAACAATTTTAGTCGAAATACACAACCAAAAAAATCTACCACAAATTTTCCTATAAAATTTCTTCATTATCAGATTTTCTCGATGAAACACAGCTTTCATAAAGAATCACTCTAGAAATAAAAAATTCTGAAATTCATCGAAGCTACGAAACCGAAATCATGTGGAAAATCCAAAAACGTACCTGGAGTTTCTAGCAAAAACAATTCGAATTGCTGCTTCCAGAAGAAAAAATAATAATCGAATTTGAAGTTCGTATCTCTCACTGGCAGCAGAATGGTTTCTGTCGCTCTCTCTCGCTCTACAAGAGGAAGAGTTCGGTACAGAGGAGGGAGAGACAAGGGGGAAGGAGAGCAGAAGAAAATAAGAGAGAGAGAGAGAAGGGAGCGCCAAGGCTGATGCACACGTCACCGTACACGTGTCCGCATCTACAAGAGCTATTAAAGTAGGCGCATATGCTGAGCTGGCTACCCTAGATCTGCGCTGGATGATTTCATTATTCCTTTACAAAACTAATTGGTACACGTTGTTTCAATCTTCACCGTTCATCAAAAGATGAGTAGGCATAGTCTGACGTGGTGCTGATTTTCTTTCCTTTTAAAAAATAAACAGAAATTAAACTATAATGTATAATTCATTTGAGATCCACGGATGACAAAACGTGTACCACCTACCCAAATAAGCCTTCTTTTTTTTTTTCACCCTCTCTCAAGTCTTTTTTTAACCAATTAGTTTAACTTTTAGATCAAGATCGATGACCGATATTCATTTCATCAGACGACTGAAAGTAAAAGAAATATTTTTACCAAAAAAGACTTGAGTGGTCCCCACAACGATCTACTGTCTTGTGTCGGCCGTTAGTGGTATCGATGCTGACGTGGCCCACTAAATAAGGGAATACCGTTGTGGTCCCTACGGACAACGTGGGATTCGATAAAATTTCAAGCGATGACTCAGTTTTCGCCACGTTGGATTCAGATTTAGATTAGTACAGATAATCATCAATCACNACGTGTACTACCTACCTAAATAAGCCTCTTTTTTTTTTTACCCCTCTCAAAGCTTTTTTAACCAATTAGTTTAACTTTAGATCGCGATCGACGGATGACGAGTCACACATTTCATCAGACGACTGAAAGTAAAAGAAATATTTTTACCAAAAAGACTAGAGCGGTCCCCACAACGATCTACTGTCTTGTGTCGGCCGTTAGTGGTATAGATGCTGACGTGGCCCACTAAAGAAGGGAATACCGTTGTGGTCCCTACGGACAACGTGGGATTCGATAAAATTTCAAGCGATGACTCAGTTTTCGCCACGTTGGATTCAGATTTAGATTAGTACAGATAATCAATCAGTATTAATAATCATCAATCTGGGTTGAAGATTTAATGCTAATTCAAGAAGGTAATTAAAAAAGGAAGTCATATCAAATCCGCCAGATGTAGTAATTCCGGTACGGGGTATTATTGATTTGTTTGATAAAGATTGTTTAAAAAAAATGATGAATGGTCTTTTTCTGATTAATTTCAGGTTAATCCGACAAGGTGACGTGTTCGTGAGGCCAATTCTAGCGGGAGCCACTTGATGCGAACAGTTAAACCAGATTGGTGATACGTTAGTACCCTCGTATTAAGTCTGCGCGCAGATCGGATATCCGGAAAATTTCTGATATTTGTGATTTACTCCGTTTTTACCGGATATTTAATTTTATGATTTGACTAGAGTAGGACCCGCATATATGCGGGATTTTAATAAAATATTTTAAATTCGTAAAAATAAATTGAAACCAAAATCGGATAATTTATAAGGAAACAATAAATTGAAAATAAAATAAATAATTCCAAATATATATATTTTAATATTCTTATATGAATTATATTTAATTCTAATGTCTTATCAATATATAAATATAATTATTTATTATAAAATTTTAACGAATTATTTATCCTACTTTTATCATAAATAAAATCTATATTAAGATACGCGTATATGCAGGTTTATAATAATAAAATATAAAACCCGTTAAAATATTTTTTTTTAAAAAAATATAAAACAAAATCAGATCACTACTGAAAAAATATATGAAAAACATAAAATCTAAATTTAAGAGTTATTTATTTATTTTAATTTTCATTTATTTTTAATGAAAATATTCAAAACACAGAATTTGTTGCGGATCCTAAGCAACATTAACCATACTTCTCATATAGTTCACACAATTTATCAAATATCTTTTTCTGTTCTGCTGCATTAAAAACTTTGGTATGGAATTCGAATCCTTCGAGTATGTTAAGGATCTTCCATTAACTCTTTTCAAGCAAATAAAATATCTCTTTCCCTTCACATTCATCTCCCGTAGATGTTCTCTCTGCTCTCTAGATAAGTTATGCTTCTCAAGACTCGCATCAAAATGATCTTTACATGATTATTGATATCTTTCTCTTCATTGAGCTCATCATCGTCTAATACCATATCATTAGCATCTAGATTTTTTGTTAATTGAAATATATCCTAATTAATCTAATTTACTGTTTTTTTTATTTTTTTTTTTAAATTAAAATAGATCATTTGTTTTATCTTTTTTCTTAAATTGAAATATATTATAGTTAAATTTTTTTGTTAAAATTTATTTTTGTATTTGATCTTTCCTTTTTGTAATTTCTTTTTTCTTTACAAATATTATTTGATTTTTCCTTTTTATTATATTTTTCCTTTTTTGCAGTTCTTTTATTTGATCTTTCCTTTTTTCTTAACAAATATTATTTGATTTATCTTTTTTATTATATTTATCCTTTTTTGCAATTCTTTTTTCTATAAGATAAAATTTGACATGTGTCAAAATCTGATCGATTAACTTGCCACGTGTCGTGATCATATGAATTAGCAATTTTGACGCATCATACTTTATATAATAAGATTGCTCCGAAAAATACGGATATCCGGAAATCCGGATATCCGAAAATTTTACAGATATTTGCGGATATCTGTGGATATTTACGGATATTCAGTTTGATCTTTTTAATACCAAAAAAAATACTGAAAATGCATACATTTATATGTAAAATATGTTTTTAACTAAACTATCAATTAAAATATTATTATAAAAAAATCAAAAATTAACTTATAAATAAAAAAATTCATATAAAATACAAATTTCTTTTTAATTTGTTAAACTTCAGTATTAAAATAACGAATATAAAAATAGAAATTCATAAAAACTTATCTATATATAATAATTATATAATATATATTTAATTATTTATATACTTATACATATATCGGATATCCGTCTCTTAAAATTTTAGTATTTGTGATTTGCTCCGTCTTCAACGGATATTGATTTTTATTATTTGCTTTGCTTCGTATAATTACGGATATCCAGATTTTTTGAATCGAAACAAATAACGGATCGAATCAAATATAACAGATTTTTTTCCCTAGCGCTACCTCGTATCCCTTTTTTGTAATTGGGTTTTTATTGGACTTTATTTATTTCTTATTGGGCTGGAGAGAAATTGTTTTGACTCGTGGCCACATTTTCTCTCTTTGTGGCACTTCTCAAAATGAAGCAAACTTATTATATAATACGGATACGGAAGATATAGATAGGTTAGAAATTTTTTGTGATTGTGAGAATACAAAATTCTTGTGATTATTGTTATTTTTAAAAACCACCATGTATCATTATCAAGTATCAACAGAAGCCTTCTGATTTTGGTGAGCTTCAACTTTAATGAGAAGATTTCTTCTTCTTTTTTTACATCTTTTTGAATACATAAATTATAGTAAAAATAAAAGTCCTTGTATAAAAATTGAAGTTCACAAATCCTTCTTTTTTTTTCTACTCTACTTAAAAATCATATAACCTTCCTCCTACTACACTTGTGTAGTTACTTAGGTTGCAACTCCGTTCGAGATGGGTTTTTCATTTCGCAAACATAAATTTTTGAAAACTCGTTGCAAATACAGAAAAACGTATTTTCTAAAAAATTCAGTTTGGAAAAGCGATAAAAATATTCGTTTCTGTTTTAGAAACACAACGTAAACTTACTTTTATTTTTGGTAATAAGCAAACATTTATAATAATGAGATTAATGATCAATTTGATTATTTAGAGTAAGTTAATAATTAATTTAATTCATTAGAATAAGTTAATAATTAATTTGATTTATTATATGAGATTAATTTTGGTATTATTGAGTTTGTGGACCTTTCTCGATAAAATATAATTAGAAATAGTTTTGGTTGATGGAAATAATGAAAATGATAATAAATTCTAAATCTTTAACTTTAAACGTTATAATTTTTTTTTAGTTAAACTATTTTTTTTTTTGAGCACCCTCTTTAATTTTTTCTTATATATGCAAATGTTATTATATCCCCTTCACGAATTGAGGTTAATAATACATGATCATACACGGAATCAGAAGATTTTGATATCAATGTTGTAAGATCAAGAAATTGACCTCACTCACTAAAGGTGCTGTATCTCAGAGGAGTCTGAAACATCGTCTTTTTCGGATGGTGATCTATATAATTATTTTACCGCATTGGACAACATTGTACAAACAGTTCCTTCTCAAGTGATTGGTAAAGGAAAAGCTCTGGATTATATACTGAAATTTGTTGATTTAAATATTATATTTTTTAATATAATTTAGATGTTTAATGTTTTTAATATATATATATATATATATACTTGTTTCTAAAACTTTTATATTCCTATAATTTTCAGAAATAGTATTTTTACGTTTCGAAAAATTTCGATTCCGCATAACCGTTTCGATTTTCATGCAACCTAAATAATTACATGAGACCGAAAAATCCTATTAACGTTTATTTATAAAGTCTAGTTTGCCAATAGTTTTCTCTTTTTATAACTCAGAAGAGACCACACATGTCTATACCATAAAGCTAGTACCGACACACACACACAAATTGAGTCACGGAGCGGACAATTACAAAAGTCATATATCACCAAATATCTCATCGTTTCTCTCTGACACACACACACACACAAACCTTTGGATCAAAGTGAGAGAAATGGTTTCCGTTGTAAACAGAAGAATAATTGTCCCTTTTCTACTCTTGATCATTGCGGTGTTCTCTTCGTATAAAGCTGATTCGAAATGTGATATCAAAGCAATTTTCAATTTCGGAGACTCAAATTCTGACACAGGAGGATTTTGGGCTGCTTTTCCTGCTCAATCCGGTCCATGGGGAATGACTTATTTCAAGAAACCGGTCGGTCGTGCTTCAGACGGCCGTCTCATCGTTGATTTTTTAGGTAATGAGTACTCTTGAATATTCCATCTTTGTATCTACATTCAAGTAACCGATTCAACGTTTTTGAATGTTTTGCGCAAGATCAAGAATAAATGCGTGTTTTCATATGTTTGTTTGTTAGTATAGAAACAAAAATCCCAATTCATTTTTCTCTACAATTTTGGTTTTATAAATCTGAAGTTTAAAACTATAGCTTCATTTGCATGTGCTATGAAACGGGTCAAAT
The DNA here is from genome assembly GCA_020283515.1 of Alliaria petiolata. Lineage (NCBI taxonomy): Eukaryota > Viridiplantae > Streptophyta > Magnoliopsida > Brassicales > Brassicaceae > Alliaria > Alliaria petiolata. The sequence continues at coordinate 175,315,584 of JAHZTW010000001.1, forward strand.
GATAATGATGATATCACTATAGTACTAAACATAATGTTGAATTAGCGGAATCTCTTGGCATGCCTTTCCTAAGCCCATATTTGCAATCTATTGGATCCGATTTTCGACACGGAGCAAACTTTGCGACGTTAGCATCCACGGTTCTTTTGCCAAACACGTCCTTATTTGTAACCGGAATCAGTCCTTTCTCGCTCGCTATTCAGCTGAACCAGATGAAACATTTCAAAGTTAAAGTCGACGAGTTTCATTCCTCGGACCGACCAGGTATATTCTAAACGATAAATATATAAAACGATGAAAATAACAAAGCAAATAACGTAAAGAGTATGTTACAGGGTTACATATCTTACCGCCTAGCAATGTTTTCGGAAAATCGCTATATACCTTTTATATTGGCCAAAACGATTTCACATCCAATTTGGCTAACATTGGAGTGGATCGTGTAAAAAAGGATCTTCCACACGTTGTAGGCCAAATCGCTGGAACGATTAAGGTACCAACTGCCTACACCAAAACATATTTTTGATGGTTATTAACTGGTTATATCGATTTATATATCTTCTTTTGCTTATACATAGATTTTCTTTTGAATGTAGGAGATCTATGGAATAGGTGGTCGGACATTTTTGGTATTGAATTTAGCACCGGTTGGATGTTACCCGGCGATTTTAACCGGTTACAATCATACCGTTTCGGATTTAGACCAATTTGGATGTCTCATTCCCGTAAACAAAGCCGTCAAATATTACAACGCGTTACTGAAAAAGTCATTATCCGAGACAAGAACCGAACTAAAAAACACTACCATAATATACTTAGACACTCACAAGATATTGCTCGACCTCTTTCAACACCCCAAATCCTACGGTACGTTGTCATAACCTGTTTGGTTTAGTTGGACTTGACCGATTAAAATCTTTTTTTGTGTGTGTGTGGTACTTTGCTTAACCAATTTTTTGTTGTTGTTACACATATGAAAGGTATGAAACATGGTATTAAAGCTTGTTGTGGATACGGTGGACGTCCTTTCAATTTTGACCAGAATGTATATTGCGGCAACACTAAAGTGATCGGAAATTCTTCTGTGACGGCCAAAGCTTGCCGTGATCCGCACAACTACGTGAGTTGGGACGGAATTCACGCTACGGAGGCTGCAAACCACCGCATTTCCATGGCTATTCTCGACGGTTCGATATCAGATCCTCCGTTCACACTCAATAACCTATGTCGGTCTTAATTATGGTATATTAGTTGTTAAAGATTTAAATGTGAATTTTAAACATCCACCAACTAAGCATGTTGTGACAAATAATATTATATAGATAATATATATGTTTTTTTTTTGAACATTAATAATACATATGTTTATGTTTTCAATTGTGTAATATGCTGTACAGATCGATTGTTCTCCTAATCATTTGATCCTCCTTAATTTATTGGAATTGGATTAAGAAAATAGTAAACTAGTGACATTTCTTCGTCACCTTTTTCGTGCGTTACCGGATTTTAAAATCTTTTCAAGTGTACGTGACGATTGATCTTCTATCTTCTTGTGCCGTATTTTATATACATATGGACATTTTTGTGATATTTATTATATATATCCGCTTGGCCGCTAACTAATGTATTAACACTACAGATTATTATATCAAAGTATGTGAGTATATAACATTTCAATTTTGTTTGACTAACCCATGCGTCAATTACTATTCAAATACGAGTTCCATCATTGCTATATAACTTTTTTAATTAAAATGATTTTAAAATATATTTGATATACTACGTAAAGACGGGCAAGTTAGCAGAAATAATTGGCTCGATCCAGCATCTATTATCTACATCTATTTCAAATTGCAAGGTTTTTTCTTACAATTTGTTTTTTCTTCGATTTAGGTCCGGACGCAGATATGTATACCAAAATACCAATATTTACTTGAAATATATATTGCCTTTGTACCCTATCCGTTTGTTCGAATTAATTGTTTTAGGTTTTCAATGTAAAACTAATGATTGGCTCTAACATTTTTAATCAATATAATTAAAGATATATGAAAGACGTTAAATTTGGTATTACAATTAGTTTTTAAAAATATCTGAAAATCTTAAAAGTTAAAACATACATCTTCAAGAAAGGATGGGGGTATGAAATAATTTGGTAAAATTAAACGAACAAGGTCGTATATGTACACCCATAATTGTTACCTTTCACAATCAAACAACCGATATTAAATTATTGGAATTATTAGATGGGTAATTTAAACATTTATGGATTTACCCCTCCCCATAATAAGAATTTAGAGCAAAGGGAGAGTAAAGCCGACGAACAGTTTACTCATGCATACGCTGATAAGCACAACGGGATGAAGTTCAAAAAGAAACAAACTTGGAAAGTTAAAAAAATGAAACTTTGAATGTAACTTACTGTACAGAGCCAGAAGAGAAAGAAACAAAAAAGTTGGGAAGAAACTACAAAAATCAAGGTATATTAGAAGAAGAAGGAAGATCTTCATGATATTCCAAACATGGCTGAGTTCTGACCATCGTCGCCGCCGGCATTCTACTCCGACCAATCCAAATATTTCCAATCGTCTCACTCTTCTCCGACTCTCTCTCCATCCCTCTTAACTTCTTCTTCCACACTAATTTCACCACAACAACAATCACCACCACAACCAAAACCGATATTCCGATCCCGGCTAATGCAGACCACCACCACTTCCTCCGAACCAACTCCGGTTCGGGTTTCGGCTTCTGGTTTAGAACCACAAGCGCGTAATGCCCTCGAGAATTCGTAGTGGCGCATTCGTAATTCCCTGTTGTATTGCTGAAATTCAACAGGCCATTAATATCTCCGAAGGCGACGCATTTGATTCTTCTTCTACTTTGATGATGTTGTGAAACGTAAGGATCGAGTTTGATCAAGATTGGATTGTCTCTCTTGATCGAAAGATTCAGATTTTTGAGATCGTTCGTGTTCGTAGCGTCGTAAGCGGTGAATCCAATAACCGGAGAAACGAAAGAGTAATTATCAGCTAACCGGAAGTAAACCGACGAAGAGTAATCACCGAGACTCTCGTAGACGAAAGCTATTCTCTTAGCGTACGGCGTCGTTTTGACCATCGGAGGAATGCAAACTCCACTAAAGTTGGCTCCTTTTCTCCAGAAGATACTGTTACGGACCGTAACAACCGATGCTTTGATGTCGGAAAGATTCGACGGAAGCGGAACCTCGTATAACGAGCCTGTGTGTCTTCTTGTGTTGGCACGAGCCGCGTACGAACGAATCCGATCGTCCAAATCTCGAGTGCTGATGCAGTGAACCATCGATTGTAGATTAGAGATGACGAAGAAGACGAAGACGAAGACGACGAGACCAAGATTTGCAGTGATTGTAGATCCCATTGCCAGAGAAAACAAAATCAAGAACGACGACGAAGACCCAATTGAGTTTTGGTGATCTTCATCAGAAAGCTAGCTATGATCTTTGGTTAAAGGATATGAATAGAGTTGTGATCCAGATAGATCAGAATCAAAGTGGAAACATGATTGAGATTTGGAAACATGATCGAGATTGAGGTGAGGGAATATAATTAAGCACATATGCACACTCAAAAGGGAGTAAGGGACATATAATAAAATGTAACAGCTGCATGAATATGGATTTGATGAATGTGTATGGTTGATTAAAAAATTAGAAAAAAAAAACCGTACTTAGATATTCAAACTTGAAAGAAAAAAGGGGAGAGAAAGTTGGGTTTGAGCTGTATTAATGGTGGATGTTTTTTTTTTTTTGTTTCTTTTATTTTATTATGCATCAAAAAGAAAAGGTTATTGACCCAAAATATATTGAATTTGGAGTTTTTATTCATTAACTATTTAAAATTATAATGGAGATGATAAAGAAGATGTCGGCTCTCGTTCGTAATATATATATACGTATGACGTAGATCATGCAAGTTTTGGGTTTTACATTTTATTTGTTGATTTAAAAAATTATATCAACAAAAAAAAGAATAGCAGAATTTGCATGTATAAAAAACACAGATAGTAAACTTTTTCATGCCAACTCTTCTTCCTAGATGAACACGTATCTTGAGTCAAATTAATTACAAAAATCCCTACCAAATAAGATTAAATTAAAGTATTAAACTTCAACTATTTTCTTAAATATCAAGAGAAATGGAGTATTGGTTAGTAGTTGAAAGCGCCAGCGAAGTATAAGGGTGGAAGAGCTGTACCATCACTCAATTTTAGTGGGTTTGTTATCTATATATATATATATATATATATATATATTTCTTTTTAGCATAATTCTTTCTAATTTCATTTTAAGATTAGTATTTTAAAGTTCCTTGTTCGAATTCCTCTTTCTGCCTTCGTCTCGTATTATTCTCGTAACTCGTATAAGTATTAGACACAAAAAAAAATCAAAGGTTTGCAAAATTTCCCATGTTTCCTCACCTAAAAAAAATGAAATGTTGTCAAAAAATTAAAAATAAAAAAATGAAACGACAAAACGATAGGCTTTGTGATGGGTCCATATTGTAAATGGGCCTAAAATAGGCCATAAACCCCACAGGATGGTAGGCATTCTATAAACACCACTGAGTTGGATTGCTCAAGATAAGAGCAGCAACCAATAAGAGCATGAGGAACGTCCACGTGTCGCTAGACGGAATCCTGTTTAGTAAAAAGCGCAGCAGGAAAAAAATCGGGGAGTGGAGAGAAAATTAGAGAAGAAGAAGAAGACGAGAGGTGGTAGTAGGCAGAAGAAGAAGACGAAGAAGAAGTTATCGGTTTGCTTCGATGGCGATGACAGTAGCAGCTTCGTCCTCAGTGGCAGTGATGATTCCACGTGTCCCCGCCGTCTCCGCCCGCTGCTCCGCCGTTCCTTACCTTCCTCCGCTTCCTCCTCGCTCTTTTGGCCGATCCTCTTTCACTGTTCCACTGAAGCTAGTTTCAGGTGACCGATTTATTATCCCCAATCTCTCTTTCCGGGTTCGATGGAATCTAGAAATGCCCGAGAAATCATGCGTATTGTCACAGAAAATTGGCCTGAGAAAATGAGAATATTCCGGCCGGGAATTGAATGAAATTCAGCGATGCGGTGGTCCGGTATAGTGGTTAAAATTCAAAATTTAGTTCGATAGACCCGGTTAATAATCTCGGTTTAATAGATCCAGTGTGTTGAATTTCAAAACCGAAATTGGGGGGTTTATTGTTTGATTTCGTGAATATAAACCAAAACATTGGATTCTCCGGTTAAATCGCAGGGAATGGTTTGCAGAAGGTTGAACTGATGAAGACGAGAGCTTCTTCATCAGAAGAGACCTCAACGTCGATTGACACCAGCGAACTCATCACAGACTTGAAGGAAAAGGTAAGAAAGCCTTTTGCTTGCTTGCTTATGATCGAAAAAGAAGAAAAAAAACCGAGTTGCTTGGCTTTGTGTTATGTTTTGATTTTCGTTTTTGATGCAGTGGGATGGTCTTGAGAACAAGTCGACTGTTCTTATCTATGGAGGAGGAGCCATTGTTGCTGTTTGGTTATCTTCCATTGTTGTTGGTGCCATAAACACTGTTCCCCTGGTAACAATCTTAAGAAAGAAACTCCTTTTTAGATATCAGAGAAAATGGAAATGGGTTTGAATTGAAATGATGTTTGTTTGTTTTGACTATATAGCTTCCTAAAGTTATGGAACTTGTCGGTCTCGGGTACACAGGATGGTTCGTCTACAGATACCTTCTCTTCAAGGTAAAAGAAACCGCTACAAATTCTTAGGATTGATATTATAAAGCTTCAATGATCTGACATGAATCAAAATCTCTGTTCAATCTTCTTTCAGTCAAGCAGAAAGGAATTGGCTGAGGATATTGATTCCTTGAAGAAGAAGATCGCAGGGACCGAATAGATTCATTAAAAAGAAAACAGCTTTATTTCCTGTAATATGATTATTATACTCTGTTTCAACAATGTATCTTTTGCAGTCCGAAACTATTATCTTTAGATCCACGGGCATTGAAACCAATTCGTTTCAGGAAACGCACATACTGTGCAAAATTGACCCAAATTCTACAGACGAAGATGGTCAAAACATGCATGAAAAAGGCTATATACATCATATGCAGCAAGTGTAGATATCATGGTTGCTTCAGACGCACACAACCTAAGTATTTGTGGTTAAACTAATACTAACCTAAGAAAGAAAAAAAGGCTGCAATTAACAAAGTCAAAAGATATGGTTGGTTCTAGAGACGGATGGTGAGCTCGGCTCGGAGATGAAGAACGTCATTGATGAAGTAGGGACAATCCTTAGCAATGAAACTATCCCATGATGTCGAAAGCAAGTTCCTGTAACCAACCGAATTACCTCCAGTGAACTTATGGTTTCCTTTTAATTTGAAGCCAAACTCATCCGTTGGCTTCGACCTCGCTGCAAACTCGTAGTCCGCAGTCACATTCACACTCGCAGACCCTTGCATCCCAAGAAACAATCCGAAACAGTGAAGCACATTTAGCTGGTTGCACTGAGCCCAGAGAAAGAACACTTGTCCTCCGAGGTGAAACGACTGAGAATACACCCGACTTGATGGATAAAGGGCCTCGCATTCTTTACGTTTCAAGTCCAAGTAAACGATGCATTGTTGGCGAGGAGCCTCGAATTTCACAATCTTGATGGGTCTGTAATTGTAGGCTCGTTCGAAGAACCGGTGGTTAAACGAGGTGGTTTGTTCAGTGGCTGAACTGTGTCGATGGGGCAATGATTCCAGCTTGTAGAAGAGAGCCTGAAGGACTACTTTCGAAGCGACAGTAGGTTTGAAGTCCTCTGAGGTCAAGATTTTCTTGAGCATGCGACATGACATGTGAGGGAAACGGATGAAGGGAGCGAGATGAGTACCGCTGATCTCTTGGCGTTCTTCTACAGCTGAGTAATGTGATTTTAGCCATTTCAAGACAACTTCGTATAGAATGTCTTCGGAGTCAACCATTAGTTCGTCACTCGCTAGTATAGTCTTTATACCTACTAAAGGTAAATCCATCACCTCCTCTATAAGAAACCTATCAGGACGTGAGAATGCATTTTTTAGAAAAAAAAAAACAAATACTGTATGCTTTGAAAGTTTGAGAGGATAAAAAAAAAAGGCATACATCTTGTAGCGCGAGGTGAGGAATTGCCTTGCGGCATTTGTCAGAGGCTTGACGGAATCAGACATGAGCAGAGTCGAAGGAAGATCAAGAAGAAGCAATGCAGAGTCTAATGTCATTGGCATGTTTAGCAACAAACGGCTGCAATGCTTCATACAGGAAGCAGCCTCAAACTTGTCGGCGGCCATTAGAACATCGAGCAAAGCAGGGGTCGTCGTGACTGTCAGTGAATTGCTATACATGAACTTCAAGAGCTCCATTACTGCAGCTTCCTCTGCGAAACAAATTTGAAAACCCACAATTACTTTCTGCAATTACTTTCACCAGAAAGATAAGTAATCAAATTTAAAGTATTCAAAGTTTAGAGAATTGAAGTACCAGAAGCATCTATTTTCAAGGTCAGATGTTTTTGCTGCGACTCAAGTATTCCATTGGAGAATAGCTGTGAGAGAAAACAGAAATGAGAAAGAATTGTGAAAAGAAAAGAAAAGCGTAGATTGCCTAATTATTATAATACCTTGTAGAAAAATTTGCTTTTGGATGCTAATTTCAGAGAGTTTATATGTAATTCTTTAACTCTAGGAAGGGAAGGATTAATGTCATTCTCATCTTCACCACCTGCAACTGCAAACACCAATTAATGGTTCCCTATTGAATCTTCAGATATGTCGCAAGAACTAAATCGCGTGCAAGGATATGTACCTGGTTCCGATTCTTGTTTAGTACTCGTTACCATTGTTGCTTCTCCATGTTTGTTGTCGTTAATATTCTCAGAGTTCCTCTCACATGAGTTCTTGTTTAAGCCAGACTCCACTTGACATGCAGCAAGATCCAACTCTGAAAAATCATATCCCAAAGTTCTATCAAAATATCACACTTTAAAAACATACCCTTCACGAGAATTGCTATCAAGAACAAGAACAAAACAACCAAATCATTTTCCCAATTTCAAAGAGCAAACGAAATCGTAATGGGATGAAAGGACAAAAGAAGACAAACCGTGGTGGGTCTCATTCTGGGAATCTTCTTCTCTCCTGCGTTTGCGATCTCTAACCAAATCGACGATACTCGAACAACGAACCTCGCCGTCGCCGCCACGAGTGATCTCGATCCGAAGAAGACGGTCGGAGAAACTAACGCTGTTGAAAGCGAACCCAAAATCGACGTCGGAATCCGAATCCATAGCCATCTTTTAACTAATCTTGAAAACGCCCACAAGAGTTGGAGCGGATGATGATCTTTGGAAGGGCTTTAACAGATTTATCGAAGGGGGTTTATAACGATTCAATTTAAAAGCAAAGCTCTCTCTCATTGGCTGCAACGGAAACCATTCAACGTTCCCTTCCCTTACCTCACGCGCTCTACATATATTATATACACTCACACGTCCTCTAATTTAATCATTAATGTCTATAGATGATCATTACATATGTTTTGACAGTATTATATATTAAAGAAAAAAATGACTGTGACTAACTTATGTACGAGAATTAAACATACATTTTTTTATTCAAATTTCCGTTTTGTAATTTTGAAAATAAAATGTATTATTATATCAAGAATGGTTCCTTACTATTTACTAAATTTATAGAATTTGTATTCTAAATATTATAAAAAATGTATACACAAAGTTTTAGCTTCCATGAGTTTTTATGAAGTTACTCTAGACTTTAAACAGAATTTGGGATACATTATGAATTAATAAAAGATAATTCACATCGTTAAAAGTCTGAATATCGATCAAAGTTGAATAAAACATCACCTTAGCGACTAAAATCCAAAAATTGTTTCAAATTAGGAGAAACAATATTTAATTTAGAATCAGAACTTGGTAAAACAATATAAGGTCTTACTAAAATATGGAAACTTAATTATAATCTTATATGGTTGTGAATTTTATATTTTCCAAAATTATATCATGAGTTTTAAAAACATTTACTGAATATAGAAAGTTAATTATAATTTTATGAGGTTGTGAATTTTACATTTTCCGTCGTGAATTGATGAAGACGAGAGCTTCTTCATCAGAAGGGACCTCAACGTCCATTGACACCAACGAACTCATCACAGACTTGAAGGAAAAGGTAAGAAAGCCATTGCTTAAGAAAGAAAAAAACCCGAGTTGCTTGGCTTTATGTGTTATGTTTTGATTCTGGTTTTTGGTGCAGTGGGATGGTCTTGAGAACAAGTCGACTGTTCTTATCTATGGAGGAGGAGCCATTGTTGCTGTTTGGATATCTTCCATTGTTGTTGACTTGTTGGTGCCATCAACTCTGTTCCTCTGATATCTAAAAAGGAGTTTCTTTCTTAAGATTGTTACCAGAGTATATAGCTTCCTAAAGTTATGGAACTTGTCGGTGTCGGGTACACAGGATGGTTCGTCTACAGATACCTTCTCTTCATGGTAAAAGAAGAGAAGGTATACTCTGTTTCAACAATGTATCTTTTGCAGTCTGAGACTGAAACTATTATCTTTAGATCCACGGGCATTGAAACCAATTCGTTTCAGGAAACGCACATACTGCAAAATTGACCCATATTCTACAGACGAAGATGGTCAAAACATGCATGGAAAAGGCTATATTGTACATCATATGCAGCAAGTGTAGATATCATGGTTGCTTCAGACGCACACAACCTAAGTACTTGTGGTTAAACCAATACTAACCTAAGAAAAAGAAAGAAAGGCTGCAGTTAACAAAAGGTACGGTTGGTTCTAGGGACGGATGGTGAGCTCCGCTCGGAGATGAAGAGCGTCATTGATGAAGTAGGGACAATCCTCAGCAATGAAACTATCCCATGATGTCGAAAACAAGTTCCTGTAACCAACAGATTTACCTCCAGTGAACTTATAGTTTCCTTTGTATTTAAAGGCAAACTCATCTGTTGGCTTCGACCTCGCTGAAAACTCGTAGTCCACAGTTAGACTCGCCGACCCTTTTTCTTGCATCCCAAGAAACAATCCAAAACAAGGAAACAGATTTAGCTGGTCCATGTTGCAATGAGCAGAGAGAAAGAACCCTTGTCCTCCTAAGTGAAACGACTGAGAATACATCCGACCTGATGGATAAAGTGCAACGCATTCTTAGCGTTTCAAGTCCAAGTAGACGATGCATTGAGGGCGAGGAACCTCGAATTCCACAATTTTGATGGGTCTGTATTTGTAGGCTCGTTCAAAAAACCGGTGGTTAAGAGAGGTTGGTTGATCAGTGGCTGAACTGAGTCGATGGGGCAGTGATTCAAGCTTGTAGAAGAGAGCTTCAAGGACTACTTTCGATGCGACATTAGGTTTGAAGTCCTCAGAGGTCAAGATTTTCTTGAGCCTGCGACATGACATGTGAGGGAAACGGATGAAGCGAGCGAGATGAGTACCGATGATCTCTTGGCGTTCTTCTACAGCTGAGTAATGTAATTTTAACCATTTCAAGACAACTTCGTATACAATGTCTTCAGACGCAACCATTAGATCGTTACTCGCTAGTATTGTCTTCATACCTAGTAACGGTAAAGCCATCACCTCATCTAGTGGAAGCCTACCAGAACGTGAGAATGCATTTTTTTTATAAGAAAAAAACAAACAAAAAGAAAAGTATGCTTTGAAAGTTTGAGAAGATGAAAAAAAGGCGTAAATACTTGGATATATCCTTGTAGCGCGAGGTGACGAGTTGCCTTGCGGCATTTGTTAGAGGCTTTACGGAATCAGCCATCAGCAGAGTCGAAGGAAGATCAAGAAGAAGCAATGCAAAGTCTAATGTCATAGGCATATTTAGCAACAAACGGCTGCAATGCTTCATACACGAAGCAACCTCAAACTTGTCGGCTGCCATTAGAACATCGAGCAAAGCAGGGGTCGTCGNCCCCCCCCCCCCCCCCCCAATTACTTTCACCAGAAAGATAAGTAATCAAATTTAAAGTATTCAAATTTAGAGAATTGCAATACCAGAAGCGTCTATTCTCAAGCTCAGATGTTTTTGCTCCGACTCAAGCATTCCATTGGAGAATAGCTGTGAGAAAACAGAAATGAGAATGAATGATTAAACTTGATATCTCAATAGCAATGTATAAAATAATTCTCAAATAATTATTATACCTTGTAGAAAAATGGGCTTTTGGCTGCCAATATCGGAGAGCTTATATGTAATTCTTTCACTCGAAGAAGTGAAGGATTAGTCTTCATCCCCGAGTAATGATGATACTCACTCTCATCTTCACCACCTGCAATTGCAAACACACCAATGGTTCTCTATTGAATCTTCATATTTGTCGAAAGAGCCTAAATCACAAGGATGCATAGATACCTGATTCGGATTCTTGTTTAGTCGTTACCATTGTTGCTTCTCCATGTTTGTTGTTGTTGTTTTCATACTTGCTTTCACATGAGTTCTTGTTTAAGCCAGACGACTCCACTTGACATGTAGCAAGATCCAACTCTGAAAAATCAATATCCCAAGTTCTATCAAAACATGATATGATCACACTAATTAAATCACAGGCGGCGTTAGAAACATACAATTTATTTACGGTTTTGCCACTAAACTTTTTTTTTTTTTTTTGCCAATTTTGACCCCCAAAAAATAGCATAAAGCTGAGTAATTTAGGAAAAAGAAGACAAACCGTGGGTCTCATTCTGGGCATCTTCTCTCCTGCGTTTGCGATCTCTAACCCAATCGACGATACTCGAACAACAAACCTCGCCGTCGCCGCCGCCACGAGTGATCTCTATCCGAAGAAGACGGTCGGAGAAATTAGCGTTGTTGAAAGCGAACCCAAAATCGCCGTCGGAATCCGAATCCTTACCCATCCTTGGTTAATTTTGTTGGCTAAATTCAATTAGAAGAGTTCAATTTTGATAAACCCGAAGAGTTGGAGCGGATCTGTGGAAGGGTTTGCAAATTTATAAGTGATAACGATTCAATTTTAAAGGAAAGCTCATTGGCTGTAACGGAACCATTCAACGTTTCCTTCTCTGGCGCGCCCACCTCACGCGCTCTGCATATATATATATACACCCACACGTCATCTCATTAATGTCTATAGATAATCATTTAATATATATATACTAGTAAATGCCATTTCACCTAAACAATTACAGATAACAATTACTGTGACTAGTATTCTTTTACCAAAATTAACATATTCTATCTAATAAACTTATGTACGAGAATTAATTCGCACATTTTTATTCAACTTTCGGTTCTGAAATTTTGAAAATAAAAGGTATTTTTTATATCCAGAATGGTTCCTTAGTAAATGTTTGTTTTAGAATTTTGAATAATTGAATTGGTATATTGCCAATTCTTTAGTCAATATTCATTTGAATTTATTATTTGCTTAAGAGGGGAAGATGGGTAAAAAGACATTCACCTTTGACAAAAATATTAAAAAAAATCCTGACCTATTTTTATGGGTAGTTAATTAAATCCTGAGTTTTTAATAAAAAAGATAAAATGATCTAAAATCAATATATTTGTTTATTAAAACAGAAAAATATTAAATCTTATTTTCTATTTGGATTAAATTTTTTTTTTTTAATCTATAACGCAATTCCATATATTATCTACCATTTTTTATTTTTTAGAATTTGTATTCTAAATATTTCAAAAAATATATAAACAAAGTTTTAACTTCCATGAGTTTTTATGAAGTTACTCTAGATTTTTCAAAAAACAATCGGGATAATTTATGAATTAATAAAATTCATATCGTAAAAAGCTTGAATATTGATCAAACTTGCATAAAACATCATTTTAGCAGAAACTAAAATCCGAGATTGTTCGAATTATGGAAATAAATATTTAACCGAGAATAAAACTTGGTAAAACAATATACCGTCTTACTAAAATATGAAAATTTAATTATATTCTTATAAGGCTACGGATTTTACCTTTTCTGAAACTAAATCATAAATTTAAGTGAATCGGATCATGTTAGACGCTAAAATGATTTTTATGAAAATTTTGAAAACACTTATTGAAATATAAAAATTAATTATAATCTTATAAGGTTGTGAATTTTACCTTTTCCGAAATTAGACCATGAATTTAAGTTGATCGGATCATGTTAGTCGCTAAATCGAAAAACTTATGCAAAATTTTGAAAACACTTACTGAAATATAGAAAGTTAATTATATAAGGTTGTGAATTTTATCTTTTCCAAAAATAGATCATGAATTTAACTGTAGCAGATCATGTTAGTCGATAAAATGATATTTATGCAAATTTTGAAAACATTTAATGAAACATAGAAAGTTAGTTATAATCTTATAAAGTTGTAATTTTTTGTTTTTTCAAAAATAGATCATGAATTTGAGTGGATCAGATCATTTTAGTCGTTAAAATGATATTTATGCAAATTTCAAAACATTTACTGAAATATAGAAAGTATAAAGTTAATTATAATCTTATAAGGTTGTAAATTTACATTTTCCAAAATTATATTATGAATTTAAGTGGATCCGTTTTTTTAAGAAAAGAATCGGATTATGTTAGTCGCTAAAATGATATTTATGCAAAATTTTGAAAACACTTACTGAAATAAAGAAAGTTAATTCTAATCTTATAAGGTTGTAAATTTAACTTTTCTAAAATTAGATATGAATTTAAGTTGATCGGATCATTTTAGTCGCTAAAAGGATATTTATGCAAAAATTGAAAACATTTAATGAAATATATAAAGTTAATTTTTATCTTATAAGGTTGTGAATTTTACTTTCCAAAATTAGATTTTGAATATAAGTGGATCGGATCATTTTAATCGTTAAATTGATATTTATTCAAATTTTAAAAATATTTACTAAAATATAGAAAGTTAATTATAATCTTATAAAGTTGTGAATTTTATCTTTTTTGAAATTAGATCATGAATTTAAGTGGATCGGATCATGTTAGTCGCTAAAATGAAACTAATGCAAAATTTTGAAAAATATAGAAAGTTAATTATAATCTTATAAGGATGTGAATTTTACTTTTTTCAGAAATTAGATCATGAATTTAAGTGGATCGGATTATGTTAGTCGATAAATTATATTTAGGCAAATTTTGAAAACATTTAATGAAATATAGAAAGTTAATTATAATCTTATAAAGTTGTAAATTTTTCTTTTTCCAAAAATAGATCATGAATTTAAGTGGATCGGATCATTTTAGTCGTTAAAATGATATTTATGCAAATTTCAAAATATTTACTGAAATATAGAAAGTAAAAAAAATAATTATAATCTTATAAGGTTGTGAATTTACATTTTCCAAAATTATATCATGAATTTAAGTGGATCCGTTTTTTTTTTTTGAAAAGAATCGGATTATGTTAGTCGCTAAAATGATATTTATGGAAAATTTTGAAAATACTTACTGAAATATAGAAATTTAATTATAATCTTATAAGGTTGTGAATTTTATCTTTTCTAAAATTAGATAATGAATTTAAGTGGATTGGATCATTTTTGTCGCTAAAATGATATTTATGCAAAAATTGAAAACATTTAATGAAATATGGAAAGTTAATTTTTATCTTATAAGGTTGTGAATTTTACTTTCCAAAATTAGATCTTGAATATAAGTGGATCGGATCATTTTAGTCGTTAAATTGATATTTATGCATATTTTAAAAATATTTATTGATATATAGAAAGTTAATTATAATCTTCTAAAGTTGTGAATTTTATCTTTTCTGAAATTAGATCATAAATTTAAGTGGATCGGATCATGTTAGTCGCTAAAATGAAACTAATGCAAAATTTTGAAAAAATATAGAAAATTAATTATAATCTTATAATGATGTGAATTTTACTTTTTCCGAAATTAGATCATGAATTTAAGTGGATCGAATCATGTTAGTCGATAAAATTATATTTAGGCAAATTTTGAAAACATTTAGTGGAATATAGAAGGTTAAGTATAATCTTATAACGTTGTGAATTTTACTTTTTCTAAAATTAGATCATGAGTTTAAGTGGATCGAATTATGTTAGTCTCTAAAATAAAATTTATGCAAAATTTTGAAAACACTGACTAAATATAGAAAGTTAATTATAATCTTATAAGGTTGTAAATTTTACCTTTTTCCAAAATTAGATCATGAATTTAAGTGGATCGGATCATGTCAGTCGATAAAATGATATTTACGCAAATTTTGAAAACATTTACTCGAATATAGAAAGTTAAGTATAATCTTATAAAGTTGTATATTTTCCAAAATTAGATCATGAGTTTAAGTGGATCGAACCATGTTAGTCGCTAAAATGAAATTTATGCAAAATTTTGAAAACACTTACCGAAATATAGAAAGTTAGTTATAATTTTATAAGGTTGTGAATTTTACTTTTCTAAATTAGATCATGAATTTAAGTGGATCGGATCATGTTAGTCGATAAAATAATATTTATAAAAATTTTGAAAACACTTTACTGAAATATAAAAAGTTAATTGCTGTAAAAAAAAATATATATATATATAAAGTTAATTATAATCGTATAAGGTTGTGAAATGAAAATCATGAATTTAAGTGTATAAGATTATGCTAGTCGATAAAATGATATTTATGTAATTTTTTAAAACATTCAGAGACTAACCATTTTTAGGATATGATTTTATAAACCGTCTTTAAAAACTCTATAAATAGAAAGAGAGAGGCTCTTTCGGACAACAAACACTCTAATGATATAATACCACTTGGAAATAAAACCGTAATTAATACAACAATCAATAAATATTAGAGAGAGAGATCGTCGTCGCGAGGTAAGAAGATGCTGGAGACGAAGTCTTGGAATCGAGAAGAGTAGATCTTAGGATGGACGGTGGAGATTGAGTTTGAGTTATGTTGGATGGTTTTGTAACAATGTTCTATGCGTTTCTTCATACCATAGTCTTGAAATGTGTCTACGATCCCTAAATACAAAACCACATCGTACCATTCCTCCTCTTCTCCCGCTGCTCTATTCACTCGCCGTGCTCTCGCCGGAATCTTCATACCAAAATTGGTACTTGAGCTGCATCAGAAAAAAAAAAATGATTATTTACCCAAAATTAGGTTAAAATAAATAAATAAATAAAATCGATATGAAGTTTATGGTTTCTGGTTTCTTTACCAGTTGACAAAGAGGTCAGTGAGTGTTGCTAATTTGCTTTTTCTGTTTATCAGATTTGTTTCTGATCTGTTTATCAGATTTGTTTCTGAGCTTGTGCTATTGCTTGTCATCAGGCTTGTCATTGAGTTTTCGCTTTCGACTGAATCTGTTGAGAATCATAGAAATGTTTTTTTTCCCCCCTAATTAAGTACTTTGATTAGACCATATATACATTGCGTGTTGCAAAAGATTTTACCTCTATTGGGAGAGCATGAGTACATTGTTGCACAGGATCTATCTGGAGAATTTAAAGCTGTTTTCATTGACTTTGCGCTATCGCTTTTCAATGAGCCTGCAAAATTAATCGATAGACATAAAATATGTTGTAGTTGCCAAAAAAAACATAAAACAGAGATAGAAGAATGTTGGTGAAGGTTTTTTACATGGAGGTGTGAAGCTACCGTAAACCGGGTTTACTCCATCAAGTGAATCTGTTAAGAGTGATTTATAATGATCAGATAAATTCGACATCAATACAAAACACTTTCGCTAGCAAAAAAAACAGAGAAAAATAGGAAACGTTATATATCACCTTGACAGGACTCCTTTACTTGTAAACCAACCAATAAGCTGTAATCCATTATACCCTCTTCTTCCAAAAGCTCACAATCTAGCTTCGTTTGCCTGTAATGACATGACACTCTGTGTTTGAGAATTTGAATCATAAATTGGTTATTAATTAGAACATTTAAAGATGGTACAGAGAGAAAGAGATCATACTTGATGATGCGTTGTCTAGCCAATGGATCAACGTAGAAACAGAAATCGAGATCTATATCCTTCAATACAGTGTTGTTTCTCAGTTCAATTTTCTTGTTGGATCGGCCTTTCGGAGAACCTTTTAGGTCATAGAGTCTGTTCATAAAGACCGTCGAATGTAGCATGTTTGACATCACAGCAAAATATGTCTGTATATGCACACAAAGAAACAAACACAATAACTTTGTTTAAGTAACTAATGGCTCTAAACTCTAGTCATAACAAAAAAACATTCACATCATATAGAGATTGATATAATAGTCCTTTACCTTAACACCTCCAATAGGCTTGACAACATGAGCACCATAAATCCTTGTGAATAGTGATGATCTGTGATTATGAATATGTCGGTAGTATCCGGGAAGCATCTCTAGTACCACCTAGAAATCACAGGATTTTTTTAATATATAAAAAGACTCGCATATATATTAAGATGTCTTGGTTGAGTTACCTTAATCTCGGATTTTCGAAGAATCTTGATGAGAAAACGGTCATCAGTGGATATATGAAACACATTCCCAATTTTCCCAGAAGAAAGCTTCTTTAGAGTCTCATCATTGCAAATGGAATGCATGTAATCATCATGATCAATATTCTCAAGTTCTTGTATCAGTCTACACGGTTTTTAAAAAAAAAAAAAAAACATAACATATTAAAAAAACAAAAAACCAATCCTTTACCATTAATCAAACCAGAAACATTAACAACATTACCTGAAACCCAACGGAGAATAATCCTTCCAATCAAATTCAGTAATTGTACCAGGTGGCAAGTGTTTAATATGCTTTGAAGAGTATCGAATTCGATTTTCCTCTGTGCCTCTAACCTCCACCGCTGATATCTCCCTCGTAAACTTTGCCATATGTTATATAGCAACACGAAATCAAAACCCAATAAACCTTTTGGTGCTCGAAATGGGAGGAGATTTTACCTGCTTTTTACGAGTTGCACAACTTGTGATAAGGAGAGGGCACACAAACAGAGAGAAGAAGATGAAGAAGACGAAAAGAGGGAGAGAGTGAATTATTGTTTCAAAAGAAAAATTCCCAAGATTTTTATAAAAAGAGGATTTTGTTTTTTCTGGTAGGACGAATCGATGGTTTTAATTAACTAATCTGGCTGTTGAGACAACAGTTATTATCTCCTCAACTCCAAAAACGAATTCCCGCGTTTTGTTTCACTCTTGTATCGTCGTTTTATGACCATAGTTTATACAACATTCTTTGTGATATGATGAGAAAATTAATATGACAACAAAAATGATTTTATTTTTCTTCTTAATTCATATCAAAATGAATTTTCAAGTGTTCCTAAGAAGAAAAAATGATTTTTTAAGTGCTCACAAAAAAATGAATTTTATGTTTTTCAGCAATGAAATAAAATTGCAAACTAAGAGAGAGAGAGAGAGAGAGAGAGTTCGTTAGACGCATAACCGTCAGAACTGCCTAAACGACGGCGTAAAAGGTTGAGTGAGATAAGAACCGTTGATAGAGAGGTGCAGGTGGCGAAGATCTGCGGTTTATAAGAAACCAAAAGACATCTGAACCGTGGGAATCGGATAACAGATCTCAGCCGTCCATCATTTCTCTTCCTCGTAACATACCCGACGATTTCATCAAGAAACAGCACATCAATCCTCCGCCGTCCGATGACGATCGCACGTGACTCTTTCCCGCCAAACTTCGAATTGCGTTCCAGTCTCTCAGAGGAGACGGCAGGGGAGAAGACGCCGTCGAGTCCGTACCGTCGTCGGAGAAATTTACAGATCCGGTTAACGAGTTCTCCTTCGAACTCCCGGCGTCATCAGCAAGGCCGTTCTCCGACGAACTGACCGCAGATCTCGACTTTCTCATCCTTCGAATCCGACGGCTCTCCGCCACTTTTTCTTGGACGGACTTGAAGAAATCAGCCGGGAGCTCGGAAGCGTCGATCACCATGGCCGCGATGTTCAGAACGCCATGGAACTTTCCGGAAGGGCGACGGATCTGAAGCGCGACGAGAGACGGAACCTTCACGGCGGCGGTTGGGAGGAAGTTACTCACGAGGAGGCGTACGGTTCCGATCAGATGATCTCGCACATAACCAACAGCATAGATCTCGATGGAAACGCCAGAAGTTTCGCTAGAGAGGAAATCCGAAGAAACCTGGAAAACGAATTTGTCGTTCCAAATCGGATTCTCAGCGCCGATCCGATCGATCCGAGTCCGGAGCTTGTTGGAGGAATTAACCCAGACAGATGCGTAAGTCTGCAATCGCCGGAGCTTTCCCGTCGGTTCTTTGAGTCCTTGCGCCGAGATGAGATTGATCTCGAGAACGTGCGACTCCGCCTTCTCACTGTTTCCAGCTTCCATCGCTCTCTTACTTCGTCTTTTACAATGAAGCTCACCGCCGGAGAGTTAAAGCCGGAGAGTCCTTGCGCCGGAGAGTTAAAGCCGTCGGTTAAAACTAAGAGAGATTCGAGCGAGAGAGAGAGAGAGAGAGAGAGAATGATTGAGACTTGAGACCTTTTATACAGTAACCATTCCAAAAAACAATGAATGAAACAAATCTTATGGACCTAGAAAAAATGAAAAAACAAAAAAAAAGGCACAATTTTAATCTGTTTTCTTTTAAGCGTCTCCGTTTAACAAAGTGGAGTTTCCGGTATCAGTTCCGTTTTCTGGTGACGGTTTTACATATTTTCCGATTACTTTCTGGCGACCATTTCTACTTCTCATTCTATTCAGCTTATCTTTACTTCTCTTCTTCTTCTCCTCTTTCTCTACATTCTTCCTTTGCCTATCTTTCTCTAATGAACCTCGCCACACGATCTCACCAGTCCATGGCCATAGCCAGTGACCCACACGACGGTCTGAGTCTGCTTCCTCTGCAAGATCCTCGTCCATTGTTTTCAGAGTTGTGTAATCGAACCACTTCACCCACATTTGCCCTCTCCTGTTACTCTGTTTGTGTTGCTCCTGCATCAAACCAGTCCCAGGATCTACGTAGACAATGCGCCTCGCGCTGTGGTAAGCCCATACGTTCACCAGAAGCTCTAGTAACCGTGAATAGCAATGCTTGTCCTGTGAGAAATTTGAACACATTGCTCAAATCCCAAACCCAAATGCATTATCTGTTCTTTGGAAGAAGAGGGAATGAGTTGCTTACTTTAGTTACGCTCAAATAGCAACGGTTTGTTCGATGATGCTCTTCATATATCTGTGCATCCAAAGAATCCACGAACATCCTATAAACAAGAAAGAAACCCTCTCTAAGTACCCTTTTAAACAATGAGGCTCAGATTGAGACAATCACTGAGTAATAGCAAGCAAGCACCTTGAGAACATGACAAACTCCAAGAAGGATCTTGTTGGCAATGCCCAGCTCTGCATCACAGACCATGTATCCCCATCATCTGGCATTGGTGGCAATGAGTCCAAATTCTTGATACCGTACATTTTCTTCAAAGTTTCGTTGTAAGCAAACCTTGATCAACCCCCATAAATTGCAAAAAAGTCAGGTAAATGAACCAAAAGTCTCACAACATTGTTATAAAACTATAATTTTAAGAAATCTGTAGTGTCTTACCTGCAATTCCCAGCATTTATGGCATCACAGAACGACCAAAAGGGTTTCTGAAGAGGATTTCTTGGATCTTTGTCCATGCGAACCCAAAAATATAAGGCGTCTCCGTGTTTCCGTGTTTGTATAGCATTAAGTAATGCGTTCTCAGCAATCTTGGATAGAGATTCCTGTTCAAGGGTCCCAAATTACATCACAAGTAGATATTATTACTACTGGACACAGTAATAATATTATAGCAATGATGAAGGATTTTTTAAGCAAAAAAAAATCTGCACCTTCCTGGCAGTCGCTCTCCAGGACTGAAACCCAATCCATGAGTTTTTGTGCAAACGGTCAATCTTGTTTGAAATTGCAAAAAATGCTCCAAAGTCACCAAGAGCATCGCGATAGTACGGATTGTTGAAAAGCGGAAGACGTGATGATGCATCGATATCATCCATCCTAGGTCTCCGTCCTTTGACTGACTGCAATATGATGCATTTCACATCAGTTTAGAAAAAAAATTCCCTCTTTTGGACCATTGCGAAAACAATATACTGCACATGGGAACTCACCAGGCCGACCCCACGATAGAGGGGATATTGATGTAGAAACGACCAGGTTCCTTCACCAAAATACGGTTCATATATGCATAAAGGTTGACCGGTTCTTAGCAGCTCCCCTTCGTCCCTCTCATGTAGATCATTCTTACTTCGGTCTGCCCTTTTGGCGCTTTTATATACTTCCTCCCACGTCCCACGATACTGCAAGGCTCTGCCTTTCAGCTGCATAGCAACACCAAAATAAAATCAAATTGACACGTAGGAAATGGAGATGAGAATGTCATTTCAAAAACACTCGCATCGGAAATGCTTACCTCCTCGTCATCTCGTCTTTTTTTACTATTAATCATTTGAAGAGATCTCTCTTCTTCCCATATCTCATATACAAATGAATCATCATTAACAACCCCAAATCTCAGAGTTTCTCCTGTGGTATGATTCCAATGTCCCTCAACCTTCGCTATGAACTCATAGCTTCTTGCTGTTCTATTATTAGGTGATGTATCAAGAAAAGCTTCAAACAGATGCCAACTCCACTCTTCTCTCAGTTTTGGAGGAACTTTTTGTACATCCTTAGGAGAATCAACTTCCGATGAAAATTTGAGAATATTCTCTAGTAGAGCCGCATAACCTGCTATGGTTTCCTGAGCCATCATATTCTTAACAGTTGTTTTCCCCATCAAAGCAATATTCTGAGCCAACGGAGATATTTTCCCTTCTGATATCACTTCAAGCACAATCTGCGAGAGGACCTTAAGATTCTTCTTGGGGAAAAGATACCCGGTAACCCTGTCATCGACCTATTTAATATTCGCCAATACAGTCAGTAAGCAGCCAAATGAACAGAGAACATGCCACAACACATCTCCATGGAGAAAACAAGCAAAGGAAAAAAGAACAATACATGTTTTCTAATATTGAAGAGGTCTGGTGCAACTATTGGTTTTCCCAACGCCATGGCCTTCATCAAAATTTCTGGAAAAGATTGCTCCTCGAGAAATGATCCGTATAAAACAAGATCAGAAATTTCAAGTATCTTATCAACATTCCCCGCGATGCTTACATGCTTCACAGCATCTTTTGGATATGTTAAGTTCTGAGAAATTGTCTAAGAAGTTCAAAACAAACCAAGGAACAAGGTTAGTGATTTTGTAATCTCTCTCTTCAAAAGCTACAAACCATTTAACCAATAGAAAAGCAGACCTTGTTATACCTCAATAGCTACGCTGTAGTTGGAAGCTGTCTCTCCACCTAAAACTATGATCTTGAGATGGGAATTATAACTTTCACTGTCATAGCCTGAAAATAACGGCCGTAGAGCTTGCAGAAGTAGAGCATGTTCCAGCCATTGACCTTTGTACAAGAACTGACTTCCCACAATGGAAATGACCATGTCATCCTTCCGTGGAAAGTCCAGATTCTTTGCTTTCCATGTTTCTTCAGGAGATCCGGGAATCACATAAAAGTTGCCAACATCAAACTCGGAATAGAGAATCTGCGTGAATCAAATTAAGTCAAATAAAATAATTCTCCAAAGCTACTCAAAACCGATTTTAAAGCAGAAACAAAAAGAATATTTTTGGTGGTTGCACTCTAATCATAAGATATTACCGGAAAGAGATAATTGTGGAAGACTACGACCGATGCCCGGCTGAAAATCTTTTTCCAATCCGCGAGGAGTTCGGTCTGCCCTGTTGAGTTGTACTGTCTAGACCGAACAGCGAGAGTTTCTTCATTGATGACCCAAACAAGCGGCAAAGATTTGAAAGGTTCTTGCATGAAGCTGTCAAAGAATAACAATAGTTTAAACTGACAAGAATTTTGGAAAAAATCCACATAGGTAACAAATATATGTATGTATATGCATAATATAAATTCTCATTTCAATCTACCATGATTAGAAACCAAAACCAGAACTATGTGATATACACTGATACCGAAGAACAGAAAAAGACTTACCAAGTAAACATACTCCTAGCTTCGAGAGAGTTTACAATTACGCCATCATAGCTTCAAGATAAGAACAAAGAAAATTATCAATGATCAGAAATCATCTCATTGACCAAGTCAAGTAAGTTTGCACTATAATAATAGAACCTATAATGCATTGGATCAACCTCAGATCCACATTATCCAACTAAACAGAATCACATGACTCCATTATAATAATTATAGCCTCAAGATTAATTCCGAGCTCTGAATTAATCAAGACATGCTTCACAAGTTTTCCTAAAGTTTTCAAGCAATGCAAATAGCACGGGAAATGCGGTACATACGACAGCCAGTCGATGACACAACTTGATGCATGGTTAGTCTCGAGAATTGTGACTGGAACTCCCATTTTCTGCCAAATACCATTCACTGGACCGTCTTCAAGTGAGTAAACCTACCAAGACAAGTTTGAGGTTTCGTGTTATGATCATACTTCAAACACAAGAGCAACAAAAATAAAAACACAAAGAAGCAACAAATCTATACCTCAATTGCATAGCCAATCTCTTGTAGTGCCTTGGAGACAGTCACCATTAACAGCTGTTCTGGATCAGCTAACAAATTGGCAAAAACCTTAAGAAGAGAAAACCACAATGCAGTCATCAGATCTCAACAAGACCAGCCAAGCATTATTATCATTTCTAATCATCATAAATGACTGACCAGAGCTAGCTTCGGCTTTCGAAATCCAAAACGCTGCAGAGTTGTATTGAGAGAAGATGATGTGAAACTCAAGCCATTAGTTTCTCTCTGGAATTTCATCAGAAGCTTGGTGGGCTCAAATCTAACATCCTCACCAAAATCGAAAAACCCTCTGTCCTTGAAAACAACCAAATCAGGTGGCAAAATGTCCTTGCTGCTCCGTGGTTTATCGGATTTATCGATCACGAGACCAGGCAAAAACATCTGGAATAGCACAACGAAGAAGAAGAAGACACCCATGGTGCAAATCCATTGGAGGTAATCGAGCCTCTTGAATAGAAAGAATCTCGAGAGCCTCGATCTGTTTCTCTGCAAGAACGGGTGCTGTTGTTGTCTCGCCGCTCGCCCGCCGCTCTCTCTCTTCGCCGGAATCCCAGATTCCAGAGAGCCCATTTCTTATAACTGAGAAATTACATGCAACTCCGGCGAGATTACGGAATCTCAAACAAGAAAATGCAACCTAACACGAGCTACCAACTCAACCCCCCACCTAAATTTCAGTCTAAATCCAGTAGATGCGACGAAATCTCAAAACACACCCGACAGGAAATTCCAGAAATCTGAATGAAAATCCCGCGGAAATCACAGCTCACGAAAGCGACTCAAGAGAGAGAGAGAGAGAGAAAGCACTCGAAGTGCGTGTGGTTATTCAGTTGACGACGTAGAGCATCAGCAGATGCGTAGATTCTTGTGAGCTTAGTAAAAAGCAAAGAAGGAGAGAGAGAAACTCTTTCTTGCCGTCAATGGCAGAATCGAAGGAGAAGACTATATCGAAGAAATTTCTGAGAAGCGAGAGAAATCTCTGTGAATTTACAAATCAGATTTTCGCTTCTAAGTTGCGGATTCGAAGGGAGCAAGTATCTTTGCTTCCCTGTCTTTCTAATTTCACTTTTCATTTATTTTCTTCATTTTGGTGCGACTAAAGAAAATTATGTTATCCCCCATTATCCCCTTATAGGTTATTCGATTTATTTAATTACGTAAGTAAGAGAAATATTACACGCATAATTTAGTTTATCGAGTTAAACAGAAACCCATTATTTATTAAAATCCGCTTAGACTTTATTCAAATGCATAAAATTGTGAGAACAAAAAACAATAGTTTTAGTTAACACACGAATGAAAGGAAAAAAAAAAGTCTTGTGACCAACATTGGACGTCAAGAACTATTTCTAGCTGTGATTTTGATCATTAAATTTAAGTTTTTCATTTTCGGTAAATCTTACATAAGCAGCATCCTCCAAAATAAGATAATTATTGTGTTATGTTACACGCATATTTTAGTTTATCGAGTTAAACAGAAACCATTATTTATTAAAATCCGCTTTGACTATATTCAGATGCATAAAATTGTGAGAACAAAAACAATAGTTTTAGATTTCTAGAGAAATCTCTGGAAATCTCTAAAAACAATATTGGACGTCAAGAACTATTTCTAGCTGTGATTCTGATAATTAAATTTATGTTTTTCATTTTCGGTAAATCTTACATAAGCAGCATCCTCCAAAAAGTCTTAAATTGTAAAAATCCAGTCACATGTTTCTAAAGTGTGGAAATAAATATAAATAAAGTCCAGTTTAAAAAATAAAATTAATATAATTTTAATAAGCAAGTGGACCCTCATATCATATGCTAGCTGTCAGTCTGATGTTGGATTGTTTATAAATTTTGCAAAATTCGTTATCAATTAAATTCCAGTACTCCATATTTGTGTCAGATTTTTTTAGCCTTTTAAAGGTTTTTATTTTTCTAGAAATAGATTTTTACAGTCTATCAAATATCAATCCAATCCATAATTTAAGCCGTTGCCAAACTCATACAAAATATTCCAATAGAATCAGTATTTTCGTTTTACTAATTTTAAATTCTGACTTTATAGAAGAAAACAAAAAAAAAATCATTTTGTTATTTCCTCTTTAGTTAACCCATGTGCAGAAATTTGTGTATATGCCTAATTCAATATGACTTGAATGAAGTAATCAATAGAACTGTTAGACTCAATGCCAATAGCAGCAGTCTAACATCACCACTGGATTACTAAACTCAAGCCATGTTGAATTATCCATATAATATAACACACCTCTCACCTAACTTTAAAGACTCCTAAAAGAAGTAAAGACTTTACTCACTGGATGGATCTTTCTTTCTTTGCGCAGCCTGAAAAGAAAAGAGAGAGAGAGAGAGAGAGAAGACAATGTTTTTTCGACATTCGAATTTACTGTAGTTTTCCTAACGGGGACTCAAGAGCATGATCATCCACTAACCATAGACCAAAGTCACGGAAACGTTTGATCTTCTTGTCGAAACCGAGAATGTAGTTATTGTGGATTATGACATGTTTACCCTTTGTCTCTTTAACCCATGTCGCGTTCTTGAAGTACAACCCTCCTGTTGGGAAAGCTGCCTGAGAAAGCAAGTAGAGATCCACCTGCAGGACAGTTGAAGAATGATTTCAAACAAGTGATATTACCTTTGAGGTTGAAAACAATATCATAATCGAACATTCCAAAGTAGATTAGAGGAGTTATGAGTAGCTAAGGTGTTAGACGAAAGAAGACTCTCAGAGTACCAAAAGGCTCAGTCTTTTTGAGATTTTAAGCTCCAATTTGATTGACCCAACAATCGTGTAATAAAAGCTTGAGACCAATTCACAGCAACATACCTGATTAGCGGTTTTGTTAAGTGCCCAGTTAAAAGCAGGCTGATCATTTGCTTTCTTTGCTTTGGACCAAGGTTGGTCTTGAAGTTCCTCAATCCATTTCTTCATGAGAAGCTTTGCGCCACTAGTGGGACGCAAGAAAATCATGCAGCTACATATATAAGTCCTTCCCTTTTTACCCGGAGGTGGTAAATCATGAGAGTGATCCAATGGCTTAATCTGGCACCAAAGTCGAGAAGATAATAATAAATAATCTGACTGCAAAAGTTGCAGACATGCCAAGGAGATGTGAGAAGTTACATACTGCGGTCATGTCATCCATGAAGTATGCATCATGGCTTCCTTCCAAATACTGGAACGGATCTTGCAACCAGACCATATCAACATCGTTGTACATAACATTGTAACCTAGCTCCAAAATTTGCAAGAGATGTTGCGGCCTCCGTGATGTAAAATTGAAGAAACCCTAACCGGATATGATGTATTAGTTAAAAGATCAAATCATACAAGTCGATCAAAATCAGAAACAGGGGATACATAATCATCATTCAAATTCGATCAAAATCAGAAAGAACAGTGGCTGCTACTACATCCACAAGTTCACCAACTGTTGTTACTCATAAGATCAGTCATAGATGTATCAAACACGAAACCTCGAGGGACTACACAAACTAATGATCTGAGCAACCACTATAATAACATTAGCTGATCAACATATCACTAAATATCCACGAGAATCAGATTGATAATAAGCAAGTATTCACTCCCATATTTAACTATCTGACGAAAAACACATACGTAAAATCTGAATGTCTAAGCCATTTTCTGGCTAAAGTCAATGATTACGAAAGCTAAACTACATAATTATTCTAAGTCGATCAAATTCAACGAAAACGACTGCTACTAAAACCAAAATTTCCCAAACCATTGTTATTCATAGGAGCCATGGATTTACTAAACACAGCTCAAAATCGAAACCTCGTGGACTACATAAACTTATGATCCGAGTAATCAGTGAAATAACACTAGCGAATCAACGAAAATCCAGGATCAGTATGTGAAAAAACTAAGTATTCACTCTCAGATACCTGTCTGATGGAGGCAGCTACATTAAAATCCGAATTCTAAGCCATTTTCAGCAAAGCTAGAGATGAAATTGGATTGAAAAGATGAAAAAATGTGTGCAGAGATTATACCTGGGAACCGAATTTGTGTGCGGTCTGAGAATCCAGCGCCGGAGGAATGAGAACGGCGTGACCAGGCCACTTCTCGTTAACCTTGTACAGAGTAGCGTAATCCTCAGCGATCACGAGGACTTTGTCCTGATGCTTCTGTCTCGAAACGCTAATCAACCAGTTGTTGAGAAAAGGCAAGTAAGGATAGCTCACGGCGCAGACGATCACAGTGCCGTTCTTAGCGGCGAATTTGGCGGCTTGGCCGAGTGAATAGTCGCGCCATTTGGAGTGCGAAGAAGAAGAGCTCCTGTTTGGAAACGGGAATAAGGGAGATCCTGCCCAGGGTAAGAATACACCGAGGATAACGAGGAGGGCGAGAAGGAGGAGGAGACCGTTGCGGCTGAGCACAGAGATGGGTCGATTTGAGCTTGAAGAATTTGAAAGAGGAGAGGAAGAGAAAGGGTTTGAGAATGGATTTTGGATGGGACGCTGGTGGAGGAACTGTTGATGCGCCATTGTTGTACGGATTTGTAGCAGGAGATGAGAGATAAACAACAAAAAAAAAGGGAGAGATGGATTCGAATCGAGAACTGGATTAAATTAGAAAGTGTTAAAAATTTACATACACAGAAGAATTCGGAATTCTGGAGAAAATTCTAGTGAAGATAGTGTAGATCTGATGCTATGGTGTGGAGGGAGGGAGATCTCAAAACAGAAGAAGTGAGAACAGTGGCGATTTGGGAAGTATTTTTCATTTTCTTTCAATTTAATTTTAATCCTTTTTTTATAATCGGGTTATAGTGTTGGATCTGTCGGTGTCAAATGGGCTCAAAATATTGAAATTCAGGCCCACAAAGTCTGCATTTTTTTTTTCTCACTGAAAGGAAACAAAGTTCCAAAATGTTCAAAGACAACCCAAGCGTCATCGTCTCCAACCCAAACAAAACAGAGGAACGACTCAAAACGATTTGGACCCACCAAAAAAAAAAAATGAACTAAACTAAGTCAATCGAATCTAATTTTCAATTTCGATTTTTGAGTTGTTTGGCTTATGAGGGATCTTACTTAAAACCTTGGCTTCAAAAACTTGGTAATGCCTCTTCATCTCAACACAGCCTTCTCTGCAGTTGGATCAATCTCATCTTCGTACATCTCATAAAGCATTGGCACCGTGTGAATCAACACAAAGCCTGTGGATTTCAACAATATATTATTAGGTCAACACATACTCACTAGATAGATAAACAAGAGTATGAGAACCTATTGTGTATTGGTTACACAATCAGAAATAGGGGATACATAAATCATTCAAATTCGAAAATCAGAAACAGGGGATACATGATCTCTCAAATTAGATCAAAATCAGAAATAAAAGTGACTCGCTACTACTATATCCACAAGTTCACCAACTTTTGTTACTCATATGATCATCAGTCATAGATGTACACTAGAACCTCTATAAATTAATAGGCCGATAAATTAATATTTTGATAAATCAATAATTTTTTCCGGTCTTAAAATTAATTTATCAATCAAATAATATATTTTAAAAATTAATATTTCTATAAATTAATAAAATTTTATGAAATTACATAGGTCCCAATATTTTTAATTTATAGAAGTTTTACTGTAAAACCTATATAAATTAATAATCACTATAAATTAATAAATTTTGCCGGTCCCGAATTGGGCTAATGTAAAAATTAGTAAAATTCGATAAGATAATATTTTTTTGAAACTCTTATGTAAATATATGGTCCCAATAATAAGATAAATTAATCATTATAAATATAGTCTTATATATAGTAAAATATGACTCTATTGTTGTATTGTTTTTCTAAAAAATTGATTCTCGCTCGAATTCATCTCTAATATTTCTTATTGCATCAATAATTTTTGTTTTTATTTTCTTGATTTGCATCCAAAAATTATGAAAAGTTGTACAAGATATAAGCAACAGCGGAGGTAGAATTTTTATTGAAGTGGGGGCAAAAAAACTTCAAATGTTTTTTAAAAAATTATTTATTATTAATTATTTTTATATTCTTTAAAGATATTTAAAACAACTATAACAAAGTTAAGTACAAAAATAATTGAGAAATTAATTTAAAACTATACTGTGTTATTAAAAAATAGTAATACAAAAAATAGAAAATACAAATATTTAAAAAAGAAAAATACTGAAAGTAAATAAGATATGTTAAGGAAAGAAACACAAATACGTTAAAATTAATAAATGATTGGTAATTAGATCATGCAATTAATGGATAGATAAAGATAGAAAGTTGTTGGAAAATAAATAACTTAAAAAATAAATTGAAGAAAGAAGGCTCGACCAGTGAAAAGGATGGAGGCAGTTGCCTCATATGTTTTTTTTTTATTTGGTGTTATTTTGCTGAAATCAATTTTTATGATTTTAATATGTTTTTGTTTTCACATGGTCTGCCCCCATGAAAGTTGATCTTAGATAAACATTTTGGAAGGGGAAGCAACAACCAATATAATTAGCATCTTTTTGAAAATACGTACACTTTCAAAAAAAATTGAAATCCACTGGGGGCAACTGCCCCCTCCCTACATAATGTGCCTCCACCCTTGGCTATAAGTGATTCCAGCGTAAGTACTATCAAATATTTCATATTATCATCTTTAATTTTATCATCAACAATAAAGATGTTATCCACAATTTTTTATAAACTCTTAATTTCTGATCATGTATCGTTTTCACCTAAATAGTC
The DNA here is from genome assembly GCA_020283515.1 of Alliaria petiolata. Lineage (NCBI taxonomy): Eukaryota > Viridiplantae > Streptophyta > Magnoliopsida > Brassicales > Brassicaceae > Alliaria > Alliaria petiolata. Next base: position 175,345,986 of record JAHZTW010000001.1, read on the forward strand.
AAATATGTTATTACCTATTTTTCAATAATTGAGATTATTTATCACAATTTTATGTTCATTAATGTTGTTTGACTCATTTTCTAAATTCATTAATGCGATATCTTATGTACGAATTTTGCACTTTTAAAAAGCAATCTGTTGACTTTAAAATTTTTATTGTAGTTGGAATACAAAGCATAACAACGAGGAACAAACAGGAGAAACAAACATGTTTCTTATACAAACCCACAATCTCATCAAGAAAGTCACTAACTCGCATGCATAATCTTACCTCAACTGACACAAGTCATTTAACGAGGTGGAGCAGTCGTTGATCGAGGACCAGATGGAGGTGGAACAAGGTCAGGAACACGAGGACCTCCTTGTTGCATCTCATTCCAAAGCCAATATTCACACGCTGCATTGGCCATTGTTGGAATATTGTCAATTTCATCCTTAACCGCCGAGAAGATTGTATAGTTATCATTCTTTAAATCTCTCATTGCATAGCTAAAATATGTATTAATGGTAACAACTAAGACAACACCTCGGGATTCAAGAGCGTCGCTTAACATTGTTTCCCCCGGTCTCCGGACAGCAACCTCTTTTCTTCTGGTGAACTCATCAGCACGTTCAGGTTCACAATTATCGCATATCAGATCCCTCATGGGAGCTCTGATGTAGGTGACTCCACAGGTGGATGTCTCAATAGATGTTCTTCTCGTAGCGAAGTTTCATGTGTGAGCAGCACATACGATAATTTATTTGAGATAGTATCTGGGATTTTCTGTCTTCAAAGCCGTATCTAACATGGAAACTAGTAGGTTATCAGCTATAGTTGATGGCATGTTTACTGCATCCCAATACATCGGGTTGAGTAAATTTTACTCCGCGAAAAAATGGATTTTACGAAGCGGAGATTTTTAAAATGTGGGGCGGATGCAAATATATAATTTTTATCCCGTTGGTTCGCGAATACCGGCTTTGTTTAAAAAATACAAATTTAATTATTAATATTTATATAGTAAATATTATTAATATTTTGAAATATTATGTAATATAAAAAAAAATTAAAAAATAATTGTGTGTTTATCTTTTATCATATTGATTTTTTTTCTTATTAAATATTTTTTCTGAAAATATATATTTAAATTTTATTTTTTATCATTATTTAAATATTTGCGGGTTATTCGCGGGTATTCGCAAATTTTAGTGGGGCAGGTGCGGGTCATGATCAAAAAATTTACGGCACGAATTATAACGGATAGTGAGCATTGCTAATCTCTTGGATATATAACGTTAATGGCTAAATGCTACGGACTCGAAGATGAACGTTCTATTTGTAAGGTTGCGACTTTGTCTATTGTCTATGTTTGATTTTTACTGTGAAGAGTGGAGATAGTGAGCATTGCTAATCTCTTGGATATATAACGTTAATGGCTAAATGCTACGGACTCGAAGCTCTTGTTAAAGTTAGTTCTTATTGAATGTTTAGCTCTATTGGGAGAGTGATTATTTTCTGGAAATTGTTGGTCTTTAACTATAGTTATCGGGGAGGCGAAATGCGACGGTTCAAAAAATACAGAGGCCGAGCTTTTCTATCGACTGGGTAGAGCTCTCAGGAAAATGGAAAGCCTTTTAGAGGTGACTTTGTGTCTTGTCTTGATTCCGAAGCTATGAGTACTTCTTGGTTGGTTTCAGGAAGCCCTTTTCGTTCTAGTTATGCTCCTGTTAGTTTTTCTTGTTAGTGTCTCCCACTGCTATATTTTGCTTCACGGATTCTTCTTTTGCTTATTTCTACTTCTCTCTAATTGTTGATGTGTACTTACGACATTACTTTGTCGAATTCATGCTGCAACTCTCTTTTGCAGCGATCCGATTCCGACCAGTTCTTCTCAAATGGAGTTTTACTTTCCCAACTCTGATGCCGGCTGGCGAGAACGAAGACCTCTTTCCAAATTACTTGTCGTGCTTGTGGCATTGTTGTCCAAAATCACTCCTAACATATATTATGTTTTCTTTTTAAAAGTAGTTGAAATATTTTACCAAAGTATATGATTTTGTTGTAAAATAATACTCCCTGCTATTATAAACTATGCACTCTAAGATATATGTATGTGTTTTATGATTAAAAGACAAATAGAGTTTAGAGAGATGAGAAAAGGAGATCAATCAGAATAGGAAAAGACAAGAGTTTCATTCACTTTTTCTCTCTACAGCTTGTTCACAAATAATACAGATTTAAATGTACTCGACATCGATTATCCATGGCCAAGTGTAAGCTTTAGGTTTATATTAATTATATTATCTCTATAGCTATGTAAAATTGGGGCGAGCCTTTGTAGAAAATTATTTCAAAGGCTCAGCCCATTTTATATCCACAAAAAGTGAAGATGGCTTGAGTAGGAAGTAATCAAGACCACATGAACAGAGGATCGACTCGAAACGATTTGGACCAAAGAAAAAAATGTACTAAACTAAGTCAAGCGAATCTAATTTTTAATTTCGATTTTTGAGTTGTTTGGCTAATGAGGGATCTTACTTAAAACCTTGGCTTCAAAAACTTGGTAATGCTTCAAAAACTCAATCACAGCCTTCTCTGCAATTGGATCAATCTCATCTTCATACTTCTCATAAAGCATTGGCACCGTGTGAATCAACACAAAGCCTGTGGATTTCAACAATATATTATTAGGTCAACACATCACTCACTAGATAGATAAACAAGAGTATGAGAACCAGTTGTGTATTGCTTACAGATGTAGAGCAATGACAAGAAGCTGAACCAGCTTCCAATGATGGATACGAGCCAAAGTCCTACGAGTGCCTTTGTTTCAGAAAGAAAGAAAAAGTCCGTAAATCATTTCAGAGACTGCTGCTCTAAACAAGACTTGAGAAACTAAACAAATACCATTGCAAAGTTCTTGATGTCTCTCTCTAAGGCAATGCTCCTTAAGGTTGCAAAAGCACAGTTAAGCTCAAAGGTCAGCGCAGAAGCAGCTTGGAGTAATGGCTTCTCAGGGATGTAAATCTCTATGATGTTCTCTGGAGATCTATAAATGATATTGAAAATTTTCAAATTAGCAAACAAAGGAATCAAGTTTCACTTGCATATGTTTCAGGGATGTGATGCAAAGAAGTAACCCAAAAAAAAAAGCTTTACTTGTTGAGGGCATGGGACCAGAGGAATGAGAGAAGCAGAAAGAGGATGGAGCCACGACAAACAAATGTGAGAAGACGACAATGACCAAATCCAAACAAAAGCCAAATCACGGTCACTGCACTGAGTAATCCTGCGGTGACTTTCTTGTCCCTCCATAGCAACACATCAGCAGCTTCAACAAATCAACGACTTGGTGATTAGGTCACATAATCAATCGCCACAAATCTCTACATCTATAAATTCTCTCCACTACAATCACGCATGTCACACGCAATATGATTCAAGACATTCTAATCATCATCCAAATCCGCAATTATCAACACATCAGACTAAACACAGCCTTAAAGTCGCAATATTAGACCAAAATTGCGGCAACCAAATCTGTGAGAAATGAAAATTAAACGAGAGTAGAGAGTGTCCGTACGTTTACCTCCGCCGAGAACCACGTGGATTGGTCGTTCTCTGCCAAACATCCGATAGATCGGAGCACTGATGGGAACGGGAGAATCCGGTTTCTCGCTATCAGTATCTGACGAGGAAAGCGAATCCAGGCCGTTAATCTCCTCTGGTACGATGTTTTCCATCAAAGGCTCCTCCAATGGTCCAACGATCTCTAGCTGCTCCTCTTCCATTATCGGCTTTCTTCTCCGATTTCGAAATCTCTCTCCAAAGAGGAATCGAGAAAGAGGCAGAGCTGTTAATAAACCGCGCGTTTTCCAGTCCGAGTCTAGTGGTTCGTTCGTTAAACGACGTCGTACGGTTTCGAAGTAAACGACGTCGTATGGTTCCGAAGTAAACGACGTCGTACGGTTCCGAAGTAAACGACGTCGTACGGTTCCGAAGTAAACGACGTCGTACGGTTCCGAAGTAAACGACGTCGTTCTTTGTTTCTTATTTACAGAGCTGCATCATTTTTTGAAAACTATGCATATCTTTCCATAACAAAGATAATGTCAGATAAATAGTACCTTTCACTAGTAAAAATTAGGAACATACAGTATAATCACACAGTTTGACAATAATAGTAAACACAAAAAGACTATGCAATGATGAATCATCTAAAGGGTCGTGGAGGTTTCTCCAACACAGCAGAGAAGAAGACTTCCTTATCATCTTTATCTCTCTTAGGCACCACAACCCACTTATGTCTCCTATACCTCAACGCTTTAAACGCTTCAATGTAATCACCCAAATCCTCTTTCAGGCAAAAGAAACCATCGATCCACAACAAACCACCAGGTCTTAAAACCCTGTCCCAATCAAACAGCACGAAATCAAGAAGTATCAGGTCGATCCATCCATCGAGAAACCTCGTCGTGTGAATCATATCCAGCGTGCTGTCGAAGAACGGTAACCGTTGGTTCACGGTTAAGTACAAAGGCACTAAACCGCGCAGAGCGATCATCTCGTTGAATGGAGCGCCGAGGTTGATTGTTGCTGTTACAATGGTGACGTTACGTTCCCTCATCCTCGCCGCGAAAGTTCCCGTGCCAATGCTGAAATCCAATCCGATTCTTATCTCTCCCGGTTTGATTTCCAGTACTTCCTGTATCGAAAAATCCGCTGTTTGGTTTGTCTCTGGATCGATTTCGCCTCGGTTAACCCATCTCGGAGATTCGTGGTGCGTGAGGTTGAAGCAATCGGTGCATTTGAAAAACCCTTTTCGTGCTGTCGTGTTGCTAGCGAGGCAAGCGAAGTTCTTGCACTTATACTGTCCCCATCTCACATTCCGGTTATCCGGAAGCTTCCATAAAGACTCGTTGATCGGAAACGGTTTGTGATATAGCTGCGGCGCACGGGAGAAGCAACGTCGTCTAGGCAACGGATCGCATCCGTGAACCATAAGCTTCTGAGCTAATCTCCAGTCGTCGTTGCAGATCTCTCCCACGTCGTAGTCCATATAATCTTCTAGATCTTTCTTCATCGCGAAACAAGCGTGACCGATCGAGGTGAAAGTCCCGTTAGCTCCCATGAAGTTCTGCTTCCCGAGCCGGTTCGGTTTGATCTTTATGTATTTCTTGATCTCTTCTCTCATGAAATGCTCGCCCGGGTCACCGTTCCGCTGCTTCAACGGATGATCCGCTAGGAATCTATCTTCGAACGATGGCAATTCCATATGAACAGACTGAACCAGCGAGAGAACATCCGCAAGAAAAGCTACATGCCTAAACATGGATCCCGAAGGTGATGAATCAGAAGATGGAGCAGCAGAAGAAGCTTCTAAAGCCTTGAGATCATCCATTTCTTGGTGGATTTTGAAAATGGCAGATTCGATCGTCTTTCTCATTTGGCTTCCGATACTATATCCGTCGCCTTCAAAGCTTCCGTGAGAGTTGCAGAACCGATCAGAGAAGCTTAGTGGTGTGATGTAATTGAACTTAGCCAGAGTAGCTACTGAGATGAGAAATGCCAAACCAGCCAACACATAGATGGGTCTGTTGATGCCATTGAAAGATCTAATCTTCGATAATACATTCGTCTTCCCCATCCTTCAAGCTCTGTACAAACACAAAAACAACACAAACCTCTCCCAAAAAAACACAAAATTGAATCTTCACAAAATTAGCAGATGTGTAATAATAGTACTTTCCCTATTGAATTGGATGCCACGGGAACACAAAATAACGCCGTCCTCTTTTGTCTTTATACAAAAAGATCTCATATAAGAAGCAAAACACTCAAAATCTGCTTGCAGAGATAAAGTTATGAACTCTAACTTCACCTACTAGTTAAAAAAAAAACTCAAAGTTCATCTTTATCTTGCAGTTTACCTAGGGATTAGTGGAATTAAACGTTTACCTAGGGATTAGTGGAATTAAACTAATCTATGGGAGAATTTATCTAATATTCAACATACTTAAACCACAAGCGTACAATGCACATGGAGATTTCTGAAGTTTTTAGGAAATCCCACGATGGTAGAAGGCGAAAACCCAAGAAAAGTTGCAGAATTTAAGGAGGAAATTAATAAATTAAATGGAGAATTTAGAAGCAAGTAATGGAAAAAGCCGATTCCTATGGATCCTAAGCATTTGAATCACATTACCAAAATAATAATAAATTAACAACTGCAGTTCAATATTCTCCATGACCGGAGAGTCACCGGGAGCGATGGGCTCCAGATTCACGGCGATGAATGGCAGAAGAGCGATGTTCGCTGCTGAAAGTGATAAAGGAATCCGATGAAGAAGATGCCATTTTTTCACTAATCGCCGGTGAGAAATACTTCGTTAGCCGGCAGCCGATGAGAGAATCAACCGGGGATATGCGACGGTGAATGAGAATTTCGGATTTGGCCACGTAATCGTTTATATTTATTTATGGGTCCCTAAGTGCTCTTTCTCTTAATTATTCTGCCTCAGAGTATTTAATATTTATATTACCCCCTATAATCCCAAAATTATTGTTTAGTGGACCGAGCGTCTTCGTATCTCGAGACTGGAGCGTCTCGCATCCACTCACAATAGTTTTATGATCTAAGTGCATTGTGGTACACAGAAAGGATGAATCATCAAATGTGGGCCTGATCATCGGCCCAAGGCTCAACCCAGGTTGAAAACAACTCGTTGAAGGTGAAAGCAGCACAATGGGAAATTGGGAATTGTTTCCCCATACCTTACCCAAAATACATCATGTGCCATGTTTAGCATTTAATGTAACTGAAACTTTTCTTCGAAATATCACTATTTGATAATAGTGTCAGGCAACTTTTAATGGGTAATGCTAATTCATTTTCTTAAAATGACTGCAAATATACCGGTACTTATTACGGAGTACTAACCTAAAGTCATTAGTTTCGAAACCACACAATTCTTTAATCATCTTTGTTGTCTCAATAAAATGAAAAGAAAAAAATTGGTTACGAATACCGGGCATAAGGAATATACAATTAAAAAATTTAAGATATTTAGAAACAAGAAAAAGAAAAACCGAAAAAGTAACGAAGAACAAACTTTTTTCCTATTTTTACATATGATCCGAGAATAATTCCTTAATCCTATATCTTTCCTAAAAAGAGTATTCTAAGCACTGTAGTCTAAACTCCGGCGAATCATATTCCGCCGCTGGTTGTGACGGCACTGTTTACAACCCAAGAGAGATCAAAACTCGCCGGCGCAGAGTTCCCGGAAAAGCTATCTCCGGCGGCGAATTCCTCCAATCCCTCGAAGAAATCATCGCTCACCACCGTATCCGACAAAGACAACAGATCCTCGTCTCCGTCGAGATCTACGACCGCTAGATCCTCCACAGGCAAGAAAAATTCGTCGGCTGAAGTCACCGGAGAAGAAGAATAAGTAGCAATCGTGGTAGTCGGAGATTTAGTCGTCGGCTGATCAGATGATTTCTGACGGGTGCTTCCGGCGAGGGAATTGCGATGGGTAGGAGCAGGGTGATTGTGCTCCGCCGTGTAAGTGACGATGAACATCGTCGGGTCGGATCTATTTCGCTCCACTTGTTTACGGGCTAAACATCCTTTTGATGTACTACATCTGTAATATCCTCTGTTTTTTAACGAAAATAAAAGAAAAATTATTAGAAACAGAGATGATTTAATTTAACAGAACTAAATGCAAACGGAATCACAAAAACACACATTTATAAGTCTTTAAAGAACAATAAATGAAATTTTGGGTAGAGAGTTAAATCTTTTCTTTTTTTGATAATATATATATATATACCTTGGATATGGTGAACCTTTGATGGGTTTTTGTCCGTACTTTCGCCATGCCCAGACATCGGAGTTTAAAGCCTCTGCTGCTACATGACACACTTTCTTATGCTGTATCTTTCTGAAACAAGCAACAAAACACAGAGGCTTTTTAGACATCTATACTATTTACAATACAATTCGAAATTTCGAATTTAATTTTTTTGGGTTCCAAAACAAACGCAAAAATTCTTGACGGTTTCGACAAAAGATACGACAAAATTTGAAAATTAGAAATTAATTTGACGGGTTCAGCTAAAAAAACGCAAATTTTCATATATTTCTTGATGGGTTCGACAAAAAGGTTCTAGCTTTTTATGGTTGTTGTTAAACAAAAATTGGTTAAAAGTCTAACCTTCTTTTGGATCTAGATGTATTGGAGCCGGTGGGTTTGCTAGTGACGCTCCCGGAAGAAGCAGAGAGAGAAAGATGACGTTTCTGGTTTTGTCTCTGCCTGGATTCTTCTGGATAATTCAGACAAGAAAACGAGGAAACATTTGAATCTTGTGTGAACGGCGTGTAGAGATCTCGACTCTCTCCGAAGACGACGGCGCTGCTCTGTCGTTCGATGGTGAATATAGGGTTCGTGTGAGATGAGACGCCGCCGGAGAAGACGGTGGCTGTCGTGGTTGTTGATGAGCTTACGGCTGAGCAGCCTCTGACTACGGCGTGGAGATCCCAATCGTCGGCCATTGATTTGGTTTCTCAGAGGAGACAAAAGCTTCTGGGAATCTCTGAGAAGAGAAGAGAAAGCAGAGGAGACAAAAGAGAGCGCTGACTTTTGAAGGCTAGAGATAGATAGATATGTTTATAAAGAGGGCGAGAGGAGGAAAATTAAAAGGGTTGAGAAAATGGAGGTCAATATTTTTTTTTTTAATTGTAAAATACAGTGTACAATTTTGTTTTATTCTCTTATTTTGACAATGCCATTGTTCCACATGTGAACTATTTATATACATATATCTCACTTATATGTGTTTATTAGTATAATTGATAGAGAATTATACACATCATTACTTTGAAAAAATAAATAGCTTTCTGAGTGAGCTGAAAATTATATTGTTGTAGTTGTATTAAAAAAAATAGATTAACAAAAAAATCAAAGTTTTGTAGTACGGATGGTAAACATATTAAACTAAATCAATTAATAAACATTAGAAGCAACATATGTATACTGTAAATAAACTAACATCGCGCGTGAACACATAAACTAATATGAGATGTTGTAATTAGCAACGCCTTTGGATCCTAACATAAATTCGGAATCCTCTAAAACCGATTCCATTTTTGTGCAAACATCTCGTTTCCATTTTTTCGGTTTTTGGGTTTTTTTTGACATTTGGTCAGAAAATCTGTTTGCTTTATGGTTAGAATTAAACTAAATTAAACTGATTTCTTGTTTGAAAAGCAAATAAGTATGAACACACTCTGAAAAGATGAGTACTGTCGGAATCACAATGCGTGTATATGCCGATATATAATAATACGTATTTTATATTTACATGTATAGAAAAGTTATGTATTTATATTTAGAGGAATTGTCTCTTTGGCTTTTTTTACAAATCTAGAAAAAGAAAGAAAGTATGTGCTTCAAGAGAGTATCTCGATGCTTATCCTCTCTTTGTCGCCTAGTGTTGGAGACTAAAAACCATAAGTGGTTTCCGGTTTCTTGTTTTCTGTTGACTTTTATAATTTGTCAAAGGCTTTGAATAATCTTCAAATTCCTCTTTTGTCAACCTCACACTCCTTGGACATTTCCACGCGTCTCTCGCACGCGCTTTTGGCTTAGTGGGAAACCATACTTTCGTCGTAGTGCCTACTTTTTATCGATGCGCACAGGAAGTAAAAAAATAGCTTAATCTTTTTACCTTTTTAACATCCACGATTATGGAATTATAAATTGTTAAGATTATTTAGATATAAACAATTTAAAATGTAAGAGATAAGAATAGAAGTTAGGGATAGCCTTTCCAGATCATTGTGAACTTTGGACATTACAACATTCAATCCAGCAACTGATGTTTTAAAACAATTCATGGATTTGAACACACACACACACGCACACAAAAACAATTCATGGATAACATATGTATTCCATTTCATTTTTAAAATATATATTTGCATCAATGTACATGAAAAGTATGTAGAAAGAAAGATAGTGATTGTCACTTAGCACCATAGTTGATCCCTCTGCCACACACTCGATACATGCGATACTGTTGTGTCATTCATCACCTTTTAAGAATAACAACAAAGCACATGTAAATGTTTTTTTTTTAAAAACAAATACGAGTGTTTTTTTTTTCCTTACATAACAAGACATGAGTGTTGTGTTTGAAAGTATTTTTAAACCCCATAGGATATTATATTTTTTCGATCACTCAAGTTTTTGTATTCATCATGGATTCGGCAATTTACATGATTCATCCACTTTAATATTTGTCTCAATAATAAAAATGAAGATTTGTTCAAATAAGAAATTGATAATAACCTATTTTGTTATTCGTTGATTAAGCATATTACATGGTTAGTCAGATCAGGTGCTACAATTATCGGTTTATTTTATACAGTATTCACCATGACAAAAAATTTTGGAAGAAATGCTTGTTCATAGAAAAAAATATGATACATTTTCCGAAAAAATATAATGACACCTTTTATAAAATTCATTTAATCACTTGGAGACATTTGTAAATGCACCGATTCGTGCTCTCAGATACATGTTTTTGAAGTAAATTGTCGTATGAAAAAAGAAAAATAATTTACTAAGAAAAAAAAGAAAAATAATTTACTAAGCAGAAAAAGAAAAAGAATTTACCAGTATAGCAGGGTGTTGCACACGTGCCCATACGGCGAGAGCGCGTGATCTCCGCGAGTAAAAAGGTTGACAATTTCATAAAAATCAACGGTTCACACGGCGAATAAGCTTCCAAAGATAAGATGATGTGGATGTGCTACAGCTGTCCAAAAAACCTAGAGGGTCCCAACTTCGAAAATGCTTTTATACCGTTACCATTATCCCTCGCCTCGTGATGTTGATTCGTCTTTGGAGACAATCGTACGGGTTAGAACGCTCCTATCCAGCCTTTGGTCATTCATCCGACGGTCAAATCGGAACTTTAAACTTTCTTATGCTTCTACTCATCCGACGGTCAAGATTCGCCTGACCCAGTCAGGTGCATGAGCCACGTGAAGCCGTAGGGAACTGATTATTTAGAAAAATGCTACAAGTGGGCTGCACGAGGCACAGTATCAAAGCGCGTGGACCCACGCATTTTCCTTAATTTTAGTTTTTTTACAAAGACAATAAAATATTTCTAAAGCCAAGGAAAGTCAACATTAATTTAAGCATTGCGTTTGACTGTCGGGTTTAAAAGAAAAAAAATGTATATCTAATCACAATAATGATTATTACAACTCACAACTGAGACATTTTAAGCTAAGTCGGTAAATCCCAATTAGTGGGAAGAATTAACGGGTACTCTCCACTGATCTTAAATTTGATAGCTAATTGAGCTTAATGGGCCGTCAGTTTTAAGAATGATGGGCTTTACACATGCAACTTCGGCTGGTATGTTATTCTCACGTGACTTACACGTGTGACATAGTATCATCCCTTTGTCCCTCGCAGAAAGTTTTTGGCGGTTGCTCATACATTTCAACTTTTTATCTCGCGCCATGTTTTCTCTCATATTCCCCTTCTGATTTTCTCGAGAAAAACAGTGACTGAAGGTCTGCATTCAAAAACCAAAGCATTGTTGTCGGAACGGTCAAGGCACGGATTTCCGGAGAGATGGCCGACGAAAACGCGGCGGGGAGTGCTATCTGCTCCATCTGCTACGAAGATCTCAAACCGGTGGTTGAGAATCTGCAATCGATCTCCGCCTGTGGTCACGTCTTTCACGAACTATGGTTAGTGCGGCACAATCAAAGATCTTTCAATGTTCCTTATGCCCGGATTTTATATCAGATTTGCTAATCGACTTTTTTCCGAAACCCTAGTTTGCAGCAATGGTTTGAGTACTGCCCGGCTACGAATAAGCGAAATTGTCCGATTTGTAAGCAGAAGTGTCTTCTGAAGGATCCTTGCCGACTTTATTTCCAGTCTTCTGGGAATCAAATCGATTCGCCTGCCTCGCAGAAGGTTGTTGATGTCGAGGAAGATCCGGCGTTGTTGAGAGGCGAAGTGAAGCGGCTCGTAGGGAAGATACATAACCTTACTTCGGCTCTGGAGGGCCAGAAAAAAGAGAATGTTGAGGTCTCCGATCAGGTAAATTATTAAGTTTGACACATCGTTGCTAAGTGAGTAGAAACATTACATATCCAAAGGGTTTTAAAGTTAAAGGCATAATAAGGTTATGTGAAAATCTTTTGGGTTTTTCTTCTCAGTTGCATCAATGCAAGGAACAATTGAAGGAGGACAAAGTAAAAAGGTGGGAGGCTCTGCAAGAAATATCAACGACCCAGCACTTGCTGAAATTGAAATCTGAGGTCTGATTAATATAAACATCCTTAGATTCAGGTGCTTTTGTTTCTAGTTATAATCAACAGTAGAACTTTGTGTTGAGTTTCTTAATTATATGTTTGTTACAGGAATGTGTTCAGCTTACTTCCCAGTGCGCTAAGCTACAAGACAGAACTATGGCTCTTGCCAAGGAGCTCGCAGCGCTTAAATTGTGGGAGAAAAGTTCTTATTGCTCTTTTAACGTTTTCAGTTTCTGAGTTAATCATTCAGACTTTTGGTTAAGCCGTTCTGAGTCTATATCTTGCTTTGCGATTAGGGTTTCTGACCTAAGCTTGGAGGAAGATGATGTTCTGAAGCTAGCCTTGTTGGGGAATAATGCCAAGACAAAAGATACAATAGACACACTAGTCAAGTCCTTGGTAATCCGAAATAGGTTGGTACATAGCATATTTTGTTACTGCTCCCTGCTCTCACTTTTGTCATGTACCTAGTCGATTCAGTTCATTATCTCCCATTAGTCACGTCAGCGGCAGAGTAATGCAACCATTTGACCTTCAGTGACATATGAAGATGGTGATTCACCTTACTTCATCCATTTACTCCTGCATAGTAAAGTATTTTGTTTGCTCACTTGTCACTTACATTAAAGTGAAATACGAAACTACGTAAGGAAGTAGATGGTCAATAAGTTGAGGAAAGGGGGATTGTACATAGAGTTTCTTTTATCTTAGGTGTGAAGTTTTGCCTAAGTGTCATAGAGTCTCTAACCCAAGAAGAAGGTATCAGCTGAACAAAGAAGAAAGGAAGCACGAGGAGCTCACGTGCTTCGTATACAACTCGACAAGGGCATTTAGGCGTAATTAACCTTTGCCAAAAGAACAGCCACGTTTGTCTTCTTCCTCTGTAATAAAAACAGAGTACGGATGGAAGGAGAGAGAGGAGCGTGGCACAGGGAGCTGTATATAAGGAGGAGTTAGCTGATACATTAGGGTTAAGAGAGTGTGCAAGAGAGGCTGCTGTGGGTTTTACAGTTTGTCTCTAAGGGTTTGTGTAACCAAAAGACTTTCTAGTGGATTTCCGAGAACAATCTCGGCCAGACGTAGCGTTTTACGGTTTTGAAAACGTGAACTGGATAAATCTTGTGTGTCTTTACTTTTATGCATTATACACACGAGTGATCAAACAAATCGAGAGAGAAGTGAGAGATTCCGCATATAACAAGTTAAAGGTTTAAGCTTTTATCTCAACA
>JAHZTW010000001.1:175364803-175385191 GCA_020283515.1 Alliaria petiolata
CCTGTGACAGGAGTTATAAGGAGTTGCTAGCCAAGTGCAATCAGCTGGGCAGAGGCGAAGCTCGATCTTCTGAGAAACTTGAAAAAGCTTTGGAGAAGATAGATAAACTAAAGGTTTGTCTTTCTGTTATTGCATTCGATCTTATCTGTTTCTTTTATCCAGCTCATGTTGTCCTTTTTCAATGGGCAGAAGCGAGTGAGGGAACTTGAGATGATAACTGAAGAGAGTGAGAACAGAGCTCTACGGGATATAAAAGTTTCAAAGCCTGCAACCGAGAGCGTGGTTTCTACACCACTTGGTAAGTTAGAGAAGAATGATGGGTTCACCAATCATGGATCATGCTTAAGGGGAATAGGAAACTCTTTTTTTGGCAAACCGGAGTCGGTTATCGAGGTAGATGATGATGTTCCTGAAACCACAATTTCTGGCATCAGACATTCGGATTCTAACATGAAAGATCAGAAGGGTGAGGGTAATACTGTTCAGGAGAAATATGATGATCCCATGATCAAGGATATAAAGTTTAACATCAGAGAAGAGCCGACATCATCAGTCTTACCTCGCAGCAATGGTACTTTTTCTGTTGTACATCATCGTTTCAGGTTCCGAGTGTAGTAAATTTGAAGATTGTTCAAAACTCAATGCAGGTGCTGGAGACATTTGGCAGTCAAATCATAATCTCAGAAGATGGAGCAAACAAGGAGAGAGAAACGGAGCAACTCCTTCACTAGGAGGTTCTGTCTCAGGCAAGGATGATCTGATCTCTTTTGGACCTGACGGTAAAGGTGGAAGAATCAAAGTATTGAGATCTAAACCCCAATTTTCTGTGAGTTTTTTGCTTCTTCGTATCCATCAGTTTTCCATAAACTTAATCTTTCTCCTCTCAGGCTCTCACTGTTTCACTTGATTCATATCAAAATCCGGATCTTAAACTTTCTGACTTGTGTTCTTTTAGATTACGTTTCTCACAATCTCTACACTAAAAGCCATTTCCACAATTTCTGAGTCTATATGGTAACTTGGAACCTTGCCTAATGTGGTTGTTCTCTGTTGCATAGAACGCCAATGCAAGCTCAGGAAGTGGGAAGAGATTCAAGATTGGAACTAAAACAAGTGGTTCGTCGTCTCAAGGGTGTCTGCAGATCGAACATTTTTTCGGAAAACCCAATCGCTAACTTTCGAGGTCTGTTTGAGAATCTTAATTTTTTGGAAAAAAAGACCGAAGCCACCCAAGAGTCTTTTCCATGCACGTCTTTGGTATCAAACTCTTCTTAGCCTAATATAATCACATGAAGTAGATCATTACATGACGATTTTGTTCTGGATAAGATAGCCATATAATCAATCTCATCTCTGCCCTTCACTCTTTTTCTGTATAGGAGAAGCTTGTTGATGAGTGTTTTTAGGAGTGTACATAGAATTAGATATCTCTCTATTCTGTTAAAAGAGCATTATTATAGATTAATAATAACATGTACACGTTGCTGCTTTACACTGGACAAGTCGTGATAATGCTAGAAGCAATTAACGGCTCTAAAGGTGCGTCACTCCGTCCTCGAGATCGTCTCCACGCCTACGCTTTTGAAGCCGTTGATTTTAAAGTGATTAGCACCTTTTTTAACGGCGTCAGTGGCACTAGGGCGTAAATCTTACCCAGATCATAACACGTGTTCGGCCGAAATGTTGTTTTATCCTTGAAAATTACTACTATTCTCATCTATAATCATAATAATAATTCCTAATTAGAGATTTTGAAAACAGTCCCTCAACTCTGTGACTTGTCTCGGGGTTAGCGACGGCGGGGGTGTACTACGAGATACGAGCGGAGCCTGGTGTGGTGGCTTCGCGCTAAATATTGGAATTTGTTCGGCCTCACTAGCGGAACTGTGGGGTGTATATTATGAACTCTACATAGCTTGGAAAAGAAGAGCGATGCATGTGGTCTTGGAGATTGATTCGAAATTAGTGGTGGGATTTCTTACGAAGGGGATCAGTGCTTCTCATCCCCTTTCCTTCTTAGTACGCTTGTGCTATGGCTTGTTATCGAAGGACTGGACAGTCCGTGTCACTCACGTGTATAGAAAAGCTAATCGTCTAGCGGATGGGTTAGCTAACTATGCGTTTCTTTTGCCTTTAGGCTTTCATTCTTTTGATGTTGTTCCGGATAGCGTGGCTTCGATATTGGCAGAGGACCTTAACGGATCTTCATGGCCTCGTACTATTCGTTTGTAAGGTGTTTGTTTTTGCTTAATAAATTGGGAGATCATTTGATCCTCTGTCTCCTACCAAAAAAAACTTTGTCACTTGTCTCTTAATTATAGGTTCAATTTCCTTTTAAAGGTTAAAAAATAATTATATAAATAAATAAAATCAATATATTAATATTTTGTTTAGATATTTATTTTGGAGTCTCTTATCCCCATAGAGATGCTCTTAGACTTTAGATACATTTATTTAAATTTGATTAACATATCAAAATCTAACTGAATTTTCTTTTTAACATCTAAATCGTTAAAACCATCTTCTTTAGCTTTATATAACATCTTTTTTAGCTTTTTATTCTTGTAATAAGTTGTTCAACAGCAACATTATATTATCTGAAATTGGTATAAATCTTAACATTATTATTAAAAAAAAACATCTAAATCGTTGTACTTTAATAGATTAGTTTTTTTTTTCGCACTGAAACTCATTATGAAAAAAGACTTTATATTAGTTTTTTGTAGCTGAAACTCGATTTGAACAAGACACGTCGGTAAATCACTACACATTTGATTATATGTGCGAACTATATAGAGAGAATCCTTCATCTTAGATACGAAAAGAAAACTTGTGGAGGAGCATCGTATTGGGCTCAAGCCCATTAATGTGAGTCGGTTTAGATATATTGGATTAGGGTACGTCTTTGGCAAGGAAGAAACATTATATATTCTTTCTCTGCCACATCAAAAGATAAATTGCCTGGTTGTTCTCCAAGGAACTTATTTTACAAGCCTACTCTGTCTGACAGTATGAAAAATATGGCAACCGATTGTTGCTCCCCCACAACGTTGCGTCTCATCCATTTGAACCGCCCCAACGATGGCCGGTGCGTCGGCCAACTCCGCTTACGGACCACTGCTTCTGGCCGTGGTTGCACTCTCTCCATTCGCTCCTCTGCTGGTAGACTACCTTTTGACCTAATGGAGCACGAATTTCAATTATTCTCTTGAGTAATCAGAATCATTTAAATTGCTTTTCTCTGCAGCTGAATTTGATGGACATGCAATAGCAAAAACAATCAGAGATGAGATCACAGTCGAAGTTTCAAGAATGAAGGAATCAATCGGTGTGGTTCCTGGGTTAGCAGTAATCCTTATTGGGGACAAAAAATGTTCTGCAGTTTACGTGGGGAGTGAGAAGAAAGCTTGTGAATCTGTTGGAATCAAATCATTGGTAGTTGGTCTAGCTGAAGATTCCTCGGAAGAAGAGGTGTTGAAATCTGTCTCAAGCTTCAACAATGATCCTTCCGTCCATGGAATCCAAGTCCAGTTTCCTCTACCATCGGTAACAAAGTCTCTGAAATGCTTGATCATATTCATATCTCTAGATAACCGAGAGTGATAGTTTGGTTTTTTTTTTTTTTGGGGATGTAAATGCAGCATATGGATGAAGAGAAGATATCGAATGCGGTTTTTATAGAGAAAGACGTTGATGGATTTCACCCACTAAATATTGGACGGCTTGCCATGCGGGGAAGAGAACCCTTATTTGTTCCATGTTCACCAAAAGGATGCATCGAGCTGTTGCACAGATACAACGTTGAGATCAAAGGAAAGAGAGCTGTCCTTATCGTAAGGAGTATCAACACTGTTGATATGGCAACTGCTATGTTACTGCAGGTAATGATGATACCGATGATGCCTTATTTTTCCTGATAATCACTAGTTTCAGTCTTTGGTCTTTCTTGATGTATATTTGTAAATGTAGAGGGAGTATGCAACCGTTAGCATTGTTCATTCAAGAACCAAGAACCCTGAAGAAATCTCAGCTGTTGGGCAGCCAAACATGGTCAGAGGAAGCTGGATAAAACCGGGCGCAGTCGTCATCGATGTTGGGATTGTTCCTGTTAAGGTAGGAATTATGGTAATGAAACATTTGTAATGGATTAAGTCAATCCAGTCTGTGGCATGAACTGCAGGATCCAAATGCTTTTCTTGGCTATCGATTGGCCGGAGACATTTGCTATGAGGAGGCTTCCAAAGTTGCATCAGCCATCACACCTGTAACTTGTGGCGTAGGAGAAATGACCATAGCCATGCTTCTATCCAACACGTTAACATCAGCTAAGAGAATTCACAACTTCCACTGACCTTAAACGAAGATTGGTGGCCTTTTGGAATAAACAAATCTTACTCTGGTCTTTGAAAGTGTTTTTTTTTTTTTTTCTACGAAACCAAACATATAAGTCGGACAAATCTTTACTTCTTCTTCGTCTGTTCTTGTTATTATAATAGATTAATAATAACATGTACACGTTGCTGCTTTACACTGGACAAGTCGCGATAATGCTAGAAGCATTTAACGGCTCTAAAAGGTGCGTTTCTCCGTCCTCGAGATCGTCTCCACGCCTACGCTTTTTAAGCCGTTGATTTTAAAGTGATTAGCACCTTTTTTAACGGCGTCAGTGGCACTAGGGCGTAAATCTTACCCAAGATCATCACACGTGTTCGGCCGAAATGTTGGTTTACCCTTGAATCATAATAATAATATTAAGCCACAAAAAAAACTGTCTGAAAAAGTCAAATATTTGTGATTGAGAAAGGACCTGCTGCTGCCTGTGAAGCAAATACGAAACGCAAAAAGCTAATTGCGGTTTCGAGCTCTCTCTATGGTGTCTGTAAACCCTAGACCTGCTCAGGGTTTCCCATTTTTCGATCCGGCGAATATGAGTTTACCGGGCTCCGATGGATTTGGTTTGGCTCCTCCGGTTGCTACGATGCCGCTCACCGGACGGAGCGATACGGTGTCGTTTTCTGAGGATCAGACGACGAAGATTCGGAAGCCGTACACAATCAAGAAGTCGAGAGAGAACTGGACCGAGCAGGAACACGATAAATTCATAGAAGCTCTCCACTTGTACGTATCGGAATTTGTGATTTCTGACTAGCTTTACAATCGATTGTGTTTCCGTTTGGATCCCCAGATAAATTAGGGCTTCGAGATTTCGTTGTATGAAGTAAATTGGAATTTGGTAGCCTTGTTATAATCCTAATTAACTCTTCTTGGTGATCAATCGATTAACAGATTCGATCGAGATTGGAAGAAAATCGAGGCATTCGTTGGATCAAAGACAGTTGTCCAGGTAATTGATGAAATATTACGATTATCTTTCATGTTGGATCAGAGAGGTTCTCTGTTTTCAGTGTCACATATATTGTTATGTCCATGTTTGACAAATGAGTTTTGTTGTGTCATATGTTCTCTGTTGGACCAAAGATATTCTCTGTTTTCACAGTCGTCACATAGACGCTGTGTTGATATGTTTTGAGTAATGGTGGGTTTGGCAGATACGAAGCCACGCACAGAAGTACTTTCTCAAAGTTCAGAAGAGCGGTACTAACGAACACCTTCCACCTCCACGACCAAAGAGGAAAGCCAGTCATCCGTATCCTCAAAAGGCTCCTAAAAATGGTGAATTTTGATCTCCTTCTCAGCTTCTTGTGTCTATTCTTTGCTTATTTTATCATTCTCTCTTATGATTTTTTTTTTAATGCTGCAGTTGCTCTTACGCCCCCCGTCGTTGGATCCCTCCCTGTTTCAAATGCACCGTTGCTTGAACCTGGTTCCTTGTACTGCTCTGATTCACAGTCATTGCTGGGAAACCCGGCTGTCTGTGCGTCTAGCTCTTCTTCTCGGAATCATGAATCAACAAATCCGCCAAAACCCATGACCGAAGGTAAATATCCAACGTGACATGACATCATGGTTTGGGTTAGTTGTATCTGTGAAAATGGTGTTGACAATATGGTGTCATGAACTCGTGATAGTAGAGGAACCGGGAGTCTCGGCCACGGCTCTCCCAAATAATCGCTGCTACAGCACTAGTAGTGAGGAAGTTACACGGAGGTTACGAGCGGTGGCAGAGCCAAATGATGGAGAAAGTTGTGAAAAGCCACGTAGAGGTAAGACTTGTTGTCGTGTTACATTATGTATCTTTTGACTAACCGTCCTTGATATTTACGCTGAGAATGAGTTGTTTGGTGGCGGTTTCAAATGCAGTGACGCCGAATTTTTCTGAAGTATACAGCTTCATTGGAAGTGTCTTTGATCCCAACGCATCAGGTCACCTCCAGAGGTTAAAGCAGATGGATCCGATAAATATGGAAACGGTATGAGACACGTTTAGTCAGACTCAGTCACAACTCAGAGCCTTTGTTCGAAACTTCAATCATGATCATAAAGAGAGAAGCTAATTTGGTATTTTCCTTTTTGGTACATCAGGTTCTTTTACTGATGAGAAATCTGTCTGTAAATCTGACAAGTCCCGAGTTTGCAGAACAAGTAAGTAGTGCTATACTATACTTACATTGATTGCGACTCTCCTTGAAAGACTGAAATATTAATACTTTCTTGGTGGGGTACTCAAGTGATGACGACTTTTACTTATTTGGTGCTGTGATATGCAGAGGAAGTTGATATCATCTTACAGGAGTAAAGCTCTGAAATAGATATTGGAAAAAGCAACAATGGACCTTATGTGAGAGCAACAGATATTCATCCAAGGTATGTATGTATTCGTTGGACTGAGGGGTCGAGTTTTTCGTTGCAGGCGAGCAGAACCAGACACGTGAACTCTTAGATGGCTACTGAGTTGTGGTTTTAATGTCTCTGAAGTCTTAGGTAGGCGCACTTGTTTGTCCTATGTTGTCTATATTTGTATGGATAATAGAGGGTTTTGTAGAGGTATATAGATATGTGTTTATAAGGTCAGAGGTATATAGATATTTGCTTAAAAGATCATAATGGAGGGTTTTGTAGAGGTATATAGATATTTGCTTAAAAGATCATAATGGAAATTGGGTGGAAAGTGCACTCGGGATCGAAAAGATAGCGACAGAATACTTTGAAGATCTTCTTTTTACCACATCGAACCCACCCGACTTCTCAGTCTCTCTACGGTATATTACCGAGAAAGTGTCTGATGATACGAATCGGTCCCTTGTGGCGACTCCTTCATCTGAAGAGATAAAAGCGGCTGTTTTTGATATAAATCCGGACAAAGCCCCGGGCCGGATGGCATGACCAGCCGTTTTAAACTGCATAATATCTTCAGATGAACTGCATAAAAGATTAAGCCGTGATAAATTCAAATATTGAGAGATTACTTTCTAGATTACTTTCAATATTTGAATTTATCACGGCTTAATCTTTTATGCAGTTTAAAAAAAAGACAAAATCATAGCTTTTTTTTTATAATGAAACCCAAAAAATGGTTTTCTCAAAGGATGGATTTTTTAGAAAAGCTTTTCCGCTACAATGCAAAATTATTGTATCTGTGTTATATTTTCATGAAGATAATGAAACGTCCGAAAATATTGATTTTTCCCAATACTATAAAAAAGTACACTAATGTAGATAGAGTGTTTTTGGTTCAACGCGCGGACCTTGCGCGTTGTTCTAAGCAAAATCATACTCGCGCGTGTACAGTTTACACTAGTTATTATGGGCCGGTTTTGGAATCCCATGCAGAACTGTATGGGCCTTATAGTTTCTCATTATAGAGCCCATGTAAAAAGGCCAAGATCTATCGCACTCTCAGTGTCTCAGGCTCAGCAAATTGTTTACTTTGCGTTGAATTGTATATCCTTTAGTTTATCCAAAGGTTATTATTATTTAGAAAAGATTGTCGTAGTTTATTGTAGTTTGTATATTTTGTTTTTCAAAACAGTGAAAGCAAAATTGAATTATGAAATCGATTTGAAGAGAAAAACCTTCAAGCCTCACACTTATTTGTTACCTTCAACACACGTCGATAGAGCCATTGAGATTTGAACTATGGTTGCAAAAAAAAGCAAAAACCTAAAATAGATAATGCCAAACACACGGACTCGAAAGTTCATCGAAGTCTCTACCATTGTTATAACTAAAAGCATCCCAGATATCGCAAGCAGCAAGAGAAACGAGAGTTCATAGAGAGTTTATTTTTTTTTTCTTTTCTTTTTAAAAATTCACAAATGGTAATTTGATTACTTGCACATCACAAAGCAACTTAGTGTTACGCAGACACGCCTCTTAGGGTGTTAAGAGGATTGTGGGCAGAGCAGAGTTACCTGTAGCCAAACCCAAGGTCGAGTTCATGACCCATAGAGCCCTGACGATTAGGACCACCGGCTTGACCCATCGGCGGTATCTTCTTGGACGGGTCCATCCTCGGGTGAATCCCTAAGAGTGTCTGCAGTGAAGCTGGATGATCTCCTCTATTAACTTGAGAACCTGAAAAGCCACAAAACGAAAAAAAAAAATTTGAGAGACCAGACTCAAAATCAACTAGTAGTCCCTTGCCTAGGTAGACATTAAGACTGGGGTCCTAGACTCGAGTCCACGCGAGGTTTTGAATCCAGGCAAAAAATGAGCGAAAGTTGCATCCTCAAAGGGTAAAATAGGAAATGGATTTGGTTATCTTTTGTTATACCTGGTGGTGGCATACCGTAGTTGGGCTGGCGATGGGCGAAGGGAAAGCCTTGTGATGGATTTAGCTCGGGAATGAGACCCGGCATTTGGTTGTTTACATGAGGAGAGTGATGGTGTGGTGGACCACCACCGGGGAATCCTTGCATTAGGTGATGTTGTTGCAGGTTGTCTTGCATATGCATCTTCTGCATCATATGTGGAGGAAGACGATCAAACTCGGGATGTCCACTGGTTGTTGAATGATGAAAAGGTGGACGATGAATCATGCTTGCTGGAAACCGGTGATTTGGTGGAGGATCCTGATGTTGAGCTATGATGCCTCCTTGGCCCATGAAATCGTGTTGAGGTTTTACATGAGCATGCCGAGAGTCTAACGGATGGAAAACTGGGCCTGAACCATTCAAGTGAGAAGAGGGGTCGGTCGGGTATTGTTGGGGATGATGGTGAAGAAAAGGACCATCTTGACCTCCCAATGTTGGTCTCTCGTTCCTTGGACCAGAGTTTAAAGCAGCTAGCTTGTCAGAGATGTTGAAAGGTACTCCAGGCTCCTGATTATGAGGTCCTGAAAAAGACATGTATTTTTGTGGGTGTGCAGGATCTCCAACTGCAAGTAAGTTACCATCTTCTGGAAGGCCTAGTAGTCCTCCGGGGAGACCGTCAGGTCTGATTTGGTTTCTTTGGCTCAGTTCACCAATAGACCTGTCTGATCGAAGCGGGACCACAGGAGCATCAGAAACCATAGCTCTTCCAGAGACCGGTTCTCCAATAGACTGCAGTTCGCTCATGAAGGCACTCCCAAACAGATTCTCAAGAGTCAAAGACTTCCCTGGATCTGCTTCTCCTGCTGTAGGTGGTTTCACAATCAAAGATGGTGGTGGTCTACTCTCTGTAACTGAAAGTAGCTGCGTGTCTTGACTTTTTGGGTCTGCACTTCTCTGTAATAAAGAAAGAAGGTGCTGCGAAGCCTGGTCATCAACAGATGTTTTCCGCTGTTTGGTCTTCTTCGCTGAAGAAACACTCAAGTCTTGTACAACTGGCGGTGGAGGTGGGTGATAGCTTCCACTGGCTTCTGACAGAATAGACTGCTCAAGGTCTTCACAAGTGAGAACAGGTGGAACAGCTGTTGCTGATTTACTTGTGGAAGTGTTGCTTAACTTATCAGTGTTTTTAGTGGCATGGGATTGATAAGGAAAATCCATCGAAAGTTCACCCTTAGCTTTTGTGTCATAGGTTTGCAATTTATCTGCACCTTGAAGTAGTGACAGTAAGCCTCTTGGTGGCCCGCTGGATGGGAGATCTTCGACTGGCTTGTTATCTACACCGATAAAAAATAGGGATGTTGGATTCTTGTCAATGTAATGGAAAAACGTTACTATTCTAGCATAACAGTCAGCGGATTACCTTCTTCAAGAAATAGATGTGCGAACTTGGAGGATTTTACAGTCGGAGGGCTCCGTGTTTCTTCTAATTTTTCGACATTTTTCTACAAGGATGTAGACCAAATGTCAGGTTGAATGAGGTTCGTCGAATTCCACAGGGAATATATGTATAAGCAAGTACATGAACATGTATAACATGCACACCATATCAAGTCACAACGAAACAGTCATTACCTGATGAAAAAGCATTCGATTTTGTTTACATAAGCAAGTACATGAACATGTATGGACCATTATTTACTTACTAAGAGAAAAAATAAAATATGCTTATCTATCATCCTCAGCATCAATAATACATCATATAGGAAAAAGCCTCCGTTACAACTAGTTAGAGGAGACTACATCAGAAAGAATTATGCACTATTTGGATGCAAAATGAAGTGCATAGCAATTACAGATTCATCAGCTATCATGGGAGTCGAATTTTTAAAAAGTTTCAGGGAAAATGAGCTAATTAAACATACACAGGGAAAAAAACTTCACCTGAGTAATATTAGAGGAGTCACCACTATTCAAATTTATAGTGGTGAATAACTTATCCAGAATTGATGGCTCATCCGAAATCTCAGAGCTTTTCTTCTGGTCCAAGGTCACTGTAGTTTGCTCCATTTTTCTAGGATATCCCTGAGCTTCAGCAGCAGTTGAGATGGAGGAAAGGTTTGCAAAGTTTTTGTCCTTATTAACTTTATCTGTAAATATATTAAAAACTGAAGACATATTAACAGCCTGTTCACTTGTGTCAGTGGAGGAGGCACGAACAGCTTCACCTTCTACCAGCATCTCACTTGAGCCGATCGTAATTCCCAAAGTTTTTTCTTCATTAGCAACAGGCGTTCCATTCACCATATTAATGCCTTTGATATTCAAAGGACTAAGCTCATGTTGAGAAGTTTCAGTCTGCAAATGGTGTGATAACCAGTAAATAATGGTGCGACCAAAGATAGCGGATGGACTTATAATATGTTTTGCAAATTAGAGTACCAATCAGAGCATATATTCAAATTTCAAACAAAGCAATTCCAAAGAAAAGATAAACCGCAACGAAAAGGGCCACAAAAATCAAACTTCAACTCTCACTGATTAGCAGGAAGTGAGTGACCTCTGTCGAAAGTGATAGATCAAACGACCATAGCCTTGGATCAAATACAACCAGCGAAGTAGTAATTGAAGGAATTAGCTTTCTTCTAGGAAATAATATTAATGACATCAACGAAGTAGTAATTGCATGAGTTAGCTTCCGTGCCATGGGATTTTGATGAAATTTTGTGAGCTAGGTCTTTATTTCTATACTCCTAGTTTGCTCATTCATCAGATAAGAAGGGGCCAATACTACTACTTGTACTCATGTTCTTGTTTGGAATTCAAGCAATAAAATAATATACTCTATTCACCATAAATTTCATGGAACACAGATATTAGGTATGGATGAGCATCTCAGAAAGATAGCGACTTACTTGAGGTTTGTCCCCTTGCTTTCTTTCCAAAATTGTGCTTCCAAAACCAGGAGGTACAAGCGGTCTAGGTACGTTACTTTGAGAGGGAAAAGAGGAATTATTAGAACCAGGAATTGATGGAGTGTTATTGACTTCATCGCTTCTACTTGGAAGCTCTTTTTCATCTTTGGACTCCCCAAGCAGTTCAGTAAAATCAAAGTCGTTTTTACGCAAGTCTGGGTTTAATTTTTGCCTTTCCTGGAATACTTTTTGATGTTCCTTCCTCAACAACTCAAAAGAAGCTGACAGAGAGTTGAGAATGTCAATTAAAGATTGACACAAAAACGCATGTATAGATTGTAAGAAATTCACAAACTGGTAAAGAGCTAACTGTAGGACAAATTTAAGCGAATAGATCCCCTGTACCTCTTCTTTTTCTTTCTTCTTCTGCTCTATCTTCACTTGTAGAGTCAGAAGAACCAAACGTCTCATCATTTAATGAGTCTCTAGTGTCACGTCGAGTGTAAGGTGATGCCTACAAATGTACAGGAGAGGTTTAGGAATCAGTCTCCTTAACTAATTGAGCTCTACTCAGGTACACCAGCTGACGACCCCAGCAACATGCAGCATTCAACAATCAACAATACTAAAGACTATTCAAGATGGCTACAAAAGACAAGTGGACACGTAACCTTGTATGGGCGAGGAGGATGGTAAGGTTCGTTGCTTCTACTCAGCTGATACGAGTCATTAGATTGAGGTCTGGGGCCAGATGGTCCCGCACCAAATCCAGAAGGCTTAGGGAAAGAACCTTTCCCCAGAAGTCCATCATGCTCCGGTGCTTGCCAAGGCCTCCGAGATGGTATGCCAGAACGCCTTCCAGGCTCTCCTAACAAAACATACAGTTTAATATCAACTATAATACCCAAATTCCAGAATCTTTCTCTATGGCCTTCTTTTCAAGGTGACTGGAAAAAAAGCAGCCTTCGTGCCATTAGCTTGCGTAAAAAAGTGGAAATCTACATTTACACATATTGAACAGCCAGCTGATATAGATTCCTAAATCATAAAATGAACACTTTTTGCAGAAAGAAGTAATTTGCAAGCGTAGAATGATAACGAGAATATAGCAAGGATTACTAGTGCTAGTCCAACTCGTCATCATGCAACATTTAAAGAATGGATGCGAGTAAGCCCAGGCTACCTGGGTCCCGGTCTGACTGTGAATCACCATCTTTATCATTCCATCCACCTGAGCGCCCTTCCCATCTTCCATGGATGCCTCGAGAGTTACTCCCTAATTCACCCCTGGTGGGAGGCGATGAACTATAGTCATTCCGCCTCAAATCGCCAGAAATTCTGAGTCGCTCGGGTGAAGGATCTTCGGAGTCCCTGCTCATATAAAGAGTGTACAGATCAAAACATGTCTCTCCAAACCAGATAATGTAGTAGATAAAACAACTGCAAGATCATACCAGACTTGTAAAATTCTTAGAAATACAAAACTAAATAAAATATAGAACAGAGTCTCACCGCAGCAGTAAATCGTTAAATTCACTGGGCAGATCTGGCAGCTTCTTACAAACATCTTTCTCGCTCACCGATAAAATAAATTTTCTCGTGTATGAAATTCTTGGTTTCCTGATTCAACACAAAAAAACAATTACATCTGCAGCTGAAACAAACGATGAAAAGCAAAGTAAAGACATGATTGACAGAAAAGATAAACTTACTTTATGGATTCATCATTGGTTTCGACAAGTTGATCCATTGCAAATTGTTGTTCATCTGCTGTACTCATCTTACACGCCACAAGATCTTAGCTGGTCAAGGCCAAGAAACGCCACTATATGTTCTCAACGCCTAATCAAGTTGTACTACTGTAGTTCTCAACAGTTAAACACAAGTCTTCTTCCAATTCAGTCAAACCGTGAATATGATATTCGATATTACAGTGCCTAAAGTATTCTCGACTCTCTCAAGTAACCACGAATAATATTCAAATCAAACGAAACGCATGACCTCAAGCAGCCAAACTTAACAACGAACCCCAGGATTCACCACCAGCGAGGTCGTCACGATCTAAGTTGTATGTACAGTAAAATTCCGAGACGGAAAAACTAAGTTGTATATCTAAGATTTTCGACCAGAACTGGCAAAATCTCCAGAGAACTCAAAGCTAAAAACCAAAAAAACTAGCTCATCCTAAAGTCAGAAGGCTAATCTCGCATCGGATTCCAGGGAACCCCCAATTCTCACCCAACAAACCAAAAGTTTGCAATCGAAAAACCTCAAAGTATTAGGTAAAATGAAGCAAATTATAGTTTCCTGCAGCAATCTAAGGTCTTCGACAGCTAGGGTTTTTTAGCCCTACGAGGGAATTACAAGGATTCCAGAATCCATCGAAAAAGGTTAATAGAAAAGAACAACGAGGATTCTAGAAAGAAGGAGAAACGGAGAAAACAAAAGTTTCGATCTGCAGAAAGATATTTCGCTCTTCCTGAAATTGATCGATTGACGAAAAAAAGAGAAGATCGAAGAGAGAAAACGAAGTCTACAAGAAGAGAGAGTGAGAGAGGGAGAGATTTCTCTCAAAGAGGAAGGTAAAATTGACATCCCACGCGCCTGCTTTCCACGTAAAATCGACATCCCACGCGCCTGCTTTCCACGTAAAATCACGCGCTAAATCCATTAAGTTTGTATAATTCCAACTGTTCCCACAAACTTTCAATAACTAGAGAAACCCTTAATATGTTTTATATTTTGCTATTTTTACCCATGACGGACTAAAATTTCCAATGCAAGACGCATACATCTCTGGTATCATATCAAATTAACTCAAATGTTTTTTTTTATCATCATAAGGAATGAAACATGCGACAAAAGCATTACAAAGGTTTTTTTTTCTGAAACATGAAGAAGGCAATACATACAATACAAAACAATGGAAAACCTCTTGTTTAATAGGCCAGCTATGTTCATCTCTTTCCCTTGCCTTTTCCTTTAGCATCAAAATGATGAGCCTTTAGTTTCTTCTTCCGCACAAGCGCACCTGTGTTGGCACCACCACCTCCTTCCCTGAAAGGCATTCCCATCAGAGCCAATAGTTTCTGTCCTTCTTGATCTGTTTTAGCCGTGGTGCTGATGCATACATCCATTCCTCTTGCTTTTCCAATGGCATCAAATCTATATGTAATTATCCAAACAAGATAAGAGTTTAGTTGTCCGGTTGTAATCAAACACCGGAACGCTTGATCTCGATGGACCAGTGGATAACAAGTCTCATGCATCTGTTAGCAGTTTTGCTTTCGAGGGTAGACACAGTAGAACTAACCTGATTTCAGGGAACACACTTTGGTCTTTGACACCAATGCTGTAGTTTCCGTTCCCATCAAAGCTGCTGGGACTCACACCTTGGAAATCTCGAGTTCTTGGAAGGGCTAGATTGATAAGACGATCCAAGAACGAGTACATTACCTGTCAGACAAAAAATGTCAAATACATAAAAGAACCTAATGGGAAAGTTTGGTTAGTCAAGATTCAAGAATGAGCAGAGGGGAAAGAAGCTCACATCTCCTCTGAGAGTGACGGCAATCCCAAGCGGTTGGTCTTCCCTAATCTTGAAAGTGGCAATGGAAGCTCTAGCTCGTGTCTTGATAGGTTTCTGCCCTGTAATAAGCGCTATATCTTTCATTGCAGCCTCCAAACCTTTGTCGTTCTGTGCTGCATCTCCAATACCACAATTCACTACAATCTTTTGAACCTTTGGAACCTGGCAGAGAAGAAGATGTCCAAGCAGAAACATCAAAGAGGAGAATGACAATTCGCCTTCACATTCGAAATTGCACTTCCAAACAACAAAACTTGATTTTTTTCTGGACAAAGGTTATCAAACTTCAAGTTTGAAAGATGATCAAACCTCAAGTTGAAATATGGAACAAGACCCAAAATATCAACCGGATTCTTCTGGAAACGCTACATTTTCCAGAAGAATTAAATCAATCCCAAGAAAGCCACAAATTGTGTGAAACAAATACGAACCCATCAGATGTTTTTAAATACGACATTCACAGAACCTAGCTCCAACATTTCCCAAAACTCAAAAATCCACCGAGAATTAGACTCCAACAACATCACGAATCGCTACAGAACAAAAACTTAGGTTTGCGCACAGGGATTAGGGGGTTTACCTGGTGAATGTTAATGTACTTGAACTCATCTTTGAGCGCAGGGATAATTCTCTCCAGGTAAGCGGTTTTGAGCCGCTGGGTTTTCTCCGCCTCAGATTTCTCGACCAGTACAGTTCCAGACGCCGAGACTTTCACCACGCTTCTGAGCGACGGAGGGAGCAACCGCGCGGAAGATGGAACCGCTAACGATGGAAAACGGCCGTGAAACGAAGAAACAGAAGACTGCAGTAGCGAAGGACACGCCATGGTCGAGGCTCGAAGTGGATAAAATTGCAGGAGAAGAGTGAGTGACCTCTCGGCGTCGTTATTGTGATAAACAATGGCACCTTTGTAATTTCCTTCTACTGAACTGTTGATGGTTTGAGGATAAGGATTTCTCGTTTATCCCAAAATTAATTTTTGAAGTTAACATACACCCCATAGATTTTATTTATGATATAAATCTCCTATTTTTCGGACTGCATTAAATCGGAGCTCGGATCGTAGGTTTTTGGGGGGTTTTTAACAATAAAGATATTTCATGGGGTCACAGGAGATTTAAAATAAAATATAGGGGCTAGTTCAATATGGGCCTAAAGTCCAGCCCACACTCTTCGTGCTATTCAGGTTATAACCCGAACCCGTATTTTGTCGTTTTACATTGACATAAAGTGGTCTCTCACCACACCGACCCAAGAGCCAAAAACCTCTCTCCGAATTTCCTCTCACTTTCTTTCTTCGATTTCCTTCTCTCTCTTCTCGGCTCGTTTTGGCAGCCATGGCGATTCCTTACATGGAAACCGTCGTGGGTAAGCTTCATATCCTTCTTGGAGACATTTTCTCCTCCACTTTAATTTAACTCGCCGGGATTCCTTCAATTGCGTAACATTTTGCTTTCTTAATTTCTGTGTTGAGATTCCGTGACTGGTTTCTTAAGCCATCATCTCTGCTTCTTGTTTCTGTATTTGGCTCTCTTTTTACATATTGTATGTCTTGATCTGAGGATTTATAAATCGAACTGTTTCTCGTCGTACATGTGCGTTTGATCTGAGGTCGCGTGATATCATCTCGTCCTCGTATTAGTGTGTGTACGGGGACTTATTTGCTTTTTTGTTCAACATAATTTAGGGTTTGGGAAGAAAAGTCGGGTTCTTTTTCTTCAGAATCTTGGAAATTTTCGCCGTCAAACTCAGACAGCTAGAGTCTTTTGTATTTTATTTTATGGGGTTTGTGTTACTGAACAACTGAGGTTTAAAGAGAAGATTTTTGAAATGGGTTTTTGTGTTGTGGATCCGTTTGTGAACATGAATAGGTGAATCAAAACTCCACCGGTGCTCATAGATTGCTTGGCGCTATAGTTCAATCATAAGAGATACTATTGAAATGTATAAGTGACGGAGAATCTGTTGTTGTAGCATTTTATATCAGATTCATATTCATCTTTTGCTCTCTTCTCTCAGGTTTTATGATAGTGATGTACATTTTTGAGTCATATTTGGATCTGAGGCAACACACTGCTCTCAAGCTTCCAACTCTCCCAAAGACCTTGGTTGGAGTGATTAGCCAAGAGAAGTTTGAGAAATCTCGAGCATACAGTCTTGACAAAAGGTTTTGTCTTAATTTGTTTCTTCTTATTCATAGATGTGTCATTAGTTTCTCATAATTGGCAAGGCTATTATCACTGAGTTTGTTACATTTTGCAGCCATTTTCACTTTGTTCATGAGTTTGTGACTATACTTATGGACTCTGCGATTTTGTTCTTTGGGATCTTGCCTTGGTTTTGGAAGGTACATATCTGATTTCATTATTTAGCATCTCCCTTTTTTGATATCTTGGTGTTCTGAATTTTTTTGTAAATATTCATTTTTCCTGTAGATATCTGGAGGTTTTCTACCAATGCTGGGTCTCGATCCAGAGAATGAAATACTGCACACTCTCTCATTCTTGGCTGGTGTTATGACATGGTCACAGGTATTTCAAATTAATCCCTTCATATAGTCTTATACGTTTAGGATCGAAAGATATCTGCTTTGAGAATAATATGGTTTCTTTTCTATTCTTCTGCAGATCACTGATTTGCCATTTTCTTTGTATTCAACTTTCGTGATTGAGTCTCGGCATGGGTTCAACAAAGTATGTCGTATTACCAACACTTCCTTATGTCTTAGCTTTTCTCTATTACATTCGTTGACTAAATTTGCTTATAAATTTTGTTTGCAGCAAACAATATGGATGTTCATTAGGGACATGATCAAAGGAATACTTCTCTCTGTCATACTAGCCCCACCTATTGTTGCGGCAATAATTGTTATAGTTCAGGTTCGTGTGATTCTGGACGCATCTTATTCTGATTTTTCACATATATGACTGTTCTCTAATGGATGTAAACTTCAAAGTTTTCAACTTTTCGTCTTAAAAATTTATCATTTACCCTCTCTGAGCATAAGTTTTTAATCTTCTTCTTTTTTTCCAGAAAGGAGGTCCTTACCTTGCCATCTATCTATGGGCATTCATGTTCATCCTGTCTCTTGTAATGATGACTATATACCCTGTTTTGATTGCACCGCTTTTCAACAAGTTCACTCCTGTGAGTATTTCTGTCATGGCCGTCTTACAAGTCAGCCTTATTTTGCACTATATTATTATTATCAGATAACCAAATCTTCCTTTATATTTGGGTATAGCTTCCAGATGGAGAGCTCCGGGGGAAAATTGAGAAACTTGCTTCCTCTCTAAAGTTTCCTCTGAAGAAGCTATTTGTTGTTGATGGATCTACAAGGTCGAGCCATAGCAATGTGAGGATTTAAATGCTGTAGATCTCTTCATGCCTACATTTCTAGTTTACCATAAGCTCACGCAAGGATTTGCTCACGATTCTTGTTGCATCTCACAGGCTTACATGTATGGTTTCTTCAAGAACAAAAGGATTGTTCTT
The DNA here is from genome assembly GCA_020283515.1 of Alliaria petiolata. NCBI lineage: Eukaryota > Viridiplantae > Streptophyta > Magnoliopsida > Brassicales > Brassicaceae > Alliaria > Alliaria petiolata. The sequence goes on from JAHZTW010000001.1 coordinate 175,383,454, forward strand.
TTTGACACATTGATTCAGCAGGTACCGTGACTCAGTGAAAAAAGCAAAGCTATACTCGCATTCAGATTCTGGTTCTGAAACATAATGTTATCTATCTTTTTCTTTTGTTGTGCAGTGCAAGAATGAGGATGAAATTGTGGCGGTTATTGCACACGAGCTTGGACACTGGAAGCTGAATCACACTACATACTCGTTCATTGCAGTTCAAGTGAGCAACGACTGTCCAAAACTTATTTACTCATATTCTCGTTCACCTGTGAAATCATGTCTTAAGTCTACATGTTTATATTGCAGATCCTTGCTTTTTTGCAATTTGGGGGATACACACTTGTCAGAAACTCTACTGATCTCTTCAGGAGTTTTGGATTTGATACACAACCAGTTCTCATTGGTTTGATCATATTTCAGGTTTGTTATTTTTGGTTTTGGACACAAACCTCATGAATCAAGAGGGAAATAATCACAAAAAAATTCCAAATCAATCTGATATCTCCTGTCTGATTCTCACAGCACACTGTAATACCACTTCAACATCTAGTAAGCTTTGGCCTCAACCTTGTGAGTCGAGCATTTGAGTTTCAGGTAAAATCCTAACAATCCCTCAAGATACAATTAAAGGTTTCTTTCTTTCAAGGCCGTCACTAAATCTGAGGTAACGTTCGTTTGCAGGCTGATGCTTTTGCAGTGAATCTTGGTTATGCAAAAGATCTACGTCCTGCTCTAGTGAAGCTACAGGTCAGAGAAGACAACAAATAAAAAACACGTAACTGTTTTCTCAATTTGTGTCATGCTTTTAATGGTTTTGATTTTGTTGGGATTTCGCAGGAAGAGAACTTATCAGCAATGAACACTGATCCATTGTACTCAGCGTATCACTACTCGCACCCTCCTCTTGTTGAGAGGCTTCGGGCCATTGATGAACAAGACAAGAAGACAGATTAAGTCCGTATAACCTTGTCTGTTGTACGGATCAATGACACTTTTACGCTCCGTATGACCATATCTTTTGACTGTTAGGTGAAAAGAAAAGGAAAAAAGAACAAAAAGTGAAAAAACATTTAGGCACAGGCCTCTTTTGTTTGTTTTTTTTACTTTACGGTGGTTTTTGCACTAGGTACTTACTACTAGTTTTGTTTACTGAAAGTGGAATCACGGTCACTGTTTGATATGATCATTTCTGATCCAACCTATCCTCAACCATTTTGGGGGGCATGATTCTTTTGTTTCTCCCCTAATCTCAGCCAAAAAATGGTATATTTCCGTGTGTTTGTAAGTGATGTATAGGCTATGATTGGTGTTACTACCAAATGCTAGAAAGTCACGTAAAGTAAAATCAAAAGCTACTAAATTGAGCATTTGGCATCACTAATCCAGAGTTGCATTACTGAGCAAGACGGATTAACCGGTTTAAATATTTGTAGTACGACAAAAAAAAATGCAAATTTGATATACTTTTATTTTTAGTTACTTATTTTTGAATTAAAAAAAAGTTATATACTGTACTTGGCAAAAAGGTGGTTGAATTGTAAAACTACTGTATTATGCAATTTGGTAGATTATCAATGCTAATAACTAATGGACTAAGAAGACATTTTTCTGATTTGTTAAAAGAAGGTAAGAAAGAATCATTTGACTTATGTGTGAGATAATGATACATCTCTTGCTATCATGGCGCAATAATGGGTTTCTCTTCCCCCCCCCCCCCCCCCCCCCCCCCCCCCCCCCCCCCCCCCCCCCC
>JAHZTW010000001.1:175386956-175708264 GCA_020283515.1 Alliaria petiolata
GAGATTCAGGAGATCGTTCGTCCTCCGGCGGCGGACCATTACCACCCGACGCAGCCTGTCGCGGCGGAGATCCAAGTCGATATCGGGAAGATCGAGCACCGTGTGGTGTTCTCAGATCGAGTCTCGAGTGGCGAAAGCAGAGGAACAGTGAGTGCTAGTGAAACGGCGTCGTTCTCAGGGAGTGGTTGTGTTGGGCCGGAGGTTTCGCATCTTGGATGGGGGAGATGGTATACTCTGAGAGAGCTCGAAGCGGCGACGAATGGATTGTGTGAAGAGAATGTGATCGGAGAAGGAGGTTACGGGATTGTGTATCGTGGCATTTTAACTGATGGAACTAAAGTCGCTGTCAAGAATCTGCTTAATAACAGGTACTTGATCAAAGTTTCGATTTTTGTACAATTCTGGAAATTTCCATTTGTCAAAACATATCCATTACTCGTTGTTGAATCAGGGTTTTAGGAAATATCAATTGGGTCTGATGTAAAAATTTCCGGATTAGAAGATTAGTCTCTGATTATACACCATTTGTTTGCTATCTTGTAATTAAAGATAAGGCCTTTGGGTTTAGGAATAGGAATGATTTGCTGTTCTTTGTCCTTGGATGGGTTTTGGATTTTAATTTGTTTTATGAGTATTTGAGTTTTTCTTGTTTAGGGATAAATGTGGTCCTGGGACCTGAAGCCAGAAGTTGTTTGTTGTTTCTTACTGATTTATAGTAGATCATGGTGTCTAAATGGGTCCCTTTTGATTTGATGGGTTATTTGTCTATAATTATTCTGAACTAAGGGGTCAAGCCGAGAAGGAGTTTAAGGTGGAAGTGGAAGTGATCGGACGTGTACGGCATAAGAACCTAGTTAGGCTTTTAGGATACTGCGTCGAAGGCGCATACAGGTAAAAAAAAAGAAACCTGCATGCTTGATATTGACTTCACCTCGGTACATGTTGTGATAACTAATGTTTTTGGACTTTATCGTGCGAAAATTAGGATGCTAGTTTATGACTACGTCGATAATGGCAACTTAGAGCAATGGATTCATGGTGAGGTGGGTGACAAAAGCCCTCTAACTTGGGATATCCGTACGAACATAATACTCGGCATGGCAAAAGGGTACACGAATCCGAGATCCCGATTGATATCTTTCGTTTTTGTGAATTCATGTTTTTTCTTCTATATGTAATTTCTTGGTTGATATTCCCACAGTTTGGCGTATCTACACGAGGGTCTTGAACCGAAAGTGGTTCACCGGGACATAAAATCCAGCAATATCTTGCTTGATCGTCAATGGAACGCTAAGGTGTCGGATTTTGGACTCGCTAAGCTGTTGTTCTCCGAGAGCAGTTACGTGACAACTCGTGTAATGGGAACTTTCGGGTAAGTTTTGTAGTTTGCATATAAATATGTATATGTATAGTTGGATGATCTTTAGGATTTAAAATTCTTGTAAAAGCATTTAATACTTTTCTTGATTGGTCTGTTATGTAGTTATGTCGCGCCCGAATATGCTTGCACCGGAATGCTGAACGAAAAAAGTGATATCTATAGCTTCGGGATATTGATTATGGAGTTAATCACCGGAAGAAACCCGGTCGATTATAGTCGGCCTCAAGGAGAGGTAAATGAGAAAAGCCATGGCTTTATTCTATTGTTTCAAAACCGTGGTTTTTTCTTTTTCTTTTGTCGGGTCTTTAATTATCTCGTTTTTGTTAGGTGAATTTGGTTGAGTGGCTGAAATCTATGGTTGGAAACCGAAGGTCAGAGGAAGTGATCGATCCGAAAATACCCGAACCGCCATCATCAAAGGCTCTTAAACGGGTGTTGCTAGTTGCTTTGCGTTGTGTGGATCCGGATGCAAATAAGAGACCTAAAATGGGTCATATCATACACATGCTTGAAGCTGAAGACTTGTTCTATCGAGACGTAAGTATAATGATCACATCAACGAACGTTTGAAAGTGATCAATCGTTTATTTGCTAACGGGATATTTGTATTTAGCAGGAACGACGAGCCACGAGGGAGCATGCAAGCCGCGATTATAACCAGCGACTGACTGCGGTTTCAGCGGATGCGACTGTGGCTGAGACAAGCGAAAGTGACGGTTCAAGAGACCCAAGATAAAAGTACCAAGCAAGATGTATGAAGAGAGACTGATCACTGGAAATTTTCCGGCCATTAATTTTTCAAATTTTGTTTTTTGCTTTTTTTTTGTTAAAATCAATTATTAATTATTGTGTGACATAATTATTATTTTTATTCTTTTTATTAGGCTTAATTAAGAATTTTCTTTGTATATATATATTTTTTTTTTATTTGTCCAAACATCTTGAACTTATAAACAGCCAGAGAGCTAGCTTTAATTAATTTTGTTGAAGAATTGTTAGAGAATATGAATATGTCAACACATAATAAATATCTATGATTTGGTTAAATATCTATGATGTGTGGATTGTGGACCAACTTAGCAGTTACTTTTTTTTTCGAACTTTTAATTAGCTGTTAATTCCAAAATAAGATGATCGGAGTTATACTCGCACAAATGCCATATCGATCAATCAACGTCATGGTCGCTTTCAGCGTTTTGGCCCCAAAAAATGGACCCATCCGTTTCATTATTGCGTCAGAACGAATTTATTTATCTTATCTTACGGCCACAGTTGCTCAAGTGATCCACTTCGAAATACAGAGATGCTATGACGGGACCTTATACTTACATCCTACAGATTCAGCATTGGTTCTGTTTTTATGGGAATTTGTTCAAGACAATTCTGATTTTTCTTTACTGAAAATTTGTACGTCGACTGTAATAATCTTATTATATAAAGTAGAATGCGTCAAAGTTGCTAATTCATATGATCGCGACACGTAACGAGTCAATCTCATTAGATTTTAACATGTGTCGTAGTTAAAAAAAAAATTAAAAATTAATTAAATTAAATTAAAATTAAATAAAGAATATATGTTAATAATGTTAATAAATAAGAAATAAAAAATAAAATAAATTAAAAGAATATATATAACTATGAAAAGAAAAAAAGAATGTTATTATGTTAATAAAATAAATATATAATATAAAAAAACAAATAGAAGAAAACAAGAAAAAGAAAAAATAATAAACTACTTAAAAAAAACCTACGTTATACCCAAAAAACAAAAAAAACCTACGTTACATGCAAAAAAAAAAACTACGGAAAAAACCAACGTTACAAGACCTACATTACATGCAAAAAACAATACTGAAAAAATAATTACATTACATGCAAGAATAAAAATTGAAAAAGGGTATATACCATTTCAAAAAAACAAAAAGATATATACAAATTAAGAAAAAAAAAATCTCCAAATATAATCCTAAAACACAATCTTAAAAGAAACAAAGAAAAATATCTTACGTTAATAAAAAAAAAGAATAAAACAAGAAAAGGAAAAAGAATCTTATTATGTTACAAGACCTACGTTACATGCAAAAAACAATACTGAAAAAATAAAAAATTGAAATAAGGATATATACAAACTAAGAAAAAAAAAATAAAAATAAAAGAGAAATAAGATTAATTTATATTTTGGAAAATATAATCTGAACAATTAATCCTAAAAAAAAAAAAAATATATAAGCTAAATTACTACTAAAAAAAGAAAAAGGAATATACTATTCACATCTATATAAACACCTAAAAACTCTTAAAAATATTTACCAGACAAACAATATCACACCTTGAGCTTCATTATCTTGGTATAGCTTCTCTTTTTTATTTTTAATCTTATTATCATAAACTTATGTAAACATTTTAAGTTAGATGCATAATTGTAGTACGTAACGTTTCCATTATGTTGACTTTGTTTCCTTCCCAATTACGATATCGTTAAGATTATATCACCTCTTCTTTTAATTTCATCTATTTAATTTGTTTACTGGATAAATCTCATCAAAGATATTCAAGAGTTCAAAATGACAACAATAACTATTTTACGCTAGATTAATTAAGCAAGAAACGTCCATATATCGCCGAACGGTAGCACGTCTAATTCGAAAGTAGGATGAAAGAAAATTGAAGAAAAATAACGAACTCATGGGATTGAATTTACTCTCACTTGATGAAAAGGTAATCAATTTTTTTTACTCAAACAATAATATTCATCTGTTTATTATTAAATTATTATTATAATTAACTAACTTAGTTTTTTTTTTTTTTTAAACACAGGATAATACTATCCAAGGCTATATGCATCATTCTCTAACTGAAAAGTTTATAGACAATCTACATGAAGGAAGTCTTATGGAAATTTGCAATTTTAATATGCAAGATTGCAATAAGTATTACAAAGTCGCCGATCATAAATTGTAGATAAGATTAACTGAGAGATCAACCGTTAGCCCCGTGGAATAATAGTTTTGTCAAATACCCTTTGAAAAATTTCGATTTCGAAATTATGAAAATTTTGATAAATTAAAAAATATGACAGAAGGTTTATTTAGTATATTTATTTATTAATATAATAAAATATTTATGTGCATGTTTAACATATTTTTTTTAATCAAGATGTGATCGGCTATATCAAAAATATGGAAAAAACGGATGTACGTGGTCAGGCTACACCTACTTTAAGAAAGGTTACTCTAACTTTATCGTTAAAAAAGTTAGAGTAACCAATAAATCTCTCTCTCTTTAACTACTTCATATCAAAAAAAAAATTGATAATACCATTATGAGCGAGGGAGAGAGATGATAGCAAGACCTTATGTAATATGCCTACGGTTTAAAAAATTACTGAACTCTTTTTAATTTCCAGATTTAAAGCTTCAATTGGAAAATTGTTGATTACTATTTAGGAGAATGTATTAATACTAAGTGCTATCATTGAAATCAAAATACACTGAAATGGAACTCTGAAGTATTAAAACGACTATAAAGATAGAATATCATAACAATGATACTTTCAAGAAATTGTGTAAGATAGGAAAGAGCAAGCACAATTATTGCATCAAACAATGACGAAAGACGATATCATAAGAAAATAAAAAGAGAGAAACTCTGAAATGGGTTTTTCCTTTACCTCAGAAAGTTTCATACGAAATGACTAGCAACATCCAAGCGAGCATCAAGTGTGTTCACACACACAGTCTTCCCATATCACGAGACGCTAACACAAATCCTCCTTAGCTGCACCGAAAAATACATTTGCATATATTTGCTTTGTCAAGACCATTCTTATCACCCAATCACATAAATTTTCTATTCAGCAATGATCCTCCTTTCTATAACGAATCAACTTCTATGACTTTCTCACAAGATATATAAACCATATGACCAAAATTCGAAATAACTATAGCTATCATCATTAAAAAATAAAAAGCACATCCATAGTCCTCCCAATTTATTTTATTTTCAGGGTTTTGCATTTGTTAGGTATAATCGACCAATTTTTCATCTGTAAGTATTAACAATCTACTCACCTAATGGATGAATTTGAGATTGAGAGGACCAATTTGCGCCATGGACGATGAAAATCTTGACTTATCTGAGATTGAAGAAATGGGAGAAAGAGAACGAAACAGAAGATAGAGTGACATATCTGTTGGGAAGAAGAAGTAGAGAAAGAAGAAGAAGGATCAAGAAAAAAGAGTTTAAGAAGCTTTTAATAATGTTTTTTGATTAATTGGAAGACCGAGGGAGACAACGGTGGAGGAAAACGGAAGACGCAGGCGAATTGGAAGAAAAAGACGTCAAGTTTCGCCGCACCATGGGGCGAACACGCCGATCATCTTTCACGGAGACAACGAGCGGATAAGAAAGATTTCAGTAAGACTTTTATAAAAGTATGGGGCCTTTGAGCCTATCGAATTTTTGTTGAGGCTGAAAAGGTCTATTGAGAGTTCTTATTGATCAAAGCAAATTATATTAATCTCCACTACACACTTTGTAAGTTAGGCTTTCCGCAAAATTGTTAAAACAACTCTAATCGTATGAGTGTATGGATCTCGGTTTAAAACCAGTAATTCCACATGATAAATTTATAAATAACTAAATTCTATTTATTAATTATATTAGGCTATAATTAGATTATTGTTTAGAGTCAACTAATTTTAGATGTTTAATAAAAAAATACCCACTAATTATTCATGAACCAGTAAATACTTATCATAGAATATTAGATAAATTATTTACATTATCCTACAGTTTTAGATTGATACACAGAATCATGTATTAAGTGGATTTAGAAAATAAAATAAAATAAAAAGAGTATTAATTAAATTTCTAAAAACAAATTAAAATTTACAAAAACAACTTAAAACAAAAATTTAAACTACCAATCCGTGCAACGCACGGGTCCATATCTAGTATCTTATTATATAAAGTAGGAGTCTTGGAGGCCAATTTTTTTACAAAAAAAAAAGCATTTTTGATTAATTATAATCGGAAATTCTATAAAATGATAAATATTATTACTACTCTTGAGAAGAAGATCTAGTGTATATCGATCTGCAAAGAACTTGACAAGAACCAAGGAGTACTAAAATGTGCCGTATACACAGACTGTTTGTGATACAAATGTTTTAAAAAAAATCCATCAAATTTATGAGAGAAATTAGGCATTTGGATTTATATGCAAATGTATTTTTGTCAAATAATTTAAAAATCTGGACAATAACACCCAAACTCTATTGAAACCTGTAGAACAAATGCATATGGGGTAAGAAGACGAATACTGAAAACTTCTTATAATATAAAGGGCAAGACTCTAGAATTACAAACCGATGACTACTACTACAAACAGCTTCCTGTAAGTTTAGGAAGACCCGACGAAGACCTTCTCCGATGTGTCTGTGGTGTAATAACCTTCATCTCTCACTTCTTTTTCTACCTTGAATATCTCAGGATCGTTGAAACCTGCACACATTCATTTCAACTTTTTTAAAAAACCTTAAAATCTTAGAAAAAAAAAGAAAAACAGCTTGTGTGAGGATGCTGAATCTCTTTACCTGAGCACAAGTCATCAGTTTCATCGATGATCATCGGTACTACTTGTGTCCTCTTAACAGACTCGAGCAACTTNAAATTGTTAAAACAACTCTAATCGTATGAGTGTATGGATCTCGGTTTAAAACCAGTAATTCCACATGATAAATTTATAAATAACTAAATTCTATTTATTAATTATATTAGGCTATAATTAGATTATTGTTTAGAGTCAACTAATTTTAGATGTTTAATAAAAAAATACCCACTAATTATTCATGAACCAGTAAATACTTATCATAGAATATTAGATAAATTATTTACATTATCCTACAGTTTTAGATTGATACATAATCATGTATTAAGTGGATTTAGAAAATAAAATAAAAATAAAAAGAGTATTAATTAAATTTCTAAAAACAAATTAAAATTTACAAAAACAACTTAAAACAAAAATTTTAACTACCAATCCGTGCAACGCACGGGTCCATATCTAGTTTTCAATAAAGCTAAACAAATACTAGCTATGAAAGTATGAATATGTCGATTTAAAAAATATTGAAGTTACAAAAAAATACATTGAAGAGTTATATATCATACTTGAATAGGACCCGCATATATGCAGGTTTTTAATAAGATATTTTAAATTCGTAAAAATAAATTGAAAACAAAATCGGATAACTTATAAGAAAAAAAAATAAAATTTAATTTTATTAATATTTTCAAATATATATATTTTTAATATCCTTATATGAATTATGTTTACTTCTAATGTCTTATGTATATATATATATATATATATATATATATAATTATTTATTCTAAAATTTTAACGAATTATTTATCCTATTTTTATCATAATTAAAATCTATATTAGGATCTGCGTATATGCAGGTTCATAATAATAAAATTTAAAACCCATTTAAATATTTTTTTTTAATATAAAACAAAATCGGATCACTACTGAAAAAATATATGAAAACACACAAAATCTAAATCTAAGAGTTATTTATTTATTTTAATTTTCATTTATTTTTAATTAAAATATTCAAAACACAGAATCTGTTGCGGATCTTAAGCAACATTAACCATACTTCTCATATAGTTCACACTTTATCAACTATCATTTTCCGTTCTGGTGCGTTAAAAACTTGGGTATGCAATTTGAATCCTTCGAATATGTTAACGATCTCCCATTAACTCTTTTCAAGCAAATAAAATCTCTCTTTCTCTTCACATTTATCTCTCGTATATGATCTCTCTTCTCTCTAGATAAGTTATGCTTCTCAATACTCGCATCAAAATGATCTTTATATGATTATTGCTATATTTCTCTTCATTGAGCTCATCATCGTCTAATACCATATCATTAGCATCTAGAATTTTTTTTTTAATTGAAATATATCCTAGTTAATCTAATTTATTTTTTTGTTTTTATTTTCTTAAATTGAAATAGATCCTTTTGTTTTATTTTCTTTTTGTTAAATTAAAATATATTCTAGTTAATTTAATTTTACTTTTTAATTTATATCAATGAATTTGATTTTTTTTTAAATTCGTTTTTTCTTTAAATATAATATTTTATCGAGATACGCGTCAAAATCTAAATCGATAAACTTGACATGTGTCAAAATATTATTGATTACCTTGACACATGTCACAATCATATTAATAAATAACTTTTTCATTTATTTTTTTTTGTAAAATTAAAATATATTATTTACTTTTGTTTTATTTTATTTTTCTTAATTAAAATATGTTTTTTCTTTTTATTTTATTTATTTATCTTTAAAAATAGTAGTATTTTCCTTATTCTCTTACGATTAGTATTTTTTTTATTATAATATATTTTAATTAAAACATGTGTTGAAATCTTACCGATTAGCTTGCCATTTGTCACGATCATGTGAATTTTCCTACTTTATCATAATTAGATTTAACATAATTAAAATCTATATTAAGATCTGCGTATACGCGAGTTTATAGTAATCAAATTTAAAATCCGTTAAATTATATTAAAAAAAAAATAGAATACAAATTTGGATCACTACTCTAAAAATATATGAAAAACAGAAAATTGTAATCTTGAAACATTGTTGTCATCTTTATCTTTTTATTTCTTTTTTCTATAAAGTAAGATTTGATATGTGTCAAAATCTGATCGAATGACTAGTCACGTGTTACGATCATGTGAATTAGCAATTTTAACGCATCTTACTTTATATAATAAGAGAAGAAATGTTTGTAGTATCGCAGTTTTTTAATAATAATATGTTGAATTTTACACACAAAGAAAATTAATGCTTTTCGCCTTCTTTCCTCAAATAGCCCAACGCGGTCAAGCGAATTTGGGCTTGTATCTTTACGTCGATGAATTGACGAATATACCCCGAAATAAATTAATCGAGGAAACTAGAACATTCTAGCCGTTGGATTGAGAGAAATCCGCCGGTTTTTCTTACACTTTTCTTCTTTCCGTGCATAGTCAACTAACTCTAGCCGAGACATCACAACCGTACACGTGTCCATCAATCTCTATTTTTCGTCACTGCCGCGTAGCTGAAACTAACCACAATCCTCCCCTCCCTTTACAACTAGCAAAACCGACAAAGTTATTTCCTTTGTGCGTTTGCAGAACACGGCAAGTTTGTTTGATTCCCCTCCTATAAGAACGCGGTCGAAGTTTTTGCGTTTCCTGGACATTTCGAATCTCTCTTAAGTAGTACTCGGTATGAACACTCACCCCATCTCCTATTTATACTTTCTTTGCTTGCCTTCTCTGCAAAGGTTTTGGTCAAGTTAAATTAGGTTTTTTTTTTTTTTTCCTCGCCTTCGTTTATTCCGTTTCTGAGAAGTTCTTCGAGGCCATTTTTGAAGTAATCGGTAACAACATTTCCGAAGAATCTCTTTCTCTAGGTTAGTTTTCGTTGGTTATGTTAACCGTCGGCTTCATCGTTTTGATGTCCAATTTGGGCGTAGAATCTCCGAATTCGGTTTTTTTTTTTTTGTTTGCTTTACTGAAAGTAATCTTATTTTTGTGTACGAATTCTTGAGGTCTATCTATATATTGATCTGAACGTTTTTCCTTCAGAGGGATTCCAGAAAGCTTCGATTTTTGTTGTTTCGTAGTAATTTTTGGGTCTATATTAGATTTTCTTCTTTTACATCTGTTGAAAAGATCTATAAGAAATTTGACCCCGATGAGCAATTTTAATTTGGATTCATTCAGAACAGTGATTGGTATTGGTTTGTTCATTGTTTCATATTACTAACTTTGTCTCTTCTTCTTTGGGTGTTTTCAGTTAATATGAGCCTTACACTAGATCCTCCACGCGTTTTCTTCCGCTGTGGAAACCCATTCAAGATTCTATTTCCGAAGAACAACAACGCACGCTTATCGCCGAAGCTTCTCTCGATATTGAACAATTTTGAGACAAATCTGACGGTATCGATTAGGGAACTTATACCAAAGGATGAGAATGATATCATTACTGTTTCTTGGATGAACCAAGCCATGGAATCTCTTTGCGGGACACACAAGAGTATCAGGACACTCGTGACCACCGATCTAGAGCTTCCTGCATCGGACTTGGAGGAAAACTTGATTCATATGTACTCCGACATTAGCTTGAAGCTTCTAGAACTCTGCAACGCCTTCACATCAGAGCTGGACCGTCTCAACCATGGGAATCTATTACTTAAGTTTGCTTTTAGTAAGCTGTCCGAGACAAACAACTGTCCCCAGGAATTCACGCATCTCGACAGTTGGAATCAGCACATGGCTTCCAAGAACCCGAGAATTGAAAACTGCGGCGCGGTTTTGAGTAGTCTTGTTGAATCAATGAATCATCATCATCATCATCACCCCAAGAAGGGGAAGAAGAAGCACTCTGCGAAAGGAGAAGTGCTCTTGCGAGCTCTATACGGCGCAAAGGTGAAGACTTTATACGTTTTCGGCGTGTTTGCTGCTGCGTTTTCAGGCTCGTCCAAGAATCTCTTCTATCTAACCATTCCAAAGGAGATGGAGGAGCTGCTTCCATGGGCACAAGCTTTCATGGAATTACAGAACTCGATTAACCCGGAGATCAAGAACGCATTCTTGTCAGACAGATTCACGGTTATTAAAGATCTCGAGGCTGTTGAATCCGGTGTGAAGAAGCTGAAGACAGCGATCCAAGAAGGGTCGGTTCCTAATGTATTATTGGTGGAGGCATCGAAGAAATCAGTGATAGAAATTTCGGAAAGGTTTGATCTTGTCTCCAAGGAAACACGTTGCTTGTTGAAGATAGTGATATCTGCTCGAGACGCACTGTTCGGGAGCCTCTGGACCAAATACGCAGAAGAGTTGGGAGTGACATTGCCGATGATTAAAAGTGTTTAAGACTTGTTTGTGAATAGGAGGAACATGTCGAACAATTATGGTGTTTTTCGTTGTTGTTCAGTTATAGTAACAATGCACATAAATAATAAGAGACTCCAAAACGAAAATCAGAACAAGTGTACAAATGTGTCTAATGTTCAAGCTATCGATAATTCAATGTACCAAATTTAGTCGAAAAATTTATTCAAATATTGTTCATGATGATTTTCTTAATTTTAGTTGCACAATTCGCTAATTATTTTTTATTTACCAGCCGTATGTTTTTTAATGGTCAAATGGTTCGGCAGAGATTGACTAGGAGACGGACATTGACTTGTATAAAGTATAAACCTATGTGCCAACTACCAAGTCGTACTCAAATTACCGCCGAGTGGAGAAAAGTTATTCTTATGAGACCACGAACATTCCCACATGAAGTCATTTACTTCTTCAATTCTTAGAAAAATTCATCAAAATATTTATAGAATAATCAAACATAGGGTATAAAATTCCAATACGAAATTGACTTGGAAAGAAAAAAACGAAGAAGAAGACCAAAACCCGTTTAGGTTCACGGGTCGCCCGAGAGGAGCCCTTCCCCTTTGCCGTTCAAAAAAAAAAAAAAAGATCCAGAAGACTTTTTAACACGTATCTGGAGAAATGTCAACACCACACCCTCCTTAAGCACTCATCTCCTCAAATTCCTCCTCCATTTTCTTCTTCTCTCTCTCTCTCTGCCCCTCAATTTCTCTTGGGTTCTTCGTTTTTTTTTTGGGGTTCGATTCAGTCCGATTTTGTAGGGTTTACTGGTTAAGATATGTCGGCGGAGTCTTGTTTCGGTGCTTCTGGTGATCAAAGCACCAAAGGACTGCCTACTCATGGTGGTCGCTATGTTCAGTATAATGTCTATGGAAATCTCTTCGAAGTTTCTAGAAAGTATGTTCCTCCTCTTCGTCCTATCGGTAGAGGCGCTTACGGCATCGTCTGGTGAGTTTTTCGATTTGGCAATATCCGATTGTTTTTGTTTCATAGGGTTTCTTGACTTGGATTCCTCTATTCTCCAAGATTTTCCTCGATTTGTTTCCGGATTTGTGCCTAGAAACTTCTATTTTTTCTGTGAGCTTTTGGGTTTCTTGTATATGTCGATGATCTTCGTGATTTGATGGATTATTGATATGCTTTGTTCGGGATTCTTCTTAGTAACGAAATTATTCCATGATCGTACATGAAATTATTGATTTGATTTGAAGCTGTTGATTAGTTTTTCTTTTTTTCTTTTTTTGTTTGAGCTCACTAATCACTAGCAATAGGCCAATGCTCACTTGGAAGCAATACTTGTCATCTTCAAATCTCTTCTTTTGATCTCTGTTCGTGTTTCATCAGTGCTGCTATGAACTCAGAGACGGGAGAGGAGGTAGCTATCAAGAAGATCGGTAATGCTTTTGACAACATTATCGACGCCAAAAGAACTTTGAGAGAGATTAAGCTTCTCAAGCATATGGATCATGAAAATGTATGATCTCTGGATTTTTGTGCTCATTTTTTCCTTATCTGCAATATCACTTCTTGTGAATTTTTATTAGTATTGTTTTTGATCTTGATTTCGCAGGTTATTGCTGTAAAGGATATAATAAAGCCACCGCAGAAAGAGAACTTCAACGATGTTTACATTGTTTATGAGCTAATGGACACTGATCTCCACCAAATTATACGCTCGAACCAACCGTTAACTGATGATCATTGTCGGGTATGCATCAGCCTCCATGTAGCTTTTATTTAGGCAGCAGATGAATCTTCTGTTTCTAGTGTAGGAGTTACTTGGTCCATGAAGCTAGAGCAACCCATATTTGTTGTTGTCTTAAAGTTTGTATATGAGGAATTGAGGTTGATCGAAATAACTGTTAGATTCGGTATTGCTTGAGACTTTAAAGTTAGATATGTCTACAACAGCCATTTTTATGTTTCTTCTCTTTTCTGCAGTTCTTCTTGTACCAGTTGCTGCGTGGGCTCAAGTACGTACATTCGGCGAATGTACTACACCGAGATTTAAAACCCAGCAATTTACTCCTGAATGCAAATTGTGATCTAAAGCTTGGGGATTTCGGGCTTGCGAGGACCAAATCCGAGACAGACTTCATGACTGAATATGTTGTTACACGTTGGTACCGAGCTCCAGAGCTGCTCCTTAATTGCTCAGAGTACACAGCAGCAATCGATATTTGGTCAGTCGGTTGTATACTCGGTGAAACAATGACAAGAGAGCCTTTATTTCCCGGTAAAGATTATGTTCATCAGCTTAGACTTATCACTGAGGTAATCTAATCTAATTTGTTTCATCCATAGAATCACTTAAGTGTTTCTTCGGTATCATCTCCATTTGTTGATGAATCTCTGAAAGCAGCTTATAGGATCACCTGATGATTCAAGCTTGGGATTCTTAAGGAGTGACAACGCAAGGAGATACGTTAGACAGCTTCCGCAGTACCCAAGACAGAACTTTGCTGCCAGATTCCCAAACATGTCAGCTGGTGCAGTCGATTTGCTGGAGAAAATGCTCGTCTTCAATCCAAGCAGACGCATTACAGGTGAGCTTCGTATGTGTATCTGCTTCTTCTTCTCTGTTTTACCATTTCGGTTTTTTTCTAAACAAGTTATTTTGGTGTGTGTGTGTGTAGTTGATGAGGCGTTGTGCCACCCATATTTGGCTCCGCTGCACGATATAAACGAAGAACCGGTGTGTGTGACGCCGTTTAATTTCGATTTCGAACAACCTTCTTTGTCAGAAGAGAACATTAAGGAGCTTATATATCGTGAAACAGTCAAGTTCAATCCTCAAGACTCACAGTAAGAGTCCAAGAGAAAGAGAGTCCTAAAAAAAAAACTCATCAAAATGCTTGTTTTGTTTTGCTCTGTTTTTGTTATTGAATCTAAGATAAGTTTGATTATGTCTGTAATATGAATAACATCATGAGAAATTGAAGATTTTTTTTTTAATAAAAAAAACAACCTTTGAGCTGTGTTTGATAAACAGTCGGATTCTTTGTCTTTTGGAGTTGCATACATACAATAGTGAATTTGATTTTTTAGACTTTTATCCCAAAGAAGAAACATGAAGAATAGATTGATGAGGCACAAGAATAACTTCAAACATATGGAAAGACTAAACTGAAGCTTTTAAAGAAATTTTACTTTTATATAACGAATTGTGTATGAGAGACTCTACATCGGTACTAGAAAACAATAACTAAATAGAAACGAATGATTTATAATGGGGTTGGAGTCTGAAGGTGCGTAAACATCTGTTGAGGCGTTCCATAGGTTACAACTCCATCTTCTTGGAGAAAGTATTGGGTTGCACCACGACTCGAAGCTTGAGCCCAGCCGCACAATGACCGGTCTTGGAGCTGATGAAATAATGGACTCCTGGTTTGGTGAGCCTGATGAGATCGTGTCCCGTCTTGTGCACGGCTACAGGAGAAACCGGGTCGCAGGTTTCGAACTCAAGATGACCGCTGATTTCGTACACGTCGTTGGCTTCGTTGTCGTATTCGAAAAGAAGCTTGTCTCCAACATAAAACTGATTCTCCTCAGCCCACTTGTGATGGAAGTCACTGTCGTAAACCCTCCATCCTTTGGAGTCACCGACCTTGTAGGTCTTTCCAAAATACAAGACCTTGCTCGGTGGTGGTGGAGGGATCGGACGTGACGGGTCATGGACGACAAGAATGTCGAGTCTCTGTCCCAATTCGCACTGAACACGGTTTGAGCTGATGAAGTAGTAAAATCCTGGTTCCGTGAGGGTCACGATATCATGCCCTGTGTTGTAGACGGCTCTAGGAGAGAAAGTGTCGCAGAATTGGTACTCCAAAGCGCCCCAGACTTGAGTGACGTCGTTGAGGTTACGATCGTATTCGAAGACGAGTGAATCGCCGACGTGAAATTCCTGACGTTCGGCCCAACTGTTATACACGTCGTCCTTGGTCGTCCATCCATCGGAGTCTCCCACTTTGTAGATCGTCGCAGAGCAGCAACCCAAGAGAATTGTTATGACGAGCACGAAGCCAAGGAACATGGTGTTGATCTTCTTCGTTGCTGTTACAAAGAGGAAAGATCTTGAACAAGAAAGGTTTCGAGATCAAGGAAGAAGAAGAAAGATCTTGAACAAGAAAGGTTTCGAGATCAAGGAAGATGAATTGGAGAGAGAGTTACAAAGAGGCAAGGGTTGATGGTATAGAAACAACGAGACCACCCTATCACTTTATATAATTTTTACGATCTCTAATCCTTGTTCCTTTTGGATATCTTTTCTTTTTGAATTTAGATTATAATGAAAAAATACAATGCGACATCTAATCCTCGTCTTTTTAGAATTTTGTTTTGTTTATTTCCTTTTTCAAAATATGTATTTTTGATTTTCTTTTTTTGTTTAACAATAACTTGGTTTAAATTTCTTTAGTCGGGATTTATAAATTTATTTTATATATTTTACACCCACCAAAAGTGCAGACCAAACATCATCATTAATTTCATTTTAATAATTTGTTTTTTCACAATTTATAAATTGATATTTATTTTCCTTTTTGGAGCAAAATACACATCTTATCTTGTTATCTTTGTTTTTCACTAAGTAATTTTTTCCTTTTTCAAATTATACAATCTTCTTTATCCCTTATCTAAAATACAGTTATAGATTAATTAAAAAAAAACAGTTACAAAAGATATTATAATATTTTTTCCTTTTCTCACTAACTTCCTAGTTTTATTTAAGCATTCATTTGTTTTTCCTTTTTCTGCAATCTTTCTCTCACTGTCTCTGTAGTTGTTGGAAATCATCATGTGGATATATTAGTCTAATGTCTATTGACCAAAACAGATTCTCTGAGAATGAGAATACAAAATATTATTAAACCAAATCAATATTGGATAAAATTCTTGATAAGCATAAACACACACAAACAGTGAATCAGATTTCCATGTCCAACGATAAAGCTATTCTCCTCCACGTCTTCATCAGGTTGTGTCGCATCAGTTGGTACATACCATTCTCTAACATTTTATTCATTACATTATACGATTTTTTGCTATTTTAGTGTTCACATAAAAGTTTTATAAGCTTAGCAATAATTAGTCATAGAAATGACTTCAAACTCAACTCCTACGTAGAGCTTATCATTCACCAAATAAGGTTCAACAAGATTCTCCAGAGGCGTGAAAGCCTTAAAGCCATTCTTGTCATCAGCATCAATCCAACCAGAATCTACAAAAGGAAAAAATAAAAATAAAAGTGATTCAAAAGTTAAGCTAATTCTTAAAGGTTTTGACAAAACAAAAGATCGTACATACTTGTTTCCTCAAGATGATTCCGTTTAACTTGATCCAATAGCCGCAGCTTAAATTTGGGGAAAGTTCTTGACTTTGGCGCATTGTTCATAAACCCTTCTCCCGATAAGGACGCAGCAAATAGTTCGTAATCTCCCCCTTTAAACCCTCTTGGATGAAGTTTGATTCTCCTGGTCAAACACTCACACATTGATATGTAACTTGTTCGGTGTCTGATGTTAAGAGAGTTAGGGAAATATAAATAAGTTAGAATTGATCATCACCATTTCCGATTTCCAACCACGAATTCATTTGAACGATGGGAATTTTCGGGGTCGAAAGACGAGAACTTAGTCATTCCCCAAGTGGTTTTGTGATTGAGAGGCTTCTCAATTAACCTAAAACGTTCAGCTGTTCCCTGTGTACCAGGTTCAAATCCAACAAGACTGGCACCAAACATACAACAATCTCCAATCAGGAACCCGTTTCTCTCAAGATCAACAGGTGATATCAACCTATGAAGCCCTTTCGTTTTCGATATTGGTGATGTACCGAAGTCCCGTTTTACTGCACACGTCACATTAACATCTTATATACACCCATCTATAAATGTATGAAAGAGATCGAGAGAGAGAAAGATACAGTACCATCTTTTGTGGGGTGCCATATTGCCTCTAGTTGACTCACGACATAGACCTGGTATTCGAGCTCAAAATATATTGGATCTTGATTCTGTAAGTAGATGGAGACATAACCATTTCCCTTCTTACTTCCATTTGGATACACAATAAGTTTCCTGTTTTCATACCATAGAGGAAAGCTTAATTATATAATTAGCGATTCTTGCTTTCTTTTTGCTGTCTCTTATACACATCTAGATGTGTATAAGAGACAGGAGGAAAGCTTAATTATATAATTAGCGATTCTTGCTTTCTTTTTGTATGTTAAGCTCGTCAAAAGAATTAGAAGATCGAAAGGCTCACTCACCACTTAAGACCACCGAGAATGAAAACTGAGGATTCAACCTTTTTGATCTTATACTTTGTGAGCAAAGAGAAATTGTCTATCTTGAACAAGTGAGATTCTTTGTGATTTCTTTTGAACATAACTACCATTTCTGTGAGAAGGGAAAAAAAAAATTAAAAACCTGTAATTGATGATAAAAAGAGACTCTATGATTTGCTTTAACAAAGTTTATATTGATTTTTCTTACCTTCAATGGATATTGGTCGTCGTAACATTGTTGTAACGAAGCTGCAAATGATATGAAGCTGATTCTTTTAATGGAGTCTTGTATATCTATTTGAGGATGTAAGTAAATAGCTATATATAGACATTACAGGACAAGAGCCAAGTGAATTTTTTTTCTTATGTCTCTGTTTAGGCCCCAACTTTTATCGGAATCGAAGAAAAAACATCCATCGTGAGTTCCACGCTATAGAAAGATTCAAGATTGGTAAGCATTAATGCATTATACATCACATCTTTAGGGAATATTTCTAGTTTGTACAACCGACCTTATCTTGAATAGATAACCAAATCGTTTCTGATCAAAAATAACGATCAAGAAGGTTTATTAAAAGGAAATGATGATAAATACTTTTTTGAAGAAGATTTTTTCGTTCATTTCAAGCTGATCGTGATCGATTCCATGTCCGTTTGTAAAATGATACTAGATTCTATTCCGTGCACACGCGGGACAAATTTATATGAAAAATGAAATTTAAAATGTGTTTTTCGATGGTTATGATTTATAGATTGTTTTTATGTGTTATAAAAATTGAAATTAAATTTTGTCAGTACGATATAAAATTAAAAATAAAATAATATAAGTTGCGTGTTATTGATTCAAATATGTTGTAATTGTAAACGTGCGAATTTTAATTAAAATATAAAATGTTATTAATTTTAACTGTAATGAAAATTGTTTTTTGCTGAGGATGTCACATAGTTGAAGAGTTGGGATGAACGTGTTGAGCGTAAGGCAAGTCAAATTTTGAAGGATGCACATGCTATTGAAAAGGCTGATGTGGAGGAATTCGATAAAGATTCGGAAGACATTCGATTCACTTTGTGCTCTCTCAGCTGCCCCATTCAATCGTTGTGTTTCCTTTGGGAGCAATCTTTTTATAATCTTTTTGTATCTGCACATGCCTGAGTTGATCCCGAAAACATGTATTCTTTGATTTCTTTCTTAGCAGATAAGCACACAAAAGGGCTTCTTCCTTATTTTGTAGGAAGCTAGAATCTTCCACCATTCAAAGTCAATGTCAGTCTACTACTACTACCCAAGCGACCTTGAGAATCAATCCTCGGACTATTGCCGAATACTTTGGACATTGTATCATTCATGGGTAACTCGCACAAACAGCACGAGGAAATCAGAATGATCACAAAAGAAAGAAGAAACGAAGAAGATGAGACTTCTTGAACGAAAAGTTGAAATGAAAGGAGTAAGCTTGAACAATGGGTTCTATATTAGGCTTTATACTAAGAAAACCTCCATCGGCAATAACATGTTTTATCGTCTCTTATCATTATTTTATTAATATAAATTATTTATTTAATTCATATTTAAAATATATAAGAAAGAAACCAATCATAAATGGACAAGTGTAGCAATAAAAGTATGAAACTTTTAGAATCTTAAGAAACGAATTTAGTCTCTCTCTTTTTCTCTTTTTATTTAAATTTTTTTATTCTAAAAAAAATACAAAACACCAATGGAGGCAGAGCCGCCTGTACCAACACATGTGAAATATGGTATAGGACCTCAGTTTTTAAAAAAAAAATTAGGACCCAATTTTTTTTTTTTATATATATTTGTTTTGGAGAAAAAATATACAGAAAAATGTAGAATCTATTTTTAAAAACACAATAAAATCTTAAATATATTTATTGATAAGAAAGAATTAAAAAAAATGACTACGAACACCATAATATTCCAAATTTGATAAATTTTTGTTAAATTGCAGAATATTATAACAAAAAGTTTGGTAAATTTAAATTTATTTTCAATAATTTGATATTTTTATGTATTGTGTAAGGTCTTATGATTTTGATCACCAGCAATTTTTCTCGTGAACAAAACCACCGCCAAAGAAAAAAAAATATTAAAAACAGCAGGATGTTCATTGTAGATTTGTGGAACGAGTAGCAACTTCCCTCTATTGGATCCAGAAAATGGCACGATGTTTGTGCCTCGAATTCAGGAACGGTCGGTAGGTATATTTACGTTCTCGTTAACTCCCGATTCCTACTTCCAAGAGGTTTCGCCTGAAAAAAAAAAAAAAAAAAAACGATGGCTTGCGACGGAGCAGTCTTTTATCTGTGCACATATACGGACGATGGACCAAATGATACAGAAGACAATACCTTTCTCTTTGCTTTATCTGTTGAATTTAGGACTTTGGTGGGTGCATAGATGCTGTTTCAGCCGACATTGGGCTCCTAGAGGTACTTGTTCGACCTTTTTCCTTGATTAAGTCCTTATTGCTCCTTTGTGTTGTTTCATAAATTCGTATTTTCTCGGATTTTGGTTAAAATTCGGCGTAAATCGGCCTTGATCGGCGGTTTCTCCGGTCTGACCCAACACATGCAGTCTGGGTTTTGATTCCTTTTCTGCTTTAGTTGTTTTTTCGATTGACGCTGCGTTCCTCACTTTTAAATCGTTTTCTGCATTTAGGGTTTTATTTATTAATGTCTATTATAGGATTTAGGGATTTGGAAGGCTGCGATCGCGAATCCGCGCTTACCGGTAATTTTTTCTTCTCTGCTGATTTCCTGACATCATATTTTTTTATTTGAACTTTTTTTCTCTCTTCTGGTTGCTTATTCGTTTAGCATGAATTCATTTTTAAACTTGTTTTTGATGATTTAGCTGCTGTAAATTAGCAATTGATCTTTATGCAAAAGACATGAATGTATATTGCTACATGCATTTATCCTCTTTCTCCTACAAATTAGAGCGCAAAATCAGCCATATGCTCTCGAGGTTAATGTACATTGTATTATTAGTTTGCTTTATTCATACATTGCAGTGAAGCAAAAAGTGGGCTCAAGTCAAAGCCCTGTTCAAAACTGTTTATGCCTGCTAATTTCTAAGCTTAAACTTAAGTTACCTGAATATGAGTTTGATAGCTACAATTTGTATCCTTCTCGCAGGGTTCTTGGCCAAGGTTGTGCCAACTTATTATGCTTTAGCATCTGGTTGACAAAGCATGTCTTTGGCTGTGGTCGATTCATCTGCCTAGTAGAATTTGACCATTGTTTTTGCTTGTTGCTTTGTTCAGGTGACTGGGATCAGCATTAGCAGAGCGCATTTAAAGTTTCATTCATTAGCAGGCTGAAGAGTCCATCCTCAATCTGCACAGCCACCTCTTCCCGCTCCTCCTTCATCCGTGCCTCATTCCAGTCCCGTCTTTCAATTTCTCTAGCGCATGCGCGTCTTCTCTGCTCACCTGTTCCACATTCAAGCTCTGATACTCTCTGTCCCTGTAACCATCCTTTTGCCTCTCCCACCAATTGGTCCTCAAAGTGTTGATCTCTGTAAGTTTCGTGCAGTGAGTTTCCACTTTGCATCAATTCATCTCTGAAATAGTCCATTATCAGATGCTCTTCGTGGATCCAAATGGCATGTCTTTTTTTTACTCGGTCCCATAGCTGACCTGCATTCTCTTCAATCTCATCAACGTCTTCATCTTCAATCTCTCTACCTGCAGTATCACAATTTTCATCGTCATATTTGATATCTGTCTCTAGTCCTCCTTCCATGCAAGATTCATCATCCTTTGAGACCAATTCGTCCAAATTGAAAGAACTAATGTTGGCCAAATTCTCAAACCGTTGAATCGTTTGCATGAGCTTTTGTTTGGTTCCTGCCAAAATCATTACACATAGCGTGCGTTTCGATACTTAGAGGTCTGAAATAACTAAGAAATAAACTTGTTTTGATTGAATTAAGGAAATCTATACGCACTTTCCACATTGTCAAGGCATTGACTGAAAGAAGAGTCTGATGCTTCGTCCTCTTCCCTAAGTTGAATCTCAAGAACAGAGACGGGGCTGTTCTGCTCCTTTTCACGATGTAAGTCCTCCTGGCCATGATCATTGCATATTAGGCCAAATCATCCAACTATTAATTTTGTAGTGTAATAATTACAGTTTTTAAAAATGTTAATGCCGAACTGCTCTTATAAGGCCTATTCCATAAATTGTTAGATTCGTAGCCATAAAGGAATTATTCGATACTGTAAATACTATTCTATATATCTACCAAAGACAAAGACAGCGTCTGTTTTGTCTTCATGTGAATTTAGATTACCAAACAGCTGCACGTGCATTTAGAGACAGCATGGCCGACCGTACGGTTGAAGCAAAGTCAACCCATAAGATCTCAAATCACATATAGCTTTATTTCTTTCTTAAATTTGATTTGATACTGTTTTCTCTTTTAATTATGCATCTACTAGTTAAATTCAGTGATTAATTAATGTTATAAAGACTGAGTTTCTATTTTTCAATATAGTATTCTTACCTCAGGTCCCACTTCAGTGTCGGCGTCTGTTACTGCTGTGCAAGAATCTTCGCCGACACATTGTAATTTGTTTTCACCACCCTCTTTTTCACTGCACAACTCAACGTTACCTAACCATAATGACGGTAAAAAATCCAATGTAAAATCCGAATCGCACCAACTGCTGCAGGATGTGCTGGTGGTGGTGGAGGATCCCGAAGTTGTTATCATTGTCTTGGTTGTATACTGATGTAGTGAAGACGGTATGAAATGTGATATGTCTTCAAGCAGGTCCTTGGAGGAGCTCCACCGTACGATGTCTTTGATTCGAATGATGGTGATGCTTGCTTGGTTATCTGCTTTGTTCTTGGATGATAACCGCCGAGAAAGGCTCCTTGGTAAAATCACTGGTAAAGTGGATTTAATGGCGTTGGAACGAAGGTTCTTAACGGCATTAATCACAGCCTGCAATGCATTGGATTGTTTCCTCTTCGGTATAATGGGGAACTGGTCGATAGGAGGTCGTCTGGGAATTGTCTTGAACCCGTTTGATGAACAGGAATTGGAATCTTCCAAGAGACAGTCTTTGAGCATTCTCGGTCTTAGTTCCATCCCGAAATGCTCTCTTTGGCTCAGGTACGCAGCTGAACTTGAAAAATACTGAACTGGCGATAAGAAAATGTCTTAAAACAAACAGAAAATATCTTGAAAGAGAGAAATGTGCTGGTGAAATGTTTAGGAGTGTTAAGACTTAAGACTGAAGATGTATTTATGTGTGGCTGCTGAGAGTTTGTGGAAAGAGAGAAGCAGCTTCTTGATGGAGATCTCAAGATGATGACAGGCTGAGAGAAAGAAAGGAACAGAGTTTTGCATAATATAATTAAGTTAGTTGGTAGAGAATAAGACAAAATATGTGGGACCTAGGATGTTTCGCTCTACGAGTTGCAAGATTTGGAGCTTCTACTTATTTGCTTAATAGTTTATAATTTTATAATAATCAAAACTGAAAAGGTTTGTTGGAGCTTTGTTATACTCAGTTCTTGTGTCTAGTCACAAGGTCCAGTGACCTGGCGATGACTATTGTAGCCGGTAGTTAGTGAATAATATTATTTTTTTATTAAAAATTATCACAGTTGGTAAAAATTAGGTTTTGAACAAGAACCGTCTGTATATCTTTTCTTTTACCTTCCTTCTCACCGCATGATCAGTAAATTCCTGGGTTTTGGCTGTGCTTAGCTAAACAGTGAAGGCCATGTGAATGCTCCTATCACATCTGAAAGGATACCTCCTCTCTGGGGCTAAGTGTGTAATCAAGAATACATTATTGTTTATACGCAGGTTCCCATCGCCTAAACTAGAAATGATTATCCAGATGCTTGTGTTTATGTGTTATTTTATTTGAATGCAATTATTTCTCCCGAACAACTTTATTTCATGAAAGATCATTCATAAATGTGCTGAGATACTTTGTGCAAACTACAGGATATGGGCATAGTATTTCGTGGTAGCCATTGCCAGCCAGAAGAATCATATGTAGAACAAGATGGGCTGATTGAAGATAAAGAGACTGTTGTTCCATTGGATGGACGAATTGAACCATCATAACCATGGTGACAGCTTGTGAATTAGATCAATGCATAAGACTTATTAAGTCTGACTTCTGAGGTGAAGCTGAGCAATTACTGTGTGAAAAGGTAATGGTTTTGTTAGTCTTTTTTTTTTTGCTGTAATTCACCTTTGCTGCTGATTTATTGTTTTGCTATAAGTGTGGGCATGAATTCTTGAAAGGCATCACACGCATACACCCATCATACCAGCCAGCCCATTTCTGCAACGGCATATCATCAGCATAATTATTCATAGGGCACACGCACTGCACTGCAAAAGCTCTAATGTGTCAAAAATACTTAGCTTCAGAATGGGCTAATGTCAAATCTGTCGTGAGCCCTTTCTGAAAGCTAATTATGCTTGAATTCATAGTTATTCTCTGTGGAAATTGTTACTGTCACCAAATACGAGAATCAAAAAGAAAAAATGTTGCAAGCTTGAAGGTACGTTGCACGATCTCTTCATCTTTGAACTCAATTTCTGGTTTCTCAAGAGTTTTTCTGCACAATTTATATTCGAAAAGGCTTTATCTACTAATTGATCTTCAGTTTGTTTTTGTTAAACGAACTGTGAAATTTCCTTCCAGTCCTGTTTGAACTAAATATCTAGTACTTTGATTAAAGTTCTTATTAAGCATATATAAGCAAGAGTTGTTTGTTTGACTGATTGATTTTCAGTCCTTCTCCTTCCTCTCTTGTTTGAACTGAAAATCATTTACTTTGGTATTCTGCATCTTTGACTAACTAAGAATTGGCGACTGCTTTGCATGCGAAACACGTTTAAAGGTACTTTCCATTTCAATTGCTCTCTCTATGTATGGTAGTTTTTTAAATGATTGAATGAATCTGACTAGAATCCGTTGTAACGCAGCGCGTGGTGAAACGTGGATGCTCGTTGTTGCATTTATGATGTCTATCGAGCTCCAGATTTAGTTTTGATACGTTTGCGAATACATCTTCCAATTTAAACACGTTGGACTGCCTTTCCCCCCTTCATTCTTGTTTTTTCCGCTTATAAAGGTTGCTTTGCGAGGATTTTCATTCTATTAAGTCTTTCGCCTTCTGGAGTTCTATGAGGCCTTTGATTATTAAGCATTGATTTTATTGTTTTTATCAATCATGAACGGAGAAAAGGATTTTCATGTGGAAAATACCGAAGAAACAAAGAGGTCTTGTGCTGATACTTGTGTTTTGCTATTGGACAGCGATGATACATGCCTGGTGAAACTGACAGAGATGATGTACAGATACGGATATCGAGGTATATCATGACCCAAATATTTGAAATAATGTTTCTGATTAAACCATCTTGCATTTTTGTTGTTATGGCTGAGCACCTCTACTGGTTTGTTGTCCTGGAATGTTTAATATCATCTCACAGTTGTGGCTGCTACAAGTGCTGATGATTTGCTGCGTATCATCAACAACAAAGATGAAAAGATTGATCTTGTCCTGGCAGAGTTCCGCTTTATTGAGATGAACAAGTACGAGGTTCTTGAAAAAATCAGGTCGATTTGTGAGATTCCGGTTGTTGGTAAGTCTGACACCTTAAATTAATCCATGCTTTTCATGACAAGTCTGAGATCTAAAACTAATCCTTGCTTCTGGATCCTTAATGTTTTCATGACAAGTCTGAGAGATGCTTGCTATTAACCATCGTTCTTCTCTGTATGTTAACAGCTGTGGGTTCGTATGTGAAAGGTGCTGTCGAAGAATGTCTATGCAGAGGTGCCATTTTTTGTCTCAAGAAGCCGCTCATAGAGAGGGGCTTACAAAATCTGTGGCAGTTTATAGCCTGGAGACAGCGAGACCTTCATAGCGAAATTGACACTAACCCACCTGAGAAAAAGTATCCAATCACCCACACTCAATCTCTTGGAGATGAGCTTAACCGAACTAGCAAGAACAACGAAGTTAAAACTGAAGAGCTTGATGAGTACGCAGGTGAGAATTTTGAGTCGGGAGACCAGAAGAAGCCAGAATTGGCTGGCTTCTGTATTTGTCTGAATTCGTTCTGCATTTCTGGATAATATCAGTTGTGGCCGGAACTGGACATCTCCATTTCATCTCCTGATACGTTATTGTTCTCTGTTGAGATTTACCAGAACTTTGTTTTATGCAGATGAACTCAGCCCAGGTAAGAAAAGAAAGGAAAGAGCGAATACAGATACTGGAGAACATACAGAGAAGGATAATGGCTGTGATTTGGGAGACGAAAAGAAGCCAAAACTCATTTGTGCAGATGATCTACAAAAAGGAACTTTAGAAGCTATTCCAAATATAGGTGAGTTTTCACATTTGTATCTCCTCTTTTTTTTTTGTAACTTATATCCACCAATGGGCATACTCTTATGATGCATTCAGAAGAAGCCAACAAGGGAAGAAAGGAACCAACAGAGATTAAAAATACTGGAGAAGGTAGCGAGAAAGCGAAGGCAGGACTTGTTTGGACGGAGGAGGAGGAGCTAGAAAAGTGGTCCACTCAACCTGTTACCAATTTGGATGCTTTTGGTGAGCCTCTCAGATCTCATTTTGATTTAGAATACATAAGATTCCATTTCTGCTTTGGTATTAATCACGTGAAACTTGTTGTTTTTAGTCTCATTCTTGGTCTAATATGGTATTTACTCGAAGTAACAAATTTGGTCATGGACAGTGGAATATGTATTCGAAGAGCGAGACTTTCAGCCTTTGGAGAGCATTGGGGAGTGTGTGGGTTATAATGAGATTCCATTGAGTCCGCAAGAGTCCTCAAACAAGGATGTTGTTGGTCAGCTACAAATGCAGAAGATACATAGAGCGTTGGATGAAGAAGTGATGCAGGATGGAATCAGAGCGTTGGATGAAGAAGTGATGCAGGATGGAATCAGAGCGTTGGATGAAGAAGTGATGCAGGATGGAATCAGCCTCTCTGACCTCGAATTTGATCTGCAGGAAGGACAGGGTTGTACATCTGATTTGGAGAAGAAATCTAATCAGGAGCATTTCGATGAGATCTTCACCGATCTCGCCAAAGAGCTTAAACCTTGAAATAAGTCAAAGAACCTCATTGCTCTCTGTCTGTCTCATGTATGATGAGATGCTCGTTCTATGTTTTGTTGTCTGTGTTTCTCGCAGATAGGTCGTTACATGTTTGACCTTCTCTGTGTTTCTTCACCTGTCGTCTTCTTCCTATGTTGTCTTGCCGGTTTCCAATAAACTCCTAATATTTTGCTAGTGTACAAATCACGGATCGATTCCCTGGAACAACAAGATGTTAACGACACAAACATGAAACTTTCAAGGGAGTCAATTCCAATGTTCCAAAGCCCAGATAGTCTTAAAAATTATCTACACAGCCCCAAGAAGCCCAAACTGGCTAAAAAAAAAGATCGAAATAAGTAAGCTTTTATAACCAAGGCAAATGAAACCAAAGAGAGAGTACTGTCACAAAGCCTAGTAATACGTTATTATTTAAGAAAGCTGACAATCTTTACAACACTGTAAGATACTGTAAGAGAGAGAGAGCCAAAATGGCTGGAGAAGAAGCTTTTAAAACCGCTCACAAAAGATGATGGGAAAAGCTCACCTACAAGATTCTTCTACAGTAGAAACAAAGCCAAAATAAATAAAAAAAGAGGGACGACAAGATTCAGCATCCTCGTAGTAATTCAAGACGCTAAACCTCATCGTCTGAGTCAGTATTGTCTGAATCAGGCCAAACATACTCGACGTCGAGAGGACGCCTGTGCAGGAAATTCAAGAGCTGTTCAAGGTTTCTCATCGGATCTTGTAGAAAGTTTCACACCGGCCTTTCCCCTGCCTCTGCTTCCATCTCATCCAATTCTTGTGGACTTTGCTCTTCCTCTGCTTCCATCTCATCCATTTCTTGTGGATCACTGTAACTCACTACCTTCAACCCAAACCTTCCAGAGTCATCCGGATCCACCACCCGAAACGAATTTGCTAGTGATCTTCCCATCACTTTGACATGCGACACGCTGCAAAAACAATCAACAACAAATACTTTCAAAGTGCGGAAGTTGTCAAGTTTTAAGGAAATCTAGGACAAATAGGGAAAGAAGATGTACCATATGTAGTATAGGCCATCCATTTCTTGTGTCTGAACTCGACCTAGCAGCTCGATTAGTATATACCCACCAATGCAAAGAACCGGTTCCGGAAGCTTAAAGTTCTGCAATCGATTTTCCTATACGCGTAAAAAAACCATAATTGGCTATCAAATGTTCAGGAACAAGATATATATATCATGCTAAAGATAACAACGATTTATAACACACCTGAGCCATCGGATACTCTTGTGAAGTGTAAGTCCATACATAGTTGCTTTCGACCGGAATCTTTCCTGACTCAGTTTTTTTATCCTGTGAATTGGTGTTGTGGTGACCCAACCGGAAGCGAACATAATGTGAAGAGTATATCGGAGTACCAGGCTGAAAATAAGCTAGAGAAAATGGGTAACCGTTAAGCAACAAAGATCAATTAAGCAACTCAGAAAAAGAAGAAAGAAAAAAACACAATAACACGAGGATGGCATTACTACCTTGGAAAGGCTGAATGCTGAATTCAGTAATGACAGACAAATCACCCTTCAACTTGTAAAGAAGTGTTTCGGGCACGGAAGTCTTGTGTTGTCCTGTACTCGACCAATATGAAGGGGTGTCACCAATTTTATCTCTTTCTTCGAGTGTGTTCAATATGCTCTCTGCTGGGTAGTTATCAGTACTAGACGCTACGATGGCCTCGGCAATACAGCTCTTGATAGGGCACGATTTGCATCCTCTGGACAATAAGGCATAAGCCCTGTGCTCTCTCTCTAGTACCCTTGTATCCATGAGACTGCTTGACCCGGCTTCTTCCAAGGACTCTTCGTTTCTATCATTACTTGCTTCTATTATACGATCCACACTAGTTAGCTTAGGGAACAACTTCAAGCACAGGTTCTTGGAGAGACTGTATCTAATCACTGCAAGTGCAACAGCTACTTTAGGGAAAGAAGATGTAAAATTCTAATCCACCATACTCAAGATTCAACGGAAACAATACAGATGAAGTGGATTAATCACATCGAAACCCCCAAATAAAAGAGGATTTCTGAGCTTACCAAACTCTCTCCACGAGCGTGAGACAGCACTCGCACGGACAAGATCTGATGGGTCATCTAGACAGGAAAGAATTGCTAGCGACATGTCCGTATCAAGATTGTTTACGAAATCCATCCTGTTGGAACAAACTCAATTCAACACCCTACAAAAGATTGAAAATCCAAAATCAACAATGAGATTACTTGTACTGTTCGGTTTCACACTTATATACGATCAAATGACCGCTTGCAATTACTTCAGCATTGACAGAAAACGAACAGTAATTTGGTGAAGTTCCGATAATGGAGCGGTGTAATCACAAGCAGATACGATTCAGAGGACAGGAAAAAAAATCAAATCTATATATATCAAAAGGAAGAGTTCGGAGAGGGGAAACTAGAAATTAAGAAAGAAGAAGGGTTCGATTTCACAGCGAAATACACGCAATCGGAGTGAATCGACGATGAATATGGCCGCAGAAACAACGAAAGCAATAGACGGAATGTAGAAATCGATCAGAAAGAAGAAAAAAACATGAAAAGGAAGGAAATTTTACCTAATTTCTCTTAACGATATTCAGATAAGAGCGATGGTGACCCTAGAAATTGAATTTGGGGATAATAGAGACAGGAGACCTTCTTCGAAGAGGATGATGATGATGATTCATTCAGGTCAAAGTAAGGAAAGGCCGACATCGTTAACCGCAAGGATAGTTCTGTCTTTTCAACGATAAAATAGTTTCGTGTCTTTGGAAAAAAAAAAAGGAAAATTTTGTCACACTTTTCCCAAAATTAATTCATGGCATCATCTGTGCAATATCTAAACCCTGATTTATTCTCTTCTCCCGTCGAAACCATCATCATGTCTGATTATACCGTCGAATTTATGCTCTCCGATTCTCTCACACGCGTCTTCTGGGACGTCGCAGATTTCCCGTTTCCTAAAGGTCTTGGTCCTGATTTGATTTATCGGAATATGAAATCAATCCTTGAGATGTTGGGTTGTTGTGGTGAGCTGTCGATCATGGCGTATGTTGACAAGAAACACTTCTAGGATGAAGAATTGCTCCATGTCTATAAGAAAGCCGGAATCACCATCATTCTCCAACGAGCGGGGGGTCGTTCTATGTTACCGGACATTGCATGGTGGGAAGTGGAGATGCGTAACACCGTTTTTGAATCAAAGAGTACGAGAAGTTTGATGGTGATCTCAAAAAGCATAAAAAAAGAATCGGTTTTCTTCACTCTTCTTGAAGTGCTGTCGCGAACACGTTACAATGTTCTATTAGCACTGCCTCATGATCCCCCACCACAAGCAACTAACAACCTACATACTGTAAGCTTCGAATGGCTTTCCAAAAGGCTATTATATGGATTAAACCCTATCGAACACCAAACCGGATCCTTACCAGACCGGGAGTCTCTTTATTATTCCCACCAAACCACCATGCCTGATAGTCCCGTCGAATCCGAGCTTTGCACATGTGTTTTCTGGGACATTATGGAATTCCCGTTCGATAACTGTTATGAGCCTGGTCGGATTTATGAGAGTATGAAATTAACTCTTGAGATGTTGGGTTGTCGTGGTGAGGTGTCGATCATGGCCTATGTTGATACGGATAACTTCGGGGATGATGAATTGCTCCATGCCTATAAGGAAGCCGGAATCACCATCATTCCCCAACAAGCGGATAAATATGCGAGAGCTCACAGTATGTCAGTGGACATTGTTTTGTGGGCAATGCAAAACCCTGCGACCTATTTTGAACCAAGAAGATTGTTGGTACTCTCAGATAATGTCAAACAAGGATCGGATTTCTTCAATGCCCTTGAAGCTTTGAAAGATAGATATTACGATGTTGTCCTACTACTGTCTCAAGAGCTCTTAATGGGTGTGCCACATCACAAGAGATTTAAAAACCATAGGCCCAAGAGCAGAGAGGAGGCTCTTGATTTTTCCGATGGACTGGCTTCTTTGTATAACCAACATTTTCATTGTAAGATGTCGAAATTTCTTGTCTTTCTATATCTCTAAGTGATTGTATTCATGATCTAATTTGTTTATACATTGCCGTCTTGTCAGTGTCTCAAATAGACGTCTTCTGGGATGTACAGGGTTGCCAACCGAAATATCGAGTATCGGCCCAGTTCTTCGCCAAAAGGGTTATCGTGGCCATGTGAAATTCAGGCCTTACGTTGATATGGATTACGGGGATGATGATCAGTTGGATAATTGCTCTAATTCCA
Source organism: Alliaria petiolata (assembly GCA_020283515.1). Lineage (NCBI taxonomy): Eukaryota > Viridiplantae > Streptophyta > Magnoliopsida > Brassicales > Brassicaceae > Alliaria > Alliaria petiolata. The sequence continues at coordinate 175,418,043 of JAHZTW010000001.1, forward strand.
CTATCAGAGTCGTAACCAATAGTGAGTTCCTATAATTAAACCCTCCACTTTTTTCTCGTTTTTTTTTCTTGTATATGTCTGTTAATCTGAATACATTTTTATTTTCCAGGTAATAAATATGCGAAAGTTACAAGGATGTTATTGGACATTCTTTTCTGGGCAATGAACTATGATGATCTACCACAAAATTTGATGCTAATCTCGGAAGCCTCAAAAGACAACCAGTGCGACAATGTTATGCAAGCCTTGGAACGGAGAGGTTTCAATGTCATCTTTAGACCCTCTGATTCCATTGGCAGCTTTGAGTCGCTTTGTAAAAGCCTATCAGATGAAACAAAGCTCCTCAACCAAACCCTAGAGTACCAAGGTCGCAAGATCACAGCAGAGTGCGAAGAACTTGCATCCGAACCGGTAGTCCTCTTCTGGTTGGTAGAGAATTGCCCGGCGAATCCTAGGGAGCTTTGGAATAAATTCAGATCAACTCTTAGCGAGAAGGGTTATGATCAGTTTGCGTCAATAATGGCTTATATTGATAAGGGAAAGATTTCAGAGGAATTGATTCATGCCTATAAGAAGGCAGGAGTGTCGGTGAGACTCGTACCTGAGGATGATGAGTTTGGAAAAATTACTTGGATGACATTGGATTTGATTAACTGGACATAGTGGAGCGGGAGCCCTTTAAATTTTATGGTGATCTCTAAACCTTTCACAGACGCCATGTGCGACACTGTTCTTGAACCTTTGAAACGCAAAGGTTTCAATGTTCTCTTTGAACTTCCAGATTACATGGTCACATTCGGTAGCTCGTTATGGTCTGCAAAAAGCCTATTAGATGGAAGCAGCTCACATCCATTTCCTTTTGGTGAACTCTGTAATGGATTCAAATGATTTGCTGTTTAAAAAAAAAAAAAAAAAATTCATGTCATCAAATAGAAAATTAGACTTACGAAAGAAAAGCATCGTTTGTCGGAAAAAAATAATATATACTTAGATAATTGAGTGAGTTACATAATAAGAATCGGTTGCATCTTTAACAAAAAGAAAACTAAGAGTGCTGAAGGCTTGACTTTTGCCGTCTATCCCCTGCTTTTTCGACAAATGTGGATAAAATATATATCTTCTGTTTAAAATTAAATCTTGTTTTTGTATATTTAAATATTGTGTTTTATTTTTAATGAAATTTATATATAAAATAAATAATATAATTATATATACATATGAGAAATAGAATAAAAACCATTTACCTTAATTTTAAAAGGACATAATCAGGATTTTAATACTTTTTAAAAATTTGTGTAAGAAATTCAAAACGATAGTTGTTGTGAAACGAAAGAATATAAAATTTTAAAGTCTTTTAACTTAAATGAATGAATTGTGGATGAGAAAATGAAGAAAAAGTTGTGCAAAGTATTGAGATAAATAAATGTGCTGGAAGTTGTAATACAGATCGTGTAACGTTGACGAGAATTAAAAAGAAAAATTAATAAGCCCGGGAGAAGAAGAATAATAAGAATGAACAAAGTTTAGGGATTTTTAGGAATTTTGAAGAGTTGTTATTAAATAAAGTAATTACTGATTACGCCACTCATCAACGTCGGTTCGGATCAGTTGAACCAATCTTGCTTTACAACGCAAATATAGACAACGCCGCTTGCTTTCATAATTCCCGGCGAGTTTGCTGTTATCTGGCTGACAGCCACCGAATTATCCGACGGAGATGGTGAGACCAACGAGAGACGCCATTCAGTCTTACATGAGCATCACCGGCGCTTCCGAGTCACTCGCGATTCAGAGACTTGAGGTTCGTCGTTTTCTCCTCCGTATAAACTTCTTTTTTGTCTCTCCGACTCTCTGAGAGGTTATGAACGGCAGTCTCAGAGGGATGCCATTACCCAAGATTGATTTCATTTTCGGCCAATTGAAGTAAGTAATCCAGAGAAGACACTGTTTGTTCTGCGATCAAGTGGGTAAAATGCTACTGATGGATTTGTAATGTAAAAATGGAATTTGGAGAGTTAGGGTTTTAGGTTTTCTGCTAATTCACATGCAGCATCGAACAAATCCTTTGTATATGATTTCTAGGGCGATGTGTGTTTGTAGATCCACACTAATGTTAGTTAAATTTCTGTAAAATTTGACCAGGAACATGGCGATAATCTCACTGAAGCGATCAATGCCCACTTCAGGGATGTGGAAAGAAGCATGTATGTTTCAAACTTTCAAGTGTTTTTGAGTTTCTCTTATTTGATTTTGTTCTTCTTCATGGATTAAGCCCTCTTTGTTTTGTTGCCTTTCTTTCCTTTTCTTTGGGTTATCCATCCAGTCTTGGTCCAAGCTTCGACAGTCGTCCAGAATACAATGCAGTGGAAGATAACAATCAGGTTCGTGGTAGCGAGTCTAGGCCAGTCCCAGGCGGACTTCCAGCTTTCCTCTCGGCTGCTCGGTCTTTTAGGCCATCATTGCTTCTGGATCCCAATTACAGGAAAAATATCCTCAGGCAGATCAGTGGCTCTGCTTCTTCTGGAAATCTTTCTCCATCATCTCACACAGGAGAAGTCACAGGGTTCCCTGCTCACTCTACCTGGGGTAGTGATCAGATTCGTCCTCCTGGACATGGAGAAGTCGGAGACGGTTTTGCTAGACATTCATCAAGCTACGGATCCCAGGCCCATGGTGGAACACATAGGGATGCTGAGTCACCTGTCTATAGCAACGATGCAGAAGAAGAAATGATCAGAGCTGCCATTGAGGCTTCGAAGATGGATTTTCAAGAGGGTCGTCACAACACAAGATCTAGTCTGGACAACGTATAGCTTCACCCTGTCTAGCTCCTATCTTGCAGGAGCCTCACACATTTTGCTAATCTTTTTTTAGTTATTGATGCAGGATGCATCTAGCGTTTTATCTCAGAGAGAGGCTATTAACAGGGAAGACGAGAACATTGCCCGTGCGATTTCAATGTCATTAGAGGTATTGATAGTTATTGCATCTGCTATGTACCTGCTGATGTCTGTTTTGTCTCACCTTAGCATAAATGGCTTTCAGATGGAAGAGCAAGAGAATGTGTTGCGAGAGCAACTAGCTGAACTTATGCCTCACTCCATGGAGCACCACGACCCATGTCAATCCAATACAAATGAAAGTAGCGGATATAAGGTGTGAAACTGAATTTCTCTTCTCCTCTAATAAGACTCAGTCTTCCACCCTTCTGGTTCATAAAAGCTATTGAATAATATATACGCATGCCCATTGGTATAGTTTGGGATGCTTCCCTTTACAGTTGTCACCAATTTATTTGGCTGACAGTCATGTTACATACTAAGTTAACCACCATTTACAAAGTTAAAATTTCTGTAATTTGAAGCCCGGGAGCTCTTCAGTGCAAGACAAGCGTGAAGACATGAAACAAAAGCAGCCAGTTGCTACTAGCTCTCAGCACGGACATGAAGCTGCTTATCCTGAAGAGGTAATTATTCAAAACAAGTTTGGTTTTTCTTACCAGTGAAAGTAGCAAATCAAGAACAAATTAGCATTTTTTTAGTGGCTAGCTTCTAGTTGATCATGTGTTCTTCTTACCCTGTTTTCACCTCCTAGTGGGGTGGCATTCCGTCAAAAGAGCTACAGGAGGCAATAATGCTGGAAAAGGCACTCTTTAGTGGAGTAGCTAGAGAGAGTGCTTCACATAATAATCAGCCTGGAATTCACATGGAGTCACAATCTCTCGATAAGAGGGTCGTTGGAGAGGTAATCTGCTTATCTTGTGAGGCATTTCATTAGCTGGAAGGTGAAAGCTGACATGAACATAATCTAGAGTGTGAACAACTCATCTGCCATAAATCCATAGGTAGAACTCAGTCTACAAAAATAGGGCTTGTACAGAGTGAATCCGTAGATTTTCAGCCATCGACGAATTCTATATGCTCAGTGTAGAATCAGTTGTTACAGAAGGAGCAGTTTTCGTTTCGCAATGGAATCAGAATTAGCTACGATCAATGAAAATATCGTAGTATAGTAAGAGCCAACAAAGTAGCTGTAACGTGAACAGCTAAAGCTCCTTACCTTATATGGGCTGCACCGCGCTGAATGATCAAATCCCATTTATTCTTATTTTTTTACATTCCAACTCCCATGCCTTTCCGTTGGTCAACAACCAACCGTCGATTTCCCTTTTCCTTCATTTTGAGAACAAGTCTCTCTTGGGGGGAGCAGAGCATGCAAAATCGAGCAATAGATGGATCTTAGAAGAATTCCACTTTGAACGGCACGACTCTTTCGATTTTTGCGCTGGCATTTGAGTTGTCTCCCCAAAACTTTCAATCGACACACTCGACGCAGATAGCTCCGGTGGCCCCGGCTTCTGCCTCTATCAGGCTTAGGCTGCCCCCACCCCCACAGCCACAGCATGGAGTAGCTGCTCCCGCGCTACAACCAATCAAAATTTTATACGGATCGATCGATATATGATGATGCTAAACCGAGACCGAGATAGAGAAAGAGGGCGAAGAAACTCATTAATTCATTGATGAGGGCAATAGCGCCTTTGTTGGCTCTTCAAGACAAAAACACTCATAGGAATGGTGCTAATTCCCATGTTCCTTCTAGTCTCGTTTGGTTTCGAAAGCCTCCCCCTCCCTGTCTCTTACTCTTTGAAAGCTGTCATCCTGGATTTCTTTTTGAATGGTTTCTTTGTTCTCTTATTTGGATTGAAAGAAAGACAAAACTTAATTTTCTTCGACGAATTTCGGCTATGACCAATGCACCAATAGCTGAATAGGCGTAACAAAGCTACCTGAAAAAAGGCAAGGTGCACCTTGGGATTTAAATCGACGAATTGCGTTTTGCCCGAGAGATTTATTTAGAAAGATTATCCATTGGATAAAGAATGAAAAATAGAAAGAATATAAATAAAGGCGCATACACGGGAAGGGGGCACCACTACTTCCAGGGGGAGACTAGCCTCATTACTTCTTAGTGGGCGAGAGGTGCGCCTAACCCACCTACCCACTCATAAATCACGGTGTTCAGCTGACTTGAACTGATAGACCCCTATTGTATTGGAATTTAGCGCCCATCTTTTGACTGTTGTCAACGAATCTCTTCAATGTTCGATTCTACTCTATGTTAGAACATTTCTGTGAATGCTATTCTAATCTAAGTGGTCTTATTCTGTGTCCTGTGCTAGGAAGCATTACTCCTCTTTTCATTCCAAATTCAAGAATACGACCGATACGATTAATTGGTCTGTNCGGTTAACACATCAATGTCGTCTCTGATGATCACGCTTCCCTTTGGTCTTAGAATCCTGTCCATTTCCAACAAGATATCTTCCATGTCACATCTGCCCTTGTACATACTGAACACCGAATCGGCATGGACGAAATCGTACGTCCTTGGGTAAGTTGACATCGCTTCACACCTGTTCAAGATTTTAAAGAAATCAAAAGAATCCATGAAAGAAAAGAAATGCTGATACAGTTATTAGGAACCCTTACCAGTTTTGATACGTTCCGATCAACCCTCGCTCGTAGATCACTCCAAGGGTATTGACACTTTGACAGTAGCCTCCACGGGGACAGCGTTCATGACCCAGACAGGATCATCGACTAAGGCTGAAGCAAAACCCCCAAGGTAAGCGTTCATGTCAAGTAAGTTTCTGTATCTTCCCGTCTCCGCTAGCTGCTGGTCGAAGCTCTTGTAGTAAGACACTCTTCTCTGCCATGTCTCAGTGTTGCTGAAAAAATCATCCTCAATGATCCCTTGCAAGCTCCCACTACTGATCCTCGGAGGAAAAGCATTCAATCTCTCGGGCCATCTCGCCAACTTCCCACCCGCTACTTCTTTGATCTCAGATCCTGTAACTTCCGGTAATGGCGTCAAACACTCCTCGAGCTTAGTGTACCTAAAAACACCACAAAATCATGATGATCTAATCAGATACAAGTCTTGCTTTCCAAGTAACAAAATCACTGATTGTCTACAATTTACCAGGCCTGGTCGGGTTGTGTCCGGTGGCAGAAGGGAGGGCGTCTTAGAGCAATCCGATTGCGCTTACAGTGAATATGGTTGGTGGGTTTCTGCCATACGGCAAGATCTTCTCTCTGCACCAATTTCTTCCAACACAAGCTCCTAGCGACCCTCTCGAACTCAGTCTGCTCAGAGTTGAGATCGTCTCTGGTTCTCTCCCAACCTTTCCAATGTCTCTGCCAGTTAATCGGCGGTCCCGACAGAATCCAATACCCGCCAGGTCTCAGTACCCTATCCACCTCTATCAGGTACGTCCCGTCTGCTCACAACAAACAATCACACACGTAGGTGTAAAATTAGCAAATACAATACCGTATAGAATGTGACTAGGAAGGAGGTGTAAAATTACTGTATTGGCCCCACGGGATGAGACATCGAGAGCAATGAGCAATGTCGAAGGCTCTCGCCGGGAATGGGAGCCTAATGGAAGCTAAGACTCCAAGGATCGCTGGGACTCCTCTCTCAAGTGCGAACTGAACCTGAGCTTCGTGTGTGTCTCTTGGCGCGAATGACATCGTTACTATGTTCCTCGACATTAAATACGCCCCAAAACTCGCAACCTATTATCATCATCATCAGTTTAGACGGTCGACATAACTAACACAATTTTTGATCGTAAACGTTTACGTAATTAAACCCACCCATTTACGTCAAAACAATTTAAAAGTCGTGTGGGCCACTTTACTTCCATATGAAGATTGAAACTAATGATGTTAAGAAAACCACATTTACTACTATCAAATGACTCTAGCCAGCATTTACTTGGCTGTACTACACAATTTCATTTATTTGGGATAAAAATGGTAACATAGTATGAATACAAAATAACAAATATACAATTGACTGTAGAAAATTGTGACCATTTAGAGAGTAGGATAATTAGCAGCAAATTGTTTCTAGTTTTGATCCCATTGATTTTTATCTACCTTTTGACTCCAATGCTATTAATTCCATATCAAGACAATCTTATCTATCATTCTCGCTCTTTTGAGTCAGAATATTCTTCCTATCATAAATCACAATTGATTTTATGTCCAAAGTTCTGAGATATATTTTTGTTTTTTAAACTTAAAAATAACAAATGTACTATAAAAACGAACTTACTAAATATAATCAGGTATCCTATGCAAGTTTGAAATAAATTTCTCTGATCTGAACAACAATATCAATCAATAAGTGCGTATATATATGTATATGTATAATATAGTAAAGTTCAAAGAAAAAAGAAAAAATCTATATATGTATAGTACAATACACGCTATTACATTAATCTATGAACAAAGGGAACATCAATATAGAGTATTTCAACGTAATTGCACAATCATCGATTAGTTTGACATATATATTAACACGCTACTATACAACTTTTTATGACTAGTGACACTAAATTCACCCCAAACCAAAAATATATTATCATTATAAAAAACTAATATAAGGCATGAGGTTTTCTTTTTCAAAAATGTGAATTACTACTATAAAGATGATTGATGAATTAAAAAAAAAAACAGAAATAAAAAAACATAATTTATGACATCACAGGCATGGGATGAACACGGAAACATGAAAGAGAGCCAAACAAAAGAGAGACATCACAAGAATAATACAAAACGAATAAAACGAAGAAGAAGAAAATTCAGAGTAGTTTTAGCTTCTTACCCCACATCCAGTATCAATGGCTGTCCGGATCGATCCATCTCTGAGATTTATCAACCGTCCGATGTCGTCGATGTAAGCATCAGCTCCACGTGGAAACATCGTACCACCACCAGGGAATAAAAACCTATCCTTCTCGTACCTTACCCAGTTCTGATTCTTCTTCTCCACCGTTAGTTCAGTGTGCGGCACGTTACCGAACCACGCCACGTCACGGCTCTCTGGCCACCTGAAAGGCACCGTGTAACCGTACGGCGCTGGAATCCGGCACCGGAGTATTTCGTCTCTTTCCGGACAGTGTCTCTCTCTGTATATCAATCTCTCTCTTGGGAAATTTAAAGACCGATTCACGGACTCGCACGGCGTATACTCCGAGAATTCGACGCCGAACAACGGGATATTAACCACAGGCGCCGCCGTATCCGAAGGAGGAGGGTCAGGTAATGTGTGACGGGAAGCGAATGTGAGGACCGGTGTGGTTTGTTGAGGAAAGGTGCAGGGCAAGGAAGCGAGGGAAGCGCGTGAGATTCCTCCGCCGGAATGTTGCCATACTCCGAAAGAGTAGGCGGCGGCGCAGAGAATCGCGACTAGAATCACGCGGTAGAGATTCGTCTGTTTTGCTCGGACTGATAACTTCGACGGCCACCGAACATTCGCCATGGCTGGCCGGAGAAAGAATTGAAAATCGAAACTTTCTCGGAATTTCACAAAATATATAAAAAAATTCCCCCTTTTTTTTGTAGCATGTGTAAATCTTAGATGAATGCTTTTGTTTTTATAGTGGGAGGCGACGTTACGAGTGAGCTTTTCCAGCTATCTCCCAACCTACGTTGATAGTATTAAATTTTCATTTTATGGGAAAAAATGCTAATTTTCCATCCATCTATTAATTTCATGGGATAACAGGGAAAAACAAATCTTTGAAATAAAAAGAAAAAATCAAAATTGGAAAATTACAGAAATAAATCAATTCTCTTTAATTAAAATCTAATGTTTTTATATTTGCTGATTCGGCCAACTAAATGACGCGCTCCGGAGGCGCGTAGCACGTGAATGCTTTCGACGGGATTTATTATAGTAACGTTGTACAGTGAAGGATCACTGATGTGTGTGTTGTGTGTGTTAAGCAACTGTACATTAGTAATATTAATATATTTAAAAATTATCTCATTGATATAGTTTAATTTAAACAATTCATGTCGAAATTTTATTAGTAATAGTAGTCTTTTTTTTTTTGTCAACTGAAATTATTAAAAACTTCAAAGATACATAGAAAAATAGAGAAGAAATATAATTCTTTCCGGCGATTTCACACAGGAATGAAAATTTCAGAAACTAAAACTCAGAAACATGGAAAACACAGACTAATACAACAAAAAACCAAAGGACTAAAAACGAAAATTACACAAAATTGAAGACAAACAAACTGATAGGAATGAAGCATACCCGCAGTTGATGAAATTGAATAGAAAAAACTTCTTCTTTCTCCATTAGTAAGCTTAAGGAAATTGAGATTTTACAGTGCCTCGATTTATTATTTTATTATTATGTTGTTTAATGGACCTATTAATGTTGTAAATGGGTTTGTAACTTTGTGTGTTGGACCGCTAAAGCATGAATGCACATATATTTTTACTAGCCTTTCCCAATATATTTAAGGCCCAATTTCAATAGCCTATAAAATTTTATAAACGACGACCGAAAAAACATTCCATTAAATATTTAATCAATTTTTGTATTAGAGCCCAACAGTGCCGTATTCACCATCCTTCACCAGACGCCAGTCGCTACTAATGCACTGAGAACAAAAATGGGATTCATCACACAACGAAAACGAATTGCGAAATTATAATATTTTAATCGCCGACAAATCTCCAGATCTCCAAATTTTAGTTTCTTATAATAAACCCTAGATTTGCATCTGATCTGGTGCCGAAGAAGAGATTCGAGTGGTGAACAAGCGAAAGCTTAGCTATGGGGCACCTGAATCTACCTGCGTCGAAGCGTAATCCGCGTCAATGGCGGCTCCTCGACATCGTAACCGCCGCCTTCTTCGGTATCGTCCTTCTCTTCTTCGTCCTGCTCTTTACTCCTCTTGGCGATTCCATGGCGGCGTCTGGTCGGCAAACGCTGCTGCTCTCGACGGCATCAGATCCGAGGCAACGGCAGCGATTGGTGACTCTGGTTGAGGCTGGCCAGCATTTGCAGCCGATCGAGTATTGTCCAGCGGAAGCTGTTGATCATATGCCTTGCGAGGATCCGAGGAGGAATAGCCAGCTTAGCAGAGAGATGAATTTCTACCGGGAGAGACATTGTCCGTTACCGGAGGAGACTCCCCTCTGCTTGATCCCTCCGCCTTCTGGATATAAAATTCCTGTCCCGTGGCCGGAGAGCCTGCACAAGGTAAGCTGCACACTATGATTTTGGGTATTAGTTTTGTAGCTTGTGTATTTCTCTGCCATCCTCATAAGATACTGTAGTACTGTTCTGTGTCAAGTGTATTTTGGAATGCTATGAGCTAGTGCGATTTCTGGTTTTGCATGGCTCAATATATAGCTCTTGGGTTTGCTACGCTGTTTAAAAGCTGGGCGTTTAAACTTGCAGATCTGGCATGCAAACATGCCATACAACAAAATTGCTGACCGCAAAGGTCACCAAGGATGGATGAAAAGGGAAGGTGATTACTTCACTTTCCCAGGCGGTGGCACGATGTTTCCTGGCGGAGCAGGCCAATACATTGAAAAACTTTCGCAGTATATTCCTCTCAACGGGGGAACTCTCAGAACTGCCCTTGACATGGGATGCGGGGTAAGGATCATCATAGTCTTTTTTATTCACGTTTTTCTCTGTATTGTTATAACACTATTGTAAACTTCTGCAGGTAGCAAGTTTTGGAGGCACTCTACTATCTCAAGGGATTCTAGCCCTCTCGTTTGCTCCAAGAGATTCACATAAATCGCAAATTCAATTCGCCTTGGAAAGAGGAGTGCCTGCATTTGTTGCCATGCTTGGCACTCGTAGACTCCCCTTTCCTGCATTTTCCTTTGACCTGGTGCATTGTTCCCGATGCTTGATTCCTTTTACGGCTTACAGTGAGTCCCTTTGGGTTACAGAACTCTTCATATGTTTTTAATGTCTCACCATTTGGAGCACTACTTGTTTCTTATCGTGCTCGGTGATTTGTCTGCAGATGCAACTTACTTCATCGAAGTAGATAGGTTATTGCGCCCTGGAGGATATATTGTAATCTCTGGCCCACCTGTACAATGGAATAAACAAGACAAAGAATGGGCTGATCTTCAGGCGGTGGCTAGAGCTTTGTGCTATGAGCTAATTGCGGTGGATGGGAACACTGTCATCTGGAAGAAGCCTGTTGGAGATTCATGTCTACCTAGCCAGAATGAGTTTGGGCTTGAGTTGTGTGATGAGTCTGTTCCGCCAAGTGATGCATGGTGAGTTTTCTCAGAATAGTACCTCCCTATGACCTTGTCGTGGATGTGACTTTTGAACTGTAATGAAATCTTGTAAAAGACAAAACTGAAGTCTGTGTTTTTTCTCCTTGTTTCAGGTATTATAAATTGAAGAAGTGTGTTACTAAGCCATCGTCCGTCAAAGGAGAATTTGCCTTGGGAACTATTTCCAAGTGGCCGGAAAGGCTTACTAAAGTTCCTTCTAGGGCTATTGTCATGAAAAACGGGTTGGATGTGTTTGAAGCAGATGCAAGGAGGTGGGCAAGACGAGTTGCTTATTACAGGGATTCTCTGAACTTGGAGCTGAAATCTCCAGCTGTCCGCAATGTCATGGACATGAACGCCTTCTTCGGAGGCTTTGCCGCAGCCCTTGCATCTGATCCTGTGTGGGTTATGAATGTCATTCCAGCTCGGAAGCCATTAACTCTTGACGTGATTTATGACAGAGGTCTCGTCGGTGTTTACCATGATTGGTTAGTCACTTTCGGTGTTTACATATCTGATCAAAGCTCAGCCATAGATATTTTATCTCTCTTGTTCAGTATCTTAGCCATTGCCAGCATTTTGAGGATCAAACTAGCTTCTATTCCACAATTCTTTGAGAGTAAACTATCTTCTATTCCACAGTTCTTTGAGAGTAAAAAAAAAAAATATTATGTTGGTTGCAGGTGTGAACCCTTTTCAACATATCCCCGTACGTATGATTTCATCCATGTATCAGGAATTGAATCACTGATAAAACGACAAGACTCGAGCAAATCGAGGTATAACTAACGTAAAACCATTCTTGGTTCATAACACAGGTCCCTGTCTTGTCCACTTTACCTAAACTTGATTGTCTAATATGCATACAGGTGTAGCCTAGTAGATCTAATGGTAGAGATGGACAGAATATTGCGGCCAGAAGGAACGGTTTTGATCCGAGACTCTCCTGAGGTACTAGACAAAGTCGCACGAATGGCTCATGCTGTAAGATGGTCTTCTTCCATACACGACAAAGAACCTGAATCCCATGGAAGAGAGAAGATCCTTGTTGCAACTAAATCTCTCTGGAAAATGCCATCAAACTCGCACTGAAGACACACACGCACAAAAAAAAAAAGAAAAAAAGAAAGAGAGGTAGAAGCTCCTCTCAGCCTTGTAGGTACAGTCACTTTCACTCCAGCCCCCATCTGTCTGTCCTTAAGACACCATCCTGATGATATACTTTTTTATTTTTGTGTTCGTGACATTGCTCCTAAATGTATCACAATCTTATAATATTGTTAATTCATGGTCACACGTGGTTCTGTCAATGATTTTATGTGCGGGGTCTACCTTGTGACCTACATGAGTAAAGTATGCATGTGACTCTGCATATAGTTTTTGTACTGGAGACGATGTATTATTAGGTGCACATCCTGAATACTAGTTATTTATGTATTGAAAACCTCAACTTACTGACAATTCCTATGATTCAATGTTAGTAAAAAGAAGAAAAAAATTGGTTGTAGTTTGTTTGATTTTGGGTGAGAAACAGACACAATAGAAGACTTCTCTTTTTCAGTACTTGCCTTCAGGTGGGGAGACATTTTTGGTAGAAGACCTGAGAGAGAAAGAAGGCTCCGATCGGTTTGGAAAGAAGTGTGAGGACATTAAGGCAACAAAGGTTTGGCTGGTATCGTCCTCTTTCGAACCATATTTGCTGTCTCAATAAATGATCTTATGCTATAACGTCCAATAGAATCTGATCGTTTTTATCTGTTTGAACGTAACATCGAGGTTTCAATTAGATGTGACTCTTGAGTACATATCATGGAATTGTCTTGTAGAAAAGTCTTAGTCTTTTGATATCCAAAAGGTGTATGCTATTATTCTAACGGTCTCTGTGGTTTGTTTCTATGGTCAATAAGTGTGATATATTACATTCCGATATGTTCTTACGTTAGCAGTACATGGAAGTCATAGTTCACTTTCTCGTTGCCATTTTCAAATTTTATTAAGGTTGAAATATCCACATGGACATGGTCGGGAGTCTGATCTCTTCGATGTTAACACTCACATAACACTTCATGTTTGAATCTCTTTTTTATTTTATGGCTCTCCAAAAAGGGTTTTCAATTTCTTTTTTGTAAGTTCTATGTTACTTTATAATATTGCTTTGTGGAGTCGGATTCTACTCGAATTATGGTAGTAGAAGTTTGAACTAGTTCTGCTAATTGAAGTTTATTTTTTAGTAATTACTAAATTTAATACCAGCAATGAAAACGACGTTGTTCTTTTATATCATTAAACTGGTAAATATATTCCTCCTTGCTTTCAACCTTTTTTTTCGCAACCAAACCAATTTCTTTTTGACTAGTTTGTCAGACCAATAAGAGAAGCCAGAAGATGTTATTTTTTATTTTGTAACAAGTCTTATGTGTAATATAGTTACGACTATTTTGGGTTTTTTAAAAAACAAATTTTAATGAAAAAAATGGAAGAAAAAGTCTTTAGGCAAATACCTGAAATGATAAATAGGAGAAATCGAATGTGTTGTATTGCGTGCTTGCTTGGTCGGTTATACTTTGGGAACCGACATTCCCATGCGCTCCAAACCGAACCAAACCAATATGATCCACCACTTCCTTTCCTCTGAAATTGTTTTCCATGGTTTTATTGTTTTTCAATTTTTTGTTTTCCTTCTATTTCTTAGTGTGGTGATCCATACTTTCGGTTCAATTAATTCTGACTTTCCAAACGCTAAACCCTGAATAACATCAAACAATATTCTCCTTTTTTTTTTTATGTATGGGAGGGAATAAGCAACACATACATTAGCATGACGACTATTCCTTAGACGCGCTATATGTGCATACTAGCAAATAATCAGTGCTAAGATTTCTCCATCATCAATCTAATAATTGTAATTACTAAATTTTCCAAAATTTCCCACCATTTAGGACATACAATTTTTCCCAATAATGGTGCTTGTAAAGACTAATTATGGAATGTCTTTTTGGTTGACACAAGCTCGCTTCTTCATGTCGTTACTTAAAAAAAAATATAGATTCTTTCACAACTTAAAAGATTCTATAAGCCTATTTGATTATGATCTACGAGTGTAATATATATCAAAGTATGAAATAAAAAGTGCATGTCAATAATTGTAAAATGCATATATGGGTGGATTCATGAAATAATAATGTGGGTTGCTAGACAAAAGTTTTTATATTTTCCGCGAATAAGAAAAGAGGGCGAGTACGGAGAAAACGCGCGTGAGGTAGAAAAATGTTAAAAATTGGAAAAAGTCAACCGACTTCTTCTGGTAAGGAGTCTCGTGCATTCGTAAGGTTTCCAAGAGTCCACCACATATCTATCTCATCCTAACGTTTTTCTCACTTTTTCCCCCCTCGATTAATTCCGTTAATAACATTATTTTCCTTACATTTAATTGAAATAATCTAATATATAAACAGGGTTAAAGAATCTAATATGTTAATATGTTATCTAAGAAAAGGGTAAATACTTAAATAAATTGGATCTGAAACCATATCTAATGTATTTAAATTTGACACAGTTTTGGTTTTAAGTTTCACTTTTCTATCAAAAATTGGTAATTATTTTGAAAGATTTTAAAAGAAATAAAAAATGTCATTAGTTGATTCAGATTTTATTTTTATTTTTATATATATATATATAGACAATTGTTTTTAATAAAAAGGTGAGGTCAGTTTTAACTTTTAAGTATAGTTGGGGTCTTTTGGATTTGAATTATATTTAATAGATTTCACTTTTATTAAAACTGAACACGTTACCTAAAATTGTCAAAATGCTTTTAAAGAATAATAAAGAAAAGAAATAAAAGAAGAAAAGAAAATCTAAAAAGCCATCACCATCCTTCTCATTGTCTTCAGAATATAAAAATACAAAAAAGAAAAGGGGAAAAGAGAGAGTCAATACTCAATATCAACAACATGCAAGTGTGAAAGAGAGAGAGAGAGAGCCTCTTCTTCACACTCAGTTTACCCCAATATTAGGGTTTCCCATCTTCATCTTCCCCATCACTCTCTGGAAGAGAACAAGAGAGAGAGAGAAAAAAGAAATCATTAATTCTTAAGAGAGAGAGAGAGAGAGACTGAGAACGAAGAGCAAAGGAGAGAGAAGTTAAAAACAATTTCCGCTTTCGTTCTCTTTCTCTCTCCTCCATTTCAGTAATAAACTCTCCTTAATTTTTCTGGGTTTCTTCTTCTCCCTCATCATCATTTTTAGTTAATTTGTTTTTTAAAAAAATATATCTTTTCCTCTTTTGTTTTCCTGTGATTCAGTTCTTGATCCACTCATACTTATTTCGTGAAATATCTCGATCTTTATTCGCTTAATTCTCTGGTTTTTTTTTTGACATAAGAAGACACAGATTAAATCTGGTTTCCGTGTGTTTTGATGAACTTCGGTAGTCTCTTCGACAATACGACCGGTGGTGGTCCCACCGGAGCTAGAATCCTCTCCGGTTTAACTTATGGCAACCACACCACCGCATCCACCGTAATACCCGGCGGTGCTATGGCTCAAGCGGCAGCGGCGAGCCTCTTCTCTCCTCCAGTAACGAAATCTGTTTACGCCTCTTCAGGCCTTTCTCTAGCTCTCGTACGACGTCGTATCCTCTAATATTATGGATATCATATCATATATGTGTATATATATTATATAGAAGAAATAAAAAAAACCTAATTTTTTTTTTTTTTGTATGTTCGGACAGGAACAACCCGAGAGAGGAACAAACCGTGGAGAAGCATCGATGAGGAACAATAACGGAGGAGGCGATAATTTCGATGGGAGTGTGAACAGAAGAAGCCGAGAAGAGGAGCATGAGAGCAGATCTGGAAGTGATAACGTTGAAGGAATCTCCGGCGAAGATCAAGACGCCGACGATAAACCTCCGAGGAAAAAACGTTACCACCGACACACTCCTCAACAAATCCAAGAGCTCGAGTCGTAATCCCCTCTCTCTCTCTCTCTCTCTCTTCGATTCGATTCTTATTATTATTAGCTCTTTCGTTCGATCTAAATAATTTTTATTTGGGGATTACAGAATGTTCAAAGAGTGTCCACATCCAGACGAGAAACAACGACTGGAACTAAGTAGGAGACTTTCCTTGGAGACAAGACAAGTCAAGTTCTGGTTCCAGAATCGTCGGACTCAGATGAAGGTTTTTTTTCTTTTTTTTGCTTTTTATGTGTTTCTCCCCAAAATCATATCTTTTAGCTTTTTAGTATTCTAAAAGTTTGTTAAATCAAATCGTCGCAGACTCAATTAGAGCGGCACGAGAACGCATTGCTAAGACAAGAGAACGACAAGCTAAGAGCTGAGAACATGTCTATTCGCGAAGCAATGAGGAATCCAATCTGCACAAATTGTGGTGGGCCCGCCATGCTCGGCGATGTCTCTCTTGAAGAACATCATCTCCGTATCGAAAACGCCCGTTTAAAAGACGAGCTCGATCGCGTCTGTAACCTCACCGGAAAATTCCTCGGCCACCACCACCAACACCACAGCTCCTCCCTCGAGCTCGCCGTCGGCACCAACAACGGCGGAAATTTCGCCTTCTCTCCCGATTTCGGCGGTGGCGGTTGCTTACCGATGCCGCAGCAGCAACAGCCGGCGGGGATTAACGGGATTGATCAGAGATCAGTTTTACTGGAGCTGGCTTTAACCGCCATGGATGAGCTTGTGAAGCTCGCCCACAGTGAAGAACCGTTATGGGTCAAAAGCTTAGACGGAGAGAGAGATGAGCTTAACCAAGAGGAGTACATGAGAACATTTTCGTCCACTAAACCAACCGGTTTAGTAACCGAAGCTTCTAGAACCTCCGGTATGGTCATCATCAATAGCTTAGCTCTCGTCGAGACCTTAATGGACTCCGTAAGCTTTCTATTCTTTTTTAATTTGCGCTTCTTCTTTTTTTCTTCGATTGATTTTCACCGCATTTTTTTCTTCTCATGATTATGATTTTTGTTTCTAAATAGAACCGATGGACGGAGATGTTTCCGTGTAACGTTGCAAGAGCCACAACCACCGACGTTATCTCCGGCGGAATGGCCGGAACAAGAAACGGTGCACTTCAACTGGTAAAACAAAATGATCATAATCACATTCCGGTTTAATTACGGTTTAATATGTATGTGATATACGATCGAATCTACTGCAGATGAATGCGGAGCTACAGGTTTTGTCACCGTTGGTTCCGGTTCGCAACGTCAATTTCCTCCGGTTCTGCAAACAGCACGCGGAGGGCGTGTGGGCAGTGGTGGACGTATCAATTGATACCGTCCGGGAAAACTCCGGTGGCTCTCCGGTCATGGTCCGGCGATTACCATCTGGCTGTGTAGTGCAAGATATGTCCAATGGATACTCGAAGGTACTAATAATGAATAAATCACACATACATTTGGAATCTTTCTACTTAAAAATGTTTATTATTGGGTTTTTGAAAAATTCGATGAAATTGAAGAAATTAGGATCTCTAGGTTTTTAATTGGGTGATCACTAGACGAAGAAGCTCAAGCATCAATGAGTCTTGTTTTTTAGCCATTACTCGCTGCACCCACTTCACTGTCACTCTCAATTTTTATTTTATTCTTACCTTTCCAAGTTTCTTTTTATACTACAATTTTGATATTTCACGATTTCTTTTCCAATCTTTTAGTATTTATTTTTATTTGGAGTCTTTTTTATTTTCCTGTTTTTGTTCTAAATCTTTAATTGTTTTTTCCTCTCTCAAAGTTTCAAACGTTATTATTATTGTATAGTTTAATAGTGTGTGATTTTATGTCAGAATAGGAAAAGGATTAATTGAATAGGCTTTTTTTTATCCTCGAATTTTGATCCCCGAACCTTCCGAGATAGCTAAAATTTTATGGATCCGGATGCTTCTCTCTCTGTCGGATTCTCTGGATTAGATTTCAAGTTTTCGACAACTGGGTCTGTCTCCAAAATCGAAATCCTTCTTATTTTATTTATTTATCTGCTCTCTATTCTATGAAGCATCTGTCCAAAACTATCTTGTGCGGATTTTCGAAAGAACACATTAATTTCATATCCATGTAGGAAAAAAAACTTCTAATCATCGTTTAAATAAATATAATTTCATAAGTATTTCTCTTCCAATCTTCTATGCTGCCTCGTATCTCCCGTCTCTGTCACCTACTTATAAAATAGTGTATAGTTATTTCAGTTGTCCTATTTTCTTCAATTGCAGCATCTTTTTTTTCTTCTTTCAATTGTAGTATTTTATTATCTTCCACTAAAAATTAACACCTATTCTCATCGTGCAAGTATTTACACGGTATAGATTAAGGTGTTTGGTTGGTTCGCTTGTTGATATGCTGAACCGGGATTTGGGTTTTGGTTTGGGCAGATCACGTGGGTGGAGCATGCAGAGTACGACGAGAACCAGATCCACCACTTGTACCGGCCATTGCTTCGGTCAGGTCTTGGTTTTGGCTCGCAAAGATGGGTCGCTACACTTCAGCGACAGTGCCAGTGTCTCGCCATCCTCATGTCCTCCTCCGTTACACCTCATGACAACACATGTCCGTCCGTTTCTTACACACTTATCAAAATATGCTTTAATTACAAAATTTTGACGTTATTTTTTTATATATGCAAAAGCAGCTATAACAACTGGTGGTCGGAAAAGCATGCTCAAGTTAGCTCAACGTATGACGTTCAACTTCTGTTCGGGCATCTCTGCGCCATCGGTCCACAGTTGGAGCAAGCTCACAGTCGGAAATGTCGACCCGGACGTTCGTGTTATGACCCGTAAGAGTGTGGACGATCCAGGGATTGTTCTGAGTGCTGCCACGTCTGTGTGGCTTCCGGCTTCGCCACAGAGCCTGTTTGACTTTTTGCGGAACGAACGGATGAGATGCGAGTGGGATATACTATCTAACGGTGGTCCCATGCAGGAGATGGCCCACATCGCCAAAGGTCAAGATCAAGGCAACTCCGTTTCTCTGCTCCGCTCCAATGTAAGTTTCTTCTTCTCGAAATTACTTACACTCTCCCGGTTCAACATTGCTATTTTTTCCGGTTAGTTGGATCTTTGTTTAGTAACACCGGTCCAATCTGATGGATTATTAGATATGTAGTAGAATAAGGTTTCCGGTTAACTAGCATGGTGTGTATGTATGCTTGCATGTGATTGGTTCGGTATGTGTGTGGGATTGATAGGTTTGGGGAAGATGGATTAGGTGATAGTGACGTTTTTGTCCCTGAATGTGGTGGTAGTATGACGGACAAAAGAGTGGATTGGGAAAGGACAATATAGGATTTTGGGTGGTATTAGAAGATGACACTATGGTTTTGATTTGTTTATTCCGGAGTAGAATACAAAAGTGTCACAGCTTTTGCAAGGTTTTTTAAAAAGTCAAAATTAATAGGACAGTTTCGACCTTTACTTCTTGCCTTGGTCTGTATTTTTTGACTTTTCACATCACTTTTTTTTTTTTTGGTTATCTGAAAAAGTTATTTTGACTTGTTTCCCTTTTCACCCTGAAGCGTTACTGTTTTGAGTCAGTGTGGCAATTCTCGTAAATAATCACTCGAGCTAAGGGTTGTTTGCTTAACTCTACAATATCTTGGCAGGCAATGAACGCGAACCAGAGCAGTATGCTAATCCTCCAGGAGACATGCATAGACGCATCTGGGGCGCTTGTAGTCTACGCGCCCGTTGATATTCCAGCCATGCATGTTGTGATGAACGGTGGGGATTCATCCTACGTGGCTCTCCTTCCTTCCGGTTTCGCTGTCCTCCCTGACGGAGGCATCGACGTTGGATCCGGCGTAGGTGAGCAGCGACCGGTCGGAGGTGGGTCTCTCTTGACGGTGGCGTTTCAGATACTAGTTAACAATCTCCCAACGGCAAAACTCACGGTTGAGTCGGTGGAGACGGTCAATAACCTAATATCATGCACCGTTCGGAAGATCCGAGACGCTCTTCAGTGCGAAAGCTAAAGCCTCGAGGCGGCGTGGGATGGGGGAGCTTCCTTGAGAGCGCGTCGCCTGTGTTTGTTGTCTTTGTTGAATTGTGAATTTAATAACTTGTGTGTGTTTTATAACTAGTTTGGGAGGGGGTGTCGAGTCAAGAACGAACCGCGCGGGCGGCGAAATCCAACTCCTTTTGCCACCGTGTTGGGACCATGAGATAAAGGGCTCGGGTCCGATCACGGTGGAGGAGCTGGTGGTTCGGGTATTGACTGGGGTTGGAAAACCCCCTTTTATCCTTTTGTTTGTTTATTATTATTATTATTATGTATGTTATAAAACTCATGTAAGCGAGAGTGAGCCGCACGCTCCGTCAGATGCGGGTGTGTTGTGTGGTTGCTAACGCGGACTGGGGTTTAGTATGTGGTTGGACTTTGGATGGATCTGGTCCGTTTCGAGTTAAAAAAAAAAAAGCTGTCTCGTGGTGCATTAAATGTGTTTGCAGGCATATTCATTTAATGCAAAGTTTCTTGTGTCTGTGGCTCCTTCCTTTGCATGATGTGGATTACGTATTCCGCCATTTTCGTTGCGCCACGTCATACCATGACAGTCCGGTGGGTGGTGGCTAGTGGCAGACGTTACGGCGTCGTTTTCTCCGTTATGTCTTTTATTTTTTCCTCTCTTGTTATGATGTTGTGTCGACGATGGTGTGAACTCTTTTTAACAACAGGATGGACAAATGCACGGTTGTGGGCCTTCTTCAAAGCCCCCTAGCAGTTTATGGGCTAGCCATATATGAGATGGGCCCATCATAGGTTATATGGTAGGTACTTTTTATTTTATTTCCTGGGCCCACTGTCTATTTCGATCCTTTTATAAGGCCCAAGTGTTTACGATTTTGATAAATTTTAATAAGCTCAGAAGGGATCTGACCAAGCAGTTCATTGAGATGCAAACAGCTCCCTACATATACATTACTTGGTTTCCCATCCCAATCGACTAATAAATATTATTTCTTCCGTTTCACAAAAAGAGTATCGTTTTAAAATTTTGTTTTTGTTTCACAAATAATGTCGTTTTGTATTTTCAATGTAAAATTATAAACAAAAATTCAGTTTTAACCTTATTATATTAATGTATTAATTAGAAAGAGAAATTTGTTTTATGTATTAATAAGGGATATAATATACTTTTTATTTGGTTTGTTAATATAGATGAAAAAGAGTAGAATAATATTTTTTGTAAAACAGAGAGAGTAACATGTTTGATTTAGCCTCGATGTCTTTTCTCCATTTTTCAAACCAATATGCTGCGGCCTCCTAAGATAATTAATGTGTAGGGTTGAGTTAATTTATTCGAGTTTTGAACATAATCTTATTATACTGTACTATTTGTCTAAAAACAGTAACAAATATTATCATGAAATCTGGGAAAAGAGGGAAGTAGTCAAAGTTTGGTCAAATCATCCACCCCCGCATATTCCGCGTGCCTAGATGCAATCATTCATACCCATCTCTTGTTTAATCCAGGATCCGTAAATAAGACAAGCATTCAGGGGTACTTTGGTCAAATCAAGTCGTCGAAATCAGGCTGATTAATCCTAACCCGTCGGATGAGTTGCTGCGATGAATCAACGGTGAGGAGTCAAGGTTTGACCAAAAGAGTAGAGAGAGAGAGAGAGAACGAGGCTGGCATGATTGGCTTTCGCCACGAGAGAGAGAGAGAAGCAAAGATTCGACCTCGAACAAGGACGACAGATTTTTCGATTTGAAGAATCGCTGTGTTCTTCTCCATAGTTGCTCCTCAGGGTGAAGAAGGAGGAAAGGCCAGGAGAGAGATAGAGGGATGCGAATTTGAATTTCTGAATCTGTTAATTCGTTTTTTTTTTTTTTCTGCTTTCTCTCTCTTTCTCTCTCCACATGAAGCTGTGGTGAAGATTTAGGGTTTCGAGTTCGTGTTGGTTGCTGGTGGCGAAGCGAAGATGAACGTGATGCGTCGTCTCAAGAGCATTGCTTCCGGCCGGACCTCGATTTCTTCGGATCCTGTAAGTAGAGGGACATTTGGTTTTTCCCAAGATGAGATAAATTTGTATTTCGGATTGCTGGAAAATGTCTGTCTCATTTCACCCACATACTGACGGATTTGGTTGCGGTTTGATGTCGTTTATAGTATGTGTTACAAGTCAAAATTGTGTTTCCTAGTTTTTGAGATCTTAATCGTAATCCTAGTGCTGGTGGAGAAGTAGATTTATTATATGTGTTTTGTATATCTCCTGCGGTCTTAGATGTTCCATTGGTTGTGGATGAGTAGTGTGCTCTTGATTGTGATGATAGCATCATCGCATATGTTGACCTGACCAATTTCTGATCTTTTAGGGTGGGGACTATGGGCTGAAGAGAGCGAAGCTGGATCAAGACAACGAAAACTTGTCTTGTGATCCGATGCAGGTTGACCAAACTAGTACTTCTCTTGAGATGAAAAGTACACACAACAACACGTCACAAGAAACTGTTGCCGGAACGTCAAATGTGCCTCCTGTAACAGAAAAATCCGTCGATGATCAACTTCCAGAAGTAATGATCGAAATGAGAATTAGAGATGAACGAAATGCCAACCGCGAGGAGAAGGTGGGTTGCTTAGTCAAGTTTTATTATCTGGCTTCTGAATATAAATCATCCTCATCTCCATTAGCCACTGCTCACATCTCCATTGTGGCTTGTAAAGGATATGGAAACAACTATTGTAAACGGCAGTGGGACCGAAACGGGACAAGTTATTACAACCACAGTCGGAGGTAGAGATGGAAAGCCAAAGCAGGTGATTAACTTTTGCTGATTCCCGTTTGCTTAATTATGATATTCATTTCTTTTACGAAAAGTTGGTTTCTTTCTTCACATCTATTCTCCTCTGTTCATTCTGTTGGGCGTGTCCTTACTTTATTTTTCATTATTTGGTTTCAGACAATCTCATACATGGCCCAGAGAGTGGTTGGAACTGGCTCATTCGGAGTTGTGTTCCAGGTTGGTGGAAATTCTTAGCAGGAACAATATTGATCCTTAAATTTTTTTTTTTTGGTTTCCAGAATTTGAATTGCTGTCTGATTTCTGGATAGGCCAAGTGCCTGGAAACGGGTGAACAAGTTGCAATTAAGAAGGTTCTGCAGGATAAAAGATACAAGAATAGAGAACTTCAGATAATGCGCTTGCAGGACCATCCCAATGTTGTCCGACTGAGGCATTCTTTCTTTTCAACAACTGACAAGGATGAGCTGTATCTCAACCTTGTCCTTGAGTATGTTCCCGAAACTGTATACAGAGCATCAAAGCACTATACCAAAATGAATCAGCATATGCCAATTATCTTTGTTCAGCTCTACACATATCAGGTGAGATATTTAAGCTCTTCAGTTAATCGTTTTTAGTTATCTGTGTAGCATGAAACTTCAGATACATGGAAGTCTTTTTTCTTACGCATGTGTTGGTCTTTTTTTGTTGCTCTGTGTCATATCAGATCTGCCGTGCGCTAAACTACTTACATCGTGTGGTGGGGGTGTGTCATCGTGACATCAAGCCACAAAATCTACTGGTATAGTGTGAATTCTTTTGACTAGGCATTTTATTTATTTATTTAAATAATGCTCAAAGGTGAAACCATATGAACGGATAATACCCTGATTCTCTTGTTATGTGTTTTTTAGGTCAATCCCCAAACCCACCAGTTAAAAATATGCGACTTTGGAAGCGCAAAGATGTTGGTATGTTGCTTCTTGTTTGAAGTGTTCTTGGAGTTGAGTTGGCATTTGTATAATGTTGGCTAACACTCGAGTGCCTATTCAGGTGCCAGGTGAACCGAACATATCCTATATATGCTCCCGGTACTACAGGGCCCCAGAACTTATATTCGGAGCAACAGAGTATACCAATGCCATTGACATGTGGTCTGGTGGTTGTGTAATGGCAGAGCTTTTACTCGGCCAAGTGAGTGTTATATATTGTAAAGTTTGGGTTATGATTGGTTGATTAGTTACCTTGTAAATTCCAAATCGCATTCAATCTGATTGTAACTGTTGATATTCTACCTGTAGCCACTGTTTCCCGGTGAAAGTGGCATAGATCAGCTGGTGGAGATTATCAAGGTACTTATCGTGTGTTTCTTCATCCCTTTTAATTTTTTTTTTTTCTGTTTTGTGTTTCCTATCTTATTCATCTGTATATGTACCAGATTCTTGGGACGCCTACAAGAGAAGAAATACGGTGTATGAATCCCAATTACACAGAGTTCAAGTTTCCTCAAATCAAAGCTCACCCGTGGCACAAGGTTTGTGAACTATTCACAGGTTCCTCTCTGCTGCATGTTACATGTTCAAATGAAATCTAATATAGCGCAAAATTCTTCAGATTTTCCACAAGCGAATGCCACCTGAAGCGGTAGACCTCGTCTCAAGACTTCTCCAGTATTCACCAAACCTTCGTTGCACTGCAGTAAGACTAAATATCCTTTTGAACACCACAAAACTATATAACCCGCTTGGCTGATATGGAATTTTCTAACTCAAATTCCACTAAACCCTTCATCCATTTGTTTAGTTGGAAGCTTGTGCACACCCATTCTTCGATGACTTACGGGACCCGAATGTTTCACTGCCAAATGGAAGAGCACTGCCTCCATTGTTTAACTTCACTGCCCAAGGTCAGCCCATGAATTATCTTTACCTCGTATTTCCCCTTACAGAAATTGTGATGTAATCGTTGGTAGCTAACTTTGTTGAGAATCACCATCATATTACTGTCCATCGTATGTGAAGGGTAAAGATAAATGTAGCCGAATCAGATAAATGTTTGATGGATAGGTACAAATTCAGATGGATTCGGTTCGTGTCATTGATAAGCTGCCATGTATTTTTGACTGTTCAGAACTTGCGGGTGCATCAACGGAGCTGCGGCAGCGTCTAATTCCAGCGCATTGCCAGGGAACGGGAAGTAGCTCTTAGGATCATTCATAGTGTTTCCAAATTCAGCTTCCCCTCTCTCTCTCTCTCTCTCTCTCTCTCTCTATTTACTGCAGTGTGTACATCAATTTTGAACCACTTTGTGCTTCCAAGCTTTGTCGTCGGAGGAGAGTATGGAAATCTGAACGCCGGGACTCGAGGAGATGTAAAATAACTTTGGAGCTTCTTCTGATGACTGGCGGCTTTCTCTCAATTTGTTGTCCCTTTTTTCTTTTTTTCCACCTTCACTTTCATTTTTTTGTTTTTTCTTCTCACATATCTGACCCACTTAAATGTTTGATGTATCATTTTTTTCTTTCTTTTATGTTTGTAATCCATCAAGATTATGTCCCCTGTCCTACTATCGCAAGCTTGTTTTCAAATAAGTTGCAGTTTTATGTTCCAATCTCATTTGGTTATTTGGTCGAACAGAGAATTCTAACTAGCTGAATGGATGGATAGATTCCTGAATCATTATCGTTCCTATAACAATATGCTTCTTCTTATAAGATTGATTGAGAGTTACCTCAATGAAAGCTACACCTTTGGAGCAATTGAACTGACGTTTATGATGATACCAGGGCTCCAAAATAGTTGTGGACTTAACCTCTGAGAAACGTATTCAATATCACCAGCTCATAAAAACCAACAGATGATCAAATGTTTGTCCTTAGCCGTTTGGCATATTTGTACAATATCCTTGGTCCAGCATCTGGCTCACACTTGCGAGTCTTGACGTGATACTCTTTGAGGTTTGTAAGGTACACACACCCTGAAACATCAACGACCTTGCAAAATGAGTCGAAACTCAGACGAATCCATGACTTCGACTTTGGAAATCTCTCTGTTTGTAGTTTTAGGAGTTCCCCTTCTTCATCTTTTATGATTTAAAATCGACAATCTCTTTACTCTTGGTGTTGTTCACTTAATCTTTCATTTCCTTTACTTTTCTTGCACAAACTCTTAATGAGTAATCTTATTTTTCAATCTTTAAAAAGCTCTTACGAGCTTGAATTGTTTTTTGAATCTGCTAACAATGTCTACACAAGTTGTCACCCAATTTACTCAACACATACTTAAACATTTAGTGGCAGCAAACACAAACTTAGTACTCATCATTGCTTGAGCCATTCATTTTGCCACTAGGGATGTGATCTATGAATCAAAAGAGCAATCTATTTTGGTTTCTGCAATAAAAGGGTCTTAGTACATTGCTTGCTCCCCAATACATAGTTCAGGAATTGGATTTCAAGGCCAATAAAGGAAATGAGTCCTTCAATGCCTTTAAAAAGAGGCAAAAAGAAGAGCAAAAACACCACACACCCATCCATTTGGGTCTAGTTTTGCATCGCTCTTGAGTGTTTTCCCATCCTTGTGCTCAAAAGATTTAAACCCCTTATACTTGGTATTAAGATGTTCTTTCATCTTTACCAAAATAAAATAACCAATCTTGAACGGTATATATATATATATATCTTACTTCCCTTGGGAAGCTGAATTCCTCTTAGCTTCAAGGTTCGAGCCCTCTTTAAGTGCGATTTGAGATTCGTTCTCCATTCCCAAATAGGCAAGGGAAGCAGACTGGAGATAAGACGCGACGTGCCACACGGGAGAGATCACTTGGGCTTGAATTGCATCATCTAAAGCTTCTTTGGGCATGTCACTCATTAGGTAACACAGGCTTCTGCGTGCACAGACTGTTGGAGAGACCATTCCTCCATCAATGAACTGTGAAAATTTGAAGAAAGCAATGGCATCATCATCAGGTTAATGCTCTGTGTTCCTATTCCTACAAGTGTGTGTGTTTTTAGGTGCAAAAAAAAAGAAAAGAAAACCGACCTGCGTGTAACACTCGATGGCCTCTCTAAAGTCTTTTTGCCTGAAAGCCACATCGCCCTTCTTCTTCGAGTTCAAAGACTCCTGCATCTGGTCCGTCCACATATGAAACGAGAGCTGCATTGCCAAAACATTGTAACACAACACCATGAAGAACCAAGCAAACCAGCAGACATTAGATCTATACAAACCTTTAAGGACAACATGAGATAGCTGAGTAACAGAGCAAAAACTACTTATTTTTTCCAACTCAAATCTGGAAAGATACCTCATTGGTGACACCCTCGTCGTCTTTGTATCCAAGTTTATCCAAGACCTCAAGCATAGCGGTCAGGTCCCTTCTTGAACAAGCCTCACCAAGAGGGGAAAGAGGAGACACCGAACCACTATGAGGAAGACCCATTAAAACGTGAGATGGGACCTGCAGTGTACAATACAGGGAAACATTTATCTGAGTCAACATACGTAAATGTGGCGCCTGTTTTTTTTTTTTTTAAATGGCTTAGAATATGAAAAGGAACCTCAGTGTCTTTCTGAAGAGGCGTCAGGGCAGTGACCAAAGATTTTGGGTTTGGCCTCTCACGAGCTTCGTACTGCAGACAACGAGACGCCAGACGTACTAGCTCTGTGCCATCGCTGTCAGAAAATTGCCCATCTAGGCAAGAATCAGTTAGCGTCTGGAGATTTCTGTCTCTAATCAGATCAAGGGCCTACATAAAACAGATTGAAAGAATCAATCTTCACCTCCATGTAAAAGCTGCAATCTCATATGCAAACAAACAACTTATTTTCGCTAAAATGCTTACATGGCTAGGAGGTATATGTTTTCCACTGAGAAGGTCAAGCAGAAGAGTGCCAAAGCTGTATATCACACTCTCTGGAGTAATCCTCCCTGTAAACACACGAAAACAGAGCGTGCAGCTTAATCTCAACCATATCAATAATGGTAAAAAATTTGATGTTGTTACCAGTTCGTAGATATTCAGGAGGGGTGAAAGCAAGATTTGTGCTGTAACTTTTTCCATCCCGACTATTCTTCATCAAGCCAAAAGTAGAAAGTCTTGGATTGCATTCCTTAAAAGGCCCTTAAGGCATCAGAGAATGAAGGAGTAACATAGAAAACAAAGACAGCTTTCCCAGAAGAGCTAAATTTGATTATACAGTCAATAATACCTCATCAAATAAAACGCGGTATGCATTGAGGTCGTGGTAAAGAATACGCCCTTTGTTGGTGCAGTATTCAAGAGCCTGTGCTAGATATAAAACAACGCGGAGCCTCATTGTCCACTTCATAGGTTGTGTTTCCCCTGGTTTCATAAAAAGCTCGCTCACTTAGATCCTTGGGGCATAAACATCTAAACAAGATTATTAAATCAAAGGCTATATATATAGGAAAAGATGAGTCTTACAATGAAAAAGGTGTTTGGCTAGTGTTTCATTGGGCATGAATTCTGCCACAAGCAACCTCTCGTCACCTTCGCAGCAACAGCCGAGTAAATTGGCCATTCTCTCACTCCGGAGCTGGCCAACCGACCTCGCTTCCTCCTGCAAGAGGAAGAACACACTCTCCCAATATTAAGGTTACAAGAGAGAATGAAAAAAGAGAGTAGAAATTCAAAAGATATAAGTGTTACCAGGAATTGTCGTGCATCAGGCCATGCCATTCTTGTGAAACGCTTGACTGCAATCTTCTTTTGATTCTCGAGTTTCCCTTTATAGACGACATTAGGAGCCTTTTCTCCATGCTCAGATACAATATAATCCACAGCAAAACCACAAGTAGCCGACTTAAGCTGTTCTAGTGTGTACTCACGGAAACCAGGCACATCGGTTATCTCGCTATTCTCTCCATTTTCTGCATCAACACCACATTTTCATATAATAAAAACACACCAATCAGACATGCCTAGGCTTCTTAGATCCAAGTTGAAGAAAAACATGTCTTTAAGCTCAACTAACCAACATCAGGAACTTCAAGAACAGCTGTCTTGTGTGATGACTTCCGACAACAACGACCGAGGTTAGAGCATTGACCTCCCATCTAAACAACGCGATAAAAACGCTCAAACACTCGGCTCTTCTTCGACTCTTGCTAATTTCAGCTCAAATGAAAGGTTTGTTCAATCGGAGGACGTTTCTTCGTAAACCCCAGGAGCTGCAATAAATTACAGGCAATGATTAATGAATGATCATCTTAAATCGAATCTTTCAAAGCGAAAATCCATTTCTCATTCATTCAGTGAAGTAGTGAAACCCACACCAAAGAAAAAACAAATAAAAAAGTTGAAAAGGACCGGATTTGGTAAAGAAAAAGGTCGTACCTTGTCAACTCGCTGCTACTCTAATGAGTCAACTCGACTAGTTAAAACTAAAACACCAGCAAAAACTCAAAATCGAAGGGAAATTTTGGGGGAAAAAAAGAGTTGAACGATGAAAGAAGAGGGAATTAAAAACCCTAATTTCTGGGCAGTTGCTCTACTTGGAGCCAATCAACTGAATACTAATAAAAAAGCAGAAGCCTGATATCGCCACTAGCTACGATTCAAAACTCACAAATGTTTTTTGGATCCACGAACAACTTGTAGTGTTTAGGTTCCTCGATTTCATCAAAACGCCTCGAGGAGAAAGGGAAGAAAAAACAAAAACCAGGACAAGCAAATCCACGTGGTTACATTAAATTAAATAACAAAAAAAAAACAGAAATCGAGACAGTATCTCAATCGAATCGACATGAACGTATGTGATTCATGTGAAGTAGCATAAACGAACCGAAATTGTCGAAACCCCCAGGATAATTATTTAGATAAAAGTAGATCAGATCACAAGTTTATATATATATATATATAGTACTACTGGCTACTGCACACAGTGAAGTGTATACGTGCATCTAATATACACATCTGTAAATTCAGAAAGGAATTATTATTATTATTTTTCCTGAAACAACAAGACAGAGAAAGAAAGATAGAATAAGCCAAAAACAATTTACCGACAAGTTGATGAAATATTTTAATGGTGAGAGAAGGGCAACAAAGAATCTGGCCATTACTATACCAAAAATCCCTTTAAAAAATTAAATTCAATTAATAAATTATCGTCGTACAGATTTGGAGATTTTTTGTTTTCTTTCTGAATTATGAAGAAAAAATAGCACCGCCTGTTAAAGCTGTTCACAGAACGAGAGTGAGAGAGAAAGAGAGAGAGAAATGCTTCTCTTTTTCCCGTTGGCTCCATGCCGTAATCACTACTCTTTCTAACGGAATTTTATAATTAAACAGAATTAATTAAGGAGGGAGTTTATAAAATGAAGCCCAAAACAGGGTTGGCTAGCTACGTCTCAAGGCTCATGGGCTTTTATGGGCCTCAATTTATGGATCTGGTTCAGCCTAAATCAAACCGGGTTTTGGTTGGTTGTCGATCAACTAGGATTGGAAGCGATGGTTTAGGAGCTGGTTTACGAGTGTTTGTTAGGATCTAACCGACTCTGTTCCTTCCTCTTCTCCTGTTTAAAAGCTCGATCATTTGGTAATGTATGTGTGATTGATTGTGATTTTTTCATTTGTGGATTTTCATGAGATTTTTAGCCGAGATCTGGATTCACGACGCATCTTGGATTTGCGAGTGTGAAAGCAAGCGATTCGTTCATCGACAGGGCTCAATCTTGTTTGTTGATTCGAGGAACGAGTTTTTGAATGCAAGATTCTCAACATATACATACATATGGCTAGATAGATAAATACAGATTCAAAGAAGAAGATGAAGAGTAGTTCTATACATAGATGTTTGTTGAATCCTCTATCGCTATCTGGAACAAGATTCAGAGCATAGAGTCTGTCATGGCCGGGAGTCGCCGGAAAAAGTTTAGGGGAGCGGAGGGAATTCGGTGTCGGAGCTTAGGGTGCCGCATGAAGTAGTAACCGGAGAGGAGAGCGAAGAGTTTAAAAGGGGTGATGTAGAGAGCCATGGCAAAGATAAAACAGAATGTCACAAAAATTGCGGTGGCGCGTGGATCACGCCAGCTCAGCAGCGCCTGCACGCGCTCTCCCTGTGCCGCTATGTCTCCAACCACCGACTGTATCTTCCCGGCCACAATTCTCAGCCGGTCGTACCTGAGAGAAACAGAGGAAATCTATCAACCAAAGACTAAAGATTTGTTCTTTTCCGTGAAATCTATCATGATTTCTTACCTCATTTTCACAATATCCGGAGCCTTTATGGTCGGGAAGATATCAAACTCTTCGTCGAGCTCATCGGCATTCACACTCTCTGCGTAAGATAGTTTGGTGTCCATATGAGGAGGAAACCTTGGCTTTAACCTGTAATTCCACAGTCCAATCACAGCCATATACAGAAAGACCGTCGGCAAAATCATCTCCGGGAACAACACAAGCATTGTGTACAGCACGTGCACCAGACCCGTCGTCACCGGCGTCCTCCACGCGCACACTTGTCCCATCCATTTCCAAACCGACATCACACCGGAGAACACCGTCGTGAACCGAAAGAAGTTGGCTTTGCTTCGCCTCATGCTGAACAGATGAGTCTTCCAATCTGTCATATACTCGACCACTTCACGTCTAAGCGGTGGCTCGGACCGGCCTAAACGAGCCACGATTATGTTGAAAGCCTGCACCCTAAGCCCTTCCTGTTGGTTTACGGATAACGGCTGAATGTAATGCATTTTAGGCAAGAGGGGTTTGGTGTACTTCATCAGCATATTTGAGACCGACGTGCAAGTGAATCTCACGGCTAAGTGAAGCTCGCCTCTTTTCTTAAGACCTGAAGGTTGTAGAACAAGTAAAGGGTAAGCGTGCGTGTAGACACGTCCTGTCTGAAGAGTCGAGAGTCTAATGCGGACTTTCCCAATTGTCTTATCTCTGCTGCTGTTGCCATTCCCAGCTGCGAAATGAGCGTTGTCAAAGACGCAGATGGTCAAAACCGTTGCGGGATCAAAAACCTCCCATGTGTATTGCTCATTGTACTTTGGACTCAAGCTGTTGATCACGGTCCGTGATCGGACCCACTTGTGACCGTATTTGGCAACAACGTATGTGTCCGAAGTACCTTTCCCGTCCCGAGTTTTCATGGGATGGAGCCCGTTTGCGTTAAGTATCCCGAGCTCCAGGACTCCGATTGCTGATTTCCAGAGCGGTCTCGCAGTTGGCCTGAGATCGCTGCTGTAGTAAGTGGACTCATCAAAAACGTGGTAGCCTCCATCAAGAACCGCAGCCAAATGGAGCCTAGAAGCAAATTTCACTTTCTTGGCTTTGTCATCATCCATGGCGTCTGATATGGAGTCTTCAAGATGAAACCAGCGGCCACGGAGAGGTCTGTCATCTGTACGACTCTCAATAGCAGCCAATGGGATCACAGCTTTTCCTACTGGCTCATCTCTGTTAGGAGCAGAGTGATCTTCGACTGAGACGATCATGTGTTCCTCAAAAGGCTCAGGGACTACAAACATGAACTCCTCGCCCCAATTTGGGTGAATGCTTCTCTGAGAAACTCTAGTCTTTAACATCTGATTACCGATCTGGATTCTCACAAAGGCCTCAGGGATACGGGATTTGTCAGACGCGATGATCACGTCCTGAGCTTCTATTATTCGCACTCTTAGGTACCATAGCCGAGGAGAATGGTACACTTTAGAGCGCAGGTTAGCGGATATAATGTTAGAGCTGTCTGAAGAAGCCAATGAATCTGAGAATACCGCGTCCCCAAAAGCTTCATCAGCCTGAGTTCCATACCAAACAGCAAGCATTATCTCAGATTTTTTCTTCTCCCCTTTCTTGTTCTCCAATCTGTACCACTCGGGAGCTAAAGGACTATCCGGAGGAACACGAGACTGAACCTCATGGAGATCGAACCAAACAATCCCAACAAAATCATCGAGGACAATGTCTTTATCCTTCACCACAACTTCAAGAATGTTCCACTGAAGATTATCTTTAGCAAAGGCAAAGACTTGGTTCCACTCCGGATCCGAGTTCTTGTTGAAATGTGTGGTAACGCCTTTGAAGTTTCCGATTCTGACTTCAACATACGGGTCTAGGCTCCCCGTAAGGTCTTTGTTGGGAAGATCACGCGCCTTCACGACTCTAACGAAGAGGAATCTCATCTCCTCAACGAGATCATATGTGCCGCTTGCTGGCCTCTCGATACCACGAACCACTCGTCCTCCAACGATCCGTCCACCACCGAGAAACGGGCTCGTCTCTTTCACAGAGAAATCTGGCGGCAGCTGGTGAGAGGATGGACCTGGACCGTTGACTTGGACAACTCTTGGAGGCATCGGCGCAGCTCTCATCTCGTGAATGCCGTAATTCATCGACGGCTGTAAGTTAGCTGAAGGGGTAACGTTATGAAACGTACGTGTTTTAGGCTTAAGCTCTGTTCTCTCATCAGCAGCCATGTAAGCAGCATCAGCCGTGACT
Source organism: Alliaria petiolata (assembly GCA_020283515.1). Lineage (NCBI taxonomy): Eukaryota > Viridiplantae > Streptophyta > Magnoliopsida > Brassicales > Brassicaceae > Alliaria > Alliaria petiolata. The sequence continues at coordinate 175,451,394 of JAHZTW010000001.1, forward strand.
ATGGAGTGTAAAGGTTCTTTCCGTGGACTCAAGATATAAGCTCGAGGAGATTCTTGAACCGGGGTTGGGAGAGAAGGTGTAATAGAAGGGTCGTCTGTGATGAAGACTCTCAGGGAAAGCTCACCACGCGCTCGAGAGAAAACGCTGCGCTTCTCTAAAGGGTAATTAAAAGGAGCTGCTTCAGAGCGAGGAACAAAGGATGTTCCATTGACTCGGACTTTGCCAAGAAAGGGCTTAGCATCGGATTCGTTCTGGTAGCTGTAGACATGGGCTTCGAGTGTACGGTTGGACAGGACGGAAGGATCCGAGACGACGAAGTGGAAACACTCGTGCCAGATGGGGTTTGGGTCGTTTGGTTTTGTGGTTGTGCGGAATATCTGGTTATCGAACTTGAGCTCCACGAAAGGGCTACACGAGTTTTGCTTGTCTATGTGAAACAGACCATGTGCGCTTATGACTTCGACGCCTAGCTTTATGTTGCTCATTTCAGCTTCTTGTTAAACTGAAACACCTTATCAGAAAATAAAAGGCCGCAACACCTTATCAGCAAAACTTTGGAATTTTCACGCAATCAAAACAGAAACACGAAACCGAAACCATGGATCTCTCTATAAGCATCAATCCGACCCACGAAAAGGGATTTCGAGTGAGATAACAAGAGGTGAAGAACATAGACATATATTTCGGAGTTACAGCTTTACAAAAACAAGATAAAAAAATAACCAAAAGAGAACGTACCGTTTTCAAGTGTTTTCTTCTTCTTCTCGTCTTCCAAAACAGAGGACGAGAACCAAAAGACATGACTCAGTCTTTAAAGATCATTCACCTGTCTTAATCAAACGAGTAATGGATAATAAACAATCTTAGTTTCTTAGAAAATACGGCAAAGAAAAAAACAAGAGTAGAAAATTCAAGTGTTAATGATTTTCTCTCAAGAGTTCGTGTTCTGTTTTACTCTTTACGGTATTTACTATGTTGGTCGTACCTCTGTTTCCATGGAAATTGCCGGGTTGATTTGTGAACCTCCGTCCGATCTTGACACGTGTCCCATTAATGGAACTTATTTGGGCCCATCTGGGGCCCACAAGATATTCGGCCGGTACTACGAAACATCCCAGGACCGTTGACGTTGACTCCAACCCAAAGACGTTTTTTGTTTGAGCCTAATCGTTTGTTACTCAAATTATTAATGTCAGCAACTTATCTCTTGGGTTTTTGTATTCAGTATTATTTTTTTATTTGAAAAATCATATGTTTAAATAACCATATGTGTAACAGATGTATCAGTTTTGAACAGCTAGCTATGGGTTAGTGCCAAAAATTAGGTACCTTTGGAATTTATAAAACAAAATTGGAAAATATAAGTCAAAATGAGTACGTTCGGAAAAGACAAAGCGTCTGTTTAATAGACTATGATGAAGTTTCTTATTAACAATTAAATCTCGTTTTCTCTTTAGGAGATGTATCACTTTCACATTACGTCTCTAGTATATGCATACGTACAAACAATTATCTTTTTTTTTTTAGTTAAAAAGGTTTTGCCTTCAAATGTAAAACACTCACTAATTCATAATATTATGATATTTTTGTGTTCATGAATAACAGAAATCAGAGATTTTAGCTACAAAAAAAAAGCAAAAAGGATGTTAGCTATACAAATATATCAATTTGAAAATCCAGAGAGTTATATTATGTGTGAGAATTATCATCATTAAAAACAACGAAATCTGTAAGTAATTTATGTCATCAATAAAATGGAATTTATTTAACAAACAAAGATGCTAATTAACACGAAGCTTATCCAAAAGCAAGAATTGGAAAATGTTGGGCCACCCTCATAGTGAATTCATGGATTCAATGCATATTTGGGCCGCACAAAATGATATATAGCATAGAAATTAGAAGCTAAACTCAAAAAGATCCATCCACATAAAAGAAAACAAAACTAGCGAAAGCCTGAGACCAATCTTCTTGATAGAAGAGAGAGAGAGGGTCAAACAGAAAAAAAGAAATAAAAATCATGAAAACCTCAACGCTCCAATGATCTCCCGACCAAAGTTCAGGTCAAATGCAAACACACATAAATATAATAAAAGAGAGAGAGAGAGAGAGAACATTTGAGGATATGGGCACAACGTGACAGCATCAAAGTCGTCTATTATAAGACGTGATCAAGGAGGCCTAAAGACCAAAGAAAATATCCCCACACCTTTGTGTTTTTTCCACAACCTCAAAACCCCCCGGATTTGGATTTCGACTTCTCCAAAGAAAACATGGTAAGTTCCTAAACATTTAATCTTCTCATGTAGATGATGATGCAATGGCTTGCTTAGGTTTATGTTCTGACTTTACATCCATCAAATATGAGGGTTAAATCACATGTGGATTAATATGTTATGATTCCATATTAAAAACTAACGTTTTGTGTATATCACGAAGATTAGAGAAATCATGTATAGATTGACTTGGTGTGAACATATATAGTGTGATATGCTATGATTAGCATATCAAAGACTTTATAAAGTTTTATGGTATTTGGTTAGGCTAATTCAGCATCTGGGATGAACGTAAGTGATGAATGCAAGGTCAAGTTTTTGGAGCTGAAAGCGAAGAGGACTTACAGGTTCATCGTGTTCAAGATTGACGAGAAGGCTCAGCAGGTTGAGATAGAAAAGCTCGGGGATCCAGAAGAAACTTACGACGATTTCACAAACTCTATCCCGGAGAATGAATGCAGATACGCAGTCTACGATTTCGATTTCACCACCGAGGACAACTGCCAGAAGAGCAAGATCTTTTTCATCGCGTGGTAACAACACACACACATTCGCTCGCTCTCCTCCTCCTCTGTTTTATGCTTATAAGAGAACCTCTTTAATTTGTATGCACAATCAATATTCCAGGTCACCTGATACATCAAGAGTGAGGAGTAAGATGTTGTATGCAAGCTCGAAAGACAGGTTCAAGAGAGAATTGGATGGGATTCAAGTGGAGTTGCAAGCAACTGATCCTAGCGAGATGAGCCTCGACATCGTCAAAGAACGAGCTCTCTGAACAAATATAAATCAAGCATCAAAATGAGCCACTGACTATCCCTCTATTCATTCCAATTGTTTCCCTTGATCTACAGCTTCCCCCTGCTCATTACATTTCGTGTGTCTAAAAATTGTTTTGTTTTTTCACAACAAAAACATAATATACTATATAATAAGATAGCTAATTCTTGTGCTTTCTTTCCACAGAGCTCTGAAAAGTGAAACCATTCGGTTCTTATGACGAGACACCAGAAAATTAAATGAGTTGATGATAATCGTTATGAATGGGTAGAAGAAAGTAGGAGCAAATAGAAGAAGATACCTCGTGAGACTAATCAAAAATCCAGAAAACCAATGATTATAGAACCGACGCAAACGCAATTCGTTAGGTATTGCTTGTGCATGAGAATTGTAACCGATGCAATTCGTTTTCATGTCCCCAACGCAACGACTTACAGTTCTCAAAATCAAAAATCTTATACCTATCGGAATGAAATCTCAGAGAGAAATTCATCTCTAAGATGATGATGACTTCACGTCCCTCAGGTTTCCGCTTCTAAAGAATACGACGGCCCGGCGACTTAGAGAATTCCGGCGATAGCCACGAGGAGCAAATAATCGTCGCTACATGGGCCAACCCAATAAACTCCATTTATCATTCAACTAGACCCACTTGTCATTTTTGTTTTTTTTTTTACTTTGTTTCACAAAATTGAATTTATCTCGGTAACAAAAACAAAACAAAAAATATGCCAACTACAGTTACTCTACATTATTGCACATCTATATAATAATCCCTCCGTTTCATAAAGAGTGTCGTTTTATAATTTTATTTTTGTTTCACAAAGAATGTTTTTTTACATTTTCAATGCAGAATTTTAAATAAAAATCAAGTTTTGATCCTATTAATTTAATGTAATAACTAAATAGATGATTTTATTTAATGCGTGAATAAAAAATAAAATAAAACTTTAATAATTTTTTTAATCGGTGTAAAATGTGTCAAAGTGACAATTTTTTTGAAACGTAAGAGTAATTCAATCCTGTCAATTGGTAAAGACCCCGTTAGTGGACTTAGTATGGAATGCTTTAGCATATATCGACACATGCCTTTCTCTTCTTAATTTTTTGATTCCATTCTTCTTCAGTTTAAAATCTAATATGATATTCTTCATTCAAGCTCGCCAAGGATAAGATATTATTGATACCTTCGCAATTCTTTAGTTTTCATTAAAACGAGTAATAAAACTGTCAATTTCCAATTACAAAATATTTGAGTTTTAAGTTTTTTTTTTTTTTATCAACAATATAGTTATTTATAACGGATTTATATTGCCCATAAGCTATAGTTTTGTAAATAAATATCTTATTACACCATTAATCGTGTTTTTTTTTTCCTTTTTAACTAATTTGCTTTAAAGATGACTTTTATGTTTTAATTTCACGGTTAGTGAGTGAGTGGTTCATGCATGATATACAGATATTTATTCTTTTCTCTAGCCAAATTCGGGGATATAATTTTGCTTAGCCAATTATAACAAAAATTATGTTGGCTTTTCGATTTCCACTTGGATGTTTTTAACTATCTTTTGAATAAATACTCATTTCTGAGTTTCTTTTTGGGTTTTTACAGCCGATTTAGAGTTTTGCACAAGTCTCCAATATATGTTTTGAATGTGTGTCAAGTGAATTATAACAAAGTGACAAAATAAGAGTAGCTAAAACACGTGATGCTCGCCAATTTTTTTTTATCAAGATTCGGCTATTTTGCAAGCTGTAATAAATATTCCTAGTGACATATATCGAATAATAAAAAATAAACAAATGAAAAGACAAAACACACAAGGAAACCATTAAAAACCAGTGATGATTTATAAATATTCCCATAAGAGAAAAACGACACCAATGCATTAATCACTGGAACCTACCATTCCAATTTTCACTTTTTGCATTCGAACATATCTTTATAAATAGACCAAGATGGCAACATGTGCATTTGAACCTGAAATTAGAACTTAAAGCTAAGCTCTCTTTTTTTGAATCAAATGGAGACGGGAATTCCGATCCAAAGAGGTAAACATATCACAAAGTTTCAGTATTGTTTCGTTTCATTTTCATGTTACCTAGGAAAATCACATTTGGCTCCAAAAGAAGCAATCTAATTTTTTTGATTAACGCAACACTTGCGACGTAGGAAAAGCGCAGTTATCAGTCATCAATGCATGGAAGGAACAAAAGATAACAAAGGCCATTAACAAGTAAGAAACAACACAAACCCTCTCTATGTTCTGCTTTTCCAATTGAGGTTTCTATTGACGATTTTCTAATTGTAGGACGCAGAAGAAGCTCCTTGAGATTTCAGGATGGGAGAATAAGGAAACAACAAAGATAGATTACGAACTTGCTAGGATCCAGGTGATTCCACAAAAGATCTCTTGTTCTACTTAATGCTCAAGACTCTTCTATTGCTTAAGTATATATGATCAAAAACATGAATCTATCAAAACAACAAGCAAATCAAATGGTAAAAGATTACTACAACTAAACATGACATTTCATGTCGTCAAAGAACAAATAAACAAACAAAAAAATTGCTGTTTTCTGCAGCGGAAGATGGACAGCAAGAAAATGGAGAAAGCAGAGAAACTAAGGAGCAAGAAAGCAGCAGTTCATGGAAAAGCACAAGAAAAGAAGGCAAAGGTTCAAACCAGACGCGCTCAAGAGATCCTCGATGCGGAAGAAGATGCTGCTAGGTTTCAAGCCACGGGACAGATTCCCAAGAAGTCATCTTTCAGCTGCTTCTGATAACAGCAGTAACCTGTGTTACAGATTATCACCTACCCCCCTCTCCTATGTTCATACGTCTATCTTTTATATGTGTGTTTTTGCTTGTGTTGGTCATGGAACAAGAGTGCTAAAATCATTGTCCACATATCAAAACCCTGAACTAATCAACCTATCGACAACACGAAACATGCAAGAATCATATCTTGCAACCTGGGTAAATGGAAAAAGAAATATCATCATCTTAAGGTCTCAAAAGACTTATTATTGAAGTTGGAAAGCTGAAAACAGGAAGACGCCTCACAACAATGAAACCACTGATCAGGTCTACGACAAAGAAAGAAGCATGGCATCAAACGACTTGTTAAAACTAAATAGAAGACTTCACTTCCACTACTACCCGACATTTCAAACCATCTAGGCCTTGTCTATATGTAGTTGGATCTTTAGAAATAAAGGAAACCCAAAGACGCACAAAAAACATGTGAATACTTTTTGGGTTGCGGTTGTCCTGCATGGCTAGATAAGACAACTGTCTACCCATTGCTTCAACCAACCTGAAACATCACACAAATTCAGATAATCTTTTAGGGATCTTTCTTATATGAATTGAGCAAATCTACATCAAAAGAAATTTTCTAGTGTAAAAGAACGAGCATAATGAGTTGTCCTACATGCATTAACCAAATGAACTTTATATGTCCCCCAATGATGTAGCATGGTGATAGATGCGATAGCTGAACTTTATCTTAGATCTTTCCAATAACACAATGCATTGTATATAGTAAAAGAAATTATCCTAGAGAATCTTGAGTCTACATGAGGTAAACGACTCCAAAAGTAAGAAAAATTCGAGTCTGTCCGTAAGTTGATATTACTTACCACTTATTACTGATACACCTAACAGCAGACCAAGGCCGTCAACCCTTAGTTATTGGCAATAAATTGCCTGATCAATGTGTGGAGGAATTTGCTTGATCTCCGTTCCAAGCTCTTGCTCAATCCGGTAACTACAAAAATGTAAGACTAAGATTAAACAATGCCGTAAGCAACAGGAGTAAAAACCAGTTAAGAGATAAAAAGACATACAGGTTAAAGCGGTCCTCATAGGTGATAAGATTCACAGCTAAACCAAGATGGCCAAACCTTCCTGATCGACCAACCTGAACAGCAACAGGGTATCAAAATCAGATGACCATCAATCAATATGTAGGAATCTAGTACAATGTAGAAATATGATTTTAAGCTTACCCTGTGAAGATAAGTTTCTGCATTCTTTGGGAAATCAAAGTTTATCACCACATTGACTGCTTGAATGTCAATCCCACGTGTGAACAGGTCTGCAGCAACCATCATCAAATCATAAACGACTTAACTCATTTCACAAAGTCATAATAGTAAAACCAGTGTAACTTGATGCCCTAAGGCCTTGACTAAAGCCACTCTTGAGTAGATAACTGAACATTTTATTCATTGTGCTCCTGCAATAACAACATAACAACACGTAGACATACCAGTACACACAAGATTCCGGCATGCACCATTGCGAAAGTCATGGAACACTCTGTTTCGGTGGTCTTGAAGCATTTTTGCATGGATGTAAAAGCACGAATACCCAAGTTCTGTAATTTTCTTAGCTAAGAGCTCCACACGGTTCACAGAATTGCAGAATATGATCGATTGGTTAATTTGCAGCTGCAGAAGAAGAAGAAGAGAGTAAATGCCAGCTAAGGAAAGAAACAAAACAATCAAAACTTAGTTCAGATCTAACCTTGGAGAATAATGTATTCAGGCAATGAATTTTCTGTCGTTCTTCAACGAAAGCATAGAATTGGGTAATACCCTTGAGCGTAAGCTCATCCATGAGATTGATAATGTAAGGATTCGTCAGAAATCTATCCTTAAAATCCTTGACCGTGACAGGAAAAGTGGCTGAGAACATCAAAATCTGACGATTTTGCGGAAGAAAGCTGATCAAATGTTCCACTGAAGGTTGGAACTCTTGAGATAAAAGCTTATCAGCCTGATGAATAAATTCATATTTAAATTAGATTCAGGGAAACCATAACAACAGTATTGCTACAGCTTAAAAAAAATAGATAGATAAAAAGAAACTTAAAGGCAAAAATAAAAAGTAAGCATCCAAAGTTTACCTCATCCATAACGAGCACGGAACAATCTTTCAAAACACAAACACCTTTCTTGGAAAGATCCAGAATCCTCCCAGGAGTTCCCACCAGTAAATGGACAGGCTGATACAAACGCATAATATCATCTTTCAGACTGGTGCCTCCAGTGGTCACCATGACTTGAATCTTCAAATGCTTCCCCAGCTCCTTACACACTTGTGATGTCTGAAGGGCTAACTCTCTAGTTGGAACAATGATCACAGCTGCAAACAATACAGGCATCGGCGAAAAAAAACTATATTAGAAAGGAAACGGTAAATCTTTAAGGAAAACATTTCAGGCGACATGAATTATCAATAGCTTAGCTAGTAGATGGCAGAATTCCAAATTGATTTGTCTCATCCTATCACATCAAAGAATCAACTGACAACGTGGTCCATGACACAGTTACCTTGAATAACGTTGTTATCGTGGTCAATTTTTTCCAAGACAGGAATACAAAAGGCGGCTGTCTTCCCAGTCCCGTTCTTTGCTCGGGCAAGGATATCTCTACCAGTTAAGGCAATGGGAATACTCTCTTCTTGAATAGGAGAAGGTCTTTCAAAACCCTTCTCGTAAATTCCCATGAGAAGCTCCCGCTTCAAAAAATAATCTTCAAACTCGTTTCCCTTTGTGGCTGTCACATCCTGAAAATGATAACAAGTGAAAGAATTATGCAACTGTCATCCCATGCAAGCAAAAAATGAACCGGTTTCAGAAATAGATTCTCACGCAATTTCGAATTAAAAGCATAAAACAAGAGCTTCTTGGCCATGGTTAAAAGGTAGGAAAGTAACATCAACAATGATGGGCTTATGTATTAAGCTATTAAATAAGCGGAAACAACTTTATACAGAAAACAGTAGCACTTGAGACAGCTGAAATAAACAGTGTATGTACACTTGCTTGCTTTACTTGTATCAAAATCAAAACTTATTCTTTTGTCCATATATTGAACCTTACCTCTGTTCTGTAGCGAGTATCAGGTGCAGGTAGTTTTAGCCTTGCTTTCCAATCTTCCGAACTGAATGAGAAAAAAAAAACATTGTAGAGTTCACTGCCATTGTAGCGTAAGTAATCACTTGAAATGGCACCATAAGAGAAAGATGATAAGTAGAATTCACTTAATTGACAACACACAAAACAAAGCTTTAGCTAAAAAGAAAACAGAACTCACTTTGTGTCGATCGCTTCCGATTGAACAGTTTTCTCAACTTCGACAACTGCATCACCGTTACTGTTACCGCCAGAGATCTGGGGTCTTCGAAGCCATTGTTGTTGCGGTTGTTGCTGATGCTGATGTTGGTATTGATGTTGTTGATGCGGCTGCGACGTCGCTTGCTGGAACTGCTGGTGGTAATTCTGCTGAGCGTAGCCACCGCGCTGAACGTACTGTGGAGGCGGCTGCTGTGGATAGCCCGGCCGCGATTGGAAATTAGGGTTAGGGTTAAAGGCTCCACGGCCAGCGCCAATCCCTGGAGGATACCTTCCTCGATTGTTGTTCATTGTTTCTTCTCGATCTCTAAAACGCTAATTAACCAAACTCTGCCTACGGAGGGATCTGTACAGCAAGAGACAACAACGTGTAGGGTTTCCTACGGTAACACAAAACCTAGAGTAATGCCTAGTTGAGATATTGGGGAAAAAAATTCGCGGTTTAATTACAAAAAAAAAAAAAAAAAACTCTTCCGGAGAAATCTAGGGTTTGTAGAATCACAAAATCGGAGATGGATAGAAGCGGATCTGGAAATAAAACTCCAAAATCAAGCGAAATTCGGGGATTGAGAAAATAGTGAACAATTTTCGAAAGAGGTCCACGCAAGGAACGAGAGAGAGCAATCAAAGAGACGAAGGTTCTCGCGTGAAACAGAGAGAGAGACAAGACAAGAGAGAAGGGTAGAGAAAACTATAGTATTGTTATAAATGTTTTGTGATTTGGTCGGACTTCCCTAATTGATACTATCACGGTAAACGCAGCCTTTGGCCCTTGGGCTTGGGGGTGTTACACGAACTTTCGGTTTTGTAAAATATATATTTTTATAAAATTTACCCATTACTTCCTTTTTACAGATTATATTGATCTCATAAGTCAGAAGAAAAAAAAATCGATTATTCAAATCTCACGTAACCATTGCTATAAAAAAATCGATTATTCAAAACTGTTAGCATATTTTAATGTTCTTAGAAAAAAAAGGTTAGCGCTATGAAAATTATATTCAATAACCATACAAAAATAATAACTTAAAATTTAACCATTTTCTCTCTCTATCTCTCACTAACAATTTGGTTAGTTTCTTGATTTTTTTGTTGTTATAGTTATTCAACAAATTGATACTTCCACTGTTATTCAATTTTTGTTTTTACAGAATCCCCGTTCTTCTAATAAAAAAGCAGAAAAAGAAAACAAAAAAAAAGAAATCAGAAAAAGAAAAATTGCCACGTGGGTTACAGTCCTAGATAACTCTCGCCGAGCCACCACCGTAAACCTTACCGCCAGAGATATTTATTAGCTTCATTTGACGGCCGCCTATCGGAATACGAAAATCTCAAAACTGATTCCATTAGTTAAAATCCTCACCTTAGTCCGGAGCCACGACGAGCAGACAACTGTTCTGTTTGGCCGGTAATAAAATGGCGTCGATGATGTTTACCGATTGCTCCTCCTCCACGATGTCGCGTGGTCTCATCCATCTGAACCGCTGCAGCGGCACTAACCTCCTCCATCAGTGCGTTGGCCAACTCCGCCTACGGGCCACTGTTTCTGGCCGCGCCTGCTCTCTCTCCATTCGCTCCGGTATGTATACACTCTGATTAGACGAAATTTGTGAGATTCCACTCTCTCTCGTGTTATCAGAATCGTAAATTATTCGTTTTTCTCCAACCAGCTGATACAATATCAGACAAGGTGATTGATGGGAAGGCTGTGGCAAAAACGATTAGAGATGAGATCACAATCGAAGTTTCGAGAATGAAGGAATCGATCGGCGTGGTTCCTGGGTTAGCTGTGATCCTTGTTGGGGACAGAAAAGATTCCGCGACTTATGTGAGGAACAAGAAGAAAGCTTGTGAATCCGTTGGAATCAAATCCTTCGAAGTTCGTCTAGCTGAAGATTCCTCCGAAGAGGAGGTGGTGAGATCCGTTTCGGGCTTCAACGATGATCCTTCTGTCCATGGAATCCTTGTTCAGTTGCCTCTACCATCGGTAACAAAGTCTCTAGCTTGATCATATTCGTAGCTAGAAAACAGAGTGTGATGTTTTTTTTGGGATGTAAATGCAGCATATGGATGAGCAGAACGTATTGAATGCGGTTAGCATAGAGAAAGACGTTGACGGATTTCACCCGCTGAATATTGGACGCCTTGCCATGCGGGGAAGAGAGCCCTTGTTCGTTCCCTGTACTCCAAAAGGATGCATCGAGTTGTTGCACAGATACAACGTTGAGATCAAAGGAAAGAGAGCCGTTGTTATCGGAAGGAGTAACATTGTTGGTATGCCTGCTGCTCTGTTACTCCAGGTATTGATGATACCCGTGATGCCATTTTTCTGATAATAGCTAGCTCGTTACAGTCTTTGGTGTCTTTACGGATGTAAATTGTAAATGTAGAGGGAGGATGCAACCGTTACCATTATCCATTCAAGAACCAAGAACCCTGAAGAAATCACACGGGAAGCTGATATCATCATCTCAGCTGTTGGGCAACCAAGCATGGTCAGAGGAAGCTGGATAAAACCGGGCGCAGTCCTCATCGATGTTGGGATTAATCCCGTTGAGGTAAGTCAACCATTTTGACATTACGTTAATGCATTGATAATGGGCTAAATGAATCCAGAATGCGACACTCGTATACTGTTATGAACTGCAGGACCCAAATGCTCCGCGTGGCTATCGGTTGGTTGGAGACATTTGCTACGAGGAGGCTTCCAAAGTTGCATCAGCCATCACGCCTGTTCCTGGAGGTGTAGGACCAATGACCATAGCCATGCTTCTTTCCAACACGTTGATATCAGCTAAGAGAATCCACAACTTCCAGTGAAGATTGCTGGCATTTTTGGAATAAACAAAACTTTTTTTCTGGTTTTAAGTCGGATATAAATTTGTCTTTTAACATCTCTGTACTTCTTCTTGGCGGTTTGTTCTTATTTGATCTCCTACTAGTTTAGACTTATCCAGAAAATGAATACATATTGAAAGGATTACGGATAGTATGTGTATGTCCCATGTTACAGGTTCTTTAACAGTATCCATGACCCATCATCTTTCATCATCCTACATGCTGCTTCCTTCATTTTCTTCATCTTATTCCTCACTCTTTTACTTACCTTCATCTCCTTCCACGAGTCCTTTATCTTTTTCACCTTCCATCAATCCATTCACCACTCTAGCTACCTCTTCTCTTCTCGCCACCCCATCGTCTCCCGCACGTGCCCTGAGTGTCACATGGATATCTTTCGGCCAACAAAACCGCATTCGTCTTTTGCTCAGCGTATAATGGCCATGCTATGAGTTGAACGCCGTTTACTATACTTTCCAATTCCATCAACAATGAGTCAAAAATCCTCCCGTAGATGGATGAGCTAATATTTGGGCTTTTGGAGCCCAAGAAGGGATCACAAAACCTCTACCTTTTGTTTGTTCCTTCTAAAATTTCGGTGGCTATGTGAATCGAAGTACGAAGAACTAGCGGCCCTACTCGGACTCCTTAATTATGACCCAAAGAAATCCTACTATCCGCAAGACCAATAGCAAGTTCATTGAGCCGCTCACATTAGAGTGTACCTCCACTACCAAAGGACACATACAAAACCGAACCGAGCGGTTGGTTATCCACCCACTTTAAACATTCGGACTCTTCCATCTGGTCTCCCTCTCGCAATCAACGGTCCAATAGGATAAACACTTTAAACCACCAGTTCTTAAACATGTGTTCTTAAATTATGTTTAAGGCTAAAGTATTATGGTTAAAATGGTGTTATCTAATTTTATAGTAGACTTTATCATTTGAACAATAATAAATTAAGAAGATGCTAGAATATATGGTGTTTTTGACGTAAGATTTGGTAATTTAAACTATAAATTATGGAAGTTATGGCAAAAATCCAATATAAAAATAGATGGTTATATACCTTGGTCAATGATGTTGGGTCGGTGGTGGTGTAAACCTTGTGCTGCGTTTTGAGGGTATGAGCATGAAATCATACAATTTGTCAATTGAGTTGCCCTGAGTAATGGTTCGAAACGGAACATTCAGATTGCCGATATGAACACATGAACCATAAGCGACTTAAGATTTACATTAGTCGACAGTTGTCTGTAGAAAATCTCATATCGTTTGAAACTGGACCTAAACTACACAAAGTTTTGAAACGGGAACCTAAACTACACGAACTTTAAAACTCGGCCTACAACTTTTGCAACAGCATGCCTTTGGTGTAAAACATACATATCGAGTTTCAAAAGTAGATGTAATTTATATAAATTTGCATGTTGTAGTCATGGAAAAAGTTCAAAAGTTAATTTGTGTAGTTAGAAATAATATATATAACCTAAATCGACGAAAAGCATCATCATCGCCCTAAATCGACAAACCTAAACCTAAACCAAAATCGCTTCAGGAGGGAGACGATAATAATGCCGCTGCGGATCGGAAGGCCTCGGAGGGATGCAAGTCTTCGTCAGATGAGGGCCTATATGAAACTTGTGGAGAAATACGGTGTATGTAATTCTTCTTTCATCTTCCTTACTTGTAATAGACTGATCCATCATGTCTCCGAATTAAAATCTACCTGCTAATGGGATCTTAGGTGTTCGACATCAAGGGTTCTACGCTCGAACTACAGGAAAAGATCTGCAATGAAGAGTCTCCTTGTCCTGGCTTAGTCCTGCTGTACGCTAGGATGGGCCTTCATCGTTACAATTTGCTGCAGGTCAAAGCTCTTTTGTTTATCCACATGGTTCTAGTTATTATTATCGCTACATTCAATTATGCTCTTTCGGTTTCTTCAGGGTACAAAGTTTCAGCTGAGTCGCGTGGAGAAATACATACTCTCAAAGGGTCAGGGCTGCGCTGCTGCCACTTACTACATAACTCTGGATGCAATGGATCCAGCTGGTGGCTCTTCGCTTCAAACTTTTCAGACTGAAATTTCAGAAAACGATTATGGCAGATTTAATCTCTTGTGCAACATTGCAAGAATTCGAGGTAAAACACTATATAATACTATTGATTCAAGGAAACCATCTCTTAACTTTAATTGCTGCTTTAGGGGAAACAACCAATGCCACAGGAGCGACTCTTATAGATGGTAGCTTGCCTGAGTGGCCGCCAGAGAATCCTTTTGAAAAATATTGCCTGGTAAGAAGACACAATTGGTCTTGTTAATCCAACAAAGTAGTGATGTGTATATGTTGATATGTATACGTTTTTGGTTCAGGTGAAGGAATCGGACAATGACTGGATTCGTCTATATATGGAACTTGCTGTTGCCACAAATGATAGGGACAGGGAAGCTAGGGATTATGGTCCCTCCAAGTTGGAGATTGTGAAGGTGGCCATGGATGCCAATGGTGAGGGACTCAATGCCAAAAATGCGACCTTCTACGTAAGGTACAAGGACTTGTACGAGGATCAGTCTGGTGAGGTTTTGGACCGCTTTGCTATAGTTAGAAGACGCTTCCATGAGGATACGGGAAGCTTCAGCCTCGTTGGCTCTGAAATTACACCAAATCTGGACTTCCAAATGAAGTCTCTTCACCTCTAGCTACCCCGTGAGGATCGTGAAGCTGCAAATCAGCAGGAGAATCAATGGCAGTGGTGGCGGCTTGTCTACAAGACAAGATCCGTTTAAAAGATGATGTACTTGTTGCTGTACTGAGTTATCTGGATTGTTAAGTAGACTGGGGTTTAAAATGTGCTGTGCTTGAATAATTTATCATAACATACTAAGTGATTTGGATTGTTAAGTAGATCGGTGTTTAAATGTGTTGTGCTTGAATAATGAAATTTATCATAACATATGTTTGCCTAAATATATATATAGGGGGAAGAGGAGTCATTCTTCTTCTTGATTTCAGTTTTTTTTTTCCTTTTTATTTCTCTCTTGCTAATTAACCTGTGCAATCAGGAAAATGAATGTTCCACCAAAATTGAAATCTTTCTGGTCCCATAACAGCCTGGAGACGAGGTTGTAAGATTGACCAAATTTGTCAAGTGTGTTGGTGAACATGACGAGACAATAAATCATCATCTGGGAGATAGGTCCAACTCCAACTGAATCAGGTGATACCATACAATCTAATTCTTCACTTGAGAACCTACCTTACTGCACTAGTGTGCTTCCTCGGTCCACAAGATCAATCAAAGATACTATGTTTGCTTTTATTGGGTGGAGGTTATGGAAAATGCGTAATATGCCGTTGTTTGAAAATAAAAGAGAATCCATTCCTCAAATCATCAACAAAGCTATAGTAAGATTATCAGCTGTGGGAGGAGTCCAGAGCTTGGAATGAAGAAGTATAAGAACTTGCAGCAATACTCATGTGCCACAATGTCTTCAAGATGTCTTATTGCTGTACAGTTGATGCTTCGATGGACAGAGCAGGTATTGCTTGGTCTTTGTATAAGAAGAATGGGCAAAACCTATTAGAAGCTGAAGCTTTAGCATTGCTAAGGTATATATGTTAAACGTGATGTTGTTCAGGAAGTTGATCATTTAGCTAGGGAACAACACTTGAGGAGATTACTCGCTGAGGGCTTCATGCAATTCCCATCATTCTTCAAGCTTTGGTTGATGCTTGGTCAGCTTGAAGAACGGTTCAGTCATATGGAACAGGCCAAGAAAGCTTATGATTCTGGTTTGAAACACTGTCCCCACTGCATACCATTGTGGCTCTCGCTTGCTAATATTGAAGAGAAAGTGGCACAACACTTGATGTCAAAGGCTTCGCAAGAGTGTCTAGACTGTGGTATTCTCTGTGCTGCTGACATGGAGCCGGAGAGGGCAAAGATGATTCCCGCAAAAGCAAGGGAAAAAGGAGGAACTGAGAGGGTTCATATCAAATCTGCCATTGTTGAGAGTTCCGTTTCTGAACCTGTTTTGGAAGACGACGACTCGGAAGATGAATGGGATTCAGAAGACGAGTACATCGGAGTGGTAAAAACTCCACGGAGGTCTAAGGTACTCCGTTTACTTTCAAAAGACTTCATTGAACTTTTGGAAAAAAACGTGATGGAGTTAATTTCAGAGGAAGACGCAAAGAAGTGTTTGAGTAATGACAGGTTCAAACATGTGCTTCAAAACAACCTCGAATCTAAACCTTATTACATGTCTGATTCCAACGGAATGACTTATCTCTTCTGTCCAACGAAAGGTCCATCAGAGGAGCTCATAGTTGAGGACGAAAACATAATTAGATTGAAGTCTGTTGTGGGGTCCTATTCGAAACCAGCTGGGACATAAAATCTGTTATGCATATGTAGTATGTGATACCATCAGTTCGACGAGAGTGCTACATGGCTTAGACGAAGAGTTTGTTCCACTTTCTCCCAAGTTTTTGTGCATGAACCTTTGTCCAGAGAAGTATGCATCAGATAAATGCAAAGCAGTTAAGGATAAACTTCACCACTGTTGCTTTGGTGATAGTATGCTTAGTGGATTGATGTATGCGCAAACATATGGAATACCGAGAGAAAAACCTGAAGAGAAGTTATTTGGTTGCCGCAAGTCAAAGCAACTTGGAGATGAGGAAGAATTGTACAAGATAAAAGACGTCTTTTATTATGAGAACTAGGTATTGAATCCGTTCGAGCGTAAACTCGTTTTGAATAAATATTTTTATCTTTAAGATTTGTTTGTATTTTATATATATACTAGAATAGGACCCGCATATGCGGGTTTTTAATAAAATATTTTAAATTCATAAAAATAAATTAAAAACAAAATCGAATAATTTGTAAAGAAAAACGAACAATCGAATATTTTTCTTTTGTATTAATAATCAAAAGAAACTTAAATGAATAACACAATTTAAGAAAATAAAAAATTTAAAACCCGTTAAAATATTTTTTAAGAAAATAGAAAGCATAATATGATCACTACTAATAAAAATATATGAAAAACACAAAATGGAAACCTAAAAATTATTTATTTATTTTAATTTTCATTTATTTTCAATTAAAAGATTCAAAACACATAATCTGTTTCGGATCCTAAGCAACATTAACCCTACTTCTCATATAGTTCACATACTTTATCAACTATTTTTTTTCTTTTCCACTGCGTTAAAACCTTGTGTATTTAATTTGAGTCATTCGAGTATGTTAAGGATCTTTCCGTTAACTCTCTTCAAGCAAATAAAGTCTCTCTTTCTCTTCACATTCATCTCTCTTATATGATCTCTCTGCTCTCTAGAGAAGTTATGCTTCTTAAGACTCGCATCAAAAGCTTATCTACGTGATTCTTGATATCCTCCTCCTCATTGATCTCATAATCGCCTAATGTCATATCATTAGCATCTAAATTTTTTTTTTAACTGAAATATATCCTACTTAAACTAATTTACTTTTTTATTTTTATTTTTTTTTTGTTTTTCCCGTATATGTTCTCTATGCTTTCTATAAAAGTTATGTTTCTCAAGACTCGCATCAAAAGTTTATCTACATGATTCTTGCTATCATTGAGTTCATCATCGTCTAATGTCATATCATTAGCATCTCAAATTTCTATTTTTTAATTGAAATATATCCTAGTTAATCTATTTTATTTTATTTTGTTTTTGTTTTCTTTTTCTTAAATTGAAATATATCCTTTTTTATTTTCTTTTTCTTAAATTGAAATATATCCTAATTAGTTTTATTTTACTTTTATAATCTAAATGGATAAGTTTGACGTTTTTATTTTTTAAACCGTACCTAACCAAACGGATAACCAAAATGGTTAAATCTTTTTTAACAATGAAAAACATATAAAAAACTTAAATGAATAACATATAAGAAACTTATTATTTACCTTTTTGATTTTTTATTATTTTCCTTTTAGTATTAGTAATTGATCATACAATTTACTTAATTTAAATGAAAAACATAAACGAAACTTATTTTTCTTTCTCTTAATTTTCTTATTTACCTTTTTGATTTTTTATTTTTCTTTTGTTATTAGTAATCGAAAAAGAAACTTATTTTTCTTTTCTATTTTTAATACTAATTTTTGATTTTTTTTTTTATTATTAGTAATTGATCATACAATTTTCTTAATTTAAATAAAAAACATAAACAACTTATTTTCCTTTTCTTAATTTTCTTATTTACTTTTCTGCTTTTTTTTTCTTTTCTATTTTTAATACTAATTTTTTTGATTTTCCTTTTATTATTAGTAATTGATCATACAATTTCCTTAATTTAAATAAAAAACAGAAAAAACTTATTTTCCTTTTCTTAATTTTCTTATTTACTTTTCTGATTTTTTTTTTGTATTATTAATCGATTTGTAAACATTATGTTAAAATCTAATTGGTTGAATGTTTTTAACACGTGTCAAAATCTTATCGATTAACTTAACACGTGTCACGATCATGTTAAAAATTAACTTTGACGCATCCTACTTTATATAATAAGATATATTAACTCCAATAACAACATTATTATTATATATCGACTTTTACTGTTGTTTGATTTGATCTTATTTAAACGATATATAAACATCAACAATAAATTGATGAAACAATTTTTCACTTTTAACAATGATTGAATTTTTACATGTAATATTTTCTCACTGATATGAACGCTATTAGACCTTTTTCAAATGGCTACTTTATACATAATTCAATGGAAATAATATTCATCTATTCTTATATCTATAAAAATAAGCAAAACAAAAGCAAAAAATAAGCCAAAAATAAGTAAAACAAAAAAGATACACTAGTTTAATAAACATTTTTTCTAAACATCGATCTAAAAAGTGGATTGATGTATGCGCAAACATATGGAATACCGAGAGAAAAACCTGAAGAGAAGGTATTTGATTACCGCAAGTCAAAGCAACTTGGAGATGTGGAAGAATTGTACAAGATAAAAGAGTCTTTTATTATGAGAATAATCTAGAGTTATCTTTGGAGCGTCTCAAAGATGGATATCCTATTGTTGCAGGATTAACTTGTTTCGAGGGTTGGGTAAATATTGGAGTCCAAAAAACGATGATCACATGCTCATTTACGATGGTCCGAAATCAGGCGCTAAATATGAAGGTGAGCAGAGTAATCCGTGGGGGTAAAGGTGGCAATTTGCAAAAGTAGCAACGACGACAAAATTGGTAATCGTGGATACATACATTGCTGTGAACCTTGAAATTTTGCAACTACTGGTTGGCGCCAAAGGGCAACTCAAAATGGTGTATAAAGGAGCCGCATTATCTACTGCAGTAATTCTACTCCATAGACATGGAAATGGATTCGAAACCACTGATAAAAGTGGACCCAAACAGAGCAAATGAGAATATGAAGTATAAGGTTCGTGTGTATGTTGCTCGTATTTTATTTTAATGTGGCTTGGAGCTTGCTTAAACTAATGTGAGTTCATGTTTTTTTGGTATATAATTAGGTCCAAGGTGATGCTTTTGATGCTGAACAATATTTGCACATACTTTTGAAAACAATTTATTGATGCAACATTTGTTGATATTCATATAGAACCGAGGCACGAGAACAAGAAAGATGCAGATGACTAACGAAATGTCCATCAAAGCACCTCACAGTAAAGAAAGAAAAAATAATTAGGTTGAAGTTTGTTGCGGGTTCTATTCGAGACCAGCTAAAACATCAAATTTGTTGGGCATATGTAGGTTGTGATATGATAAGCTCGACTAGGGTGCTACATGGCTTAGACAAAGAGTTTGTTCCAGTTTCTCTCATGTTTTTGTGCAGTAACGTTAATCCAAATGTGTATGCATCAAAATAAAAATAAAATACAAAGCAGCTAAGGATAATCTTGGACACTGTTGCTTTGGTGATAGTATGCTTAGTGGATTGATATATGCTAAAATACATCAAGTACCGAGAGAAAAACCTGGAGAGAAGGTATTTGATTGCCTCAAGTCAAAGCAACTTGGAGATGAAGAATTATACAGGATAAAATACGTTTTTTATTATGAGAATTTAGAGTTAGTTTCAGACGCTTATCCTATTGAATGCATGATTAATATGCTTCGAGGGTTTGGATAAGTATTGGAGTTTGGTGGACGATGATAAGATGCACATTTACAATGGCCCGAAATCAGGTGCTAAATATACCGTTGTAAATGAGCATCTTATCATCGTTTACCAAACTCCAACACTTATCCAAACCCTCGAAGCATACTAATGCTGCACTAATAGGATATTCGTCTTTCAGATGCTCCAAAGCTAACTATAAATTCTCATAATAAAAGACGTCTTTTATCTTGTACAATTTTTCATCTCCAAGTTGCTTTGATTTGCGGCAATCAAATACCTTCTCTTCAGGCTTTTCCCTACTCCATCATTCCACTAAGCATACTATCACCAAAGCAACATTGTTCAAGATTATCCTTAGCTACTTTGCATTTTTTTGCTGCATTACACCTCTGGACTAACGTTCCTGCACAAAAGCATGGGAGAAAGTGGAACAAACTCTTCGTGGTGCAGGCCCAACAAGAATAGTGGTCCAAAGCCTAAAAAAAGAAGGAAAAAATAGATGTTCAAAGCCGAAGTTATTTGATTTTCTAATATTTGTGCCTATTAAAAAACAGATATGTGGTCCTAAAGTATGGCTTAAGCCGCTTGTCCTCTGGGCTGGGCTTCTAAGCCATGTAGCACCCTAGTCGAGTTGAACCTATTTCATAGGTAATAAGGTTCAGATTGGGGTTTGTTTTGAAGCACGCACAAAGAACCTTTCATTAGTCAAGCACTTGTTTGCGTCTTCCTCTTTGATGAAGGAGACGAATCAGATTCCAAATGTTGAAAGAAGATGGTCATGAGTTTGAATCTGCCACTTTGGTGAATCTGGGTCTGATTCGTCTCCTTGATTATTCTGTCAACGATATTCCACGCAAATCAGAAGAAAATCATTAATCCCTTCTGCTTCTTTGATGATCAAAGAGATACTGTTGTTTAGTGTAACTAATCTTTTTCCATCCTTCAGATATTTGCTTGTAGCAAAACGTGAGGCTGTTGCTTCTGCACGTGACTCAGAGATTCAGACTGAGTTTAAAGTGATGAAACCGAAGCAGGACGACAACTTTGTACCCATTGATGAGTTGGGTGCATATGTAAACCATGAGCAGCTTATTATTGGTAAGAGCTGTTTCCTATATAGATCCTTTCTTGTAGGTAAACACTGGTTTAAGATGACATAACTAATGTGACTTGATTGCTAATTCATTGTCCAGATGTTATTGGTGTTGCTCAAAATGCCATGCGCATTACAAGGAGGAATGACCCAAAGAAGGATATAACTTTCGCTGATGAGACAAAGAAAACTCTTGTGGTGTCCCTTTGGAACGAACTAGCAACTGTTATTGGTCGACAACTGCTAGATAAGTACCCTGTTCTCGCGATTAAGCCTCTCAAAGTTGGAGATTTCCAAGGTAAATCTTCAAGTTCAAAACATGCATTTTGCTAAAACTGCACGGGTGCTGATAAATCCCGATTCACACCAGTCGCTACAAAGTTGAAATATTGGTATGCTTCTGAAGGTAGAGAGACATCTATGTCTGCTATTAGCTCAGACATGAGTTCTTCTGCCAGTAATGGATCAACATCCATGTATTCAGACAGAGTTTGTCTTTCTCACTTCACAAGCAACCTGTCTCTTACATAAAAACAAAAAAAAAACACTTGTGTATTCAGATTTGGGAGAAAGAAAAATTGGTTAATATGTGTCCTTGTGTTTCTATTTTGCAGCCTGTATTTTGCAGTAATAGAGCTTACATGAGCTTCATCAAGCCAGACCAGACAATGAGGTACCGTGCTTGCAAGACATGTAACAAGAAAGTGACTGAAGCAATGGACTCTGTTTACTGGTGTGAAGCTTGTCGGAAAATTAGATGAAGAATGCAGTTTAAGGTGAAATGGTGAACACTTTTTGCAAGTCACCATTCTCCAATATGAGAGTTATTATTTCTTTTGCTTAGTTTCTATTTCCAGTTCGAGCTTGAAATTCAACTCAAATTGTTTTGCCGGTAATGAGGATTTCATCCAAAATAGGGGACCGATGTCTGTCTGCTGGGTACTACTGACAAGACCTTGAAAAAAATACAGATATTTATGTTTTAAGAACAAATTTTTAAAATAAAAATGCTTCTACTTTTCTTGCATTTTCCTTCGCTTTCCCGGGAATCTAAAGGGAAATACCCTAAAAAAAAAATTATGATAAGATGAGAAAAGGAAACACGATACATAAATAGAACAGAGCAGAAACCAATCAGCAACACGTTCGACGAAGATCAATCCCGGCTTGAAATTGAGCTATCCCAGCTTCACTCTTCTCTCTCTTCTTCCTGAGAATCGAAATCTGTTCAAGGAAACAACAAGAGATCCAATGATCCAAAACTTAGTTTTCAAGCTCCACCATTAACTATGACTTTTTTTTGGGTTTGTAAAAGAAAGGCCCTACCTTTGGCTTCTTTATGGAGTTCCCATAGTATCCTACACCAAAAGACATTGACGAGTAAGCAGCAGCGATCTCGACGGAATTCAGCTCCGGTCTATTTCCAGGGACCTTTAGAATTAAATCAGAGCAATTAAAGCAAGATTCACAACCACAAGAAAATTAAAAAAATGAGAATGTTCTTCTAAATTTTGGGCTTACAGCTACAGAAGCATCGGCCTGAACCACTAGAATTCCAGCAGTTCTGTCAGAAATTCCACTTTCTGATCCCTCTTGTTGCATCACGGAACGTAAAACCTTCATGGCCGCAGATGCTGGACCAGCCTGTGAACTAAGAGCATAAGAAACCCCTTTTTTTAGCTTGGGTACAGAAGAGCAAAGCCACACCACAAAGAGCATAACCATTAAGAAGGGTTTAGGGAAATATACAGGGACAACGAAGTACAACATTCCCTAGCTGCAAACCCTCTCATAAGATACTCTCCTGCTCCAGACACACAACAGCCAACTAGAAATGGAGCTCCAAATGGTCCTTTGGAGGATGCCCAGCAACCAGAACCATAAGCTGCTGCTAAACCTACGCGGCCGCTAATCTGAAATGCAACATCGCAAAACATGATAATCAGTTTTTTTTTCTTTCACATGATAATCAGTTGATTGTTATTACCTTCATTGCAATACCACCACTTGAGGACCCGCAAGCAATGTGTCCTTCACTGTCAACACAAATAACGCCAACAGTATCCATGATCTTATCCTCATCAACTGCCGCGCACGGTAATGGTTTTTCCTGACATGTTTCATTCTTCTCGGTTTCTCTGGGCTGCTCTTCAGAAGAAAGTTTACTCTTTGCCTCCACCTCAGAAAGCATAGTCTTGAACTTTCTCCACTGGTTTCTTGCTCTCTCTGTAACCAGCCACTGTTTCAACATACAATACTTCAAACATATTTCTCATGGAATTCAACAACCAGGTGATTGACAGTAAGGCAAGATAATGCGGAAATCTCAACCTGATCAGCTTCTGTGACAGTTTCAGGCAAAATAACATCTTTGGATTTGGCCCAACGTCGAGCGCCTTCACCAACCAACATCCTGGGGAGGCAGATGAGAAAATTCAATGCTTGAAGAAACAGATTCAAAGCTGGGTTTGTGACATCAGAACAAAGAAGGGTGATTATTACATTGGAGGTATACGGCCTAATAGAGATGAGCCACTCATTTGCTCCTTCACCAGCAAAGCAGCAATCTTGATGGCATTTCTGACACCTGATCTACAGTTTATGGTCCAAAATCTTCAGCAATTTCATAAAATACACACAAGTCACAAAGAAGAAGGTCGATGTAAGAGCTTTTGGAAGTACCTGGAACTGCTCCAACGCCTCCAAACATCCCTGAATCGCCATCCATAAGACTAGCATCACATTCCACATGGCCATCTTCTGTCAGATTAGAGCCTCTACCAGCATTTGTGCTCGGGTCGTCCTTTTGTGTAACAAAGATTCACACTAGAAAAGTTAAGCAGCCATTGCAGAAACTAGAGAGTTATTTCTTCTTCAACCAAGGACAAAGGTCGAACAAATACCTCGAGGACTTCAATGGCGGCTGAAACAGCATCTATGCACCCACCAGAATCCTAAATTCAACAGATGAAGCAAAGATCACACATCAAGGAATGGTACTCTGTATCATTCGGTCCACCGTACGTATGTGATTTAGAGATTCATACGTATTTGTCATGAGCTTTATTTGGGATTCATGACGACTATCTTTGATTCGAAAAGAAATTGATTGTGTTAAGACTGTCTCTTATACACATCTAGATGTGTATAAGAGACAGGTATCATTCGGTCCACCGTACGTATGTGATTTAGAGATTCATACGTATTTGTCATGAGCTTTATTTGGGATTCATGACGACTATCTTTGATTCGAAAAGAAATTGATTGTGTAAAGACAACCGAAATAGGACCTGGCGAAGAATAGTCGAAGCGGCTAAGCAGGCGCGTCTCATAACGGATCTAAGAGCTTTCTCGCTAGCCGCCGCGTGATATCCCGCTCCGACGTGAACCGCCACGAAAAAGAGTCGACTTTTATCTGCTCCGTCGCAAGCCATCGTTTTTTCAGGCGAAACCGAACCCCTTGGAATCGGGGAGTTAACGTGAACGTGAAAAATCTACCCACCGTTCCTGAATTGGAGAGGCAAACTTCGTGTCGTTTTGGAGATCTATTGCGTTGACTAAATAGAGAGGTCCATTGTTCAATTCAAGCTAGGCTAAAGAAGTAAAACACCCTCAGTATTCAGGTAAATTACATACATATGCCATCACTCGTTTCATTCACCCTCCTCTACTGACTCTTGAGAAGAAGCGCAAGAAGTCTCATCACCTTCGTCATCTTATTTCTTTGCAACCCTTCTGACTTTCCCCAGGTAAGCCGATCTCTAGTCACCGGTGCGAAGGAATCATGCTATTTGAATACTCAATTCGCAGAATCTGTCATCAATGTCGGTAGTAATAAGCTGTTAGCGGGCTAGGGTTTGCTTGGGTTTACAGCATTTGGTTTTATCTTACTGATCGATCTGTTCATCTTCATTATCTATTTAGGTAAAGGAATTGGTGGTTTGTGGAACTGATCGATTTCCGATCTAGGAAAAAAACATGGGAGGAGGTGAGCATGGACACGGAGGAGAAGGTGGCGATTTCAGGGCGAAAGTTTGGAGTATGTCTGGTGGACCTTACTGTAGGCCCAAACACTGGCGCCGGAACACCGCCATAGCTATGTTTGGCGTTTTCCTTGTCTGCATCCCCATCGCCATGAAGTCTGCGGAGCTCGAGGTAAAAATACTTCATTTCTTTGCTCCTCCAAACAAAATGTGTGATGTTTTTCAGAAATTTGGATTAGGAAAGAAAAATAAGAGAAGGACTACTATGAATAACATATTTACTCAATGAGTGAAAGGGGAATGGCTTGGAATTTGATCCTGGATAGTATAGTTTTGTTGGTTCGTGATTTGTCACTGAAGATAATTTTGTTTTTGCCTATTCCAGTTCAGTGTCTAGCATGATTGAGAGAACCTTTGATAAACTCCTGTAGCTTTTTATAAGTAGAGATTAATTTCTGCCTACGGCCTGCAAATGTGGATGTTTCTGATCATACTGTCTGTGTGAATCT
The DNA here is from genome assembly GCA_020283515.1 of Alliaria petiolata. Taxonomy (NCBI): domain Eukaryota; kingdom Viridiplantae; phylum Streptophyta; class Magnoliopsida; order Brassicales; family Brassicaceae; genus Alliaria; species Alliaria petiolata. The sequence goes on from JAHZTW010000001.1 coordinate 175,477,169, forward strand.
ATTGTAACATATAGCTTTGGTTTAGGCGGTCCTGAAGAACATTCTAATGTGGTTCAGTGATATTAACAACCTTTTCCATCCTAATTCCATTTGTTATTTCATGAATTCTTAGTCGTTGCCAATGATTAGAATATTTGCAAATGGTAACTTATTTGTGATGTTTGTCTGTGACCTGATTTTGATTTGAATCTCTTGAGCTCTCCAAACCCTTTTCCCCACCGTCTTAAGCTGTATGTTTATGTAACAGCTCTGGGAGATTTTATTGATTATTTTGCTGTAGTTCGACTCTGAAATCTAGTAGTATGAGCCTCCTGCAGCTTAAGTGCACCAAATATGGTGTGGTTTGGATGCAGGTGACCGAGGACTTGCATTTATTTTGTTCTCCGAAGCCTAGTGCTTGACTTGAGTCCCTTGTGACAAGAATTCAGCACTTAAGTTTGTTATATATTGTGTATCTCTATGCTACTCTACAGTTTCCACTTGCTTGTTTGATGATCACGATTTGAAAAAAAAGCCTTGTTTTGGTTTCAGCAAAGGCCACACATGCCTGTACGCCCAATTCCATCACAGATCTGGTGCAAGAACTTTGGAACCAAGGACGATTACGAAAAAGAGCATTAAAGCGTTTTTACTTGCTTTGGAGAAAACTCTTTTGCTTCTTCTCTTATTGGTAGACAATGTGAGCATGAAAGAAAAAAATCCTTTCTAGATCTATCGTTCATTTTTCCATAGCAGTACTGTGACCGTAATAATTTGTCTTTGCCCTTGCCATGTACAACAACACATGGAATCTTCACAAAACTAAAGGAATTTCATGTTATTCCAAAACCCAATTGATCAGTACATATGTGGGTCGGTTTTATCTAAGGCAGGATCCATCTGGGTTTTGAAACATTATTATGCGATTTTACTTTGACCCACTTTCGAAATAGAGTGCTTTAAGAATCTACATTTGAAAGGTACGTAACTCAATTGATGATGTACCAAAATGCCGAATAGCTAAAACTTTCATTTGATGTTCAATTAATGATCTTATTCTTATATACTTTGTAGCATTTCGTTCTACAGTGGCCAAGTGCTTTTAGGTCATAAAAATGATCACACAATTTTCATCAATAATATATTATATATTTTTTTTGGATCCAAAAGCATTTTTACCTGTAGACATGAACGACCGGTAGAAAAAGAAAAAGCAGTGGTTAGAGTTAAAAGCTGACGGTTTCAAGCAGCCGCAGCGAATAGTTTTTAAAGGATGGTTTACTCTTAAAATGCTCGAATCTCTCGATTTATTATTATTCTTCCTTTTCTTTTCGTTAATTTACTGTCCCTTTTTTAATTTAGGAAGTAGTAATATTTTTTACCAGAGGCACACGCAAGGGTAAAAGCGGAAATTCGATAACACGGAAACACGTTTCAGATTTCAGTGATCTAATCACCTCTAATCTTCGACCCCAATTTGCCAGGAAAATCATTCAGCACCGTCCACGTGGCAATCTCATTCCCTCTCTATATTCATGTTTCCGTTTATACCCCCCTCTTGCCCGTTTTCCTTCGGGCAAAACTTAACCAAATTTCTTTGTTCCTTTGAATTTAGAAAGGGAAATTCTGAAAAAGAAAAAAGATGTAAACACAGAAATAAATGCCACTTATTGTCTGACCCTTTCTCTCTTCCCCGGGCAGTGCTCAGACATCTTCCCTCTTCCTCAGACAGCTTCCCCTCTCTCTCTCAATCAAAAGCTGGAGGAACATTGAATTCACACTGGAAGAGGAAGGGGATAAGAGATCAAAGCAAAGCAAAGCTTGTGTATAAACTGTTGACTCATTTTACTCCACAAAGCCCAGAGATTTCCCATCTCTCTCTCTCTCTCTCTCTCTCTCTCTCTCTCTCTCCCATTTTCAATCCTTTCTCTTTTCCTCCAATTTTGTGTCATATCATCGAATTGCGGTTTGCAATTCTCTAGTGTGTAGTTGTTTTTTGTTGGTCGGATCTTGAGAGTGATTTTCGGGACCGATGATGTGGAGGAACATTGCTGGGTTCTCGAAGGCGGCGGCGGCGGCGGCAAGAACCCGCGGATCTCGGCGCTGCTTGTCGACGGCGATTCCTGGTCCTTGCATCGTCCACAAGCGTGGTGCCGATATTCTTCACGATCCGTGGTTTAATAAGGTTTCTGTACTGTATTGTGTTTTCTTCTGATCTCGATTCTCTGATTTTAGGGTTCTAAAATCAAATAGGGTTCTAAACGATTCCTTTGATTAACTCATAATGCTGATGGTTGAAACTTAAGGGAAGTGAGTTATAACACTAAGAAATCTTGTCAACTCTAAAAATCGATTATGCTCTGTTTGGTGCTTTTTGGATTAGATTAAAGTCTTCTCATTTCGGTGTTTCTTCTACTTTGCAGGACACAGGTTTTCCTTTGACCGAGAGAGATAGATTGGGGCTAAGGGGCTTGCTTCCTCCTCGTGTTATCTCCTTTGAACAGCAATATGAACGTTTCAGTAAGTGAGATGAGACCTTTGGATCCATTTGCAAAATTTAATGTTTTCTGAGAGTTTTGGTATAAATAAATTGGCAGTTGAGTCCTTTCGGTCCCTAGAGAGGAACACTAAAGGGCAACCTGAAAACGTTGTGTCATTAGCGAAATGGAGGATTCTCAATAGATTGCATGACCGTAACGAGACTTTGTACTACAGAGTGAGTTTGGCGCTGCCGCCTTGTTTCAGAGTGTCTGTTGTATCAAATCCACATGACACATAAGCTCTTCTTCTCTGCAGGTCCTTATTGATAACATCAAAGATTTTGCGCCAATCATATACACACCCACGGTTGGACTGGTTTGTCAGAACTATTCGGGTTTGTATAGAAGACCGCGAGGAATGTACTTCAGTGCCAAGGACAAAGGAGAGATGATGTCTATGATATATAACTGGCCAGCTCAGCAAGTAGATATGATTGTGATCACAGATGGTAGCCGCATCCTTGGCTTAGGAGACCTTGGAGTCCAGGGAATTGGGATTCCTATTGGAAAGCTCGACATGTACGTGTCTGCAGCAGGAATCAATCCACAGAGAGTATGTCGTTTGTGTTCTGTTTTTTTTTTGTTTTTTTTCTGTACAAAGCACGGACTTGATCTCCTCATTCGAAATTATACGCTTCTTCTTCTGCAGGTTTTGCCAATTATGTTGGATGTGGGCACGAATAACGAAAAGCTCCTACAGAATCCTCTCTGTAAGCGACTTTGATTAGCCGATATGATGTACTTCTATGGATGTGTTTCCTTTAATACCTCATTCATTCATCTTCTCCGTTTTACAGATTTAGGAGTCAGACAACCTAGGTTGGAAGGAGAGGAGTACCTTGAGATTATTGATGAATTTATGGAAGCTGCTTTTACACGTTGGCCTAAGGCCGTTGTACAGGTATATATATATATATATATATATATATATATATCTTAGTTTCTACTTTGGATGTACCTTTTGGTGGTAATGATGATTAAATGGTTGTTTTCATTATAATAGTTCGAAGATTTCCAAGCCAAATGGGCTTTTGAAACTTTGGAAAGATATCGGAAGAAGTTTTGCATGTTCAATGATGATGTCCAGGTATGTGTTCTCATTCATTGCAGTTCAGCTGCTTTTACTCTATAGCTACTCTTTCTGTAAACCTTTTCTTTTATAACAAAAGTTGGCGTATGGTTTCTCAGGGAACTGCTGGTGTTGCTCTCGCTGGACTATTGGGAGCTGTAAGAGCTCAGGGTCGGCCTTTATCCGACTTTGTGAACCAAAAGATTGTTGTGGTGGGAGCTGGAAGGTACTTGGTTACTCGCTTGAAAATCTTCCACTAGTGTATTTATATTTCTGCAGTAACTTTCTTCTCATCTTCGTATTGTATATTTCTTCTACTATTTTCAGTGCAGGGCTCGGTGTGACTAAGACGGCAGTACAGGCAGTTGCAAGAATGGCAGGCATCAGTGAGACTGCTGCAACGAAAAACTTTTACCTGATAGACAAAGATGTAAGTTTCTGTTTTCCTCTACTTGACTTTATCTGAATGGGTTTTTCTTGCTTGAAAATAAATAAAAATGCTTGCGTAGTTCCACTTCCACATGTCAGTTGACTTTGAAACTGTCATATATTATCGTCATTTTTAGAGCTTGCTTTTGGATGTTGTTTTAAGCTATCCACTAAGAGTTTACCTAGAAGAAGTCAAAAAAACATTTTTAAAAGTTATCCATTTGCCATTCTTTTTTGCATTGGTCAGAATATTGTTTTCTTTATCTGCTTGCCTCATAAGATCTTGAATAATCTAATGAAAACGACTGATTGGGCTTCAGGGCCTCGTCACTACGGAGAGGACAAAACTTGACCCAGCCGCGGTACCTTTTGCCAAAAATCCAGCTGAGATACGTGAGGGAGCAAGCATCGTTGAAGTGGTAAGCCTAAGAGCCTTATTGTGTTCTTGACTTAACCAATTATTTGACTTAATGTTGTTTCTCTACTACTGTCCATGAGAGTTGGACATAAAAATATTGTCTTGTCCAAATTTGATCAGGTGAAGACAGTGAGGCCACATGTTCTTCTTGGTTTATCAGGAGTTGGTGGCATCTTCAGTGAAGAAGTAGGTGACCTTTTCGACAAGCATATAGTTTCACGATATATTAGTTAACAGTTCTACTTATATGGTTTACTGGTTTCAATTATGCAAAGGTTCTCAAGGCAATGAGAGAATCTGATTCATGCAAGCCCGCCATTTTTGCTATGTCGAATCCCACCTTGAATGGTTTGTGTTTTTTATGCTTGCAAAATAATGTAACATTTCCTCGAAAGATCTGCTCTGAACACTTTTTTTCTGTGTGACAGCCGAGTGCACTGCTGCTGATGCATTCAAGCATGCCGGAGAAAACATAGTCTTTGGAAGTGGAAGCCCATTTGAAAACGTTGAACTTGGTATGTTACAGTAAAAGAGACTCATATATGGCTTTTGTGAATAAATTGCTAAAAATCCAAAAATATTTCATTTTGTTTTCCCATTTGTAGAGAATGGTAAAGTTGGGCATGTGAATCAGGCCAACAACATGTACCTTTTCCCCGGGTACGGTTTCTTTCTTGAAAACTGCCTTGCACTGAATCACATTTCAATCCATAAATTTAGCAATACCAACTTGTGCTTATCATCGTTTCCAGGATCGGGTTAGGGACTCTTCTCTCTGGGGCACGTATTGTAACTGATGGGATGCTGCTAGCAGCTGCTGAATGGTAAGATTGCGTTTGGTTCTCTTCTGTTTCCAAAAAGTAACAAAATTGGAGCTTGTCATTGATAAGAAGTATATTCAAATGTACACAGCCTTGCGTCCTACATGACCGACGAAGAAGTCCAAAAAGGCATCCTTTACCCTTCAATCAACAAGTATTTATTTCCTCTGATTCCTTCGCATCCGTCACTTTTTAATTTTATTTGTTTTTTAACCTAAAAGAACAAAATGCAGCATCCGACACATAACAGCTGAGGTCGGGGCCGCTGTTCTACGAGCTGCGGTTTCTGATGACATTGTAGAAGGACATGGCGATGTTGGTCCCAAAGATCTCAGTCACATGTCTAAGGTATCATCAAATAGCTGAGATTTGTATCAGACATGACTAAGGTACTAGAAATTGAATCTAATCGCATCTTTGTTTTTGATTCAACAGGAGGAGACAGTGAATTACATCACACGCAATATGTGGTTCCCAATTTACAGCCCTCTCGTGCACGAGAAATAGACAGCGACTCTTTCGACTCTCTCAGCTTTCATAGAAAGCCTGAAGACAAAAAAAAACATCTTCCTTTTTTTATTTGCGATCAACAACACATTCTTTTTCTTTCTCAGTATGAGCTACAAAATCTATGATATGTTTAAAAACAATGCCAACAGAGTTCTTAAGAACAAGAACAGGGGTAGTTCTAGGTCACCTGTCCCTTGTCCTTTTTTTTTGACATTTTTCCATTTTTCTTACGATAATGTCTGAAAAGATTAAAACTCTATATAATTTTTTTTGGCAATGACGAGAACGAGATCTTCCTCTCCACAATGCTTTGAATCTGCTTTACCATTATTGTTCTTACTTCTTAACCCATTGGATAAGACGGGAGTGATTTCGATTTGCTAATTTAAATTTAGTGAGAGAAAAAAAAGAGTAAGATTTTAAATAAAGAAAACATCGGTCGGCCATGGAGAAGACGAAGGTGGTGATTGTGGGAGGTACGGGCTACTTGGGTCAGCATCTGCTTCAAGCTTTCGCCGGCAAGAATGGCGGAGACGGATACGACGTCGCGTTTACTCACCACTCTTCTCCCCTTCCCCGCATCCTGCTCGACGCATTCCCTCATTTCCCCGCGTTTCCTGTCGATCTCAAATCCGGGATAGGGTTCGATTCCATCACCCAGGACTTTGGTCAGGTTTCGATTTACCGCCGATTTCGTAATCTCTATAGCTCGATTTATGCCTTCTGATAATAAATGGGTTTGAATCTGAGCTGACAAGAACCCACCGTATTAGAGACTCTCTGGTCTGAAATCGACATTTTGTTCCATTAAATTGCAGCCTGATGTGGTCGTGAATTGCGCTGCTCTGTCTGTTCCTCGAGTTTGCGAGCAAGATCCTGATTCCGCCATGTCCATCAACGTGCCTTCTTCTCTTGTAAGCTGGTTATCATCTTTTGAGACAAGCAAAACCTTGTTGATTCATCTCTCTACTGATCAAGGTAAGCTACATTGAATTAGCCAGCCACACTATTAATGATTTAGAATTTTTCTTGGCTGGCTTTTCACCGTCTCAAATTCAGTTTATCAAGGTGTCAAGTCTTTCTACAAGGAAGAAGACGAGACTGCTGCGGTCAACGTTTACGGGAAATCAAAAGTTGCAGCAGAGCTTCTCATCAATGATAAATGTCAAAACTTTGCGATACTGAGAAGTAGTATCATCTTTGGTCCTCAAACTGTATCGCCACTCCCCAAGATTCTCCCGATTCAGGTGCTTTTCGATACAACTTGGCAGCACATATCAGTTTAGATCGTTCTGAGTACATTGAATTGGCCATTTTTTTAGTGGATGGATAGCGTCTTACAGAAGGGAGACACGGTAGAGTTCTTCCATGATGAGTATCGTTGTCCCATTTACGTTAAGGATCTCGTGAGCGTCACCTTGAAGTTGATAGATAGATGGGTCGCCTCAGGTAGATTCTTTCTCTTGAGTCTTGTCTCTGCATCGTAGATTGATAGTACAGAAAAATGTAGAATCACAGCATGTTGTTGCTTTCAGATGATAAACAGATGCGGCTGGTTTTGAATGCTGGTGGACCAGACAGGCTATCTCGTGTTCAGATGGCGGAAGTGGTTGCAGAAGTCAGAGGACACGATCTTTCCTTGATTAAAAACGTGTCTGCATCATCGGTATGTGTAGAGGTTTAACCAATGCTCGTTGAATATTGCAGATGAGTCACTTAATGGGTCTGAACTGTTTCTGACCAGGTTGATCGAGGAATGGTTTCACCAGCAGATATATCAATGGACATAACTAAGTTGATTCAGATACTTGACATCTCCCCAACTTCTTTCAAAGACGGTGTTAGATTAACGCTTCAGTCTGAATCTCATATGCTCCCATGATATTATTTATTCCCTTTTGTGCTCTTACCACTCTGCTTCTTTCTATGGATATATTTTGTGCGCCCACTGCTAATATAAACAGAAATTATTCAAATCAAGTTAAGATTTTGTTCGAACTTTAAATAATTTTCTTCGGTTTGATTCCGGTCGGTTCGATTTCTTTTCTTCGCATGTTTTAGAAACCCATAGGCGGCAGGTCAACAATGCCATCTTTGACTTGGTGGTGAATGGAACGTTGTTGAGGTTTTTATGTGAAAGAAACGGCACACAGTTTGAGTATGCAGTGGGCTCGTCAACGATTGGGCCTAGCCCATAACACTCATCAAGCCCGCCGTTTTTTACTTGGAGAGTAAAACTTGATGATGTTTAAACATTAAAAAAACGGCACGTAGTCTGAACACCCCAGTCGTTTGATTCTTCGTCCTCATGGCGGAAAAGAATGTTTGAGAGAGAGAGAGATTGGACAATCCTGCGACCAGCCTGGAACTTGGTTTAAACAAATGGTGACCTGAAAAACTAACGAAGAGACGAATACTTTGATAGAATATTCTCCTTGGCACGCCAACCCTAGAATATTTGTTCTTCTTTTTTCCCTTTTACGTTTGTTTTGGCCTTGCTTTTTCCCCCAAACTCGACGCGAATCAGCGTTTAAATCGTGCTTGCAATTATAATATCTGCCAACCCAAAGATTGGGATCCTCAAGGTATGGCTTATTTTCGGTTCAATTTGGAGATTCTTCTGATAATTTTTGTTCATATTTGATTGTATAGACCCTCGTATCTCGTGCGTGATTGGTTTTTTTTTGTTTTCATATCGGAAAGATAATGCTGTTTTTTCGATTATGTGTTCCTTTTAATCGCTTGGCTGGTTTGAATTCACAGAAAATCAGAATTGTAGTCGGAAAAATTCTCCTTATTGGGAAGATGCGATAATCAGATCAAGTAAATGATTAGAATCTCCTTATTGGTTTTGTGATAATTACTGAACTTGATGCTCCTTAATCAGATCAACTAAATGATTAGAATCTCTTGGTTTTGTGATAATTACTGAACTTGATGCTCCTTAAGTAGAAGCTTTGAAAAAGATAGCTTCTGTTGAAAACTGAAACCTATTCCATCTGCGGGTTAATAGGTCTACTGAATGTTGACTACCTTTGATTTTTAAATTCCATAACGGTGAAGGAACATGTTCGTAGGTGGACCAGTTGATGTTGTGATTTGAGGTGAGATGGAAATCTATAATAGTTATACTAATTTCGTCTACAGGAACATTGGATTTCTTCAGAATTTTTTCAGCAGTAGAGGTTTAGCTTGAGATGATATGACGAAGCAGCAGCAGCAGCAGCAGCACATTGCGATATTTACCACAGCTAGTCTTCCTTGGCTGACGGGAACTGCTGTTAATCCTCTCTTTCGTGCTGCCTACCTTGCAAAAGACGGGGAAAGACGGGTTACTTTGGTGATTCCATGGCTGACTGTGAAGCACCAACTGCTTGTCTACCCAAATAGCATCACCTTTAGTTCCCCATCCGAGCATGAAGCTTATGTCCGTCGCTGGCTTGAAGAAAGAGTCTCATTTCGTTTAGGCTTTGAGATACGTTTCTATCCAGGAAAGGTATGACTCTGTTTGCCCTTTCTCAATAATCTTCTCTGGGTACCAAAAGCATACTAGTTTGTTTCAAAGTGTCGTTCTATTCACTTTCTCCTATTATATAGAGTTGAGTTCTTTCCATTTCTTTCCCCCTCTCTTTAATTCTCGACTTATATGTGTTATGATATCCTTCCTGATCTCACTTTCATGTCTACTTTCTGTTATTATGGTATGTGATCTTTCTAGCTTATGGAACTGTGTATTTGTGCTCATATGTCTCTATGTTTTGCTCATATACATAAATATCCCTTTTTGGCTCCGACCCTTCTTGGGGAGAGATTGTTTTCTTTTACTTTTCTCTATCCGTCATGTCTTTGTGTAATTTGCACCGAATCTGCATATACGTCATGTTATTTCTCGTTAATTTCTAATGCAACGTGTTGTAGATGTCATATTCTGCCATGAGTTTGAATTTCTTTCACTCTTTTTGAATGTGAATTTAATTCCATGTTAAATGCTGCATTGATCTCACTTTAGTTTAGCTTCCATCTGGTTTTGTGCCTACTTTTCTCCAGTATGACAGTTACTTTTGTGTAGCATTCTTCAACTATGCCATACCTTAAAAATTCCAAATTCTCTTATTGCAGTTTGCAACAGACAAAAGAAGTATTCTTCCTGTTGGGGATATATCGGATACCATTCCTGATGAAGAGGCCGACATTGCTGTCCTTGAGGAGCCTGAGCATCTCACATGGTTTCATCATGGCAAAAAATGGAAAACTAAGTTCAACTACGTCATAGGGATCGTACACACCAACTACTTGGAATACGTAAAGAGAGAGAAACAAGGCCGTGTCAAAGCTTTTCTTCTCAAGTATTTAAACAGTTGGGTTGTTGGCATCTACTGCCACAAGGTAAACTTCTTTAAAGTCACATGATGAAGTGATTGCTCAGTTACGTGAAGATATTGACTGGATTTAATTTGATGATCAAAGAAAGTTTGTTGGCCTGTGTCCACGATTATGACAGGCCATTTTTTGATGTGAGTCAGGACTTGTACTAATGATGTTACTCATGCAGGTAATCAGACTGTCTCTTATACACATCTAGATGTGTATAAGAGACAGGGGTACAAGGAGCTTCTTAAACTACTTAAGAAACACCAAAAGGAACTCGATGGGTTAGAGGTTAATTTATACGGTAGTGGAGAGGAATCTGAAGAGATCAAAGAAGCAGCCCTAAAACTCGACCTAACGGTTAATGTTTACCCAGGACGTGATCACGCTGACTCACTATTTCACAAGTAAGTCTCTAGTTTAGCAACATAGATCCTTCTCTTTATCTAAGTAACACCCCAACGTCGATTTCCTTGCAAGTCTATTGGATTCTATATATAGAGAGACGTTAAAAGAAGTTTCTATCTTGTATTTCAGCTATAAAGTTTTTCTCAACCCCAGCACGACAGACGTGGTCTGCACAACAACTGCAGAAGCTTTGGCGATGGGAAAAACAGTAGTATGCGCAAATCACATATCAAATGAGTTCTTCAAACAGTTCCCTAACTGTAGAGTCTATGACGATGGCAACGGTTTTGTTAGAGCCACGCTCAAAGCTCTTGGGGAACAACCATCACAATTAATAGAACAGCAGAGGCATGAACTATCATGGCAAGCTGCTACGCAACGGTTTTTAAAAGCCTCAGATCTTAACCGGTTATCGAGAGCGGATTCGAACTTATCAAAGAGAAGTGCGTTTGCGTCGTCTTCTATAAGTGTGGGGAAAAACTTGGAGAACATGTCTGCGTATATTCATTTCTTGGCGTCTGGATTTGAAGCTTCAAGAACAGCTTTTGGTGCAATCCCTGGAAGCTTGCAGCCAGATGAAGAGTTGTGTAGAGATCTTGGCTTGTCTCTCAAGACGCCTTCTCATAATAGTCTCAAGGAAGATTGACCCATTGACTGTTATGTAAACATGTGAATCATGATGTCTTTTTTTTTTTTAATCTCTGTATAATTATTTAATATACTATATGTATAATTCTATAGCCTTGGTGTATTGGTGATGGTTTGTTTCTATGAACAAGAAAATTAAGGTACATGTACCGTACTGTTCTAACTTGGTTCTTATCTACAACTCAGCTCATTGTACATGAACAAAACAAACATTTTTTTTTTGAACCCTAAATACAAAAAGTGATATATTGAAACGGGCGTATGCGAAGGGTAAGGTTTAGTTGATTTTGTAACGGTTAGGTTGTTCTCGCTGGTGCATGCATGCTCTCTTTAGTAGGAAATAAACCCTAATTTCTATTAAAAAAATTAATTTCTAAAAAAAAGAAATTATTTTCTATTCAATCAGTTACCTTTAAATGGAAATATAAAGTTTACTTCCAAATTTAAAGATGCAATTGACAAATTGCAAATGCACAATAACAAATGTGGAAATCCAGCAAGTAGGCACACAGAAAAAATTTATGGTCAAAGATATTCAAATATGTGGACTTTTTAGATTTTCTTTCCATACTGAGAAAGAACCTTTTGTTAAATTCTATCTTCTTATCCCAATCAAATAACTATATATGTAATCTCTTAGACAAAGAGTTTTTTCATCTAAACTCGAGAGCATGAGGGGTACGAGTATGAGCGGATCCAACGGAAACGAAGAGCCTCGGAGAGAACTCTTCTTGCCTGACTTGTGAACCACTCGTAATCAAAAGAATACCAAAACTGGTCGAATTGTTACATCGGTATGCATAGTTTTTCTCTCTATTCAGGGATGTATATATGTATATGTGTGTCATGTGATGCATCTACTTATCCTTTCATGGCATATGTAACTGTGTGTTTGATTTTATGCTTTAATTATATGAATATTGTTATCTAGTTGGTGTGGATCTGGAGCCTTTATTTGAGATTTACACAACAACAAAAACAACGTATATCATTTATACGATATGATGTATTCATCTAGAACGTCAAATAGTACAGTTAGATTCATGATTATATATTGTGTTGTAAGATCTGCAACATTTTAGATCTTGTTTTTGTAAGTGTGAGATATTCATGACCCATGATGTATCCAAAACAAGGGCATGAGTGTTCTTTTGGAGAACTATGGTTTCTTTCATCTTGAGGACATGTTTGATGACATGAGATCTGATGTAACTTTACTATTTGATTCTATTAATTTGAAACATGTTGAATCATAAAATATTTTGATTTTGTATTTTCTCGACTTTTCTTTGTGGCACAAATTCTCATATAGGAGCATTGGCAAATTGCTAGTAAGATTTAAACCGATGAATTGTAAGAGAATGCTGGACCCTGAGAAACTCGTATACTCTTGATGCATTACATTAATCCATTTGCTATATTTTGAATTGGATCAGTTCTTTAACTTGTTGTTAAGGAACCCTTTAACCGAGGCTAAAGGATTGAGATTTTCTCTACTATACCACCTATACAAAACCGATATGATGTGGCTCATAATGCATACTTATGTCTAGTGAGTTATGGGAATGTGAAGCTTTTCTTAACTTAAGGACTGAGCACTATAATGTGTCTTGATGGAGATGATAGTTCAGTTCATTAAAGATATACCAACAAATTCATATAAAGGCAACATAGGGATGATTTTGGATTATTATATATATACTTTTGTGGGTGATAGTAATTAATGCCTTTTACTATATCTGTGTTTAAGTCAAGTTGGATTCTTGTTGAGTGCTAGTAGATTCTAGTCATTCAAATCCCTTTGACTTATTCTTTGAAGTATCAAACTTTGGATTTTTATCTTGGATTTCATCAAACTTTAGATTTTTGTCTTTAATTTTGGATATTTGCCTCAAACTGTTTTGCTCATCATTTATTCTTCATGCCTTCATATTTGTTAGGGTGTAAAACTAATTAAATCTCTTACCTTCTCAGTTTCTGTTTCTTGTTACAGTACTACTTAAATTTAAGAACGGGACAAAAAATTTACTCCAAAAGAGCATTCTACAGGCACTTTCGTAATTTGGAGGCCCAAACTCATGTATTAAAACATTCACCAAATTCTTCTTATATAAACCATCCATATATAATAATGATATCTTTTTTTTCCATTGAATATGTAGTCTAATGATCCTTCCAAGAGAGAAAGAGCTGAGGAAGAGAAAGATCATGTGTGTTCAAGGTGCAAGGAGACTGGACATAACTGCCTTACTTGTCCTTACCCAATCATTTATAAGATTGTAAGTAATCAATGTCTTTTTTTCTCTGTTAATTTTATTCACACAGTGATACTTAATACCATACATTTCACATAAATAAAGATATTGATATATAATTTGATGCATAGAATTTTCAAGACCATTGGGGCGCAAGGACGCTGCGTAGGTGCAGTCGATGTCACTCGATCAACCATAACATCCGTACTTGTGTTCGAGATGTCTAATTGCTCAAAAACACCAATTGAAAAAACTAGTTTTTTGTCTATCTTGTTTTTGCAACCAACTATTTACTGAGTACAATAACGGTTGCAAATTAATTATTTATTTGCAAAATAATTACTGGAATGTCCAGTTTGAACTATTTATTTGCTGGTTTAATCAAATCTTTTTTATTATTATTAGTCAAAAATATCATATCCGAGAGAAAAATCATAAGAGAAGTATAGGTGTTGCAGTTTCAGGAAAACAACCAATTTATGAAAGCTTTTCTCCAGAAGTATTTAAACAGTTGGGTTGTTGGCATTTACTACCACAAGGTAAACCTCTTTAAAGCCACTAAGTTGACATGATGAAGTAGTTGCTAAATTATGTGAAAATATTGGTATCTAAATATGATTATCCAATGACTGGATTTATTTGGATGATCAATGACAGTTTGTTGACCTGTGTCCACGATTATGACCAGCCATTTTGATGTGAGTCAGGACTTGTGCTAATAGTGTTACTCATGCAGGTAATCAGATTATTTGATGCGACTCAAGAATACCCTAATTCCATGGTATGCAACGTTCACGGTGTCAACCCTAATTTCTCGAGATTGATTTGAGAAAACTAGAACAACATAGGCTCTAGGAGCAGCCCTTTACGAAAGGTGCATACTACATTGGTAAGATGGTCTGGAGCAAAGGGTACAAGGAGCTTCTTAAACTACTTAAGAAACACCAAAAGGAACTCGATGGGTTAGAGGTTAATTTATACGGTAGTGGAGAGGAATCTGAAGAGATCAAAGAAGCAGCCATAAAACTCGACCTAACGGTTAATGTTTACCCAGGGCTTGATCATGATGACTCACTATTTCACAAGTAAGTATCTAGTTTAGTAACCTCAAGTGTGCATCATGCTCGTTGATCTGCATTTACTAGGGTTTGATATTAAAACTCTTATGATTCGTATACAATAGGCATATTTCATATTTGAATGTTAGCAAAATCTAGCATTTCTTATAAAAATGTTTGAAAACAGTTTTAAAAATCAATGAATGAACGAAATTAGAAATTTTGTCGATCTTATCGATTGTTTTATGTTTCATATGTATAAAAATATTTGGCAAGCCGTTACTTGTCATCGACAACAATAGTCTCTTTTTTTGACGGCTTACTCCCTCTCTCTTTTTCTACACATAGACCATTTCAATTTTTTATTAGGGACATTCATATGATTTTTTGGTAATATTTTTTTCTCTTTTCTCTCTTTATTTTTTTTGTTAGCTTTATAGTTTAAGATAAATATGTAGCTAGTAACTTGTTATTTTTTGTGAATTGTGATCGTTAACTCATCTGCAAGGCAATATACATTCATTAATTAATTCTAAACAGAGTATGCATCATGGCATAACTGTTTCTGCATTGAAAGCAACTAATACCGAAAGTATACATGTTCATTGCGTTCTATAAGCAAAAGTAATTAAAAAACACTTTGTTACTCTACTTGAAACATCATATGATTGGTTTATTTTTAACAAATTTACGTATATATTGGTTTTTGATATGATAATATTAGGTTCAAGCCAATTTATCGTGAGTTTCAACAAATTTATAAATGCAGTGAACATCAATTTTATTGTAGGTTCAAGATTTACAATGTGGTTTGAGAATGATGACTTTACTAAAATAAGCTAAAACTTGTATATTTATATAATTTTTACATAATATTTTTTTGCAATGAAAAAAAAATTAATAATAAACATATTTTGAAAACAATAAACAAGAATATGTTTTCAAGTTTTTCCTGATTTGAGTAAAAACATCATTTGCAAATCACATGGTAAATTTTGAATCTACGTTAAACTTGTGTTCACCACATCTATAAATTTGTTTAAACTTACGATAAATTGGCTTGACCTAATATCATCATAACAAAAATCAAAATATAAGTATATTTGTTAAAAAAAAATTCAATCATATGATAGTAACAAAGTCTTTTTCATTACTTTTGACTTATAGAACATAATATACATACTTTTGCTATTAACTGCATTCATTGCAGAAGCAATTATGCCATTGTGCATGCTTTTTATAGAAATAATTAATAAATGTAGAAATAATTGATGAATATATATTTTTGAAGAATAATTAATGACGAAACCTAACGATTAAAATCTATATGCGTTTTGATATCAGTGTTCAAGTTCCTCTGACTTTTTGTAATTGACTATGCTCAAAGGTATGTTGTTTTCCCTCCTTTTCTCGACGTGCATTATTGTGTGATTATGTGTGCTTTTTACGTGATCTAAGGAACGATAGATCATAGAAATGGTATAATTTTGGGAAATTAAAAAAAAAATCTTGTGATCTATTTAGATATGTTATGTGACTAGTGATGGCCTAGATCGTGTTATGTTTAAGGGTCATGGAGATGATAAATAATTTTGGAGAAATCAAGAAAATTGTGATCAATTTGGGATGTTATGTTATTAGTGATGTGGGCTCGATCGTGCGATGTTAAGAATAGTGAAAATGATATATATTTTGAATGAATTGAAGAATAAAAGAATGAGCAATATATGTGATTAACGATGCGTAGCTAGATGATTGATGTGATATTTGGTTGAAGATTCAGAAAAATGAGTGGTCTTACGAGTAGATCAACTAAAGGAGGATGGACTCCAGAACATGCAACTCTATTGTTTTGTACGTTCTTACAGTGAGATGAGTTTCATGTGGAATTAAGCCTTCGTGAAGTGGAAATAGTCTTTCCAAATGCACGCTTGATGAATGTTGTGCGGAGGTACGAAGGGAAGAATTGGAAAAAAGATTGGTAATTAATATTTTGATTTGGTTAGTCATCAAATGTTATAAAAGAAGCTCTTTTTTTCACCAATAGGTTGTTTCTCTTGTATACTGGTTTAGCTGAGTATGTTTTTGGGAGAAAAGACAAGAGGCATGATATCCATTATCCAGTGTGAACACCGCTGGCTTAAGGTTCTTAATCCAGACCTCAACAAAGGATCTTGGAGAAAAGAAGTAGGCAACTTTCTCTTGATATCTCTTGATAACGGACTGTTGCGTCCAACATCCAGAATTTTGAGAGACTATTGTGGATCTTGATCATTTGTTTGTGTTTTGTTTCTAAAATCTTGATCATATATATATGGAAACCCACAGGAAGGAGAATAATTGGAATTGCACACTTAAGAAGAGAGTACGTGGAGCAGTTTTTCTAGTATCCCCTTTGTGATCAATGAAAGCAACATAATTCCCGAAAGCTACATACCATTTCGGATGAAGGAAACTGCATGCCAACAGTCCAAGAAGGAACAATCTCATCATCATCAGTAGATTCTGATTGGTCTAGACGCAGTGTCAAGGCTGAAATATCTTATTGGACGCCTTCTAAAGGTGATGGTACTCACACCATGAATCTATGGGTAACTCCACAGTTATCAACTCCTGTAAAATTTTCAAGTCTCCAGAAACTCCACAGAGCAGCAACGATAGTGTGTATGCACAAGAGGTGAAGGAGATGAGAGAGAGATTGAGAATGGCTGCGAGTGCTTTCAAGATAACACACCTTCCATTATCTCCAAAAGAAGCTCACCATTGAAAGGGTGCAGACAAGACAAGAAGACGACTCGCGCGCCGTTTTGAACAAATGCTCCAAGTCACCTGTCTAGTGGGGAAGAAGATCCGGTTTCAAATTCTTCTTCATCATCTTCCAACGTCATCATACTTGTGAAACGCAACTCTTGCTCAGGTTCAAAAACCTTTGGAGTTTGATTTTCTTTGTCAAGAAACAGCTTTTTGATTTTCTGTTTTAGTTTTCATAAATACTTGAAATCATCAAGTTTAAGAACTCATGAGTATACATGATAGGTTTTATGTCTGGTCCACTAAATTTTAGGCTCCTTTTAAATCACTCTCTTAGTTTGTGAAGACAAATTTTTTTTTTGTTCATAGCACTACAATAAAAATAAATAAAAACGAAAAAGTATTGCATGTAGATATATCACAATGTTATCCTTTATAATGAAAATAATTAATATCAGATAATAATGGCATAAAAATTAGGAGGAAAGATCGAAGGTTCTTCAATTCTTGTTACGTAATTTCTCATCACTTTCCTAATTTCATAATCCTATCCAACTGGAAAAAAAGAGTAAAATGTAAAAAGCAAAAACCATTATAATTTATAAATAAGTAAGAAAGGAAAAGAAAAAAAGAAAAACAACAATATGTCTCGTGAAAGCCTCCTCTCTGATTCATCAGCGTCGAGCAAAAAGACTCGTAAACTCGAAATCACGGCAATATCGGCGGAGGGTCTGGTCGACGGTGGAAAACCGGTGAAGAAGAACGCCTTCGTAGCCTTCGACATCGCCGGGAACTATTTGAATCGGGCGATGAGAACGAGCGTGGACGAGGTCGGCGGGGATTATCCGATGTGGGAAGAGAAGCTAGAGACGGAGTTTCGGGAGACGGAGAAGAAAGAAGAGGGTTTCATGTACGTCCGGGTCCAAAGGCGGATCTCCGGCGAAAAGGATAAGCACGTGGGAACGGCACGTGTGCCGGTTAAGGATTTTACGGGAGGATATGCGCCGGAGGGGTTTTTGCAATGTCTGAGTTACAGATTGTGGGACGACTATGGGAGAAGGAACGGGATTGTCAATTTCTCGGCGAGGATCGTGCCGGATTATAAATCCGGCGTGCCCCCATTTTGGTTAAGGTAATAGTTAGGTTAACTAGAGGAGTCTGTTGATTGTTTTTTACACTTTTATCTTTTTCAATCCTTACTGATTGGTTTATATTATCGGTTTCATCAATTGAATCTATGCAAGAGACAACAATCAATTGAATTTAACATTCAACCAAAACAAAACAAACAATCAATTGAGAAACGCATGTGACACGACAAATGTTCTGCCAATTGAAGCGTCGTTTCTGCTAAATCCATTCGGTTG
The DNA here is from genome assembly GCA_020283515.1 of Alliaria petiolata. Classification (NCBI taxonomy): domain Eukaryota; kingdom Viridiplantae; phylum Streptophyta; class Magnoliopsida; order Brassicales; family Brassicaceae; genus Alliaria; species Alliaria petiolata. The sequence continues at coordinate 175,495,790 of JAHZTW010000001.1, forward strand.
CTCTGTCGCTTTACTAAGAAAAACGACAGTCTCGTGTGAGGAAGACTGGTAGAATAGCTGTTCACCCTTATGAAACTGTGTGCCGTTTATGTTCAGCAGAAACGCTAAACTGTTTATCGATAAAATAGTTAAAACGGCCTCATGTGATGGGCTATGGATTGATGCGTCGTTTGTGCCTAGTGTAGTCGTACGCTGTGTCGTTTAAACGGGGAAAACATGTATTACATAAAAACGGCACCGAGTTTGTCATCGTCGCCTACACTACACGGTGGGATTAGCGTTCTCTGCTGCTTTTGCTCAGACGAGATGGATCCTCAAACCGATAAGGTCGTGAGGAGAACGACGATGGTGGCGACTGCTGTTGCTTCCTACTTCCTCTTAACAGGCGATTACGGTCCCGAACCCAACGTACTTGATCCCGTGAGTTTCGATTTTTTTTCCCTTTGATTCAGTCTCTCTCCTGCGAATTGATTTCGATCCCATGAAAATCTATGAGTTTCTGAGCATGACAACTCGTTCCTGTTACCTCTTTCTCCATGTCTTTTTGGTGGAGATTATTAGTTTTTGTCAATCTAGAATCAGAAGGTCGAATTGGGGTGATTCTTAGCATATTATATCTTCGTCGGTGAGCTTTCTGGTTTGAGGTTTTGTCATTTTGCTGATCCGAATGTGGAAACACTTGCTTGATCATCAGTTTGACTTTCTTTGTCCATATGATCTGCTCGAGTTAGTTTTTGCCATTGATTCGTTGAGCAGCTCAATTTACTCAATACTGTTACCGAACTAATCGGTATTATTGTGTATTTGTAGATCAAAAGGAAGATACTATCAGCCCAGGATTCTGTGAAGCAGTTCTTCTTTCCACCAAAGAGAGACCAATCTGGGAAAGAACAATCTGACAGTGCAAAATGAAAGATGTAGATCTACTACTTTTGTGATCAACAAAGTTGTTGCCCTCGTACTCTACTTTTTTTTCAGCGACTATTCTCAATCTCAGTAGTAATTAAACAAAAGTATATGTTCATCGCAAAGATCATGTTGTCAATGTTCAATCAAACCCAGAGAATCGGTTAGAGTCGCCAACGTACATGCCGCCGAAACAATCTAGAAATTACATATTAACAAATCATCTCTCTTAAGAGAATACTATTGAGAGCCTAAACCTCAAGGTGAAAATAGATGCTATGGTCAGTTAATTCTCCGCCTAGTGAAAGCCGGGTGAATGGTTCCGTCCAAAGAATCGAGTTTGTCGATCCCCTCTATACACTCTCGCACTCGCTTTACAACTCTAGGTATATTCGCAGCGTTTCTCGACATTCTTTCCTTAAGCTTTATCATTTTCTCTGCAGAGTCTTGCTCTTGAGTTCCTAACACAACAGGTGCTCCTGTTTCTGCATTATTAAAAAAGAAACACCGCAGAGGAAGAGGACAATGATCACTGCAGGCTCTTGTGTTTCTCTACAATTTTCGTGTAAAAAAAAAAAAAGGGTCTCTTATGAACTACAATGTGCAGAGATTTCATAATATAAACCACACAGCAAGTCCTTGTTTTAAACGAACAAAAGAGGTTTTATCTATAACTTCACAAACCAAGTTCTTGTGAGTAGTGATCGCTCTCAATCATCAATATCTTGCACTAACCATCACTCTCACACTTAACACTGGAAAAGACTTAAATTTTGAGCCACAAGGTTACATATTTTGCACCCAAAACTGCGTTTCGTAGCATAAAACAGCCATAATTCATTAATGGAATCCAACCAATCTTCCAAATGATACTACAATGCCCATGTAAAACTAAAACACACAACCATAATGCAGACAAATCCGTTCAAGGCAATGTGTAAATACAGAATCTAAAAAACATCTAATCAGGAAAAGCATGATTCTGCAGCACAATCAAATCGCGTCCCTATGGTTTGCTGCTCACTAAGATTTCATCTCATGAACGCCAAAAGAAAACGAGTTACAACGAGAAGCCCTAAAATTCCATTTGCGTATAATCCCTCTACCAAAAGAGATACTCCAATTGGGTGATATTCGAATTCGATTTCGCATAAACCAAACAACAACCAAAGGAGAAACGGAAAAACGAAATAGACTTCCAGGGGAAAAAAAAGAAGAAACCTGCGATAGTGAGGCGTGACGGCGGCAGAGGACCGGAACCGATGTTGGGCAAAACGGGTCGATGAGACGAAAGCGCAGAGTCAAGGGTGTTCCTGAGATGATCCGGTAGGGTTTCCCTGTACTCGGAAATCTTCTTGGCCATCTGTCTCACATCTGACTCCAATTTCTCTAGATCTCCTTCATCGAGCTCGAGTTCAGGCTCCGACTCGGAATCTAGGGCCATGGATCCCATTGATTTTGAAACTGGGAAAAGGTGAAGAAGGGTTTTCAAAAGTGAGTGAGGAGCGTAAACGAAACCTCTTCGAGTGTGATATATGATAATAATAACGTTGCGAGTGTGTTCCCCACTAAAAACGACGTCGTTTGATCGTCTTATTAATTCCCGGTTTGCTTTTTAACGATTGTTGAGCAAAATATCACAGTTTACATTTTACAACAACAAACACTGATATACTAACATAGATTGATTGAGATTATAGACCCTTCTCGAGGGAAAAATAATAATAATTGTGAATCGAAAACCACTAGAATGTGATCCTGAGGTTTAACGGATGCAAAAAAAAAGACGTCAGAGCTTGGCGCCGAAGGTGGTCTTAATAGTCGCAGCCTCTTTTAGCAAAGCTTCTTGCGTCAAAGATACCACCCGCTGCACACGAATTATCACCAATACACTTACACTTTACGCTTGAACCAAACCAAAAAAAAAAAAGGAGATTGATTTTGCAGATCTTGTTTTTAAATGGGAGCTTGAGAACTACATTAGATTCTTCATCCTTCCATTGTCTCTAGTATGTATTTAACAAAGGATGCAACAACGTACCTCTCCCTTTCTGTTGAACATTTCACCAGTTGCAAAACCGCGGCTCTCGTACGCGGTTGGACTCACATTCTGCATAAGGGCAATGTTTTCAGTATATTTCTCTCGGCCGGAGTTTTTTTTTTCTAAGGGATTAAGTCACATCTTTGACAATTACACAAACAAACACAAAGCCCAAGTGGCAGAGATATAAACTAAACGATTAGCAGCTAAACAAGCACTCAATTAGTCATTTCCCAACTAGCATATACACTTTCGGGATTTTGGGGAGGATAATTCTGATCATCGTGGACCAAACTCAGTAGATACCATTTCAAAGATGTGCACTAAGTGTTTTTAAGCAAGTTGAGTTTCAGTTTACCTAAACAAGCACTTGGCTTTCTCTCACTTTTAATTATTCTTACTTGAGAAAAACTTCATATTCTTCAGAAAAAGAAGATGAACATTTCTTACCACAAACAACAACCACTCATCGGCTTTTACAGGCCGGTGGAACCACATCCTGCATAAGGTCATTAAGGAGAAGAGTAAGAGACAATCACTTGAGGCATTGCTTTCGGAGATTGTAACAATGTAGAATTTAGTTATATTTACATTACATGAGAACAAATGTGTAATTATGTGTGTGTGTGTGTGTTCGCGCCCCTAATATGAAGTACGTGGTTGTAAATATGCTATGAAGAGTAATATAAAACTCACGTTTGGCTAAAAGAAAAGAAAGCTTACGAATGGTCCAGGCTAAGAGCAGATGCATTCATGCCCTTTCTGCGGTGAGGGTTTAAACTGTTACATGCGAACATCAAATCTGAAACAAATGCAACCACACATCTGTGTAGCAATGGCGTGTGCAAAGACAATCAGTTTCCTAAGTATGATCAACAGAATTCAGGAAAGCCTGCAGGCGATAGTATATATATGTACAAACAAACCCCCCTGGTTGCCAATGTTGCAAGATAATCAGGCTTTTGAGAGTCTGGATTACGCTTCAAATATATCAATTGGTCATACTAAACTACTACAGTTGATCGGTGAAGGGCTTCGAAATGTTAAAATGTGAGCACTACATTTAAAACCTTCTGGATCATATTAGATAAAACCAAGTTTTCTAGGCGATTTCAAGTTTTATACCACTAAAGTAGAGTTGCTCACCGGTGCAAAGCTTGGTCATCAGAAAGTTTTCCCTTTGCTCTAAACCAATATTTCAGTCTGCAAGATGACTTTAAGAAAGAAGTGCTTAGTTTTTATGAGTAACCACGTAAATATTTAGTATTAGTGGTTAACACTTAAGAGTGACAAAATGAAATACGTTTGATAGTACTAAACAATTTAATTGATTTATTAAAAATTTAGGCAACTAGGTTAACCTTGGAGGAGACTTCGTCTGCTCTGTAGAATAATTTGGCTCACAAAATCGAATATCTACAGGGAATGGAGCAATATTATAAGTTGCAACTTTGTTTCGGTAATCCCTGAAATGAAGAAACAATTGAAAAGTGATTCACTCTGAGCTCTAAGAAGTAAGAATAATTGGTCTGGCACAAGACTTCCACTTACCTAGGTAGCAGAGGGTCAGTTATACGCCGTTCAAGCATCTCATCCCTTGATAGAAGCTGCAGTAGATAGGTATGAGAATGGCAATAATTGCAATTTATTATAAGCCACAAAGTAGGAGAAATGATTTACCGTTTCCGGAGCTGGCACATGAGGCATGGTCGACTCTTGGTGAATAAAACCTTGTTGCTCTCTCTGTTAAACCAGAGAGAAAAGGAAGCTATAAGGTCTTTTGACCCTTGTTTCGAAGACTCTCATGATGACAGATAGTAAGAGAAGCACGGAGATTCATGACGAAATATTTCAGGAGTATAACATGACACCTGAAATGACGCAACCAAGGTGAATATGGTTTTTCCTTTCTGTCTTGCATCTACTCTTCGGGTGGCAAATTTGTTGCCATCACGTAAGCGGTCAACTTCATATATGATGGGAACTGCAAGAGTTACAAACAATGATAATTTGCAAAGTGTGACAGATGCAGAGAAATTCGGAGAAAGGAGCATGAATTGTTTTCAGTAAGGAGGAAAAGCAATCGCTTGCTTGCAAAAGCACATTGAGAATATGTCCTTACTATTTAAATCTCCAACAAGAAGGAAATAGGAGTGTAAACTATGGACTATCTTCATAAATTCAACAGTTTTTGATGCTGCGGCAAGTGCCTGCGAAGTGTAGGCAGTTTGTGTGACAGTGATTACTAGTCATTTGTATTGCCTGATGTAAGTAGCACATAACAAGAAGCTATATTTGCAAATGAACACATGATGTAGCCTTACGCGAGAAAATTCCATACCTGTCCAATGAATTGCCCTCCATAAACCTTTCCAAACGTTGGAGCATCGGGTAGAGTGAACCCTCGGAATACATTCAACTACAAAAAGAATAAGGGATTCCTCGAATTTCATTTGCCGGCAGAGAAAGAATGTTATAAAGAAACAATGTTCATCATAGTCCTGATTCCACTGAATGGGTATAAGAACTGAAACTGGACATAACTAAGGGGCGGTTGGGGGGGAGAAATCGTACATCTAATGGTTCCAGAGACATGATGCGTTCCACAAGACAGCGTGTGTCAAGTTCCTGATCGGAATCCCAGATTGGCTTTGTCTCAAGCAAAGCACAATGATGAGACATCAACAGAAAGCAGGTAAGCTGTGCAAAGAAGAGGCATAAAAACAGTAGTCAGTAATGCTCAAGGAAACCAAGGCCGTCAAAGGAAAGAAGAGATAGTTTTCAGCAAATACCTCTGACACAGCAACAACATCTGCTGAGTACACATTGCCAAAGATTCCTGTGTAGGAATAAATGGTAAAGCTAATTCATTCACCGACCTCAAACAACATTTATTCAAAGAGGCTGAAATTGAAGAATGGCCAGTGTTGAAAGAAACATCCTCTAACCACGCCCGAAGAAATCAAAACGTTGCAAGAGGAACTCTGAACGGTCTTCCTCTCCGATAGGTCCCAGAACCTGAGCCTGAAAACAAAAGACAAAAAAACAATCAAACAACCCGTTGGGATAGCCTATGACTATAACACAGGAGTAACTTCAGAGACGCACATGTCCTTCCAAGAGAAAATAAACTCCCTCCACATCCTCATCTTCACGAACCACATAATCCCCTCTGTCTGCGAAGCACATAGCCACATGTCACATTGCAGAAAGCAATTCCCAATCAAATTTGACTTCGATGAGAAGAAAATCAAAATCACAGGAATCTTAGAGATCACTGACCATAACGCTTGAACACAACGACTTGTGCGATTCCCTTCAGAGAAGAAGTAGGTAACCGCTGCAACAAGGGCACATTCCCAAGGAACTCGACAACTGTAAACCAAAGCTACCATGTGAAAATCTTCCGAATCGTGCGTGGGGAACCAAAAAAAAAAAAAAAACAGAATAGATGCCAAAACTCTCAGCTCAACATCGTTTTTTTTTTTAATCGCTCATCCATTTCTCCGGCGATTGAACAAAAGTAATAAGATCTCGAAGATACCTGATTCAGTGTTCATGGAGGATGGAGTTGAAACTAGAAAAGCTATTTTTTTTAAGGTTGAAGAAAATGGCTGGCAAATTCCAATTATTCAACTAGTGGAAGTGATGACGACTTATTATCCTATACCCTCGGGTATACCGTATATATCAGTGTACATACGTAGGGATAATTGACCGAATTTAAAAGAGAATTAGCTAACGATAAGTCGTAACTAAAGATTGCAGAGCAGTGGGCCTTACCCAGATTATATGGTGACCCATAATCAAATGCGATGGGGAAGCACCCGTTTTACTGGATGGGGAACACGTGTCCCCTACTCAAGATGACGCAACCAACGTGTAATTTTCTTGTACGTCTAACACCACCCCCGAGTGTGTTATTACTGCAAATGATATGTTATTTTAAAGAAATAAAATTAGAGAAAGTTGGTAGTATATTATTCTATATTTTCCCAAATTTCACTATTTACTATAAAAATAAGACAAAAAAAGAATTCCACTAATTATGCGGAATGAAAATATATATATATATAGAGGCAAATAAGTAAGCCAATACGTAAAAGCGAAATCATATAAAAATGCATTAAAACAAAATAGATACATATGTATATATATACACAGTAGCGGATGTATATATAAAAATTTCTGGCATTTACCACATATTTATTTTAGGTTTTTCTTAAGTAATTAGTATAGAATTTTAAAAAGTGTCCCTAATCAAAATATTTGTTCAATAACTGTTTCATACTAAATAAACTTCTAGATCTGTTATATAAAGTTAAACATTATATTATATAATAAATAATTATAAATAATAAAAATTTAATTAGTAGATTTTACATGATTTAATTTAATCAAAATAAAAGATTGAAAATTTTATTTTTATTTTCAATTTTTTTAATTCATCAAATAAAATCATTTAAAATTTTTTGATGAAAGAAAGATCATACTATTTATTTTTCTTAATAATTTACATTTCGAATGTAATTTGTAACCAATGGAAAACGTGGTAATCATGTCTCATGAATGACTAAAGGACAAATTTAATGGGCCAAAAGATCAAAGCCCAACTGCTTTTCAGATCTGACCCGACGTGTTGATTTTAATAAAAGTTCTCGTCACCCATCCGAAGCCGAAAAATGCACGTCTCCAAATCCTCCGCTGTTGTGCTGGCGAGAGGAATGCTAATGGAATGGAATCTTTCGAGCATCTATGGTGAGTAGAGATTCTCACAACTCACTTCATCGTTTCCGTCTCTAACCACCACCACGAAGCTGGGTTTGACTTGACTTGTCGTTGATAATTAATCCACCTTATGTTCTCTCTCTTACTCAACTTGCTTTATTACTTTGATTTGTCTTCTGCAGTTCTGCAGCGCCAAAACAACGGATTGAATTCACTTGTTGGGTCGTCTTATGTTGAGCTTTTTTCCCCAGTTATTCTTGATCATTTCGGACACATTCAGCCTGATCCGACCAGCTTATGATTCTGTCTCTGTTCTTAGAGCCCCTTGAACCACACTGATCAATCTCGGGTCAGTGGGTTCTGGTGGAACATCCGATCTCATTGCCAGAAAATTCTCCGATTCAACTGTATACCTACCTCTTCTTCCTTGTTCTTTCTTCCATCTGGAAAACCTAACTTCCGAGGAAATATATAATGCTTGATTGCTTCATAGGCTCCCATGTCAATACTGTGTTGTGTTCCCGTGATTGAATGTGTATACTGCTTGGGTTGTGCCCATTGGTTGTGGAAGAAGTGTCTATACTCAGCAGGTCACGAGAGCCAGAACTGGGGATTAGCCACATCAGATGAGTTTGAGCCCATCCCTAGGCTCTCCCGCTTGATCTTAGCCGTCTATGAGGAGGATCTCCATGACCCTATGTGGGCACCTCCTGATGGATACGGGATTGACCCTCATCAGGTTATCCTGAAGAAAGACTATGACCAGACTCAAGGTCGTGTCACGCCTTACATGATCTACTTGGATCACGAAAACGGAGATGTAGTCTTGGCCATAAGGGGGCTTAACTTGGCTAAGGAGAGTGATTACGCCATTCTACTTGATAACAAACTTGGACAGACTAAGTTTGAAGGAGGTTATGTACACAACGGGTTGTTAAAGGCGGCCATGTGGGTTTTTGAGGAGGAGCATGAGGTTCTAAGGACATTACTCGAGAAAAACCCGAGCTATTCCTTGACGTTTGTTGGGCATTCGCTAGGTGCAGGGGTTGTGTCTTTGCTGGTCTTGTTTATGGTTCAGAACCGAGATAGGCTGGGGAACATAGAGAGAAAGAGGATAAAATGCTTTGCTATTGCTCCTCCAAGGTGTATGTCTCTCCATCTTGCAGTGACATATGCAGATGTCATCAAATCTGTTGTTCTACAGGTAAGATGAGATTATACAAATTGGCCTCCATTGAAACGCTTAAGTGCTTCTTCTGATCTATTTTACGTGCTGCGCTGAATAAACCAGGATGATTTCTTACCTCGGACAACCACAGCACTGGAGGATGTCTACAAGTCAATCATCTGGTAAGGAAACAGTGAACTAGTTGTTAGATTATTAGCCTCACTTGTAGAAAGAGAAAAAAGATACCAGAATCTGATGGTCTTGTTTACATCTTAAACCATCAGCTTGCCATGCCTGTTGTGTGTCACATGTTTGAAAGATACATTCACGTTCGAGGAGAAAAAGCTTAAAGATACAAGGCGGCTATATGCCCCTGGTAGGTTATACCACATCGTTGTGCGCAAGCCCTTGAGGTATTTATACTTCACACTCATGTGATTTGAAATCGTTTCTTCAAGTCAAAGTCGGGTGTTCAAAGTGAAAACCATATATGCCCTTGGTGCAGATTGGGAAGATATCCTCCTGTTGTGAGAACAGCTGTCCCAGTTGATGGGAGATTTGAGCAGATAGTTCTCTCCTGTAATGCATCAGCGGATCACGCCATCATCTGGATTCAAAGGGAATCACAGAGAGCTCTCGATGTGAGTACCTTGAAATGTGTTTTTGGCCTCTTGGGACCGCTTCAGCTTTTGGACATCTTGAGTTCTGACAAACCACTTTTCTGTGTGGTGAACTTTTTCAGTTAATGCTGGAAGAGGACCAGGTTATGCAGATTCCGGTGGAGCAGAAAATTGTGCGCCAGAAATCGATTGTTGAAGATCATGACGAAGAATACAGAGCGGCTATAATGAAGGCGGCTTCTCTGAACATACCCATGTCTCCATCACCGTCGTATGGAACATTCCATGATACAGAAGAAGGAGAAAGCTCTGATCCTGCAGGCGTCCAAGGATCCCCATCCACGTGGTCCTTCAAGGGACTGAGAAGAAAATGGAACCAATTCATAGATCGCCATTTTCCTATGGATGATGACGGTGAGCATACGATCTTCAAGAAAGAGGAATCTCCAGCTTTGTTGTCGTAGTTAAGAAACATGAAATCTTGTTATAGGTGTAAATGTAGAATGTAGAATATAGAATCAGAGAAGCAAAGTGTAGATGAAAAAACAAAAATTCATTATTGAGAGATTAGATTTCTTTCATTGAATTCGGGATAGCCTGTTCTGTTGCTTTCTAGCAATTTCTTGTAAACTCTCAACGGACAAAAACATATATAATAGTCCTGTTCGTTTGGCAGACGCAGGCGGCGGCGGTAGCGGTAGCGGCAGAGCAGTGGTTGCGGCAGCGGTAACATTGCCGCAGCTTTCTGTTCGTTTCGCTGACGCCGCCGCCGCCGCCGCAATACATTTATCTTTATCTTTGTTAGTTTTGAAGTCGCTGTCGCAGCCGCAAGTCGCAGCCGCATGCCGCAGTCGCAGGTCGCATAAGCCCTGTTCGTTTTGCAGACGCAGCGACAATTTTTCATATTTTCATATTTTATTTTTGTAAATTTGTATAATTAAATTTTTAATCAATAAAATGTGATTTAAATATATTTACATCCATAAGAAATATCATATTTAGTTAATAATAATTTTTAAGTTAAATATATAATTATAACAACATATTTTGTGATAAATCATATGGTAACCTAAAATAAAAGTAATAAAACTAAAATATTTAAGTGAAATATAATAAGCAAAGTCATAAACAAAGTCATAAGCAAAGTCGCAAAGTCATAAATAACCAAAATCATATATAAAAAAAAAAATTCATAAACAAAGTCATAAGCAAAAACTTAATAAGGTAAACGACCTCTACCATAATCATTTGTAATTCTATCACGCAAAATTTCCATCGCTCTATCACCGGCCGGCTCATATGCAATATGTCCACCATGATCTTCATCACTATCAGCTTCTCCTTCTCCTTCATCTTCTCCTTCTCCTTCTTCTCCTTCTCCTTCTCCTTCTCCTTCATCTTCTCCTCCTCCTCCTCCTCCTCCTTCTCATTCTCCTTCTCCTTCTTCTTCTCCTCCTCCTCCTCCTCCTTCTCCTTCTCCTTCTCTTTGCCAAAATACAAAATCATGGTCTTCTCGATGTGAATCACGTATGAAATTGTGTAGTGCCATTGTCGCTGTTACAAGCTTAATCCACTTGGTCAGACCATACTTTGGATGCTTGCGATCTAAAATCCTCCATTTTGCTTTCCATACTCCAAATGTCCTCTCAATCACTGATCGCAAACCTGAATGCTTTCGGTTGAACAACTCTCGTGCATTTACTGGTGGTCCTCCTCTAGCAAATTGACCAAGATGATATCGCATCCTACGATGCGGACCAAGATACCCTGTCCTAGTGGGATATCCGGAGTCAACTAGGTAGTACTTTCCACTAGGCGGATGTGGGAAAGAGGGCTCATTCCTCGCACAATGAGTCAAGACTTTTGTATCATGTGCTCTACCCGGAACACCGACATATGCATATATGAACTTCATATCGAAGTTACATATAGCAAGGACATTCATTGTGGGTTCATGCTTTCTACCTTTATATGCTTCTGCGGTTTGACTTGGAGGGCGAACTGGGACATGAGTTCCATCAAGTGCTCCAATGCAGTCTTCAAAAAAAGGCATATATCTATCATCATTCCTCAAAGTAGGGTTTACTCTTGTAAACTCACCTTCTTGTGGTTTTAGTGTATCCGCTGCAAACTTGAGGAGAACACTCAAAACGTCATCAAGCTTCCTTTTCACTGTATCTAATGACCGCTGATACCTGTCAGCTATATCCCGCATAGTCTTGTCTTGACCAACCACCTCAAGAAACATTGCAACAGATTCCTCAACATAGACATTTTCTGACTCTTCTAATCCATATCGCCTAGTTAGCATCTTACATAAAGCTCCAAATGTTCTTTGGTTCATTCGAAGAATGTCATAACACTGCTGATCTGATCCATGCATAAGTTGTTGAACATGACGCCAACCTATACGACAAAAATACCACAAACCAAGTCATCCAAAATATTACAGAAACTTTAGTTCATCAAAATATTAACAAAGCTTTGGTTCATCAAACCTGCTCCCCGATCTGTTCTATGACTCAATCTCTCATTAGCAAGTGAATCTAGCAAACCAAGTTCATCATCATCATCATCATCATCACCCAAAATCCATCTTCTAACCATCTACAACACACAAAATATTAATCATTATTATTCAACTCTCAATAGCAAGTGGCTGAAGACGTTATTACATAAACATCACGTTAAAAATATCACATCAATTCAAACTTTGCATGAAGACGTTATTTTTGCCAATGAGTTCGAACCAATATACTAACAAGCATGCAGATTCACCAGAGCTCAAATAAACAGATTCAAGCACGTTTAAGAGAACTCTTACATAAGTTCAAAATATCACATAAATTTTACATAAAAATATCACATAAACATCTTACATAAGTTCAAAATATCAAAATAACACAAGACATACTACAGGAATAGTCTAAGCTTAGAAAAAGTTCAAAAAACCTAAGCTGCCTAATCTTATCAGCCTAAGATCCGGTTCTAGTCTTATCATCAATCATCAAGTTTTGTTCCAGTCCTAAGCTCCAAAAACCTAATCTTATCTTCGGCCTTAGGAAACGCTATAAACCCCCTTCGGTTCCCTTCATTATCTAGAAGATGTGAAATTGCAGCTTCATGAAATGGAGACCACATTGTCACGCCAGGTAATCCATTAAGTATCTCCAAGACATTCTCAACACTCCAAGCATGCTCACGATCCAACATAAGCTCTGATATTCTGTTCTTCTTATCAAGAACATCAGTACGTTTGACAACAGCTTCTACAGCCACATCTTTCTCTTTACGCCTTCTTTTGGCTCTTGAAATTCCCGTATGTGTTTGTGATTGGGTTTGTGTCTGAGTTTGTGGCTGAGTTTGTGTCTCGACATTGTCAATAGAATCAGCTTCATCGCCTTCATCTCCATCCACTCTAGAACTTAAACTAGCTTCTCCAGTTTGAGCGCTCCATCCTTCAGCTCCAGTTACTACTACTGCACGAAATTCAGCTTCAAACACATCCATATTAGCAACCAATTTGCCTTTCCATTTTCTAGCTTCGGGCCATTCCTATATAGCAAAAAACAATGACTTATCAGTTACACATTAAACAGTAAACAGTTTATGTATAACTAACTAAACTCGGCAACTAAGACATGAAGGAGATGTTAATAAGACTAGCAAGACTAAAAACAATGATATGTCAGTGCCATAACACTATGAGAACCACGATAAACAAGTGAAACTGTATGTATAAACAATGAAATATATATATAGGCATAATAAACAGACACGATTCGGGCTATCTAAAGACACGTACATGACTTGAAACAATTTCCAATAAAAAGCTAGTAAAGACACGTACAGTTACCAACAAAAGCTAGCAAACAGTTTTCAATAAAAGATTAGATGCATTTCTCTAAGATGCGTTATGAAATCAGGTTGTGTGCATGACTTGAAATCAGGCTGTGTGCATGACTTGAAACAATCTCCAGACATAAAAAATAGTAAAAGTATCAGCCAAGGCAAGAACTATGTGAAAAGCTTGAAAGAGATGATTACCTTTATGCGTTCCTCCCACCAATCATCTGACATGTCCAGCTTTCCCATATCATCATACCCAATCCCGGTCCTATTGTGAGTTAACATCCTATAGCTAGTGTTTTTTTTTTTACACGAGTCATACTTGTTCTTGAAATGGTTCCATTTCTGATATCCTCTCTTAAATCTTGCTTCAAACTTCTTCATGATACAATCTTTCCCGGTTTGATTCATTCCTGTACTAGTCCTATTTCCTTTGCTTCTCTCATCCGCATAAAGTTGAAAAAAGTATCTAGTTTCTTCATCAGTCCAATTCTAAAAATGATGCATAAAAAACTCCAAGATCAAAACACTAACAAAACACATAAGGTCCAAACCAAAACACTAACAAAACACTAGGATCAAAACTAAAACACTAACAAAACACTAAGATCAAAATCAGAACACTTACATCTTTAGCCATCTTCTTTCTCTAAACGCTGGTTCAAGTTTCTCTAAACCTGAAGAAACACCAAATATGCAGGACAAATTAGGCTCATATAACTGTCGGTATCTAATGAATACATAAACTAGACTTCTTTAAAAAACAAAAATTTACTATAGTCTTTTGAATGCTTTCTCGCAGAGATGCAAGATGTTCTTCCTATTACTCGTTCAAAACCTGTTTACTACACATAATAAGCATCAGAGGTTCTGATAATGGGTTCCAAATAAATGAATAATAGGATTCATAAATGGCATGAACAACTAATACATGTGATTCACAAACATAATTTTCCGGTGAAAACACCATTTTGAAAACACCATTTTGAAAACTTGAGATCAAGTAGGAAGAGAAGACGTACTCAAATCCGGTGAGAGGTGAAACTCCAATGAGTTTCAACAAACCCAGAAATCCAATGGCCGAGACACAGAGAGAGAGGAAAGAGCTTGAACCGGGCTTAGAGATCCGAGTTTTCTGTCGGAAGAAGAAGACGTCCGGTGAGAGCTGAAACTCCGATGAGTTTCAACAAACCCAGAAATCCAATGGTCGAGATAGAGAGAGAGAAGAAAGAGCTTTAGCGTGGCTTAGAGATCGGCGAAGAGAAGAAGAAGATCGATTATTCGCGAAGAGAAGAAGAAGATCGAAGAAGAGAAGAGTTAGCAAAAGGTGGATAACGTAGGGTTAATGGCATTGTGTTGTAATTAACAAAATTTAATAAAGATATTTTAGTCTTTTACATGTTTAACCGCAGCTTTTTAAATCGCAACGCCGAATTCCATCAGCGTCCGAAAAAATCGAACGCGGGACGCAACGTCTAGTCGCTGCGGTTGGCCGCAAAAGCTGCGTCATGTAAACGAACATGATCGCATGCCGCCGCCGCAGACGCAGCAACCTGCGGCTGCCAAACGAACAAGACTAATGTTATATATACACTACTCATTTTACAAGGTCGCTTATTTTTAGTTACAACTACAAACTTGGTTTTCACTCCATCCAACTTTGCTATGGTGAATTGGTAAAGCCAGGCCTTAACGTTTTTTTTTTTCTATAACCACGGCACTCATCTATTAGTGATGGTGTTTTTTAGTAGCATGAATGACTTTATATATATTCACTCGGATTAGGTCTCTTGGATCCTTGGAGCTAAACCAAGATCCGGAACAGCTTCACCTGCAAGTGATAGTAACGCAACGTTATAAAACCTTGAGGAGACACTAAAATTCCACTAGGAGAAAGTAAAACGAAAACTATACCATGCATTCGTTTGACGAATCTCTCGAACTCTATGAAGTTTTGAGACTGCATCAGAGTTGGGTTAAGCCTCAGGTAAGTGAAACAAGATAAGTGGCGACCATCAGGATCGTTAAGGGGCTTTGCGTTTTCAAGAATCTTGTTGTAACCTTCCCTGTCATAGCAAGGAAGAGCATTCTCACTAGCAACAGGTATACTAGCATCCCAAGCAGCATTCAGCACCTGAAAAAGTTAACATGAAAGCAAAAATGTGAAACTTAAGGCTTGGGCCTAAACGAGTTAATGCCAATCACTTCTATAAGTTAAGGAAGCTCTTACCTGCCAAACTAGACCTTCTGGGTCGGCCAATGCCTCTGGAAAATCCTCATGTTGAACAAGTGTTCTAAACTCCACGCATGTGAAGTTAAGAGCAGCATCATGTTTCTTCAGCATTGCAGCTATTGGACCGTAGCCATCACGGTTTGCGGGATTGTAGAAGCCAGCAGTGAGTTCAGCAGCATGGCTGGCTGTTTTATACCACCAGTGTATACC
Source organism: Alliaria petiolata (assembly GCA_020283515.1). Taxonomy (NCBI): domain Eukaryota; kingdom Viridiplantae; phylum Streptophyta; class Magnoliopsida; order Brassicales; family Brassicaceae; genus Alliaria; species Alliaria petiolata. The sequence continues at coordinate 175,511,545 of JAHZTW010000001.1, forward strand.
TGAGAGCTGGTATCCAGTAATGGCATGCAAAAGGATTCTATTAGCATAAGCCAGAAAATATGGTGAAATGTACTTCACTCGCTTTACCAATAGAGCTTTGTTCACCTTTGCAGCGATGCAAATTCCTTCGAAAGCCAAATTTGCCATAGAAAGAACACGATCGCCATGGTCAATCAGAACTCTTGAGTACCAATTAAGAAAGAATCTGCCATAGTAGCTGTCATAGTCACCTCCGTCGCGAAAAAATCCAGTCCCATGTGGTGTTGAATTATAAGACTCTGTGTTATCAGGTCCTCTGCCCCAAAAGCTATGCCCTCTTACCTCTGCAGCCTCCTTTAAGCTCTTCATCAAGTATTTATCATAACACTGCTCAGACAGGAGACAGGAGACAGGAGACAGCAGGGCAGAGAAGATAAATCGGTGAGTAAACTGATAAATTAGTAATGGAAGATAGAATGTACATCTGTATATGCTTATGATCCATCAAAAAGAGTACCTGGAATTCACCAATACCAGGATATTTCCACCCATGTTTTGCAGGGTATGAAGGATACCTCAGCTCCCCACATGGACCTAGTCCAACTTCAATTTCAGTGATGATTTTATCCTCAAAGAATTCATCAAATTCCACACGAAAGCTTCGCATGTAGTCAAAGTAAACCTACAATATCAAGAAGGATTCCTCATTAAAAGTGGTTTTCATGTGGTCTTCCAAGGGGGATCCTATTTATCACTTAAACTAAATCATTCTTCCTATGATAACTTGATGCAGATTCTTTGAGCAAAGAGTAGAAATGGGTACCTCCAGAGCAGTCCTTCCTCTTAAAACCCGTTGCTTGTCAATTCCCCAAGTAAGGCATTCAGAGTTACGCCTGCCTGCTCTGTCAGTGAAGTATATGTCAGGATTGCTTTCACCAATTTCTCTCACCCACTCGGGGAGTTGTATATGCACATCATCTCCAACATTGCCTCCACATTCGTGGAACGACATAACAACCTGAAGCCAAAAATTTAAGTATGGAAACAGTTCATCACAAAATCTACAAATCATTTCACTAAACTGAATTGAGACTCATTGAAAGAATCCATGATCAAGTGAAATTTAAGTTTTGACTATGCGTCAGTATATGCAAATACTTAGAGACCAAAATGATCAATCAAGGGAATGCATGATCAATTTACCTGTATCTTAAGTCCAAGCTCGCGTATCATCTGAAAGAGTTTCTTGTAGCCACTCCAATTATACACCTGCGGTGTATGAGCCTCCACAATTCCCCACCAGCAGTCAACCATAACACCATCAACATTAGCCGACTTTAGGGTTCTTAACTGATCCAAGAGCTCTTCCGCTTCAACCACTTCCGAGTTCATATCAATGACTCCCAGCTATCATTCAAACAGTGGACTCACTTAGCGAAATCAACCAAACACACATCTCTAGAAACATTTTCCAAAAAAACAAAAAAAAAAAAGCAAGAGGACGACTTACTGGTAGCATAACATATACGGGAACACGCGCCGTGCCGGCAAAATCACGCTCTTCGAAACGAAGAAGCTGTTCATCAACCTAGCAAATGAATAGTAAGTAATCCATCAGAAATTTCATCATGATAAGGAACAATTCATGGGAACAAAACGAGTGAACTCGCGCATGACGAAAAATGTAATTCCACACTTACGAGCTGATCAGTAGAATCGTCCATGGAATCTTCAATTGGAGGAACTCGATCCTCAATACTCTCTCCTCTCTGTTTCACATTCGCAAAAACCAACGGCCTAGCACCAGAAAATGTAGAAACGCCACGCCAATCTCCAACGCTAAACGGTAGCGAGCTCCGAGCCGATACTCTCGCCGGAGTTCCAAGCTTCGCGTTCACTGGAATCACAGTAGGAGTCAACCTAATCGAAGAAACCGCCATAACTATAAATTCTCTCAACTCTGTAGCAAAATTGTTCCGATATTCAGGTTTTCTGGGAAGCCAGAAAACGAGATGGCGTGGATAATCAAACCCACGTGAAGGTGTCAATGCTTTTTCATGGATCCAAGAACCATTGGTTTAAATCAATTTTGGAAAAAAATTACAAAAAACTAAAAGAGTTTTCAGGATTCACTCAGATCCGTTGAGTACAAAGAGTTTTGTATTTCACCACTTTTCATCATACACGTGGCGGTACGTAAAGGCGCGTGGCTAGTTAAATAATGGGCTTTTGAGAAACTCCTATTGGGCCCATTTAGTCAAAAATATCTCAGGTCCGTATTCGAAAGCTCTAATAATGCGCTCGTAACAATATTTTATTATACGTCTCCATTAAATCTCCATACAGTCAGTGTTCTGTTTTTCTTTTCTTTCTTTGATAAAGAACAGTAATCTGTTTTTCTTTAAACCAATGTGAATAAACAGTTACTGCATGTATTGAATTTTAAATTGTTTGATTGTACTTGCACGAGTGTATATGATTTTTTTTAAAAATTAAGCATAGAATATATTATATATACAATTGTGTAAACCTATATATTGTAAATTTGATATAAACGATGTAAAATTATATTATTTGAAGACGTGCATTGTAGTGGAAAGAATTGAATGTCAGTTGTGTCGCGTCTGTAATCAATGCTGTATGTCGCTGCGTCTTTACAAAATCATTGAAGCTTTAAATTTTGAATTTCACTATTTTATTGTTGTATCACTCTCGTAACTCGTAACTAACTAACTATTTGATTTATTTCACTGTTCTCTTTTGTCGTGGTTTTCTTGAATACAATTTCATTTATGATCCGATTGGTTAGAATTGTATACGTATATTATTCATTACTACAAAATTAATGGGTCTGATTGGTAACCTAAAACGGTATAAAATTTTTAACGGTAAACTGGATCTTTTAACGGTAAGCTGAAATTGATAAGTGCTTGTGAAATAGTTAAAAGCTGTAAAAATGAGTTGTAAACAAAAACGATATAAAAAAACTGAATGTAATACTGTTAGTAACGTTTTTTTATACAGCTTTTGTGATTGGTAATTATTAAAACGGTATAAGTCGTATCGCAGTTGATTGGTAACGCAATCAAACCCAATTCTACACTTTTCGTTTTGCTGAAGAGTATCTAGACTTTTAGACTGTAGATTTAACAAGTCTAGGGCACTTATAAAAATAATTATAATAGTTTAAAAATAAAAGTACAAACACACTAAATATATGGTTGTCTATGTGTTATGTAACTTATGTTAGAAAGAGATAATTTATAGAAAATAAACACAAAGTTTTGTCGTTATGGAAATAAATGTGCATGCAACCGCAAGTGGTGCGTTGCTAAATAATGCAGGCTTCGTGGCTGGAGATGGATCAATTATTATTTTCACGAGTTTCTTGCCTTCATTTCAGCTTTCTCTCTCTCTCTTTCTCATTGCCCAGCTTAAATTCAATTATTTTTTACTGCCACTTGTTATTTACTTACTTCGGACAAAATAGTACTTTGAAGGTATAAATAAATCTTAATTTGATGTTCCGCAGATTGATGATCAAACTTGAACAGTGCTGATGTACTTTTGTGTTTCTATTTTTCTAAAAATTTGACGTCTTATTAGTATCATCTACTATGGAATTATTCGGATAAAATGCGCATTAATATCTATCATAGAAATCGGAATCTTCAACATCCAAATAGTATATTCCATTTTCTTGCAACTACGTAAGTACATTCTGTTTGTCATATATACTAATTAAGATCGAGTAATAAAAAAGGTAATTATTTACATTGATGAGAACCAAACAAGATGTTCCAATATGTTCCATTTCCCACATAACAAGATGGTTGATAAAAATATAAAATGATTGTAAGACGATGAAAAGCGTATTACTTCATAGTGTAAATGATATGTTAACCACGCGCTATTTCTAGTCCCATGTATAACCTATACTATTACCTTACATTTTTCACGTAACTACAACTAAATATTCTATAGAATAAATTCAAATTAATATATACTCTACGATAATACTAAGACATTAATTTATCTTCTTAAATAATTGAATTTATATTATAGGTTGAACTAATAAGACAATAAATTGTATTTTTTTTTTTGTGGTTCGAACCTCTCGATTCAGATGTATAAAATTTCTTAGCATTATCTTAGCTAGTCACTAAAATATCAAGTTCTATCATTTTAGATTCTGTATAATAGATAAAGAAAAAACCCACTAGATATTGAATATTTCTTTTTGCATTCTTTTCAGCATCACTTTATTAAGAGAACATTACCTTGGGTTTCACCAAATAGAATCCAACACTATCACCATATGTATTGTATAAAGATGAGTCGCTCCAAAAACCAAGATCATGACCCAAGTCAACCTCTCTCTCTCTCTCTCTCATCATTCAGACACTGTACTCAACTTTAAAGTCACACTCGCAAGTCTCTTTCCATCAGGACCTAGCTGAGAAAGAGAAAGCAATAAAGAAGGAAGAAGAAGATAAAGCTTCAATACCAAACCTCTTTAATAAATCTGGCCTTTTCGTTGTCTCCTTCTCTATTAATCTGTATTACTTTAGGTTCACTTTTGTTCTGGAGTTTCAATTATCAGCACTTTTACGACATTTTCATGTCTTTGACAATGGCTGATGGTGTAGAAGCAGCAAGAGGAAGAAGTAAAAGACAAAACAGCTTATTAAGAAAACAACTTGCTATAGCTGTAACAAGTGTTCAATGGAGCTACGCAATCTTCTGGTCCTCTTCATCCACTGAATCTGGGTAAGTACAATTTAATTCATATACAAAAAAAGATTAGATCTTGATCTTATCTTTGCATTGCCCTTTTCTTCTTTTTTAAAACACGGGTTTAAAGGTGTATATATATATATTTATACTAATTTAAGTACTATATATGTTTTAAAAGTAGGGTTTTGGAGTGGGGAGAAGGATGTTACAATGGAGATATAAAGAAGAGAAAGAAGAGATACGAAGCTCATTATAGATATGGGTTGCAGAGAAGCAAGCAACTTAGGAAACTTTATCTGTGCATGCTTGAAGGAGATAGTAGTACTACTATTAGCACTACTCATGATGATGATGATGATCATAATTGTAACAGTAAAAGTATGATGCTGTCACCAGATGACATCTCTGATGAAGAGTGGTACTATTTAGTCTCCATGTCCTATGTCTTCTCTCCTTCTCAATGGTTTGTTCTCTCTTTCCTATTAAATATTTGTTATATATAGCTCTTTTCGAACTATTACTCATAAAACTAATTGGAAATGAAAGTGAAATACACATGTCCCTTCATTTTCATTCTAAGACGATGGATCTCTAAAGATTCATCACCTTGAGTCAAATCCCACCTATAGATTTGATACGCTTCCATCTCATTACGAATTTGCAATTAGTACAGTGACTCTTACCCTTTCTGTAGTAGAGTACCCCTTAACAAGTTTTCGATTTGGGNATAATATATAGCAAAAATTCAAATTAATATATAGTCTACGATAATACTAAGACATTAATTTATCTTCTTAAATAATTGAATTTATATTATAGGTTGAACTAAGACAATACGTACATTGTATTTTTTTTTGTGGTTCGAACCTCGATTCAGATGTATACAATTTCTTAGCATTATCTATTTATCTTAGTCACTAAAATATCAAGTTCTATCATTTTAGATTTTAAGATGATAATTATTATAGAAAATAAAAGAAAAATAGATAAAGAAAAAACCACTAGATATTGATTTTTTTCCTTTTTGCATTCTTTTCAGCATCACTTTATTAAGAGAACATTACCTTGGGTTTCACCAAATAGAATCCAACACTATTACCATATGTATTGTATAAAGATGAGTCGCTCCAAAAACCAAGATCGTGACCCAAGTCAACCTCTCTCTCTCTCTCTCATCATTCAGACACAGTACTCAAACTTTAAAGTCACACTCGTAAGTCTCTTTCCATCAGGACCCAAGCTGAGAAAGAGAAAGCAGTAAAGAAGGAAAAAAAAGAGAAGAAGAAGATAAAGCTTCAATACCAAACCTCTTTAATAAATCTGGCCTTTTCGCTGTCTCCTTGTCTATTAATCTGTATTTCTTAGGTTCACTTTGGTTCTGGAGTTTCAATTCTCAGTACTTTTACGACATTTTCACATGTCTTTGACAATGGCTGATGGTGTAGAAGCAGCAAGAGGAAGAAGTCAAAGACAAAACAGCTTATTAAGAAAACAACTTGCTATAGCTGTAAGAAGTGTTCAATGGAGCTACGCAATCTTCTGGTCCTCTTCATCTACTGAATCTGAGTATGTAAAATTTAATTCATATACAAAAAAAAAAAAATTAGATCTTGATCTTATCTATATGCATTGCCCTTTTCTTCTTTTTTTAAATCATGGGTTTAAAGTTGTATATATATATATATATATATACTAATTTAATTAGTATATATGTTTTAAAATCAGGGTTTTGGAGTGGGGAGAAGGATGTTACAATGGAGATATAAAGAAGAGAAAGAAGAGATACGAAGCTCATTATAGATATGGGTTGCAGAGAAGCAAGCAACTTAGGAAGCTTTATCTGTGCATGCTTGAAGGAGATAGTAGTACTACTATTAGCACTACTCATGATGATGATCATCATCATAATTGTAACAGTGAAAGTATGATGCTGTCACCAGATGACATCTCCGATGAAGAGTGGTACTATTTAGTCTCCATGTCTTATGTCTTCTCTCCTTCTCAATGGTTCGTTCTCTCTCTCCTATTAAATGTTATATATATATATAGGGCTCTTTTCGAACTATTCATAAAACTAATTGGAAATGAAAGTGAAATACCCATGTCCCTTCAGTTTCATTCTAAGACGATGGATCTCTAAAGATTCATCACCTTGAGTCAAATCCCACCTATATAGATGTAATGTACTTGTTTGGTCAAGGGGGTTGATAAGCTTCCATCTCATTACGAATTTGCAATTAGTATAGTGACTCTTACTCTTTCTGTAGTAGAGTACCCTTGACAACTTTTCGATTTGGGAGTACTAATTGTTATTAATCAATTTATATACATTAATTTAAGTAATTTTAAATTAAATTTTCTTCTTTAGAATCCAAATTTAATATGTTTTTTTTGGTTGTTTATATGTACGTTTTTAGTTTGCCAGGAAGAGCTTTGGCGACGGGTGAGACCATATGGCTTTGCAACGCTCAGTACGCGGAGAACAAACTCTTCTCTCGTTCTTTGTTAGCAAGAGTAAGCTTCTACGTACAACCTTTTCATTTCTTCTTCATGTATCGTGATCTCTTAAAGAAAGCGAGTCTGACTATAAAATTTCTTTCGATCTGCTTTGCTCTTCATGACTGTTCATATGGCTTCTTTCCTCTAGAGCGCATCAATTCAGGTATGCTACGTATATACTTCTTTTATTAATTAATGAGACTTAATTAATTAACTGGGTTTAATTTGATTGTTAGCAATAAAATTGTTAGATTTGAAAAGTTTAGTATACTTCAATTTGAAATGAGTTAGAATGTAACTGGGTGTCTTATATCTTAATGGGTCTTCTCCAGACTGTTGTGTGTTTCCCTTACTTGGGCGGTGTGATTGAGCTGGGCGTCACAGAATTGGTAACTCTTCATCTTAATATAAAAAGGGTTTAATTTACGTTTCTTGCTTCACAAGTAACTCATACACCCTTTTTGTTTTATTTTGTTCCATTAACAATATGAAAGATTTCGGAAGATCATAGTCTGCTTCAACACATCAAATCTTGCTTGTTGGAGACTTCAAAACCCGACTGCTCTTCAAACAACTTCTATGCTCACCAAGATAACGATGATGAGAAGAATCAAATGAAAATTAAGATCAGTGATGGAACCTCGGTGCTCGAAGAGAAGCATAAGATTCAATTAGGTATATCTGATCTCATGTCTGATGAAGACTTGCATTACAAAAGAACTGTCACAAGAGTACTCAAATACGCTGCGGATATATCAAAAAGGAACGATACAAACATTCATCATCGTCAACCGGATCTTGTTTCTTCTAATTCTGGCTCAAGTTTCTTGAGGTGGAAGCGACGTGAGAATCCAAACTCAAATCTTCTTCAGAAACATGGCAATTTGCAGCCGTTGTCACAGAATGTGTTGCGGAAGATATTGCACGATGTCCCTTTGATGCACTCTGCAGACACGAAGAGAATGTTTCCAAGTAAGAGATTTGGTCTCAATCAAGATGATCCTTCGGATAGAAGAAAAGAGAACGAAAAATTCAGTGTCCTTAGAGCTATGGTTCCCACAGTCAACGAGGTAATAATAAAGCAATACTATGTTTCCAAATCCTTAGAGGCTTGTTTTGTTTGAGACACAAGACTCTGTATTGAATCATTCAAAGCTTGCTCTGTATCAGTGACAGTAACCAAGACTCTGTTTTGAATCTTTCTGCAGGTTGATAAGGAATCGATACTGAACAACACAATCAAGTACTTGCAAGAACTAGAGGAAAGAGTAGAAGAGCTAGAATCTTGTATGGGGTCAGTTAATTTCGTAGAGAGACAAAGAAAGGCGACGAATAGCCTTAACGGCTCTGTGTTGATTGAAGAGACATCAGGGAACTACGATGACAGCACGAAGATCGATGGAAACTCGGGAGAAACCGAACAAGTCACTATTATCAGAGATCAGACACATTTGAGAGTTAAACTCAAAGAAACAGAAGTTGTGATCGAAGTAAGATGTTCTTACAGAGACTACATAGTTGCAGACATCATGGAAACTCTGATCAAATTTCACATGGATGCTTTCTCTGTTAGATCCCACACACTTAATGGGTTCCTCACACTGAACCTAAAGGCAAAGGTAAATTCTGAAAAAAAATCTTCTTGATGTTTGGAATAGACATATTTTTGGTTTTTCTTGACTTATACGTAACGTTTTTGGGGTTATGCAGTTGCGTGGGGCAGCAGTTGCGTCCGTAGGAATGATTAAGCGAGAGCTGAGGAGAGTCATTGGTGAGAGTATGAGAATCACTTAGGATTTCTTTAATGATTTTTGTAAAAATTCTTAAAACTTTTAATGAAATGTTGTATTTTTTTTTGGGACTTTGGTGAATCTATATGTCATCATTAACTTTACATCGAGTTCTCCGAGTTTTTTTAATATAATATTTGCCGACATTGGTTGGAATTTTCGACAGTGATCGATCCTTAACTTCTTGATTCTCAGATTGGGTGGTCATAGGTGATCTTTTTGATGATTTTGCACTTCAGTAGTTTCTTGCTGAATCCTAAATAAACGGACTGAAATGTTACTAGCCGGATCTTTAACCAAAAAAAGAAATGTTACTAGCCGGAGAATGTAACTTAAAAGGATATTTAATCAAAACTGTTTATTCTTTCTTAACTAAATGCATTATTTATGGTGTACTTTTGTAACTCATACGAGCAAAGAAGTAGTAAATGTTATGGTGCAATATAAAAGTTAATGGTTTCACTTGCATAATCCCCATAATGCAGTTTCACGCGCACCATCCACTACTTCCCAGTTTCTTTAAGCTTTTTTTTAGTTTTAAATTACTTGGCTAAATTGAATCTTAATGGTTCATATGAAGAGAGGAATATTGGAAGTATTTCTCGTTGATGCTCATGGAATCACACACACAAATTTTATTGGTGCTATAAATAGAAAACCTTCTTTTCATATGTTGTATATTTATTTATAAAACTTAATAATCCTTATTTTGAATATTTTGGGTTGCAGGAACTCCTGTGTATTATGTGTTGTTACAATGTGGGACAAAGGAATACCGAAGCAAAATGTCAAAAGGTTTTTAAGTTTTGTTGTAGTGATATAATTTTGTTGTAATTCTTCTGAACCAACGTATTTTAAAAGATGGTTGTGGTTCTTTTGTGAGAGAAGGTGATAATGACAAGGCATTGTGGAACCAGAAGTTTGTGTTCGATTTCCCAATGTCTCAATGGAAGAAGCTGAGTCAGATCAAAGTTAGAATCATGGACAAAGAGCTCTTCAACAATGGTGGATTTGTCGGTGAAACCATGTAAATTTTGCCTTTACAAGTTAAAATCTGAGTGATTTAGCATTAGAAATATTAGATATAATTAATACCATCCATGTGTCTATGAATTCCTTTTTTTTCGGTACAGAATCCATCTTGGAGGGATAATAACCGAAGGACGTGACAGAGGATACATGGAAGTTAAACCAGCTCCATACAATGTTGTCCTTGACGATGATACTTTTAAAGGCGAATTAAAACTCGGATTGAGATTTATCGCAACTGTAAGTAACTCGATCAACCATTATAACAAGTAACTGTAATGTAGGTGGATTTGGTCAGAGGGGTGCATGTACATCCGACGGTTACTAGTCTTAGGTGTTTGAAACACATTGAAATATTCAAGAACATTTACAGTAACATAAAATATTGAAATTTTTCTCAAGAAAAACATTTATTTTTGTAGGATAATAAATTGCAGAGGAAGGCATGGGAACTGAAGATAGAGGGCAAAAAGAGTGAAGAAGTAATGATTTCTCCAACTCTGAATCTGATGAAACTCCCTTTGTTAAGGTTTCTCCTCTATTGCTTCCGGAAAACAACCAAATATCAACTAAAGGAGAACTAAAATGATAAAAGGGTACGCATCAAATTAAACTATTTTCTTTAACTGCCCTTTTTTTTTTTTTTTGAATATATTGATGTCAAATCTATATTTCATAATCACATAAAGCTGATTACATGACCCGATTTGGATGCTATCAAGTACGAGCGATGACATTTATTTGATTTCTGAGTTTATACAAACATTTTAGGTTCATAGCAGGATGGGCATGGAAGGCAAGGTCTCATCAATGCAAAACTTCTTTAATTGTTTCGTCCACTATAAGCAATGTTCTATTCGTAGCTAGGGTTTCTCGATCAACCCTTTCACGGTATCGTGATGGGCAAGAATAAGAAACTGTACTGATGACTTTTAATTGTTTTCACCTTCAATCTCTAATGTAATAAATGGCATGCATTTATATCTTTCGATGTAACATTTTCCTTACTTTCATTTAATTTCTCAACCAATCTAACAAAACCTCATATATATTTTCGGGATAATTTTGTTTTAGTCTTTTGAATTTTGGTTTCTTTTTGAATTTTAGGCTGTTTCCTAGAGTAGTTTGCTAGTGAATATAATTAATCTTAATACTATACCAAAACAGAAATTTCAGTGAATAATTTAATATGATAATATGTAAGCATTGTCATTACTTTTAGTTAATAGAACATATATAGTATTTTAATATGTTAGATATGTTGAATAAAACAACTAATAAATTATAGCAGGTATGTTGAAAGTAGTTAATATTGTATAATACCATGGTATATGAAAATAACAATCCAGACAATAAGTAATGCATAAAATGCGTGGGCTTTGTGACAACGAGAAAATGGGACGCACGTCTGTCTTCACGCACGAACCATGCAATATATATGTTGTCTTCTCCATTACACTAAGTTATCATGTGCTAAACTATAAGCATATAATTCAAATTGAAATTATAAAACATTAAAGTAATATTAAATAATCACCTATTATGAGTTGCAGTTAATCGTGTAGGCTACATGGGGATTAAGCTAAACTTCAGCCATGTGATTAATTGGTCTAATTGAATAAACGGTTGACACATAAAGATAAATAAATTTTCCAATGGAGGCATTGCTAGACCGACCAAAGATTACTTCTTAATAAAAATAATTATAAAGGTCAAGAGGCGGAATACGTTGAACATTCACTCGCATCGCATGAATCAAGATCTTTCATATCTTTAAATATTTCAACAAATTAATCAGAAACGAGTTTTAATTCTTGAATAATGTTGGATTTTTTCAGTTTCAACAAAAAAAAATCGTAAATAGGTAGTTTCCATATCTTATATAGTTATTCACTCGTTTGAAAACGAAAAAGAGATATAAATCATTGGTAAAAATGTGCAGTCTTTAATAAATCATTTAAACGATCAAATAATCAAAGATTTTTTTCTGATTGACAATTATGTGATTTTAGGCAACAAGAAAACCATAAAGTAAAGAAGGAAATAGACAAAATAGTTTCAACAGCTCTTTAAGGGGTATTTGATTTCTCATAGAAGCACACACAACACTTGTTGAAGCCAAGGAAAAGCCACTTCATCGTCTGGATCGTAAGATCAATAATCGTTTCTTTTCATCGGACGGTCCACATTACTCCCCCTTTTTCCGGTGGTCGGCTTCTTCACCTGAAAAACTTCCACGAGAGTCGAGAGGGTTTGGATTCAACATAGGAGGGAATTCGCTTTTTTTCAACGTACGTTTAAATTTTGTTTTAAAACGCTTCAAAATTTTCAAATCGAAGCAGAAGAAGCTTTAAAGGTAAATCAAATAAAGACCGTTGCTTTGATTTTACTTTAACGTTCTTTTAAATTTAAAGTCTCACACTTTCTCGCGATCGTTATCTGTGAAAACTGAAAACTTTTTTTTTTGAATTACATATTTTTGTTCTTTATTCAGCAAAATTCCGGTGAAATCAAAGATAAAATTACGTTTTTTTGGTTCGTTTTCTGCTTTTTTGTTTCTTTTTTTATTTTATTTTTGTTTTCGTTTGTTCTGACTTTATTGTTCTTTGGTCCTAGAAATTTCACTATCCACAACTCAAAACAAATTCCCGGTTTCAAATTTCAGATTCCGAATTCATATTCTAATGTCTCTTGATAAACGCAGCGAAAGTTTCTAAAGCTATAATTACATTTGTTTGTGTTACTTCTTCAGAAGAAAAAGATCAAGAACACACAGAGAGAGAGAAAGAGAGAGACTTGGAGGAGTTTTCAGCTAAACGATGGAGAATTTATCGAATCAAGATGAAAACGAAGATGCGGGTTATCATCAATCACCTCGATCCATTGACCCAAATGAGCAATCAGCATCGGAAACTCCGGTTTACTCGACGATGAGCATAGATTCCTTTGTTTATCCTCGAACTTGCTCAGAGAGTACTTCAGGCTTTTCAGACCAAATAGATGAGACCAACAGCTTCTGTAGTGAAGCTTCTCCTTGTAATTGGCCTGTCCTCACTGAATCTAAGCTTGATGAGAGCTCCCGTCGTCTAACTGGTTTAGAGATTCAATCAAATGAAAATCTTCAAGTTCAAGAAATTTCAGAACCAGGTGCTCCTGTGCTCTCTCTATCTCTCTCTGTGTCTCTGCTTTTTAAAATTTCTGAAATTAAAAAGTGTTGTTGGTTTGTGCAGAACTTGAGACAATGAAGGAAAGATTCGCAAAGCTTCTACTTGGAGAAGATATGTCAGGAAGTGGTAAAGGAGTTTGCACTGCAGTGACCATCTCAAACGCAATTACCAATCTTTATGGTACGCATCAGCCAGTCACACAGCCTATGTTCTTGTTTCAGACAACTGTAAATCGTTCTTCATCTATATATATATATATATTTTATTTTATTTTAAATGTTTGCAGCTACAGTGTTTGGACAGAATCTGAGGTTAGAGCTGTTAGAAACAGAGAAGAGAGCATTATGGAAGAGAGAGATGAATTGTCTTTTATCGGTATGCGATTACATAGTCGAATTCATCCCTAGATGTCAGAGTCTAAGCAATGGAGCTACTGTTGAGGTGATGGAGAGTAGACCAAGAGCAGATATCTATATCAACTTACCTGCATTGAGGAAGCTAGATTCAATGCTTATGGTACATCCATTATCCGAGAAATGTGTAGATATTTGAAATGATTATGAAATCAAAAGATCTTCTTTCGATCTTCTTTTTCTTTGTTTTCTACAGGAAGCGTTGGATAGTTTCCAGAACACAGAGTTTTGGTATGCAGAAGAAGGAAGTCTATCGATGAAATCCGCGCGTTCTGCGACTGGATCGTTCAGGAAAGTTATAGTACAGAGGAAAGAAGAGAAATGGTGGTTGCCAGTTCCTCTAGTTCCATCGGAAGGTTTGTCCGATAAAGCCAGAAAACAACTCAAAAACAAGAGGGAGAGTACTAATCAGATTCACAAAGCTGCAATGGCTATCAACAGTAGCATCCTCAGTGAGATGGAGATTCCAGAGTTTTACATGGCAACTCTTCCAAAGGTTTTGTTACTTTCATAACAAAATTTTAAAGATTCTCTTTTCTGCGCTCTTGTTCTTGACCGTTTTGTATGTTTTATGTGTCTGCAGTGTGGTAAAAGCAGTGTTGGAGATTCAATCTACCGTTACATGAGTAGTTCGGGTCGGTTTTTCCCAGAACAGCTCCTTGATTGTCTGAGCATAGCATCTGAGCACGAAGCTGTTCAGTTAGCAGATAGAGTAGAAGCTTCGATGTACACATGGAGACGCAAAGCTTGTCTTAGTAACTCTAAGAACTCATGGAACATGGTGAAAGATCTTATGTCAAACACAGAGAGAACGGACAAGAACTATGTTATGGCTGAGAGAGCAGAGACTCTGCTCTTCTGTTTGAAACAGCGTTACCCAGAATTGTCTCAGACATCATTAGATATATGCAAGATACAGTACAACAAGGTAAACTAAAGAAAGAAAAAACATTGAATTTGATTGTAATAAGCAGTAACCAGTATTATTATGTGACGGAGATTAAAGTTCTCTTCTCTCTTTTTTTTTGGTTTCAGGATGTTGGAAAAGCTGTGTTGGAGAGCTATTCAAGAGTACTTGAAGGTTTAGCTTTCAACATAGTTGCTTGGATTGATGATGTTCTCTATGTAGACAAAACCATGAGAGGTAGTGAATAAGTTGTACTAGATTTGGATTTTACTTGACTTTTGAGAGGATTTCTCTGTTTCTTTTTCCTTGTGTTCTCCGCTCCTGTAAATTAAACTCAGATCAAATCAATGTGAAATCCTCAAAAGAAAAACTTCTGTGTTTCATTTTCTCAAATTCTGCAATCTCGCAAAGAAACACAGCACAGGAAATCAGAAAGAATTATCAGCTAAGTTCCCCCATTAAGTCACAGAAACTGCAAATTCATGCAAAAAAGGAGAGAAAAGTGTTGTTCATCATCAAGAAGGAAGGCTACATATAAAAATTCAGGGGGGGGGAATAATAATAATAGGGAATATTTAGTGGATAAATAATGGAACAAAGAAACTGAGACAATTAATTATCGAATCCCCTATATATACAACAGGGTTCCGAACCAGCATGGGTCCGGGAGGATGAAGTGGTGAGACCAAAATGCAAAAAGGGTTAGTAGTTAAAATACAAAGATCTGAAGAAGCCACACAGACTCATAGAGATCTCTCATTAAGACTTCCTGCTTCAGTCTTCTTATGGGCCCTCAAATCAATGATACAGTCTCAAGGCACCCGAAGATCCAAGCTTTTTGCTCCTTGCTTCTCCTTTTCCAGAGCTCTCATGCTCATCAAAAAAAAACTATGAAACAGTAGAATCATTTCAGCTGTCGTCGTCCACTGAACCAACGTAAGTCAGATCAGTCCGTCTGACCCTCACTGCACCTTTTAGCCAACAGGTGGCTCGAAGATTGCCCATGTCGCTGCTGTTTGAAGCGTTGCTGCTTGATGGACCTGAGCTTGTCCCGTCTTCTAGAAGCATCCATGGGTCAACCACATCCGTGTTGTCTGCTTCTTGCTGTTGAGATGGTGATAACATTGTCTGCTTCAGCTTCCCTTGCGCTGCTGCTGCTCCGGTTTTTGGTATGGCAGGGGAGTTTCTTTGATTGAGCCCAGTAGCAGCAGATCCCGAGGGTTGAACAAGTGTGAGTGCGGTTGGCGGAACAGAATGTGGCTGACACGAGAGAGAACACCGTAGCGAAGGAAGGAGGATTGGCATCGCTGCTTGGATCCGCCATCTAATGGTGTCTGGCAGCTGCATCCGCGCAAGCTCATTCTGCATTATTGCCAGCAAAAAATAAAACAAGAAACTTTAAGAATCGTAATATACAGTCAACAAGACAGACTCTGGAGGATTATATTTTTATTTTTTTGACAAACCTGTAAGCTCTCTGCTGCATCACGATCAAACAGGGTAAAGTCTTTGGATGATTCATTAGAGGAAGACCTTGGCTTTAGCCAATTTGGCTGGTGATTGCTTAACAGCCCGTGGAGTACAAACAGTAAACGGTCAAATAAGACTTCACTAGAAAGATCTGCCATGGAAGAAGGATCTACTGTTGATTCTGTCTCCGCCTTTGATAGGTCACTACGAGGAGAGCATACAGCAGAATCTTCATAAACTACTCGGCTTCCAAGCAGACGAACTATTGTAGACGCAAGTGTATGTCTCGTGTTCCTAAATGAAGGTTCCCTGAAAAAATTGATTGCCATAGAAAAAGTTAACTAAGGCTTTGATTAGGTAACACGGGAAGAGCCATTTCATATGACTTTTCAACAAATCTGGTTAAACGGAGTGGGAAAGAAAAAAAAAAGAAGATGGTAGAGACTGAGTACCCGCAGATGACAGGCAGTAATCTTAGAAGAAATTGCAACCGCAGAGACAGAGAAGCTCTCAAAGCAGCAGGGGAAGGCGGCGACGCAGTGTCTGTAGTGATGGTTGAGGATCGTCTTGCCAAACTAGGGCTACCACCGCGAAGGCCCTTCCGAGTACTTCCTTTATTTGATGAAACCTCAGACCCAGAGGAAGCAGTTCCCATGTGCTTGTTGTTTGTTATACTGCGGTTGGTAACTGAACTTAACTGCTGCTCAATATTGCTAAACTGTCTTACCAACTCATTCACAAAGGTACTTCGAGATTCATCAGAACTTTGATCTATGCATGGAAGCACTAGCTGAACAAAAGCCCTCTCAGTCGTAATCCCATAGCCAGCACTGGGACTATTCTCATCTAATGCCCGGGGTAATAATACCTTTTTTGAACCCAACCCTTCTTCGGTCACTTCCCCTTCTTCGATAGAAGTAATTTCCAACTTCCTTTTCTTCCCTGCCTTGTTTGCTGTGATAGGATCGGAACTGGAGTTGTTGCACCAACCCCAAGGTTTCCAAAACTGAGGTTTCGTGGGAAGTCCTTTGCTTTCACCTACTATAATCAGTTTTTGTCTGATTGTTTTTCGTCCAAAAAGAACATCTTGGCCTGCTAGAAACCATTCAGCTTGCTTCAACATTGAATCCTCCACCGATCTACCGAAGAGATGAACCACTTCCGAGAAAAGTGGGACCGCATCAGGTCTAACCAATAACCTTGTGAGGAGGATTTGAATGAAATTTTTCTCATTCTCCGAAGCATCAGGCTTTTCAGAGGTAGGACATGAAGATCGTATTGCATCCGTCAAAGGCATATCGTGATTTTCGAGTTTCTCGGTTAGTGCTTGCTCGTTTAGAAGCAGCCTGAGTTCAACCCACTGCCAGTGAAACTTTGCAGGTTGCAGGCAGTCTAATACAGATACGAGCTTGTCCACAAGCTTTGTTCCACTTCCCTGGTGTCGGTTTTTCGCTTCAATAACTCCTTCATGGGAATAACCAGAGGATGGCACCTTACAATCAATTATTGAATTTAGGAAAAGACGAGCACGCAGAGGAGCAAAGGCCACTGATTTCAAGTGCATATCCAAACCATTCAACTCAAGTACCGACGCAAAATCAGCATCCGTGGAATCAGCAACTATCAGTTCATAAAGTCCCTGGGTGTCTCTCAGGCACACATCTCGGAAAGGAAGGTGCTTAATCACATCATGGACGGCCATTGTCAAAGACTGATAAAGGCGGTGAGTGTCTTCATGGACGCTGGAGTTAGAGTTACCATTAGAAACAAAAGGCCTCCATAGAACAAAGGCAATAATTGAATAGGCTGGTGGGAAGACCAATTTCAGTGGAAGCATACGCTGCATACGTGATACAGCCACCACTGAAGATTCTCCCACAAGCTCCAAAACCAGCCCTTCCGAAACAGTTTTGCAGTTACCAACAAGAAGTCTGAACCAATGTACATAAACCTCAATAGGGTTTTCCACTTTAGAGGCTCCCACAGACCTAGCACTGCCATTAGAACTCGATTTTGTACGCCTTACAAACTGAACGAAATCTAAGTACTCCCTTAGTCTCAGCAGACCAACAATCCTCTCAAGGGTTATAACGCCATGTGTGATAGCACCTATAACAAGTGCAGATACAGCTGCAATAACTTTTGTTGCTTTGCTCAGCGCTATTTTTCCAGTACCGTTGGGCATATCATTTGTGGAGTTGTTCGCATTTGAATCATAGGATTCAGGAGATAGCTGATGCTGACCCCGGGATAGCTTCCCTGGGGTAAACGCTACAGAAAGAGCAGTGGAACTTTCTGTTGCAAGCGCTATTTCAAACACTCGGCTTTGACGCTCTCCAAGAGCTTCCTTTAGAAGGCACAGACAGGTTATATGGATTTGCAAAATGTATCGTGCAATATTAGATGAATCTACGCCAGGTGGATGGGTCTGATAAACATTTCCCACAGAGAAATCTGAAATCCTTGCCATGGAAAGGCCTACACTGTTTACGATGGCAGAAACCGCAGAAGAAACCAAAGAGGGATCACCCTCTTGAGCTGCACCGCCAGTCTGTCTAATGCAGTCCATTAGTCCAACTACAATTTGTTGAGCCACCTGATACCCGTCATCATTTTTCTCAGCAAGTGAGGCTTTCATGGTACCAGTACCAATCAGTTTTCTGAGATAATGAGTTGCGTCTTCAACATGTCGTTGCACAACCTCTCTCATATTCAAACCCACTCTTGAAGGACGGGTACCGCTGATGCTGATTTTTTTACGTAAATAGTCATCCGGATTATCTACTCCTGCTGGAACCCCAAGGGGGATTCCATACTCACCGTTTCCTGATCGTGAATGGTCAAGTTCAGAAAGAAGCCTCTTTTCGCATGTTGCTTTGAAATTGTTATGCCATTCCACCACACTGGGAAGACTTCCATATCTTTTAAAAATATAGCGAGCATAAACTAAGGCTGCTGATCCAGAAATTTTTCCATTACTGGACATAAGTGATGCAGCACGGGTCATCAAAGCTGTCATGGCCTCAGGAACAAGATCAGCAGAAAGCAGAATGTTTTCATACCTGAAAGAAAATTATCGTACACATGCACCAGTTAAATTTCTAGAAATACATTTGTCAAAATATAGATGACTAATGTCACTTATTGAACGGTAAGTACAACCCACCTCCTAAGTGATGATACTAGAATAGCCTCCCCTACTTCACACATGTTGTTTTCAACATTCCTTGGCACAATTTGAAGGTTTCTCCCACCTTGGACGGCAAAACTTGGGCTACTGTTGGCCTTAGGCAATAACCAAAGAAGAAATTTAACCACTGAAACCAAGTCAAGAGAGATATCCATGAGAAATAATATGGAAGATAGCTCGTCTGCCCCAAGCTTCCACCTAATTGTGCTCTTTTCTTCAACTGGAGCACCTCTATTCATCTGCCCAAATCTCACACTGCTATTTTCAGACTCTTCAACAAGATGCCGAACCATAGTTGTAAGCCAAACTGAAATAGACCGCTTATCAACAAACTGTAGCTGCTTCAAAGAGTTTCCAACAGATACAATATCCACAGGGGTAGAAGTTCTAAACACATCAACCACCTTATGGTTTTCTCCTTCCACTCCAGGGCCATGATGAGGACAGCTTACTTTATTATCACAAACATGACTCGTTGAAGCACCCTGGCTACCTTCAATCCTAGCAGCTTGTAGTTGAGCCAGCGACTGTGTTTTACGAGCCATCTTCTGCCTACCCCTCGGTACTTGTTTAATTAACTCTATTGGAGGATCAGCCTTCAAAGAAGGCTCCAGAGTTTTCAATCCCTTCTTGATCCACCAGTTATCTTCTTCATCTGATGCAATTGGTGAACTCCCTTGATAGCAAGAGCTCTTTTCATCATTCAGTTTTGGTCTTTTTGCTCTTCTACAGTCTTCACACCCTGGAGTAGCTTCTAGTTGATCCATCTTGCTATACACAGATCCACTTGATCCCTTAACACTACTTTGAAATTCATCTCGCATTGGAATTGTCACACCACAGGACATACCTGGAAACTGCAGTAGAGCTGCTATGCGCTCCTTTATTTCTCCAATATCCACACTACTCTTGGTATGTTTTCGAAGTCCCTCATTATCGGCCATGGCATTAAACGTCCTTGGAAAATCTACCGACGGAAGGGAAGTGGAATTTTTCTTTGACTTCTGATCTGACCGGACTAAACTATTCAAATATTTACCTTTACCAACAAGCAACTCTCGCAGAAGAAGGCGCCGTTCATTTGAATAAATTCTCACAGCCTCAGAAAGCTTATTCCCTCCCAAGAGTTGTGCTTCCTCTAAGATGTCATGTACAAAACACCCAGGTAACTGTTTCAATATGCGATGATGCCTCATTCTCCTTTCAGGATCAACAGCAGGTTGAATCATATCAATCATCCCACTAACTATGAGTTGTCTCACGTATGCTATGGGATTAAACATTCCAGAACGTATAAGTTCAAAAACTAGCAACTGCAAGCGCTTTGCTCCTCCCCTGTGTACCTCATGCTGATCAATCCAACAGACGATGATATCATGTAATGGGCCCGGACTTTCAAATGCATCCATCGAACTGCTAGGTTTAGAAACACCAAGAAAATTGCTGCCACGGTTCTTTCCTCTGTGAGCTGCGAATTCTCCACCCAGAATCTTTTGCTTCAGAAGCTGAATAACTAAATACACCTGAGAACAATCTTTTTTACCAGAGAACTTGATATCTTTAGGCACACCAGCCCGGAAATCTCTAAAATCACATGTCGCCCATTCGATAAGGAAAAAAACGGAGCAAACAAAGGATGTGCTAATAGCCCCAATCCATCTAAGGGATGATCTTAAGCATGGACTGACTTCAGCAATCCAGGTCTCATCAACGGCTCCATTGCAAAGGTCTTCAAAGAGATAACAGTAAGCGGCTTTGATATCTCCATCCGACAAAGCTTTATCCAAGGCCTGAACAGCTTTAGCCACGTTATGTTGAGGATAACCAGCGCTAGCTATTTTTGCCAAATCATCTGCACTTTTTTGAATGGTTGAAATGGTATAATCAAAAGAAAGGAACTCAAACCGGGAATCAACTCCTCTCCCTTGAAACTGGGCAGAAATCTCTGCAGAATTACTTCTCAGCTTTTCCAGATTCTCATATGCCTTTGATGCATAGCTCACGTCATTGGGTCCACATGCTGCTATGGAAAGAGGTAGAGGGAAGCAATCTGAAGCAACAAATGTGTCGGGTGCAGCAAGTACCAAGTAGCGAACCATCTCAATTAAAGCAGAGAGAGTATAAGCTCTTCGAGAGTTATCGACAAGATCAGATCCACCAGGAGCAGGTTCCTGGATGAAACGGACAGCAATAGCTACAAGACTCTGTACATATGTCTGAGAGAGAACAATGCTCTCTAAAACACCATATACAATGGGGAGTAGCAACTGCAAAATTTCAAACACCTCCTTTTCCTGCAATAAAGCAGAAGGGTAAATCACAAAGCCGAAGAAAAGAATTCCATCTTGAATCAATAAATTACTTTAGCGGCGTACCTGTAAGAGCCTGAGAACCCAATCAACAATGAGATTAGGAAAAAGAAGCCCTTCAGCGTGGTGCCACTGTAGAAGACGCACCATATACCACCATTTAAAATGCAGAGATGTTTCCTCACCGTAAAGACTTGCTGATGCTGGACTAATCTTTTGCATTGATCCTGTATAAAGCATCTGTGGCGACCTATCTCTAGTTTGCTGAGCAGAATATGAACTATTCCGAGATAAAAGTTCATCCAAGAGGTATTGCAGATATTCAATAACATCTTTTGTCCATTGCTCACACCGATAAGTTTGTGTCTTGTCAGGTGTTCCTGAAGAAATAGCCGCAGAACTAGGTCGCACCTGCAAGTTGGAAATAACAATTGATATCCTCCAACACCCGGAGATTATAATAAAAGATAATCAGTTTATTGCACAGCACCGTACCTGATTAAGATAAGTCACTTTTATAAACCAAGTAGCTCTCAGTAATGGGACATTGTTCCTTATGAGGACTTCAAATAAGGTTTTTCTCTTATATCCAGGAACGTTATCAGCCAAAGAGCGTAATCGTTTGTGCTGTTGTGATAAACTCTGAGGAAAAATGAGAGCAAGAATGAGTTAATTCTACTTTAAGAAGATCTAGAACATGTGCTTCCAGTTGATCACAATTCCCTAACGACCAAGAAGACTTGAATTGTTGTTTTAGTTTTTTCCATAATGGAAGTTATGCCAGAAGTACGGCAACAAACATGGAATAAAAGAGAACCACTAAGAAGTTTAGGATAAGCATAATGATATGCCAGGGTACCTCGATCCATTTTTTCTTCGTCTCCTCCCCACATGATCTTTGTTCTGGAAATCCAGGCTTACATAGAAGCGAACCAGAGAGAGGCACCCCATAGACCTGACCAGCCTGCCATTTAAATAGGGATAATTTAGGTCTGAAACCCTGAAATTCTGCACAAAGAGCACACTCTAAGCTGGAAAGGAATGGAGACAGAATCTCTAAATTACCTTGCGCTTCAGTGCACGAGACTCATTGATAGCTCTAAGACACTTTCTGACAGCCTGCGGGATAGAAATTGAATTTAATTTCATGTGAAACACAAATGAACTCCAATAGAGATCAACAAAATAAGAAATAAAACACCGGCTACACTCTCTATTACCGTACCTCTTTGCACTTTAGGACAACAGGCTTCGTAAAAGTATGGACCTGGGTCAATATAATCTCTTCGGCTTCCTAAAAAGGCCAAAGGGACAGAACCTCAATTAGAAGATGGATATTAATGCGATTAAAACTAGTGGATTAAAAACTATAACATCTGAAAAGATGAAACTTTTAATAAAATAAACTTTCTGAGTTGTAAGCATCCCATGGAACTACATTGAAGAAATCATCACTAAAATCTACCGAGCTAGGGTGAACATTCTGCCTCAGTAAGACATTACTCCTATTTTAGTGTCAAGATAAATCGTTATATCTATTGCAAACATCTCAATAGTAATTAATTATGGTTTTCCAAATTTCTAAATAGCACAACAGTAAAGCATAACTAAATTCAGTTGATCGCACCTTAAGTCCATCAACAGTTTCCTTGTATCCAAATTGAACGTATTCTTTGGTCAGATTCTCTTCGGGAGAACTTGATGTTGGAGGATGAAAATCAGGTGGTCCTAGTCTGCAATTTTTTGGAGACAAAATAATATAAATCATCTAAGAAAGTAAATAAAGATGGAAAAGAGTCGCCAACTTCAAGCACTAGCAAGCGTTCTAAGGACTTAGCCTTGCGGAGATAAAATAGTGAAATCCCAAGCTACAAACGCAACCAGCAAAAGCCGGGATCAACTATATTGTGTAAATCCAAAAACTAAACTAGGGATTCGGTGAAAGGGGAATTACCGGGAGTTCAGACCGTCCTTTTCACACTTCAACTTGTAGGGTGTCAACGGTGGTGGCCTCCTGCAGTAAACACAAGTATTCACACGTCTTCAAGTGTATCAACATATAAAATGCTATGCAAGGACTTCTTTCTAACAACATGCCTGGAGTTTAGCGAGTGGTTTCCAATGGAAGAGGAATCAGGTCGTCCTGAGTCCCTAGCAGATGCACCACCTATAGCGCTATTATTGACTGCACTAGTGCAGTTGGCGGCAGCATGATACCTTTGCATTTCTCCAAACTATAACCGGCATACTGGTTCTGACATCAACATACCATAATAAACTCTAAGAACAAATCCACATTCTAGCACCATAAGGAACTTTTACATGGACTTGCACTTTTATTTTTTGCAATTTCTCCTTACAGCATAAACTTAGCACTGACGTCAGTGCGACCCCATCAAGGAAGTAAACCCTGAAACATAAAAGTACCCCCGGTGTTGAACTTACACTGAACTCATATACGCCAAAAATGAAAACAACAAGGAAACACTAAACTTCCTTTTAGTCTATCATATTGTGTCTTCAAGAGAAGTTATCTATTATTCAACCAAACTATAAAATTCAGTTGTCTGAAATCCTGTCCAAAAGAGCTCATCACCCCTACTCTAACAGTCTAGAGTTTAAATCGCCTAATATGTACCACATTCTCTTCAAAATTATAGCCTGAAACTTTCCCTCTAACATACATCACTTCAAGTGAAATTCTTAGCTTATCATGATAATACAGATTCCACCCCAAAGACACATAATTTTACACTATGATAAAGAACAAAGGTGATCTCGAGTAAATGTAAACTAACCCTAATTAAGCAACTAAACTAGAAGACATATGAAGCCATTTATGAGTTATTATCATGATTAGTATTTCTAGAAACAAAACAGGATCAGGAATAAATTTGCAGGCTTTATACAAGAAGTGTTTATTCCCAGTTGAGAAGCACACAAATCAATTTAGCTGCCTTTAGCTACATAGCAGAGAAGAAAAAAAAAAGAGAACAACAAATCCAGATAGAAGCAGACGAAAATCTGCAGAAACTACATCCTTGCCAAGAATATGAGCTAGAAAACAATCACCGTAATCAAATTACCAAATCGAACTACGCGAGCAGATTAACCATAAAAACTAGGGTTTCAAATCGAAAACTAACCAATAAGGAGCTCCAGATGACCCCACAATCCGGAGTCGAACCCCCGAAGCAAAGTTAGGGTTTTGACAGCAAATCCCGCGAATTCGACCTCGACCCTGATGAGAACAAACTCGAAGAACCCGGAGATTCGACGAATCAAAGGAGAGATTGGAAACGAAGCAGGAATCAAAGCTCGGAGCTTTGGAGAAATTGAGGGTTTCCAAAGAAGGGGAAATCTAAGAAAGAGAGAGGGAGAGAGATTCACAGGGGAGAAGGAAAGAGCGGAACACGAAACCAATAGAGAAAGGGCCAGAAGGAGAAGAAGAAGCAAAGAGTCTTGGGGGTTAAACTTTTGACTCTTTTCAATCTCTCTTCTTCTGCACTTTTTTTTTTCTTCTCTTTTGGTGTAATGACGACGACGAATGTCTATTGCTGTGTAGATTCCTTTTTGCAGATATTTGATTCCGTAATTTCGGATGTGAAATTGTTTCGCGTGCTCGAGGAAGAAGAAGAGAAGGCGCAGAAGAAACACACAACAATCGAATAGAAGAAGCAGGCAGCAACAAACTCTTCGATTGATCGATTGAATTCGATCTAACACACACTGTTCTGGTAAGAAAATCTTAACCTTTTCTGGTATTTATTTCCGTTTTTGCCCTCGAGTTTCTCTCCTTTGCGTCTCTTGCGTCTCTAAAGGACTAAATAGTAAACTAGTATTTATGAGAGTAGTTTGACATGATGGTGGTGGATGCAACAAGGGTTTTCTTCGTCTTCTGAAACGATTTTCTTTTCTTTTTTTTTTCTTTTTTTTCCTTTTTTTGGATTTAATAGATTTTTATCTATCGATTTAAAGTTATCAAGGTTGTTTGTATAGCCTTCATAGATCTTGGATACCATTTTGAATTCAAAAACTATGATCCAATCAAAGTTTGCTTAGACCGATTTTATATATATTTGTTTACAGAATTTTTGTTTTTTTAGCAACAGTTTGAAGATTAAAACTCTTAATATATTGTAGTGTTGAATCTATTTTATTTTTACTTTTTATAGCTGAAACTTGAAAGTAAAATTCACAAGATTCATGCTCAAGACAAAGGTAGTTTGTTTTATATCCCAATTACGGTCTTTGTTACTACTATCTTCGTTCTTTTTACTATTCCATGTCCTCTAATTTCTTTAATTTATTTTGTTGTCATTTATATCATCATAACATTTTCTAATTTGTTTTTTAAAACTAATACTTAGGTTGCATGGAAATTGCGTATAAGTTCTATTTTTCGTTTCGTAAATGGAAACTTTTGGAAACGTGTTAGAAATTTTTGCAAATGCATTGAAAACACGGAAAACACGTTTTTAAAATTTTCAGAAAGACTAATATGTTGATTGATATCATTGCAAAACGGACTCTTGGTGCGGGCTTGCTAGCTTAAGGAAATTCGGATTTAGTTTAATTTAATGAAAGCATTTTCCGAACAAAAAAAATCCAGTTTAGAAATGCGGTGGAAACTTACGTTTTCATTTTTATAATTTATAAAAAAATTGTTTCCAAATTTTAAGACGTTTTGTTTTCAAATTTTGAAACATTTTTCTTTTTCGTATCCGCTTATGTGCAATCTAGTACACTAAAACAAAAACAGATAAGTAACAATGTTGATTGTTGCATAATGTGATCTAGTTGTGCTATTTATACATTGTACTTTAATAAAATTAAAGAAACCCTAAACTTATTTGCCTAATTATTCAAATTAAAGAAATATATTAATTTAAAAAAAAAAAATAGATTTTTCATGAATTTCTACAAAAAAAAAAAACGTTTTATTAAATAAAAATTTGTATATTCACTCAGTTTTTTTGTTTTTGTTAAAAGTATATTCACTCAGTTTGGTTAACTTATATATCTTTATCAGGTGTACTATCTATTGTGTCCACATAACCATATATCCCATCAACAACAAAAATGTTATATCACTAAGTAGGGCATAAAGTGCAACAACTCCAAACATTATCCAAAACTTTATATACTTATAGATTTCATTTCTCCAATGGGTAAAAATTCTTTATTGATTTGTGCTATGCCTGTTTCTTTCCCCTTACTAAAAACTCCACATTATCGTCCGTTTATCAACCCACCAAATTTACAACACATTTTTAAACTTCTTAATGTACTACTCACCAATCTTGTATATCTTTCTAATTTCATATATAAATTAACGAAAGTACTCTAGAATTATCACCACCAGATCATACTCCTATAATCAAAATAATACATTGTTATGTCATCTTCTGAATATACTATAAATTAATGAAACCGAAAACACTATCATCACATCTCAACACACAAACACACTCAAATTGAAAATAAATCATATCCTATATTATATATCCTAAAAGAAGACCAATGGTCCTGTCCTGTCTTTGAAAGGAATTCTATAATGACCCCACAACAAACAGTTTCTGGTCTTGTCTTGAAAGGATCTTATCTCCTCTCTCTCTCTCTCTCTATCTCTCTCAGTAGTCTTCAGCTCTCTGATAGTTATTGTCTTGAGCAATACAAAGTATCTACATGGTTCTGCGCTAATGAAAGTTAGCAATGGTGACCGTGAGGCTATGTTCAGAGCTTGCAGCTGTCTCAACGATGGCTTTGTCTTTAAGAAGAGAGTTTTCACTTTTCATGACCTTTATAGTATAAGGACCCTCTCATCGCTCTTCAACTCAGCTGGAACCAGAGAGTGCTTAGTGTTGTTGAGGCAATTTAGAGTGAGCTCTTCAAGTAATTCCTCGAGAATCAGTTCACTA
Source organism: Alliaria petiolata (assembly GCA_020283515.1). NCBI lineage: Eukaryota > Viridiplantae > Streptophyta > Magnoliopsida > Brassicales > Brassicaceae > Alliaria > Alliaria petiolata. The sequence goes on from JAHZTW010000001.1 coordinate 175,538,956, forward strand.
GTTTCAAAGCCAATGCAGTCAATGTCGCATCTGATGTCTAACCAGTTTCCAGCTTTAGCCATATCTTTTCTAACTATTTGATCCAACGCGTGAGGGAGTGGCAATGGCAACAGATGCCAGTAGACTGCTTCTTGAACCTCGTGAATGATGCTTTTGACGGTAGAGAAGACTCGGGTTCTTGGTGTAACAAACGAAGCCCATGGAGGGCAACAGCATAGCTCCATGAGAACTTCATTGATGCAGTCAAAGAGGAGCTCATGGTCAGGACAAAGCTGGTTTGGACAGAATGGTATATTGCTGATCAGTGCTGGTTCAAGAAGCTGGTCAGAGAATTGCGCCTTCAGATAGAGCTCTTCAAAGTCTGAGACAACAGCGTCCAAGACAGCTCTTACATACTTAAACACCAGTTCTTTGTCACTTGTGATGGTTCTGTCAGAATTCTCTCGGCTTTTCGCTGCAGAATCTTTTTCATCGAAGTGGATACACCAGGGTTGCACCTGTGCTTCATCTGAGTTGTAAAGATGAGTCAGTGTTTGCTCATAACGAAGAACTAATTAAAGTACTAGAATCCAAGTCCAGTAGTAGATGCTGGGATTATTTTTTATTTTTTTTACATACCAGACTCAGATCGCATTTTTGCTGGGCTTATATCATCTTCAGTGAAGTGTGGCTCAAGAACTGATATTGGGCTAGACCACTCCGGAAAATCAGTAATAGCTGATTTGCGCTCCTCACTTTTAGATAAACAGTGAGATGGCGAGACCACAGAGGAAGACAGTGGTGGTTGGCTCTCTTCATGAGAAGTCTGTGGAAGAAACGAAGCAGCAAAACGATTTAAGTCTTCCACCATTTCTTCATTCCAAGGTCCATACAATATGATAATACTAAAGTGCTGGATCAAAATGACTTGCCTGTTTGGAGATTATACTGTCTCTCTGTTCATCATGAGCTTTAATTTTGGTTAAGTCACCAACACAAGCAGAGCTTGTTTCCTCTGGAACTATATCTATCTCATTGATAATCATTAAATCATCTGCAGAACCTGGAAAATTGGCTGGTTATTAAACTAGTTACTGCATTCTCAAAACAGAGTGAACAAATAGTCATATAATGGGACAGAAATTTATTTCACCTGCAGAAGAGATTTTATCTTCGTTAGCAGTTCCATCCTCAATTTCAACACTTTTTTCAGTAGGTTCACTTGCGGTTGGTTGGAGAGACTCGACAGAATTGTCAGGTTCTTTGCTTAGATCGCTGACCTGAATATTATCATTTTTCATAGCATCCTGTGGTTGGCTCACATGAGTTTCTTTCTTGATGTTCACAACATTTATAAAATCCGCTGAAGCAGACTTCCTGTGTGCAGTTGAGCTATTTTCCCATCTTCTTCCTGGGCTGCTTAGAGGAGACAAGTACTCAGGAAGAGAGAGAATTCTACCTAGAGTTCTTTGAACCTGTCTGCTTGTTGAATTCGAATCAAGATCTCCATTGTTTAACATCTCAGACAGATGTTTCTTGGCCTCTGTATAAATATTAGATACCCTTTGATTTTTATCTTCTTCATTGTGCTCTAGTAAAACTTTATGAGATTTCTTCTGAGATGTTGAAGGCTTTGCCATCCGCTCGAGAAAGAAATGATCTTTAGTTGGCACATTTTTCGGAAACCCTTCCCCAAATACCCCCTCACGCTGCAGACCCGGTTGCTCCTTTCTGATTGCTTGTTTCAGCTTCTTATTGATCTCAGAAAGAAAGAAATGTGAACTGTTTCTCTCGTTCTGTATTTTGTTTCTCATCAAATGAGAATCAGGTGACGAACCACGGCTATTTCCTGTGTCTGGACTTGAAAAGCTTGCTGATCTTGGCTTGAGAATGAAAATCAGGTCTGAAGCTTCGTGTTCTTTGTCAACAAACACTTCTTGAGGTGTATCCTTCCTCCTGAAAAAGCTAGACCATCTCTTATCAGCAAGAGAAGATTGTTCTGATGCACCGGTTATCTCAAACAAGCTCAAGCTTTCTTCTCCTTTCTGACTTTGACAGATATGAGGATTTTGAATATCCCTTGGCACAAGTATCTCTGGATCTTGCAGAAGTTTGAGAAACAATTCCTCATCCGATCCCAGAATCTGAAACACCTCCATCAGGTCCTTAGATGTAAGGATTTCACTGTTTTCTCTGGGACGGTTCCCATGTAAAAGCTTCTGACTGATTAAAAACTTGACCAACTCCCTCAGTTTCTCTTTGTAATCTTCGTGTTTGTGGTTCACCATCCCATTCTTTGCACGGCTTGTACTTCTGCGGTGAATCTCAGAGTAGAACTCTTCAATCATATTATCAATGTCAAGACTCCTCGCAGACCCATGATGCTTCTTCTTATTTCTGCGATGAGCTTCAGGCTGCTCTTCGCTGTCAACGGTGTTTATATGGCTAAAATTATCGCAGCTGTTCTTGCGGGTCTTGTTTTTTCTCCTTTGGTTTTTCCTTCTTCTTCCTTCGAGCTCAGAGTCTGACAACTGTCCTGCTTCAGCATTCTCCCTCTGCTTCTTGATTTCCTTGTCGATGAACAACTCTTCTGCTATGAGTTTCTTCACACTTGGCTTTATAATCGTAATCGTGACATTGCGTTCTTCACCAACCTTTTAACAGTTTCAAGGAACAACTAGATTAATACACAGAAGAGACTCTTAAGAATAAAAAGAAAAAGAAGTTATGTTTCCAATAAGGTTAAAGCTTACAAGGGTGTCTTGAGCATCCTTGTCGCGGCATTTGGACTTGTCAAGCTCCTTGTTCCTAGGATTTCCAGCAGCTGGAACAATTAACATAATACGTGTTAAACCAAAACAAACTCTTTCAACCCCAAAAATGCAGGTATAGAGACATGAGTGAGGGGGTTACCATGCTTTTGGTCCACGAGCAGCTTGTGAGCCAGTGGTCCATGGCGGAGAGTAAACATATTCATAAATCCCCACATGCAGCCTAACTGATCCCTCTCCTGTCGCGCAGCTGCACGTCGTTGAGTTTTCTTCGCCATGGTTTTCAGTTCTCTTTCCTAATCTTTCTTTATCTATTCTTTAGCGATGTGCCTTAAGATAAGCTGAAGTACAAGAAGAAAATTACCAAGCAGCAACAAGTAAGACAGGAAACACAGAAATTGAGTTCAGATATATAGAAATAACAAGTCTTGTAAAATGGTGATACTTATGGGATGAATACTTTTAACAATATCAGAAAATCCTTCAGAAACAATCAACAATAACAAGGCCCAAAATTTCCACGATTAGACTTAATTAGAAAGAGAGAACAAAAAAAATGGAATTATCCTTCTGAAACACTGCAATTGGAATTCTTGAGGAATAAATTAACATAAGAAGTAAAGGATCCTCTACCAAATCCAAATCAAACTCCTTTTACACTCTAATTATTTGTTTACTTCTTCAGCAAATGGTGCGATTAGGCAAAATCAGAAGGAAAGTAACCGAAGGAAAGTAAAAAGACAAAGCTTGATATACAGAAACAAGTCCATTACTTATGGAGCAAAATCGGATACCTTTCCCTTTGAAAAGAGACTGGAGAGGAAAGTACCTGAGATGATTCTTGTGAATGCCTTGGATTCCAAACTTCCCTGAAGGGCAACAGCGATTGTATCTGGATTTCATCTGGTTTTACTTACGTTTGAACAAAGCCATAGAAAGTGTTGCAAGTTGCTGCAGCACAAGTAATTCTCAAGCTAGCTCCAAAAACTTTCTTTTGATGCCAAGATTCTCCTGTGGTTTATCTTGAAGCATGGCCTGAACCAGCTTTGATCGCCGGACAAAACGGTGGAAAACAAAAAAAGAAGAAATTTGTGGGATTTCTTTCAAGCCAAGGCGAGAGAGAGAAGACGTCAATAGGTTAAACTAAGCAAAATGATCTCTAAATCATAAGCTTCAAAGAGGACAAGGTAGCGTATCTTGACGCTTTAATCTCCAGCCACATTGTTGATCTGACAACTTTTCCAGGTTTTGTCGAGAAACCAAGCTTCCGTAATCATACGATCAAATCAAAGGGTAAAAAAAAAAAGGGAAAAGCTTTGATCATGAATCAGAAATCTAGCTTCGTTTTCCACAGTTGATCAACAACCCAACAGAGAAAAAAGGAGTAGAAAATTCAACAATCAGAGAGAAAAACAAAAAAAAAATGGGTTCAACAAAAGAAAAACCTTCACTGTTCAACATTCAAATAAAGAGATATTTTTTTCTCTCTCTCTCTCACTTGGTGGGCATCTTTTGACAAACAAGAGAGATAGAGAGATATATTAAATTGAGTGTCTTATCTATCGATGACCGACAAAACCATTAGTTTTCATGGAGGATTCTCAATTGGGCAAAGGCAAAGAAAAAGTGGGAGAGAGAGAGAGGTGGGAGAAAAATAAGTAAAAGTTAAAGCTTTATGCGAATTTTACAACCACAACGTCGTGGCCTTAAGCTTCCACAGGAGGGGAGAAAAAGGAAGAACACAGTTGGATAAAGATTTCATATGGGCCCATCTCTCTTTTCTCTCTACACACAGGAGAGAGAGAGAGAAGGTAAAGCTTTAGATAGAAGAAAAGTATTTGCAGATTTTTTCAACAGCCTTCATCATAGGCCTCGCCAGTAAATAATTGATCTCTCTTTCTTCTGAAAGCTCTGAAATTGAGACATGGCAGTGTAGGAAGATTGATGATGGCTGCTGCTGCTAAAGCCGTGCAGGAAGGGAAAAAGGGGGGGGTTGGGTGAATAAAAGTCAAAAGATATGGGCCATATCGTAAGTTTTAGAGAATACAAGGTTGGAAAAAAATATAAAGATAAAAAATTAGAGGGAAGAAAGAGGCGACGTCGTAATTGGTGGTTTCGCTTGGCTGCTTATGGAAAATGGAGAGCACGTTAATTTTGTTGGATTACACCAAGTACTCACTCTCTCACGCCATTATTTCATTTGACCAAGTCCTTTTTGGTTTAACCATATTTTTGAACCCAACAAAAAATTAACTTTTGTACTCAGATGCTTAAAAAAGAGGTATATAAATGTTTAAAATATACATAACTACGAATTACACAGAGAGAGTTTTAAATCAAGCAACTAGTTTTGTTTGAATCCAATCGAATAAATAATGAAAATTGGAACTGAGATTTAAAGTAATTATATGTGGGGTTTGCTGATAAAGTCGAGCACTTTAAGGAAAATGGTCCAGCATAAATAATTAGCTTGCGTTGTCTCGATTCGTCATCGGTGGCATATAGCAAAAGTCGAAACCATATGTTAAAACAGAATTAATCGAATAGATCTTGACCATGATCATCAGTTAGTTAGTTCCCTTGAGTTCTTTTAAAGCAACTTAATTCAGTCAGGGACCATCCATACACGACAACACACTCACATCTACCAATCAATAGACCCGCACACGATAATGCGCACGCGCACAAACAACGTATACTATATATATAACAGAACCAGCAATTGCTACTAACGTGGCATTGTTTTTTGAGGTTGAACTTATCGACCGACAAAATATATATATATGGACATAAACTTGCTCCCATTAAGGAAGTTTTTCATAGTGGAGCAATTTTTCCCTAACGCATTTACTTTCGGAACATCTCTAATCAGTATAAATATCACAAAATATACTACAACTAGGTTTTACATTTTATACAATTTCATCAAACAAATTTGGCTATACCAATCATTTTTGGGCCTGCAGTACATGGCCTTTCCAACAAAAACCACCGCATGTGAATAATTATTGCAAGTGTTGTTTTCAAAATCCAAAATATCTCTAAAGTTCTAAGAAAATAAACTCCCTATCCATGCGAAACAAACTTGTATCTGGACTTGTACCTTTGAACTTATTTCTTGGTTGAAACCTAATGAAATTTAGGAATGTGTAGTAGTAGGATAATATCAGTAGTAGTTCAGAATCATATATAACCAGTAGGGTCAATGGACTTTATCTAGATGTTTCACCTTTAGATCAAAAAACCGTCGAAAACTTTAATTAGTAAAAGGTTAATTACTTAATTCATTATGACAGCAACTTGATAGGAACAATCTTGCTGACATCTTTACAAGTTTGAAGGACGAGAATACATGAAATTTCTTTCACTTGTACTGTTGCTTGTTTTTACTTAATAATTGGGTTAGGCCAAAAGCATATCTAACCAATGTTAAATTTTGTTTAGTTTCCCGGAAAAGGGCAGTGGATGAGTAGTTTTACCAGATAGATAAGCAACATTCTAGTAGCCTTAATCATGATGTTTGGCACAATTAAAGAATATTTGGGTAAAGAATAAAATACATCAGTAACACTTTTTTTTTTCTTTTTCTTTTTTACTAAAAGGTTATGATTCGCGATTTGTACATCTCCATACCGAAATCAAGATAGAAAATAAGATCATCTTTCATGTGCCACTCGATTTCTTCTCGAACATTAAAGACCAGAACATATATATACCAGTACTTTTGCGAAAATAATTTTAAGAATTTGCCAATTTAATTTAGATGTATGCTATACATTAGTTAGATATGTTACTATATCCAAATTTTAAAATCACAATGAAATTAGAGTTTATATAATATAGAAAACTAGAGAACTTAAAATAAAATAATATGAGAAAGAAAAAAATATCATATTCAAACGAATTGTAACAAAACTAAATCAAACATAAGCTTTTGTTAAATAAATATATTATAAAAAACAAATTGAGTGGTATTTTTTTTAATAATAATTTTATATCGTGATTGACATTCTAATTAGATTATACAACTGGTTTTACAATTGCAATTCAAGATCCAGACATCTACAAATTGGTTGTTCTCCCAATAATCGGTATCAAATATCAACACTAAACTTTATATAGTAACTTTCTTAAATCTTTTGGAGAATCATTCATCCTAATTCAGTGTTGTTAGCAATGCTTCAAAGGAAAAAAAAAATATGATATGCAGAGTAAGACATAAAAATGGCTACTTGCAATTTTACTTAGAAATAAGGATCTAACCAAAAGTGAGCACCTTTATGTGGACGTTGGAGATTGAATTATATAACTTTGGTTAATGGAGAGGGGGTCCTGAATTTTATTATAAAAAGTATTCTCTCTCTTCTTTTCGTTTAATTGTAAAAAAATATTGAATTTTTTATGTAAATGAAAGTGTGCACGTGAAGACCAACAAAGAAAGAAAAAAAAGGGAGGATGGAACGTATCCGGGCCTTTGAGAAATAATAGGAAGAAACGTGACGTTTCCAAAATGGTATCAGGCCGCCTTTTACTGGCTCATTCGACTCTAATTCTCTCCTTCAATGGGCCTCGAATCCGTGTTTCTTGGAAAGCTTGAACATCGACAAAGAACCCTTTAGCCTTTTAATTATTAAAACTAAAGCAAATTAACGAAAGACTTGGAGAGAGTTGAAAGCGTTTTTTTACAGCCAATTTTTTTTTCTTGGATTTTATAGTTTCAATCACAATAATCCACATAACGTGAGCTTCTTGTAAGCAACTTGATCATGTAATATATGAAGAGAAGACCATATATATGTATTTAGTTTATAGTTATCTTGGTTTAGTTGATAACAATGCAGTTACTGAACTTCCTCTTTATCCCTTGAGTTTCCTTCTCTGCATGCGTCCCATCCAAAATTAACCATCTCCTACATTTTTTTTTTTTTTGGCCATATATGGAAACTTAGATTTCCTATTTTGAAAGATAAAGGAAAGGGAGTTATCTGCTCCCCAAAGGGATATCTTCCCATGGATTCTTTAGTTTATTTGAAAGACAAAAAATGATAAGGTATTCAATGGGAAAGTCGTATCACCCATGGATACTCTTCAACATGCCACCATAGAAGCGGAAAGCTGGCGGAAAGCAAACAAGAGAGAAATCGAAGAGGAGAGAGGAGAGGCTAGCCCCGCCCCCCCCTCCCCCCTCGGGTGTGTCCCTTGAGGTCTCCCAAATCCCGACTTGTCAGATCGATGCTTCTTGGGTCGATCATGGACCGGTTAGTGGACTTGGGTGGTACCTAACAGACACGATGGGACATATCACCACCGGACAACAAGGATGCCGAAGGAGTCTGTCAGCTCTACATTCGGAACTTGATGGGCTAATCTGGGCTTTGACTTGCCTACGAGATAAGCGGATCGAGAAAGTTTGTATTGAAACGGACTGCTCGAATTTGATTCAGATGACCGAGGATCCTGTTGATTGGCCATCTTTTAGATCGGAACTAGATTATCTTTGTATCCTTAGGAACTCCTTTGAGGAATGTTTTATTCGCTTTATTCCTCGTAGCCAAAATGTATGTGCCGATATCCTTGTTAAAAGGGCAAGAGCACGAGGGCTTATCTTTTCCCATGTAGATCATACCCAGTTAATAGGAACGGAATCTTTAGAATCCGAACCTATTAACCAAATTTGATCAAATTTATGGTAGTTTGATGACAAAAAAAAAAGAAAAAAAAAGAAAAAAAAAAAGACATGAACCCATGATCATGATCATGATCTTAACTCTATCTACCTCACATAATCATAAAAACTGTCTCTTAGTCTTAATAACTATCAAGAAACCATTATTTGTAGTTCTCAGGTTTTGGCAAAGAGCAAAAGTAACCATCCCTGTAAAATCACACCAACAAGTTTGATTTGCGCTTCGTGCCAAAATAAAACTTTCAACTTTCCTTACCTGAAAAAGTAAAGGAGAGGTGAGCAACAAGGTTACTCTATCAGTTATCTGTATATTGATGATACATTAAATCCAATATAAGAAAAGGAATTTTGAATCTCATTCCAAAAAAAGGAAAGGAAAAGGTTCCTCGACTTGAAGGCTTGAAGCATTTTTTGTTTCAAATTAGCTTGTTTGGATTTTGGAATGGATTTCAAACACTACAAGAACAACACCAAAATCTGACGGCCATTTTGGTCGGAAATCCGTCGGAAACAAGCGTTTCCGACGGATTTTCGACCAAAATAGTTTGTTGGTTACAGTTCGTCGGAAACTCAACATTGGTTGGAAATCCGTCGGAAATTTCCGACGGATTAATTTCCGACGGATTTATGAGGGATAGAAACCGACGGATTTCCGACGGATTCATGTCCGACGGATTTCCGACGGATTAATTTCCGACGGATTTATGAGGGAAAGAAACCGACGGATTTCCGACGGATTCATGTCCGACGGATTTCCGACGGATTCATGTCCGACGGATTTCCGACGGATTAATTTCCGACGGATTTATGAGGGATAGAAACCGACGGATTTCCGACGGATTCATGTCCGACGGATTTCCGACGGATTAATTTCCGACGGATTTATGACGGACATAAACCGACGGATTAATTTCCGACGGATTTATAAAATTCATTTAATTATTAAAAATTTTAATTTAATTTAATTTGAATTTAATTTAATATATATTGAATTTAATTTCAAATTAAAACAAAAATTGTAGAAAAGAAAAATATATTATAAATTTGTCTTAGAGCAAAAATTAAAAAAGACATAAAAAAAATTGTTTAAAACAAAAGAACTACTTTTTAAACAAATGTGGAAACGAAGTTTCCATTATTTCTTTCATCTGGCGTAGCTCTTCCCGTGTCGATTGGTGTTCGGACTCCAACCGTTCATGATTCTTCCCCATTTCTTCGACGATCACATCACGCTCTTTAACTTCTTGGCTGAGGCGTTGGATCTCTTGTTGATATTGAGAAGGGTAACGAAAACTCGAAGAAGAAGAATCAGCTCCCTCGAATCTCGGAAGTGGGCCTAACCCTACGGTTCGACCTTTTACTTGCCGAGTTTCCTAAACAAAATTATTAAGATATTAGATATCAAAAAATAAAATTAAAATTAAAATTAAAACTAAAATTAAAATAAAAATAAAAAAAAACTTACCGAGAGAACAATGTCGTTGATCTCATCTCGGGTTAGCTCGTTCGAGGAGGTCGAGTCATCTGGATTTTTTTGGGAGAGTTGGGTGAGGCGATCGAACTTCTTCTTCTTGCATTTCTCCACAACCTCCCGAACACCGACGTCTTGGACTTCACCGGTCTTTTTGTTGGTGTGTCTGGTCTCCATCACGTCGAGGTAATCGGGAACGACTCCACCCGATTCTATCGTCTTTCAAAAAAAAAATTATATAAGGTAAACTATTTAATAAATAAGAAAATTATGAAAAAAATAAATTTACTTACCATTTGAGCCACTTGTCGTAAGGTCGATTTTGCACCTCCGTTGTGGACATAAATGCCCTTTCCTCCTCGGTCACTCTTCCGGTTCTTCGAGTTCTTTTCGGATTGTATCTTTGTGGCAGGCCGACTCCAATACTCGCAAAAACCGTTCCAGACATTCTCCTCGAGATCCTTCGGCGGATCTTTTTCCTCGATGAACTTTTGCTTCCACTCGTACATGTGTCTCGTGTATTGGATGGCGGTGAACCTGTCGAACTCAGCGAGAACGGTTTTGGTTCTCCGCCAATCCCAAGTGAACTCTTGCTGTAAAAACAAATTACATAAGATATAATGAAATAAAAAATTTGTTTAAAAATTTGAAAATCTTTTAAAAAAAACTTACGGCGAAAGATCGATGCCATGAATCTTTCACGTTAGGCGGCATCGATGAGTAGGTCTCATATGGGTGGTGCAACATGGTATGAAACATCCGCAATATGGTCTTGTTGATCTCAGGGTCCAATCCGAACCTGAAAAAATTGTAGATTAAAAACCTTTATAAACATATTTAAATTTTACAATAATTAAAGGTGAAGAAATATTAAAAAATTTAGACAACAACTTACCAAGTACCATCTTCGCACTCCGGGTCGAGTTTGGTGCAGTGCTTCCGGTTCGGCTGTTGAACAAGTTCTTCGATAGAAATCCGACTGCAGGCAGCGGATTCTTGGGACTCCGGAACATCACCAGAAGATCCAGTATCTGTCGAACGACGAGAACGAGAACGGCCACCACGAGAACGAGAACGGCCACCACGAGAACGAGAACGGCCACCAGAGATTTGTTGCTGCGGGAATTCTCTGTACATTAGAAAAAAATAAACATTAGCATTAAAACAAAAGTAAAAACTATATTTTGAAATTTCAAAGTATCAAAAAAATTTAATTTTATAAATTATTAGCATTAAAAAATTTTAAAATTTAATTTTTAAAGAAAATAAAATCTTTCTTTATTAAATAACAATTTTAAGAAAATCGTTTTTTTATTATAGAAATTATATTAAATTTTTTAAAAATTTTAAAATTTTGTTTTTAAAGAAAATAAAAACTTTCTAATAAAAATTATAAGAAAATCGTATTTATTAAATTACAATTTTTAAAAACTCTAAAATAATTTTTTTTTAAGAAAATAAAAACTTTCCTATGCAAATTATAAGAAATTCGTTTTTATTAAAATAAATTTTTGAAAAACTACAAAATTCAATTTTAAAGAAAATAAAAACTTTCTTATAGAAATTATAAGAAATTCGTATTTATTAAATTAAAAATTTTAAAAACTCTAAAATTCTTTTTTTTTAAGAAAATAAAAACTTTCTTATTCAAATTATAAGATATTCGTTTTTATTAAAATAAATTTTTGAAAAACTTTAAAATTCTATTTTTAAGAAAATAAAAATTTTCTTATAAGAAATTATAAGAAATTTCGTTTATTATGAAATATAATTTTAAAATCAAAGAAAAAATATACAAAATATTTAATTAAAACCTTAAATCTAAAAACCCTAATTTCTAACACCCTAAAATCCGATTCACATCTAAAAAACTAAATTCTAACCTTCTAACATCACGCAACAAACAACAATTCTATTTCAATCAAGTTTTCTAACCCTCTAACCCGATTTACACACCAAAATCTTAAAAAAAACTTACAAGTTTAAGAAGACTTACGAGTTTTCCATGATTTTAGGAGGAAAGGAGAAGATTTTGGGAGAGAAGGAGGTGTCTACTGGACGGGATCCGGCGGCTGAGAGAAGGAGGAGCGGAGGAATCCGGCGGAAAAGAGAGGAGAGAAGAGAAGAGAAGAGAAGAAGAAGAAATGGGGAAAAAGAAAGGGTTTTTAATATATATAACGATTTCCGACGGATCGAATCCGTCGGATTTTAGCAAAAATCATTAAAAATAATCAATACGCGGCCAGAGGACGCGCCTTCTCGAAAAACCCGAAATCCGTCGGAAATCCGTCGGTATATTCTAAATCCGTCGGAAATCCGTCGAAAAATCGACGCATCACACGGATCGTTGAATGCGTTTCCATTGGTTAGTCAACGCATCACATGGATCGTTGAATTTGATCCGTCGGAAATCCGTCGAAATTTTTCGACGGATTTCGGTTTTTCGACGGATTTCCGACGGATTTCGAATATACCGAAATTTGTTGCATGCGTTTCCATTGGTTAGTCAACGCATCACACGGATCGTTGAATTTGATCCGTCGAAAATCCGTCGAAATTTTTCGACGGATTTCCGACGGATTTCGGTGTTTCGACGGATTTCCGACGGCTTTAGGGTATATTTAGGGTTTAGGGTTTCAAAAATGCAAAATTTGTTATTCAAACAATACTAAACATGTAGCATTAACAAAATATGTTGATTCTTAAAACAATTTGTTTTTCCAATTGTTTTAAAAAATAAAATTCAACAAACATATAATTTTCCAAAACATTTACATTACTATATACTAACACTTATCTAACTCCTTAACCATATTTCAAATTTTTGTCTAAACATTAATATTTATGTATTAGATTACATTTAGATCAGATTGTACATTTGTTAACCATATAAAAAAGTTATTATAGGAGTTTTGAAAAATTTGGAGTTAAAACATACCCTAAACCACAATTTAAAGAGGCCGTCGGAATTCCGTCGGAAATTTCCGACGGATTTCCGACGGCCTCTTTAAATTGTGGTTTAGGGTATGAAGTTTTAACTCCAATATGTCCGAGTACATGTAAAATTATGTTTATGTTCATATCCGTCGGAAATCCGTCGGAAATTTCCCACGGATTTCCGACGGCATCTTTAAAAGGTGGTTTTGTGTATGAAGTTTTCACTCTATTTTTTTACAAATCATACTAAAGTTTATAAACGTATGATTCATATTTTTTTTTGGTTTTTAAATCACAAATGTGTACTTTTAAATTTATAAAAATAAATGTTTACACAAGTTTATTACAATACAAGGATAAAAAAAAAACTACTCTGAATCTCCTGACTCTGATGAATCATCTAAAGACGCCGTATCAGATTCTTCTCCAAATTCATCAATTTCTTCCTCTGAATCCTCAAATATTCGATCGTCCGCATCTACAGTGAAGTCAACTACGAGCTCGACTTCGAGGGAATGATCTATGGAAGCTAAAGCAACAGTATTTTGTTGCAAAGGATCATTTTCAGATATCCCATAAACTCTACCTCTCGGGTTAATCGGTGTCACTGTAATCCATGGGTCTTGCTTGTTTTTCACTCGAGGATAGGGAATATAGCATACCTATACACCATAAAAATTAAATATTAACAAAATCATGTAAATGAAAAATTAATTATATCTCTAAAAGATTCAGAAATTAATAAAACTAACCTGGTCTGCTTGTGAAGCAAGAATGAATGGATCATATGTCTGGAGTCGTCTTCTTCCATGTACTGATGTAACACCAAATTGGTCGTGTCGCACACCACTTCCATCTAATGGGTCGTACCAATCGCATAAGAATGCAACGCATCTCAAGTCCAACATTCCAGGATAATGAACTTCTAAAATCTCGCGAAGGACACCATAGTATACAAGATCACCGGATTGAGTGGATACCCCGTAATCAGAAGTCGGCCTGCTCCTATCATCTCGAAGAATCTTAAAAGCGTAACCCCGGGTGCAATACATCATATGTGACCGAGCGACCGTTAGTGGAAATTGCACTAACTCTTCTAACCACGTGGGAAATAAATGACCTTCAGAGGACTTTGTCGTAACCTGCATAAATGAGTTCGTAATAATTAAAACATTTATTTTACATATATATGTTAATTAAGATCAAATAATTAGTTCTACACTTACATAATATCGCAACCAACGTCCAAAATCTTCTTGTTTTAGCTTCATAAGCTCTTCCTCGGTTTTCTGTGGATGATTGTAACGCATTTGAGCCATATAGATCCTATGAAAGTAAACAACACATGTTATATATATTATATAAATGACATGATCAATTATTTCAGAATATATGTGAAGATCAAATATTCAATGGGCTCGGTTTAATACCTCTCATATTCTTCAACTTCGTCGCAGTTTGTGAGAATATACATATGCAAATGATTATGCTCAACGGCTGACAACTTTCGCTTCTTCCCCTTTCCACTAAGTCTTCCAATCTGGCAGAAAATATTAGGAACATAGACCGGATATATTGGTCTCTCGCCTCCGTCATCATGTCGAGCGGGTCTTCGACTCTTTGTTTTAACTTGTGTTGGAAAGTAGAACTCCGCAAAATTAGAGGTTTCTTCATTGATGCTCTGCGCGACAATAGAACCCTCAACTCTGCTTAAATTTTTCACCTTCTTCTTGAGATGAAACATATACCGCTCGAAAGGATACATCCAACGATACTGAACAGGGCCCCCAAGTTCTGCTTCTCGAGGTAGATGAATTGGTAGATGTTCCATAACATCAAAGAAGGAGGGTGGAAATATCTTCTCTAGATTGCAAAGTATTACGGGTATTCTGTCCGCCAGGTTTTGGATACCGTCTATTGTAAGAGATCGCGCGGATATATCTCGAAAAAATGAACCAATCCCTGCAAAGTTTACATTAAGGAGAAATATATTATGAAATGATCGATTTAAAACTAATATTAATGAAATTCTTGAAAAAAATATATAAGATATTTAATTCTTAATTGTACCTGCAATTGCTTCATGGACATTACGTGGTAAAAGACCGGCAAAAGCAAATGGAAGGAGACGCTGCATCACAACATGACAATCATGACTCTTCATTCCAGAAAACTTTCCTTCTCCACGATCAATGCAGTTACGAAGATTGGATGAGTATCCATCCGGAAATTTAACTCTATCGGCAATCCAGTCGAAAAACACATCCTTTGAAGGTGCATCCAATCGAAAAGCAGGGACCGGGGCCTTCCCATTCGCTGAAATATGTAGCGCCCTACGAGAACAAAATTCTGGCAAGTCCAATCTAGACTTTAGGTTGTCCTTTGTCTTCCCTTGGACATTGAGAACGGTGTTCATTATGTTCTCGAAAAAATTCTTCTCAATGTGCATCACATCTAGATTATGCCTCAATAAATGGTCCTTCCAATAAGGCAAGTCCCAAAAAATACTCTTCTTGTGCCAATTATGTAGGTCCCCACAAGCATTCACAGGATAATGCCCGTTACCACCACATTCAACGGTCCTCTCTGCACCAAAATCTCTGAACTGAGTCAACGCATAATTTCCATCTAACTGAGGAGGTGGACCCTCAAATACTCGACGGTTCTTCCTAAACAACGTTGTGCTCCGACGATAAATATGGTCGCTTGGAAGAAATCGCCTATGACAATCAAACCAACACGTTTTTCTTCCGTGCTTCAATTGGAATGCATCTGTGTTA
Organism: Alliaria petiolata; assembly: GCA_020283515.1. Classification (NCBI taxonomy): domain Eukaryota; kingdom Viridiplantae; phylum Streptophyta; class Magnoliopsida; order Brassicales; family Brassicaceae; genus Alliaria; species Alliaria petiolata. The sequence goes on from JAHZTW010000001.1 coordinate 175,554,580, forward strand.
TCTTGACAAGAAGGGCATGCTAACCTTCCATGCGTTGTCCATCCAGATAACATCCCATATGCCGGAAAATCGCTAATAGTCCACATAAGTACTGACCGCATGAGAAAGTTCTGCTGACAAGAAACATCAAACGCCTCAACACCATCCTCCCATAACATTTGCAGCTCATAAATCAATGGTTGGAGAAACACATCAAGTGATCTCTTTGGATGCTCTGGTCCAGGCACGAGAATGCTAAGGAACAAGAACTCTCGTCTCATGCACAAAGTTGGCGGTAAATTGTAAGGTGTAACAATAACCGGCCACAATGAATATTGCCTCCCATGCTTTCCAAATGGATTGAAACCATCAGTACATAATCCAAGGTAGACGTTCCTTGCCTCATACGCAAAACTCGGATACACAGATTGAAAATGTTTCCATGCTCTCGCATCTGAGGGATGATCAATTTTTCCATCTGTTGTGTTATGCTCTGCATGCCATCTCATTGCCCCCGCTGTGCGCTCTGATTGATATAACCTCTTCAATCTCTCGGTTAATGGCAAATACCACATTCGTTTATGTGGGACTGGAACTCTTCCACTTGTTTCCTTATACCGAGGTTTCCGACAAAATCGACATGTCGAACGGTTTTCATCCTCTCTCCAGTAGAGCATACAGTTGTCGATGCACACATCTATCATTTGATAGGGCAATCCAAGGCCACCAACAAGTTTCTGTATCGCATAGTACGATTCAGGTGCAAGATTATCTTCAGGCAAAATATCTTTCACAAAATCTGCGATTGCATCCACACACTCTTCACTCAAATTGTAATCCGTCTTTATACCCATCATCCTAGTTGCAGCTGATAAAGGGGAATGTCCCTTTCTACAACCATCATATAACGGATGTTTAGCAGCGTCTAACATATCAAAGAACCTCCGAGCTTCTAAGTTAGGTTCTTCACCTCTATCTCCATACTCAGCAATCGATGGTATACTTTCACGAAACGCATCATTCACCATCTGAACATGACCTACAGTTTCTACCTGATCCGTTCTAGGTTCCTCTAAGCTATCTCCAACAAATTGTTCACTAGTACTAGCAATATCCACCATTGTATCATTTTCTCCATGATAATACCAAATCTTGTAACCCGCCACAAATCCATTACAATACAGGTGTGACCATACTTCCCTTATCACGATGAATCTACGATTCCGACACTTTATACAAGGACAATAAATTTTACCGGATTTTATTGCTTTCGGCTGCATCGTCGCTAATCCCATGAATTCTTGCAAACCTTCTTTGTACTCTTCCGTGATAAGACCCGTTGCCGGAATTTGATGAGGCTTGTCCATCCATGATCGAAAATAATTATAAGGATCTGAAGAAGACATTTTTCAATATTTTAGATGAAATATTTTTTCTTTTGGTGTTCTTCTAGTGAATGAGAGAAGGGGGACTTGCATTTATAGAAAAATATCAGCACATTTCCGACGGAATTCCGACGGATTTCTGACATAATCCAACGGCTACATAACGGCTATAATGTTCAAACGGCTGTAAAATCCGTCGGAAATCCGTCGGAAATCCGTCGGAAATCCGTCGGAAACTTTTTACGAATTTCCGACGGATATGATTCCGACGGATTTCCGACGGTCTCTTACTTTGTCACAATATGGTCGCAATTCCGTCGGAAATCCGTCGGAATTAGCCAACGGATATTTTCCGTCGGAAAATCGTCGGAAATTACCGACGAAATTCCGACGGAATCTTGTCCGTCGAAAATTACCGACGGATTTCCGACGGTTTATTACTTTGTCACAATATCGTCGCAATTCCGTCGGAAATTTCCGACGGATAACATTCCGTCGGAACTTCCGTCGGAAATTACCTTGTTTTCTTGTAGTGAAAGGAAAAAAAAACTTTTCTTTTTCCTTTTCCTTTTTGGAATGAACTTGAAATTTCCTTTGAATGTACAGAGAAGTAAAAAGAAGACGAGAGAGAGGAAACTCCTTGAAGGCTTGAAGCTATATATAATGATTATATGCTCTTGAGATCAAAACAAGTAACGATTCCCGATTTATCTGCTTTCGACGTTTTTTGAGGTGCCAAGTTTTTCTCTGGATCGTCTAGACTTTTATTTAAGCTATATAACTCTATATATGAAATCTCGCATGCTTGCTTGATTAGGCTGATCGAGTACTTGATTTATTTATTATTATTATGCATGTTGTGGAATGATGCAAATTCTGGAACAGATATCCTTTTTTTTTGTCGTTCCTCGTTTCACCAATAGATTTTTTTTAGGGCTTGATGAGAATTTGGGTTTAGGGTTTTGAATCTATCTGATTGAGGTTTAATGTTTAAAATTGGGACAGGATATAGAAGAAAAGAACATGGAAGATAGCAGAAAAAGGAAAATGGATAGAGTAGATTTCCTCAGCGAACATGTTATGGCTTTGAAAGAAGCGATTCACGCTGATTTTATCCTAAAGCCTGGTGATAATGGACCAGGGATCCCCACGCACAAAGCTTTTCTGGTAAATTTCTCTAAAGATTTTTTTGTTGATTCTAAAACCTCTTTTGATATCATATCACACGATCGAGTGCAGTTAATGTTGTTGTTTAATAATTAATAATCTTTCGACAGGCAGTGAAATCAAAAGTGTTTAGAACATGTTGGAATCTGATGAATGCAAAGTTTCGCCGGAGAAATCAATCACAATCCCTGATCTGAGCTACCAAGAGCTCCAGTCTCTCCTTGAGTTCTTCTACAGCGGAACCTTGAGTCGTGACAACAAACACATTCCAGCACTCTATCTCGCTGCGGACAAGTATGACATTCAATACCTCCAAGATATTTGCAGACGAGAACTAATCTCGTCTCTGAGCTCCGACAACTTTCTCGACATCCTCCAGCTTTCAACTATCCCTTCCGACGCAGTCCTCAAGGAAGCTGCGATAGCTTTTGCCACAACCTACCTACCCGTGATTTTTTCCAATGGTTTTGAATCATTTGCACATAATAACCCTAGTCTAAGCTTGGAGGTCACGCGAGCCTGTATTAGAAAGTTGCATACATGCTGCCGCAAACTATTTTTACAGCCAAAGTGAAGCCAATTTTAGATTGGTCGGTTTAACTTGACCTCTTAGATTTTTTAATTTTTTAATTTTTTTTTTTTGTTGTTTACCACAAGAAAAATAAGATGATTAATTACTATGTGTGGTTTTTACGTACAGATGTCTGAGTAAGTGTTTTCTCAAGTTGTTGTGACATTTTTAAAATTCTAATTTTATATTTTAAATATGATGAAAACATACGAGTTTCTGTTAGTAAGAGATACTTTTCTGTGAGCTTTGGCGATCAATCACATGGGCTTCTTTCTTCTAAAAGAAAAGAGAGATATGAAACCTTACTAGTTACTTCCAGCCCAGGCTTAAGACTTACGAGTAATGTTTTGAAAACGGGATCGGGCACTTATAATTGGATGGTTGGTGGCATCGGTCCAGCAAATCAAAACCGAACTTTCGAAACAGATTACATATTATATATAAATATGTCAACAAATAAAATCAGTGATCATTAACACATCAAATATCTTAACAAAGAAATTCAAATCATACGACCACTAACACTTGAAAATTCGAAAACAGAAGAAGTCTTACAAATGATGGAATATAGGGGAGTTCTTTTTTTTTTTCACGTTAACTTTGATTTTAAATTTCCACTTAAGGTTATTTGCACTTAAGGTTATTTGCATACAAGTGTGCCATACTCACACTTATATGTTTATTTCGGGTAGTTTGTTTCGATAAAAATAACCGAACTAAACTATAGTTTCAACCCAAAAAAAAAAATATATGGTTTCAACTAAGCTTAGTACAAAGTACCAAATATTGATATATCTTAGCCTGTCTCTGATAATTATTGATTTGAATAGTCGAGAGACCATGGAGATTGAGCTGTCTGGAACAAAAAAAAACAAATATGAAATAGTTCATTGAATTATTATTCTACCTTTTTTTTTGTCAACAATTATTATTCTACCTATATTCACGATTTCCAAAATTTGATATATTTTCCATTATTTCTCCACATGTATTAACGGTGAACAATATTTTTTAGTTTTTTACCGTTACGTAAAATTAGTTAACACCAACATTTTGAAATAGTATGCAATCTGTTATAAAACAGGGGAAAATTTTGAAATTGCTAAAATCACAAAGTTAGTTTTAAATTTCATTAGCAATCACATTACTTGTGAACGTCATTGTTATTAATAAAAATATATCATCATATAAATTCATATAATTCTATGAAAGGAGGGATGTCATATCTTATATATACGGCTTTGGTCGGGACCGTCCCAAAAAAACAAAACACATGTTCAAATGGGTTTAGTCTCCTTTTTTCTGCCACGTGTCGAAATTATGTTCGCTGGACGGTATGGGAATTGTGTGGTTGCGTTTCACAAATGAATACGTCACCTTAACTTTCCACAATAATGTATTTTTCACAATACTGTAAAACTACGGTAAATCTATAAATATAATATATTATGGTGGTAGTATTTAAAATTTGAAATTGGAAATTCGAGGATAAGAATTAGCGTTGTTGGCAACGAACGAAGCATGTGATCACAGAGAAGCAATACAGCCAATACTCATCTCTGAGCTGTTCAAGCCTTTTTACATGTCAGCACCCAAAATTGGAAACTTCATTAAAAAAATTATTTGTTTGTTCGGTCCACAACGATTTAAACATAAATATAAGAAAAAATTAGAGGCTTTTATTTTGTGTGTAACAAATATCTTTGGTCTTTTATCTGTGTCTACCACTGTTTTTGGTCAACGTACACTTAAAAGCAAAAGCCTAATTTTGTAATTTCTTTTTCATTACTATATTTTTTTAAGTATGTATGGCAATGGCATACATACAAGTGTCCAAAGGAAAAAAAAAAAAAATACTTTTCATAAAGCTGTCAAGTTTACTCCAACGGTCCGATGAGTGATATTTTCGTTGGAGAGTGAAAAGTTATTTAATTTTACTATTTAACTATTGAGCTTTTTCCTCTTCCTTTACATCACAGTTTTGACTGTTATGGGAGTCAAGAGAGCACCAAACATGTGCGCCTCTGTTGGAATCCAAGGCATCGCTTGGGCTTTTGGTGGCATGATCTTCGCTCTTGTCTACTGTACTGCTGGAATTTCAGGTAATCTTTCCTAGATTTTCCGATTTTCTCTTCTTTCTTCTAGTTTATGGAAAATCTCTGCTGTCTTCTCTGTGCACATCTTGGGTTTACCGAAAAAGTAGAATAAAGCTGGTTTTTTTTATTTGAGATTTCTTGGGTTTATTCTAGCTAGATCTCTGGAACATCTCTTTGTTAGTATGGGTTTTCTCTAAAAGAAAAAATGTTAGATTATATTCTGAAAACTTTTGAATTTGTTCTTGTAATATCAGTAAATATCAGGCGGGTCCTCTGTTTTGGTTCTGGGTAAATGCTCTGTTTTTAGTGTTTACCCGAGGAAGTATGAAGGACGAAAGCAGTTAAAAGTAGGAAAATTTTGATGCTTGCGTTTCTCTAGATCTCAAGAAACTGTTCTACTCTAGTTTTCTCCGATTTCCTCAGATAAAGCTCGTCGTATCTTTCTTGAATCTTTCATGCTGATGTTGTTCCTCCAAGATAATTAAAAAGGAAATCTGTTTGTGTTTAATGTTTCAGGTGGACACATCAACCCTGCGGTTACATTCGGTCTGTTCTTGGCTCGGAAGTTGTCTCTGACCAGAGCAGTTTTCTACATGATAATGCAATGTCTCGGAGCCATCTGCGGCGCCGGAGTCGTCAAGGGTTTCCAGCCAACGCCGTACCAGACTCTCGGTGGCGGTGCCAACACCGTCGCTCACGGCTACACCAAGGGATCTGGCCTCGGTGCTGAAATCATCGGAACCTTCGTTCTCGTCTACACGGTCTTCTCCGCCACTGACGCCAAGAGAAGCGCCCGTGACTCGCACGTCCCGGTAAGGACCCCACTTTTTCCGGTTTGCTGCTTCTCAAGAGAAGCGCCGGTTTGTTGATTTTATTGGTTTAATTAGTAGCGAATGAGCCGATAAGTTTTTTTTTGTTTTCCCGGTCTGTGGCTAATAATATAATTGTTTTCATTAAATGTAGATTTTGGCGCCACTACCAATCGGGTTTGCAGTGTTCTTGGTACACTTGGCGACAATTCCGATAACCGGAACCGGAATCAACCCAGCAAGAAGCCTTGGAGCCGCCATTATCTACAACAAGGACCACTCCTGGGACGACCATGTGAGTTCAACAGCTCTCTCTCTATAAAAGGCCACTCAAAACATTTATTCTTCATTATATGTATATATGCATATGTATAAAAAAAAATTTGGATTTTATGTTGTGTTGCAGTGGATTTTCTGGGTTGGACCATTTATTGGAGCAGCTCTAGCAGCACTCTATCACCAGATTGTCATCAGAGCGATTCCTTTCAAGAGCAAGAGTTGAACGATGAACAAAGATTCCACGGTCCTGGATTTCTTTCTTCTCTAGTGTCGTGTAATTTCTTTGCTTATTATATCTACCTAGCTTTTGTTTTGCAATGTATTTACTCTCTATATGAAGCTTTTAATGTATTTGAGATTTGTGAAAACCTAATGAGCTTGTCGGTGTAAGAACTTTTGGTTTGTGTACTAATGCTTTTTAATCGTTATTCCTCTTTGTTCCTGTGTTTTTGTTCTACTCTCGACTGCTCTCTTTGCTTGTATCTCAACTGTTTTAGCAGTTCACGTTATTGGTCTCATACTACTACTTATTTTTGGCCCATTTGCGAGCGATAGAGAGGCCCCATTAAAGGCTATCGAGTCAACAACAACAAAAAAACAAGCCATTTTGAAATACAAATAAACTTGTTTAGTTCTAGGCCAACATGTATTTACTCTATATGAAGCTTTAATGTATTTAATACATCAGATTGTTAGAGGAAAGGGTGATTGGAATTATCTCTTCTAAGTAGTGTGCATGCTCTCGTCTACTCAAATTCAATCGGACTTTAAGGCGTGTTGCAAATTGATGGATCTAATCCCAACAAACTCAGTTTTTGTTATACGTATAGAAAATACTATGATTTAATATCTAAATTGACCAATTTGCTCAAAAACGTGGTGGATGAGCTCTGATGAACGATTAGGCATTTGTATATCACTTTTGTACACGAAATGTTTTTGTCCGAGAATAACAAATCGGAGATGATAGATTACGTAGCATGTGTGGGTGAACAAACTACTCTACAAAGAGAAGAATTAAAGAGAGGGAAAAACAACTTACCAAAGTGGATTACCCACCGGATTGCTCCAGTCTTTTACGTTGGTCCGTATGACTTAGGTAGACAAGTTGTATATGTGTGTTTTTTTAAAAAATTGTTTTCAGTGTACACGAAATTAATCTTTATGATTTCGTTTTCGATACATCTAAGAAAAGCTTTTTTATTAATTAAAACTAAGGATATAATTAAGAAAATACCCTAAAATATCACTCAAATAAGTTATATTCTAAAAATACCATCACTAAGTTTTTGTTCCAAAAATAGCACTAAAAATTTAAAAGTACATATATTTTTCCAAAAATACCACAAACACTAAAAAATAATTTTCAAGGGTTTCTAATTTATAGTGGATTTTGGGTTTATTGTTTAGTTTTTATGCTTTGAGTTTATATTTTAGGGTTTAGGATTTAGTTTTGTGTAAGTTTTTTTGATAGTATGCATTTTCTTAAAATGATAGTATTCTTAGAAAAAAACAATTTTTATAGTATTTTTGGAAAAAAAAAACTAATGATGGTATTTTTGAAACAAAAACTTTTTGTGATATGTTTTTAAAATTTTCTATAATTAAATTTGTGTATATATAAACATTCTAATACTGATCAAGTACATCATTTGACACTTTCATGTAAGTATTCTAAAACTCATAAATTTTTTTATAATTTGAAACAAAGGATAACTAACTCATTTTATATAAAAATCTAAAAACATTATAAATAATGATCAAGTTCATCATGGGTAAACTTCCTTATGATCAATCCGTTAATTAATATTTTTAGACAAAGAGGTTTAAACTCTAGAATTTGGTTCCAAAAAAAAAATATTTTTTGCTGGTTATTAGAAACAAGTTTATCATAAAATCTCGAGTGTAGTATAAGTAAAGTTGTTTGTTGTTGGTCCGTATACCTGTGGTGGATCTTTGTGAAACATAAAAATGATTCTTTAAAATATTATTTTTATAATTATTTTCATAATTTATAATAAGAATAATATTTCAGACTGTTCGAAAAAAATATATCAAGTTCATCATATTCTTGATTGTACAGTCATAAACTTTCATGTGAGTATTCGTATATAAAGTTCATCATATTCTTGATTATACAGTCGCAGGCTTTCATGTGAGTATTCGTATATTGTTTATATAAGCATAAATGGGCGGCTGAAGGCGGTGCAACCTCCAACGGTCAAATATTTTCACATTAATCAGATTGTGTGTATACTCATACTCTTTTATTTTAAATACTCAGCGGATAAAGCTCAATGAGAACAGCATTTAACTATAATTTGCATATTGACGACCTTTTGTGATTATACATATTTCTACCAATTATGTATGACATTAGAACTATCTTGAGTGAAACATTTGAAAACGCGGATTTATACCCTTCGTTTAAAAGTTTTCGAAATTAATTTTAAAATAAACCATTGAACCAATTTTTGTAAAAAAAATAGAAATGGATTACACAATTCGAATAAAAACGATAGAGAATAGCGAGTTTATTTTAAACTCCAAAAATGTCTGTCAATTCACAAGCGTAATCTTTTTAACGAGAATGCGACTGAATTAACAATACAAAGCGAGCAGTGTCATTTTCCTATAATAAATTCGGAAGGTGTCCCTAGACTTTACTGTTTCTGGATATGACATAAGTTATATATATATACATTTTATGTGATATATCAAATAACCCACTTAATTAATATTACGGCTGTCTATTTAGGTGAGCTGCTGAGCTACCTTATTTTATGTGAACACAATTAATCACTCAGATTGAAAAAGAAGACCGTTTTTTTTTCCCTCATATATTCCGACATTTTTAAGAGAATTTTTTTTTTTTTGGGCAAACCTAAAGATAATATTTATCTATTTGATTAAATTTCATATGTAACGTAAGATCTACATGGATTATTTGATTATAATATTTGAAATTCAAAATATAAAAATGAGGTAGTTGTATAGTTGTGATGTAGAAATGGATGGGTAAGGGAGAAGAGAAGGAGGGTTGTTTTTGTTACAAAAGATAGTTGAAGGATGAGATCGCAATAAAAAAATGGATAAGCCCATTTTGGTCATTTCAGTGGTCACAATGGCATTTAAAACGGAACGTTCCCTCTCTCTCCTTCCGCATTCCTTCTGCTCTCTGCTGCTACCTTAGAAACGCCATTAGAGAGAGAGAGACTCGGCGAGTGAAAAGATGTCTCCGGCGAAGAAGAGTCGGAGCTTTCCTCCGATAACGGAATGCCGAGGCGGAGAATATGGTTCGATCGCCGCCGATCTGGACGGGACTCTGCTTCTGTCGAGGAGCTCGTTCCCTTACTTCATGCTTGTCGCAGTTGAAGCCGGAAGCCTTTTCCGTGGCTTAATCCTCCTACTATCTTTGCCAATGGTCATTGTTTCTTACCTATTGGTCTCGGAATCCCTGGGGATCCAGATCCTCATCTTCATCTCCTTCGCCGGCCTCAAGATCCGCGACATCGAACTCGTCTCTCGCGCCGTTCTTCCACGGTACGGATCTCCATTATCAAGATCTCCGAATCTATATATATATCTCCGCGACATCGATTCGAATGTCCTACTATATAATTTTGCCGATGAAATTCGGAACTCTGTTTCGATTGGATTTTTGTTAGGTTTTATGCGGCGGACGTGAGGAAAGACAGTTTCGAGCTGTTTGATAAGTGTAAGAGGAAAGTGGTAGTGACGGCGAATCCGAAAGTGATGGTGGAAGCGTTTGTGAAGGATTATCTCGGAGGAGATAAGGTTCTGGGAACGGAGATTGAGGTTAACCCCAGAACCAAAAGAGCCACCGGTTTTGTGAAGAAGCCTGGCGTTCTTGTTGGTGACCTAAAGAGGTCAGCCATTCTGAAAGAGTTTGGCCACGAATCACCCGATCTCGGCATTGGTGATCGAACCTCCGATCACGATTTCATGTCTATTTGCAAGGTACAATTTACTTGAACTCGGTCTAGAAGATTTTAATCGATTGTATTGCATAGATGATAAAACATTTTGCACATGAACCAAGTAGCTAGTAATACCACAAATAAGCTTAAGTTTTAGATGAAGGCCAGGATTAAAAAAACAAAAAAAAACTAAATTAGTGTAAGCCAAGTATTGAAGGTAACTTGAGAAACTAAGCAAACATTTTCCGTCTTCTTTCGAAGAAGCCTTTGCTATCGATTTAAGGTTTTTTAAAGGTAAACCGGATAAATTAATATTCTCCAGTGCAAGTCTTTTGCACTGATTCGTGGTTACCTGTGTTTCCGGTAGTGTATTTTTCATTAATTAGGCTAAACAACTTGCTTTAACTTGTTGACTACTTTAATGTCAAAGATGTCAATGCGTGAATCTTATAAAAAATAATGGAAAGTTAAGTAATCAGTAAGTAAGGTTCATAAATGTACCCAACCTATCATCACTTCACGGGCCCCCCTTAATTGTTTTTTTTTCTTTGCTTTCTAGTACCCTCAACCACCTACTAGTAGTAGTACCACCCACATTTTGGGCAGTCCATTTAATGAACCAATATTTCAAATATTAAAAGAACCTTTTCTTGAAAAAAAGAAAAATCTTAGTTAAATCTTGGTAGACAAGTCAGAGACATGTTATGTGCTACTGTGCATTCAATGATAATTTTTCTTTTTTACTTCACTCACATTTTTGGGTATTTCAACAGAACGGTTACATGGTTCATGCGACCAATTCAACGCCAACAATTCCAAAAGAACGTCTAAAAAACCGTATAATCTTCCATGACGGCCGTTTAGTCCAACGTCCGACGCCGTTAAGCGCCATTATCACATACCTCTGGCTTCCCTTCGGCTTCATCCTCTCCATCATCCGTGTCTACTTCAACCTCCCTTTACCAGAAAGATTTGTCCGTTACACTTACGAGATGCTCGGAATTCGCTTAACTATTCGTGGCCACCGTCCTCCGCCTCCTTCCCCCGGAACTCCCGGAAACCTCTACGTTCTCAACCACCGTACTGCACTTGATCCAATCATCGTTGCCATTGCTCTTGGACGCAAGATCACATGCGTTACTTACAGTGTCTCTCGTCTCTCCTTAATGCTTTCTCCTATTCCTGCCGTCGCACTCACCCGTGACCGTGCCGCTGACGCTGCCCGTATGAGAAAACTTCTTGAGAAAGGTAACGCATCCATCTTCTGATGATAATTTTGTTATATATTACTACTACTAGTGCACACCTAGCTTTAAGTAACAACTTAATTTTTAAATATGAGAATTTTCTCAAGATATACAGTACTTAAGCTTTTGCTTTGTTTTGAATTTCTGGGTGTATATATATATAACAGGGGACTTGGTGATATGTCCGGAAGGCACGACGTGCAGAGAAGAGTATCTACTGAGGTTCAGTGCATTGTTCGCAGAGCTAAGCGACAGAATCGTGCCAGTGGCGATGAACTGCAAACAAGGAATGTTCAACGGGACGACGGTGAGGGGTGTGAAGTTCTGGGACCCTTACTTCTTCTTCATGAACCCAAGACCGAGCTACGAGGCAACTTTCCTGGATCGCTTGCCCGAAGAAATGACTGTGAATGGCGGTGGCAAGACTCCTTTCGAAGTGGCTAATTACGTCCAGAAAGTCATCGGCGACGTATTGGGCTTCGAATGCACCGAACTTACTCGCAAGGATAAGTATCTTTTGCTCGGGGGTAATGACGGCAAGGTGGAGTCTATCAACAAGAAGTGAGCAAAAACCAAGAAGCTTCTTTCTTGTTAATTACCATTGACTTGGGAGTGAAGTTAGGTCATATACGTGTTGGAGCTAGCTATCTGTCATAATTATGGTAGAGATTGGTGGATAAGGGAAAGGTTTTGTATGAAGATGAATTGGTTATTATGATACTTGAGAATTTTTTATTTTTAGTGTAGAACGTTTCTTTTCCTAAACTATTTATTTTGTGATGCCATTTTGTAATTTAAGAAGCTTGAGTTTATGCGAACATCCAATTAAGTTCAATTTCATGACGAAATATCTTGGGCCAAATTTATATCTTTAAGCCCGTCATATTACATGCAGCATACTGGATTTTAAGGCCCAATTAAACCTCCAGTTGCTACGTGTCGAGAATAGGTTCCTCGACATTTTCTTTGTCTGCCTCTAAGGTGAGGTCATCTTCGCCGGTAACGGCTCAGATATTTTCCACCGAAGATTCCAAAAATACCCCTTCTTTCTCTACTTTCGGCCTCTCACAGCAACGTGGGGGGTACACCCGTAATTGGAGTGCAACGGAGGTTCCAACGAGTAGAAGATGATGTGCCACGTGTCGCCTTCTCGACCCCCCCTTTCCTCTCCTTCCACATATGGCCACTAGAGAGGGGGGAGGGATTTTCCCGCTTCGGTTAATAAGGCTGCCGAAGCCTCTCTTCCTCTCTGTCTCTCTCTCTCTCGGTTTTATCCGAAGATTACTCCAAATCCTCTTCTTCGTTTACTCCGCTCCTCTTCCATGGAAGAAGCTTGAAAAATTATCCTCACTTCTTCCTTGTGCTTTTTGTTCTGAAAAGCAAGCAGCAGCATGGCTATCGGTGGCTTGATTTCGAGCAGGAACTTCGGTTCCTTCATCGGCTCAGGTATCTCCCTTCTGTTTGATTCTTCTCATATTTAGCTTGAGATTGCCATTTCCTGAATGTTGCATTTGTAAGTTTTCGCGAATCATTGGCGTATATCCACATGTTCTCTGGGCATCGTGTTTGGGTTGGAAGTACTGATTTAATCTATTAGGGTTTATCGGCTTATGTTAGTGGGTATAGGCTTTAATTGTAGGTAGCAACTTCTCTAGTTGATTATCATTCATTCACGGGTGCATTGCTTTGGGTTTTAGTAAATTTCTCAGTCTCTCTGTACCTGCAAGAGTGAAGAATTCCAGTTTCACATTTATCTCCAAATAGTGATTGTCAACTGTTCTGCAACATTCACAAGTCCTACTTTGGTATTAAAATCCTTAAGTGTTTTTGATATCTTAAATTTTATAATGTTGCCATGCTTTGTAGGCAATGGTTTTCAGAACGAAAGAGGTATTTTGTACCAGAGACTAGGATTAAATGGTTCGGAGGCTTCCAACAGAGCCATGCTCTATCAGGATCTCTGTAATACAAAACCAAATGGTATTTGTCCCACCTTTGATGCCTCTTTCAGCTTTATCGAGAAATTTATGCTGAAGCATTTTCTTATTTGTAGCATTGTGCCGTAATCATCAATCACGGAAGATTTTACCTCTGCAAGCTAGTTTACAGCATGAACCCCTGGGACACAGGCGAGGTTTTCAATGTTTCCTTCTTCCAAGAATGGACAGTAGAGTTAGGTTTAGTAATAATATCAAGGAATATGGAATTAGCAACAAGATAAACAGATCTCGTGCTCACTACAAATCAGAGGAGTCCGATATTACAGAAGGAGTTGTAGACTCACTGCCATCCGCGGATGGCTCAGCTGAAGCTGTTTTAATCGAAGGAAATCTACAGAACGCATCCCCATGGTGGCAGCAGTTTCCTAGACGCTGGGTGATCGTGCTCTTATGCTTTGCTTCATTTCTTCTATGCAATATGGATCGTGTGAGTAGTATACGTTGCTTATTTTGTACAAATTTGAACGATATATTCTTGTTTACTTAATGAGTTTCTTGTGGCAGGTGAACATGAGCATTGCAATTCTTCCCATGTCACAAGAATATAACTGGAACAGTGCAACAGTTGGCTTAATTCAGTCCTCTTTCTTCTGGGGATATTTACTTACACAGGTCTTGTTCAAACACTCTCCGTAGGATGTTTTCTTTTATACAACTCAAAAGAGAGGTTAAACTTATTCCAACTTTTGGCTGAACCGTGCTCATCTTCTCTTGACTTTAGATTCTGGGAGGTATATGGGCAGATAAGTTTGGTGGCAAGGTGGTTTTAGGTTTTGGTGTTGTCTGGTGGTCCATTGCCACGATTATGACACCTATTGCTGCGAAACTTGGTCTCCCCTTTTTGCTTGTGGTGCGGGCGTTCATGGGCATTGGCGAGGTTGGCCTCTTATGTACTTTCTTATCTCTTACTATAGTTGGCTCAGACCTGTAAAAATTCTCACTGGTAGGTTCTGTCTATCTTTACTACAGGGTGTTGCTATGCCTGCAATGAACAACATGCTTTCTAAATGGATCCCTGTCTCAGAGAGAAGCAGATCGCTTGCACTAGTCTATAGTGGCATGTATCTCGGATCTGTTACAGGATTGGCATTCTCTCCTATGCTAATCCACAAGTTCGGATGGCCATCTGTTTTCTATTCCTTTGGCTCCCTTGGAAGTATATGGTTTTTGCTATGGCTAAAATATGTATGAACCCTTCTCCATGATATAAAGATTCTGATATCTACAAGACCTCCAAGATAGTTGTTTTGCAAACACTTCTTTCGTTTCTCTCAGGCATATAGCTCTCCCAAGGATGACCCGGAGCTAAGTGAAGAAGAAAAGAAGGTCATACTCGGAGGTAGCAAACCACGGGAACCTGTTACAGTCATTCCATGGAAGCTGATACTGTCTAAACCCCCTGTCTGGGCTCTCATAATTTCCCACTTCTGCCACAATTGGGGAACATTCATACTATTGACATGGATGCCTACATATTACAATCAGGCATGGAGTTCAACTTCACTTATTTCCCTATGGTTTAATATCCTTACAAACAAGTTAAAAAAAAAAAATCCTGTCTATTGCTTGTCTTTGATCTCATTGCAGGTCTTGAAGTTCAACCTCACTGAATCTGGGCTCCTATGCGTGTTACCATGGTTTACAATGGCTGTATTTGCTAATATTGGAGGTTGGATTGCTGATACTCTCGTGAGCAGAGGTCTTTCAATTACGGCGGTTAGGAAGGCAAGAAATACAATCTTCTATTTTCTCATCATTACATGTCTCTTTATACCAAATAAGGCCAAACTTGTTATGAATATTTCTCAGTTAAAAGGAACGAGAACAAACAAACCTTTAGTCTATTCTCATGGGTCAATTATGATGTGTCTCCAAAGGATCAATAACGTATTTGGTGCTGATAAACTCTCTTCAATGTGGCAGATCATGCAATCAATTGGTTTTCTGGGTCCTGCCTTCTTCCTGACTCAGCTGAGCCGTGTCAAAACTCCGGCAATGGCGGTTCTCTGCATGGCATGCAGTCAGGTATGGGCATCATAATGATTATTAAGCTTGGAACGGTTGAAAACATGATGCTATTTTTGGACTTGCACACCAGCCGACACAAGATTATTCTTCTAAGAGTACAACTATAATTGAACATAACATAAATGCAATCTCTGACAGTTGTCTCACTTAGAACCATTCAAAAGCGATGTACAGCTCTGACATAAAGACTCATGTTGTCCCCAACAGGGCTCTGATGCATTCTCTCAATCGGGTCTCTACTCTAATCATCAAGACATTGGCCCACGCTACGCTGTGAGATCACATCAAGTTTCCTTCTCCTTTAATACATTTGCCGCCAAACCAAACTTGAAAATGATTTGTTTCAATAAACTGTGTTGACGTGGATCGCAGGGTGTACTCTTAGGACTTTCAAACACAGCAGGTGTCCTCGCTGGTGTCTTTGGCACTGCAGCTACTGGCTACATCCTCCAACGAGGTATCTCCTACTATATTCCCAACGACTATTAATTATGCTTCTTTAAATTCCAGTGTCTGAATTTCTCTCTGGGATCGAATGAATAAACAACTTCATTTTTTTTTTTACCTCGCTCTATAGGTTCATGGGACGATGTGTTCAAAGTAGCAGTTGCACTGTATTTAATTGGAACTCTGGTCTGGAACCTGTTCGCAACCGGAGAGAAAGTTCTCGACTAGCCTCAGATCCCTCTGACGAACAATGCAGCCAATTACTGGTGCGAGGAAAAGCTTTACATCTTTTTTTCTCTGCTTCTTAAATTTGATCAAAGATGCGATATGGTTCCCCTAAGGTAACAAGTTAAAAAATGTATTTCTTTATTTTATTCTTGGGACTCTTTTAAAAGCTTACAATTTGATGGGGATAACAGTCAAAATGTAAAGCTTACAAATAGAGAAAAAACAAACCAAACTTTTACCTTTTTAGAGTATTTGCTTACAAATTTTATATTATATATCACACAACCAAACCAATTTTTTTACTTTTGACCCCACAATCACAAAACCCAAACGAAAATGTATATTGTATTATAAAAACATTATTAACCCGGAAGGCTCTGACGCGACGCCTACACCGCAACCGCCACAGCCGCATTAACGGAGACGCCTTCACCAATTACTACGCCGTTGCATTTTCCGTTAAGAGCAGCTACGACGTCGTTTCGCTCCTCCTTCGCTACGAGGCTCTTCATGATCTCTTCCAAATCCCTCTTGTGCACGTTTACCACAAGTCCGTTCTTCATGAACAAAGTCAGCGACATCTTCTGCTCCACCTTGTGTCCCGGCGCCACCGTCAGTCTGTGCCGGAGTAAAACCGCCGCCGCTATCGTTTTCATCTGGAGATACGCTAGATCTTTCCCCAGACATATCCTTGGTCCGGCGTTGAAAGCCACGAACCGGTACTGATCGTGGTTCACGAATTTCCCATCGTCCGGCGAGATCCACCTCTCCGGCTTGAATTCCAGGCAATCCTCTCCCCACGTCGTCTTCATCCTCCCCGCCGCGTAGATCGAATATGTCACCGACGATCCCGCCGGCACGAAGGTTCCGTCCGGCAGAATGTCGTCGTTCACGACGTGCTTTGAGTCCTCCGGCACCGATGGGTAAAGCCTGAGCGTCTCGGAGAGTGCCGCCTTCAGGTAAACCAATCGATCGACCTCATCGAATCCTAACGGCTCCTCCGTCCACGACGAGACGTCCGTCCCACGTGTATCCATCAGAACGGAGCATATCTCGCGGACGATCTTATCCTCGACCGTCGGATGCGTCGTGACGAGCCAGAAAAACCAGCTCAGCGCTACTGATGACGTGTCACGTCCAGCTAGTATGAAATTAAGAGCCACGTGTCGCAGGAACGTCTCGCTGTAAAACTGATCTTTCTTCTTCATAAAACGGGAGAGGAGATCGTCGTGTCCCTGGACCCCACTTTCTTGCTGATTCAGCAGTTCTTGCTTACGTGTATTAATGACAGCATCCAAATACCCATCGATCTCTCCCAAGCTCCGGCTCAAACTGACTTCTAAGCCGAGCCCAAGCCATTTCTTGAGCCTCCACAGAAACTCCGGCAGAATAAACCGCTGGAGAGAAGCTTCAGTGGCCCTGTCGAAAGCCGAGGCGAAACCGTTCTCGGGAAGTCCCGGTGAACAGGTTCGAGTGTCCTTCCCGAACGCTAGACCACAAATGTTGTCGAATGTGAGCCTTAGTATTAAGTCTTGTAGATCGACCGGCTCGCCATTGATCTGAGCCGTTTCAAGAATCGGACAGAACCGGAGCTTAATTCCCCGGTTTACCCACCGACCCATGGCTTGCCTCAACGTCCTGCGTCACAAAAGCCAATTCCTTTAGCCAACAATTTGAATACAATACCGAACCAAATCCAGCAAGTAAACCGCATAACTGAATTATATATATATGTCACACAATTGAACTAAGAAAATCAGAGCCAGTTGCTTTAATCATTTGGTAATGATTAAATATATATATAGCAGCAACAATTTACTTCTTAATGTTTGCACATGCATGAATTATGCACACTTGTCAAGATATAACCGGTCCGGTTAAGCAAGCATCTACCTGGTGGTGAATTCAAGAGCGGCGGTTTTGCGCTGGAAGAGCCAGGTGTCACCGTCGGAGTTGAAGATGCCTTGGCCGAGGAAGTCATGGAAAACGGCTTGCCACGTAGGACCTTTAGGGTAGTTGTCGAAGCGGGTCTTGAGCATGTGCTCAATGTTTTTGGGGTCGCACGTGACCGTCACGAGACCTTGCTTCTTTGCCAAGAAAGGCACGGCGCAGATACATGTCTGATACGTGCCGCCACACGCACGGAGGTTCTCAGTGATCCAGTCGTGCATACGGTCACGCTGCTCGATCAGACCCGGAAGACTGCCCAATACCGGCCAGACACGTGGACCCTTTAGCCACCGTGAGATCCGCTTAAACCATAGCCAGTAAGCTGCAAAGATCGCTACAAGCAGCATCGTATTGGATACATCCATCTCTGAGGTTAAAAGGGCTCGAAAGTAATATATTTCGCTCTCTAAAATGGTAATGGGAGATTGTGATTGAATGAAATGGAATGGTTCCTGGAAGATAATATATTTTTGCAGGAAAGTTTTAAGAAATTTCGGATGGTGTTGTTTCCAAAGCTTGTGTTTGAGAGATAAGTCAAGGTTTAGTAGAAAGGGATATGGTTGTCTTGGGAAAATTTATAGAGAGAGAGAGAAGGTGGCATTAAGAAGAAGAAAAAATAAGTGGAGGAAAACAAAAAACTGTAACTCCTAGCCATCAGAAGCAGCAACCCTCATTAATGGAGGCTGTTGAGAGAGTGTATGCTAATTGAATGGGATTTGAAATTCAGCTAAGTCTCTCTATCTGTGGATAAAACTCGTTTTGGTTAATGGTTTTGGAGATAAATTAAAGCCTGTTCAGATTTTGAAGTCAAGAAAATTAGTAAAGGTGTGAGAGTATATAGGAGAGGAGCAAGGGGAAGATGACTAGTCTCATTTAATGACGAATCCATTAAATGACTTAATTATTTATATATACATACATTATTATATGCGTGTCTTTGTGTATAATATACAATATATATTGTATTGTATGCGTCTCTGTGTGCTAAGATTAAATGAGATTAGTTGAGAACCTAAAGGCACAGAAAAAGATGGATGAGAATAAGAACAAGTAGTACAAAGAACAAGAATCTTTTTATTTTTATTTTATTAATTCACATTTAATAAGGGTAAGAAGAGCTCATGAACACAACACATGTATGGTTAGGTAATGACATTAGGGTTTGCATGATATAATTAAACATATATATGGTTACATCGTGTACTAATATACATTTTTAGGTCTGACTTTATCAGTGATCGTAAACCAAAAACCAATGATCACGATTTGTTGAAAACTGAGAATTTGTTTACCCCGTTAATTAATTTGATTTAGGTTTATAACAGAGAAAAGGAGACGTGAATTTTAATCTTCTCATTTTGGTTTATCAGCTTCTTTTATTTTCGGGGATTTGGTAAGCAACTCGTGACTCTTTTATCTAATTTGCTTCTTTTTCTTTTATTGCATGGTAAAGAAAATTTAAAGAGTGAATTGATTAACCCCACAAGAAAGAAGAAATACAATTAATTTTTTTTGTTTGTCAACGAAATAAATACATTTTTGGCCTCCCGATTACATTTTTGCTTTTATCTTTAAAGTTTTTGTTTTTGTTTTTACAAATTTCCTTTCTAGCACCCCAACGAAGTTGTTGAAATTGGAATATCAAACAAAAATTGCAGAAGACAAAAGAAGATGAATATATGTGTGCATGCACAAATCTCAAGTAAGATTAGATGTCAGGGCATTCATGAGATATGAAAGTCAAAGGGAGCTGACTTATGTACTCTGCATATCATAAATACATATAATAATGTGTGCCACATATGTTTCACATATATGGAGTATATACATATTACTATATTAGGCAAAAAAAAAAGGCAACCACAAATCATCACAATACACATCATATATAACTCTGTAAAGGGGCTAGCTGAATGCGAAAACCTTGTGATAGAGTTCCCCTTTTATACTGTAAAATGTTAAATTCAGTTTTCGCTATATATTTATACATTTTATTAAATTTTAAGGTTTATGTACTCCATTGAGTTGAGATATAAGTTTTGTAATTAAATAATTGTTAGCTTTCGTATGCATTGTATGTAGAGACTTGGATTCTTCATTCTTAAAATTTTTTTTTTTTTTTTCTCAGGCTTCTAAACTGTATATTGCACGAAACTACATTTGATTTTTTTTTTTTTCTTTGTTTTCGAAACGTAATTTGCGAAGAAAAAGTAACATGTGTGGTAAGTGTAACAAAATGGAACACAACTGACAACTGTAGATGTCAGATAAACGAGTAGATGGCTTGCCAACCTCAATATGCAAAATGCATTTATAACTCAGCGTTGACTCTCTCTTTTTATTTCCTTCAGTGAGACAACTCAAATGTGGCGAAAAATAGACACCTACACCAATAATTCTTTTCTGCTAGTGTAAACTATATAGTACAAATGATGAAATCATGATTATGCATTTAATTTTCGGTGCTAATCGCCTCCCAACCTGATTTTGCAAAAAGCATTTACTGTCGTAGTTGACTTATTTTTTATGACAAATTTACAAAAACCGAATTTGTTTGAAAACTTATGGAGAATTATCGTGTGATCGATAGAAAATTCTCGAAATCATCGAATCAGTGTTTGAGAATATTATTTTGCGTTTGAAAATAATAAGTTTATCGTTCTATATATTTTGATGTTAATTATTCAAAGATACAACCGTAAATATTTCTGGTTAAAATTGAGGTCTGAATCGTGATGTTTTATTTATTACATTAATATTATATATATATATATATATATATATATATATATATAGAAAAAAGAATGTATTTTCTTAGATGGAATTGTCTAACTCTACATTTTTGTTGGCCGTCGTTGTTGATGCAATTGGTATCGTTATGTACTTGTCTCGCACCAGATAAATAAACAAAATAAAACCATTTATGTATTTGATGCAATTGTTATGTCTTTATTTGCTGTCTCATTTATTTCTACTATTAGTGCGAAAGTTATCAAAAATAGATCACATAACGCCAAAATATTCATGGGAACTTTAGCTAATTAAATATGATATTTTTCAACACAAACTTTTTGTTTGACTACATTATTTATACATGAAGTTCATAATTTTACCTTTGTTAAATGTAAATGAACGCGGTAAAAAATATAAATGAATATATAAGTCTAACTTAGAGAATTTGAAAAATATAAATGAATAAAGTATATTTTTTTTTGACTACATGAATAAAGTATTTTAATGAAAAACATTTGTAAGTTCGAACGAGATTCTATAAATTTTAAACTTTAAGAAATATACAAATGCTTTCATATAATTCATATAAAGTCTCTGTAAATGCCTTTAACTTAAAAATTAGATACACATATATCGAGATTCTATAAATTTCAAACTTTAAGAAATAAACAAATGCTTTCATATAATTCATATAAAGTCTCTGTAAATGCCTTTAAGTTAAAAATTAGACATATATATATATATATATAGTGAGAAGTTTTTTATGTATCCTTAATTACATATTTTTTTAGGTCTGCCCATAGATACAATGATATTTATATTTATGATTTGATTTCTCAAAAAATAAAATTATAAAGAAAAAAATCAATTAATCATAAATAGTTATCTCTTAAAACTATTTTAGATATTCATGTACGTAAATATATAGTTTAATGATTCTTTGCTTTTCTTTCATATATAATTGTGGAGAAATATATCTCATATAAAATTAATTAAACACAAACAAGTTATAAGCAAAGCTTCGTTCTTCTGATAATTGTTTCACTTCTGGCTAACAATGGACAATCGGCTCATAAGATCTCCTCCATCTCTTTATTTTTTTCATATATATAACAAAAACAAAAAAAAACAATTGTGTACATAAAATGTATATATGTTTATGTGATTACTGTATTCGCTTTCAAAGTTACTAAATGGTTATAATGAATTTTTAAAATGATTGATCTAACATGAATTATGAATGATCAGTTTCCAAAATGTGAACTCAAAAGACCATGCCAAAGGAAAAACGATTGTTTGGGGATCTGTGGAGGTAAACCTGAAAAATGCTTAAAAAAAAAAAAAAATTGTGTAACTAGACACACTCCAATAATATAATTAACTAATTTAATAGTAATATATGTAGCACATTATGCAAGAAATATTCCATTTTAATCAGTGTATCAATTATTATTTTTGTTCTGCTTTTTTATTCAAAGCCGAAAGTTGGTTGCGTAGTGGTTTCTTTATAATGTCATCTCTAAATTATCCTGGGTACAAAGCTTATGCTGGTTGCTTAGTGGTTAGTGGTTTCTTTATAATGAACTTCCACATAAAGTGAAATTCTAAGTGATGTAATAGACGAAAGAAAAACTAAACTGAATAAAAAACCATAACTTTCAAACCAAATTTTGACAAGATAATATATAAAAATCGAAATTAGGCAACAACCAACCAAACTACCACAGGAACCAGGAGATAGCTAAATCAATAAGCACCGAAATCAAATCCTTAAATAAAAACTAAAAAGGAAAGCGTACACTACAGATACCGAAAGCCATATGTACACACACATACCAAACCCACAAACTATGACCGAAACATTAAAACACCAGACTTTACCATCATCTTATGTTTCCTTGACTCCAGAGACTTACATTCGGACACAAGAGTAGAGTCACATACTACTGTTTTTGTTTTTTCTAATCGTCATCATCAAAGCAAATCACCTTTAGTTTATCAGTCTTCGTTTTAACTGTCGTTTTGGGAACTCATCCGGATGAATGAATCCCGTTGCTGTCCCCCGACAAATGCTTGTTTCAGTCGAGAGATCGGTCCGATCAATCTTCCAGCTTTCTGCAACCAAAAGGTGAGTTCAAGACAATGACTTAAGGTTCAACAATGCATACATCATACATCGTATATGTGTTAATCAAGACCATGACATAAAATAAAAAAATAAAAAGAGAGATGCAAATGAAGTGATTCAACATATACCTCGTTTCCAATGCTTGATTCCCACTTAAGCTGCAAAATCTGCCACCTCTCTTGTTGCCATCGTTGCCCAAGGATCACAATTCCCATTACAGCTGCGGCTATGAAAACCGACCAAACCGTGTTTGTTTCTCTCGCCTGTGAAATCAAAGACGCAGCGCTTCTTTTCCACCAGGCCTCGCAAGGTGGGACGTTTGCTACTTCATGCTTCTCATCTTTAGTAGGATTCAGGTCAGGTGAAACATCTGGAATCACACATGGAGTGACGGGCTCAGTCGGTTCATGAATAGGTGGTTCCTTCTGTTCGTAGACATGTGATCCACCCATAGTTCTTTCATCTTGCAGCGAGCTCATTGCCGCCTTGTAAATGTTTTCTTCTCTTTCGCCTTTCTCCTCGAGAAACTCAAGTCCTGCAAACTCATCTGATGATAAATTCAACCCTTTCAGAGTCAAATCTCCATCTTCCTTTCCGCGAGACCCGGTTTCTTGTTCCATGGAGAATCCAAAATCCATCTTCTTGCTTGCCTTATCATCACTAGGTTCCGTGGCTATGTTCTCATGCTCGCTTGGTGGGAAAACAAAGTGGCGAGACATGTACAAAGGATGAGATGTTTCGGCTTCGCAACGAGTGACTTCCTTGTCATCGTCATCTTTCGATTCCACTTGTTTCGGGCCAGGAGCAGCAGCATAAGCTGAGGCTGTAAGTGAAACAACTTCCCAATCGCTTCCACGTGTAGTGTTCTCACATGATGCTTCCTCTTTGTCAGCCATTGTCGTTTGTGAAATCAACTACAAAAGCAGAGTAGCCAAACAATGAAATACAGTCAGAAAGTCGCACAACTATCGAAATAAGCAAATACTGATCCAATAAGGAAACTTGGATGATGCTATGAACACCAAAGGCAATGTTTATTCCCAACATACAAGCGAATACATATCGAAATAAGCTATAAGCAACAATGGTGTCTAAGATATAACAGAGAAGATGAAGTTCTTCGTCCGGTTTGATTCTGAAATTCAGAAACCATATCATACAAATCAACCATGGAAAATTAAGATCAACCGGTGGTTTGCAAATAGAAAACCGTCCAATCAAGCAACATAAATCAAATCTCACACCCAAAATCAATCGAAACGGGATAGAACTACACACAGATGGATCGGAACAGTACCGTTACTCTAAAGGAAGAAAACAGATTTAGCAGGAAGGTATCGTTGACGGAGAAGATCGAAGAAGACGAAAGAATCGGTTATACTCACACAGTCAAAAAGATCAAATCAAGAGATGAGATCAATAATGGAGGAGTGAAGACAAAGTACGTGCCGACGACGAAGACGAAGGTGATCTGATGGCGATGAGACGATTGGAACCAAAAATCGCCTCGATAACTCTGCAAAACGAAACAAATTAAAATGATTATCCCTTTTTATTTCTTTTTACATAAAATGATTAAGAGTTGTTCTGAGAAGCAAGACGGAACCGGAAACTGGGGAGACCGGTTGCATTCACCGCCCAAGACCCGTACACTTTAACCGGCCATAGTAGGTAATAATATACGATTGGATACGATTGATATGAGGGGCATAAAAAAAACAAAAATGATTGACTGATTGCTGCGTTAGCAAATTGAAATAATTGGATAAAGTTACAAAATGTATGAGAAATTAAATTTGATATATACAGAGTATTGGGAAACAAAATTGTTGTATACAATCCCTTAAAAAAATACATAGGTATACCGTATATACAGCCAGTGGTTGAAATGTAAATATAATTTCATTTAGCAAGAATTTTGAGTTACTATTTTTCTAATTTCTCATATCCAGCTCCCCATTGTTTCATTCTCTCCGAAGCTTGTTCGACCTGAAATTTTTGGAGAAAAAGTAAAGATTAGATAGATAATCAACATTCAAATCATGTACAAAATCAAAACTTCTTTTATTTTAAATGTGTGACAGAAAAATTAAAACGATGTACCTCTTTGTTCCAATTGGTAATGTAAATCATGTACAAAAGGATCAAAGTCTGAAGAGTAGTCCCAAATATCATACCAATCCAAATCCCCTGAAATATTTAAACCCATAGAACGTGACTTCATCAAAACCAACCTAACCCAAATCAAACCAAATAAAAAAGCCGGTTAGTAAATGTATGCTTTACCTGTACGCCAAGACTTGTTTTATAACCTAGGAAAAAACCTAGAGGTAAACCAATTACGTAGTAACAAAACAAGTTGATATAAGCCACCGGCGCTTGCCATCCTCCTCCTACTGCAACACCTGTTCAATCCACAACAATCCTTATTTATTAGTTATTACCACCAAAAACTTTTCAAAAATCAATCCGGTTATTTAAAACTCCGACATAAATTTTAATTACCAGATATAACCGGTTGTAAGCTGTTGAGAATCATCGTTATACCCAGAAGGTAAGCAAGATCAGCTACCGCCTTTCTCATCTCTTGGCTATCCGTAAAGATCACTGCAAACTCATCTCTTGTTATGAGGATTACAATTGCACACACTACTCCGATGATGAGAGACTCCATCACCGTTACGATCACCGAGTATTTGGCAGCTCGCGGATGTCCCGATCCTAGCTCATTCGACACCCTAACACTGAAGAAACATCGCATAAGCCCCTATCCTTCTTTAACCACCAAAAAAAAAAAAGCACAAAATCTGCTTTGCCTTTTTTTTTTTTACCTTATAGCTGCATTGATTCCTATGAACAACATTCCTTCCCATCCGTTAATGTTCATACTGAGACAAGAGAAATGCTTTTCAGAAGAAAAAAAAATGTAAAACCTTTAAGATTGCGAAGGTGTTTTAGGGCTAACCAGATTGAGAGAGATCCAACGGCTATGACAGGGTCTTCAAGATGTCCGGTTAAGACAATGATAGTCATGAAATACCAAATCTCAAGACAAAGCATAACCGCAGACGCAAACGACAGTTTCAAAAACGGCCAAACGTCTTGAAACGCTAACCAAGACAGCCCTTGCCAACCGTCTTTACACCACCCGACAACATAAACAACCTGCGCGATCGCGATTCCCCAAGCCGAGACATCAAACGCAGCCGCTGCGCCGTTTAGTCCCCACTTAAAAACGTTTATGAATAGGTAGAAAATGAAAATGTGGAGGGTCAAAGCCACGAAACCTATCCAGGCCATGATCCCGACTTTGCTCTGTGAATGAAGAAACTTCTGAGTCGGGAAATTGATCGCCAGGGCGAACATTTGAGGGATGATATGAGTTGTGAATTTGCCAGAGATTTCTGCGATTTCGGGTTCTTGGCCGAGGAATATGAGAAGAGGAGTTGCGTAGATGTAGAGTGGAAGCAAGCAGAAGGAAGTTCCGATGAGGATGAGCCAAGAACGCTGCATATAAACGCCTAGCATGTCTGTTTGTCCCGCTCCAAACGCTTGTCCACATAGCGTTTCCAACGCACTTGCCATTCCTAGCTGCAGTTTTCTTGGAAAGTTAGTAGAAAAGACAAGAAACAGAGGAGGAAAAAGCAGAGGAGATGGTTAATATGAATTACCAAGAAACCGAAGGAGAAGTTGGACACGACGGAGAGAGCGATGGCGACAGCGGAGAGCTCGAGATCCCCGATATGGCCGACGAAGATGCTTGTGAAGGAATTGACTCCGTAATTGCAAAGAATGTTGAAAGCTATTGGTGCAGCGATTTCCCAAAGCTTGGAAGATTCAACTATACAGACGAGTTTAGCATCTCTAAAGCTTTGAATAGGAGGAAAATCGTCGTCGTCTTCGGTGGTTTTTCCGATCAAAGTTGACGGCGCGTGGTGAAGCTTGGTCGTCTCATGCTCTGTTTCGAAGACAGAGACTCTGACGAGAAGCGGAGAAGATGGACCACTATCGATGGCGTCATCAGCTGCTAAGGTGATGGTTTGTGGTGGTTTTCCGGCAGAGGATGAGGATGTTCTCTCCTCCCTATCCGGGATTTCCATTTTCTCCCGTTGTGGCAATCTTTATCTTTTTTTTTTTTTGTTTTTTTTTTGTTTTTTCTAGGTGGGGAGGGTTAGACACAAGAAATGAAAGCAATAAGATGACTAAAGAAATAATTGAAATGGGTTATGAGATTTACTTTTTTTTTGTTCTATTTTTCTTTCTGGCCTGCCTGTGATTTAGGTTAGCCGTGGAGAAGAAGAAGAAGAGAGAATCTCGCATTCCATTAAAAAAGGGCTACTGAGAGTCTTGTGACCGTTAATATAGTTAAATGTACCCCGACACGGGTTTATTTATTGATCCAAAAGAAAGTCGTAAGGTGTTTTCACGTAATGATTCTCATCGAATAAAGAAAGAATCAGTAAAATTTTACAAATATGCCATTAGTAGAATATCAACGTGAAAAGAAGAAATAAATTTCAAGGTCCCTACAGTCTCCCATGTCTAATCCATGGTATTTACTATTTACTATTAACTCTCGATTAAGTCAAGCGGTAGCTGTTAATGGGTCCATCAAAATTGGTATGCAGTGTAAAAGTATACATTTGACAATAATTCATGACTGGATCCACTCAACTTTGATAATATGCAAATTAATATCTCAAATTCCAATTAGTAATAGTAATGAGTTAATTTAAAGCTTGTTCGTTTTTTCATCCAGATGATCGATTGTCAAACGAATAATCCAAAAAACAAAAACCAGCCAACTGATCCATCTCGATGGATTTGTAAAATTTAAACTAAATTTGTAAACTCAGTTGGCTGAACCAAATCGGACCAGTTGGCTGAGAATGAACCAGTTGAAAATGTAAAATGACTAAAATGACCTTAACTAAAACCAAGAATTACAACTAATGTAAACCCTAGATCGCCTCTTCTCTCTTTCGTCGCGAAGCTTCTCCACTCTTCTCCGACTCTTTCATCACTCGAACCCGGCGAATCATCACTCGAACCCGGCGATTCATCACTCTCTCTGACGGAACCCGGCGATTAATCACTCCGACGAAATCCGACTCTCAGGCGAGCTTCTCCTCTCTCTAATCTTCTTATCTCATTTTTATGAGTTTACAGATCTGCGCATAAGCTCTAGCTTTGGGTTTTGTTTGCTCT
Organism: Alliaria petiolata; assembly: GCA_020283515.1. Classification (NCBI taxonomy): domain Eukaryota; kingdom Viridiplantae; phylum Streptophyta; class Magnoliopsida; order Brassicales; family Brassicaceae; genus Alliaria; species Alliaria petiolata. Next base: position 175,582,776 of record JAHZTW010000001.1, read on the forward strand.
TGATTTATGTATGTGTTCTTTGAATTCAGAGAGTGGTCGTTGACGGGTTTTGTTTGCTCTTGATTTATGTACTATGTTTGCTAAGCTTTAATAAAATCGATGGCTGAATTCAGAGAGTGGTCATTAACTTTTTGGGTTTCATTTTTAGCTGTATATTGCATGTAGTTGTAGCAGTCTCTGCTATTGAGAAAATTAGCTTTAAGTGTGTAGTCAAAATGGAGAATTCTAGATAGGAAACACCCCAAGTATGAGCTGAAGAAATGGGTCAAGATTGTGACAGCAACAATGTCTCTGCATAATTTTATCCGAGATTCACAACAGGAAGATTCTGATTTTTCACATTGGGAAGCAATGGAAGCTTATGAAGTGCACAATGATGAAAATGATGGACATGTTCCATATATACCTGCTGGTGATAGGTTGATGGAGGCTCTGCGTGATTCTATCACTGCAGATATGGCGCTAGGAACCAGACTTTCGTACTAGGTATGTGATCTTCATAATCTTTAATGTTTGTGAAGTTCTCAAGTTATACAGAAATCATGGTCTTGTTTTCTTGGTTAAGATGATGTGTTTGTGTCTTGTTATCTTGGTTAGTCTCGAATTTCAGGTTAAGATGATGTGTATTGGTTAAGATGATGTGTTTGTGTCTTGTTATCTTGGTTAGTCTCGAGTTTCAGGTTAAAATCATGTGTTTGTGTGTTGATCATAAGATAGATAGAAGTGTTGATGTTGATCATAAGATAGATAGAAGTGTTGATGTTGAGAGCAAGACCATAGTGATGCCTCTCTCTTAGCCATATTCATTTGAGCTTAGTTTCTAAAACAGTTTCTCTTTTATTCATGTGATCTACAGAACAAACGTGAGGGTCAAGTTACAATCCATGGTGATGCCTCTCTCAGCCCAACGTCGTCATGAGAAAGGAGATGCTAATGGCAATGGTGAATGGTAAAGACTGTTTTGTGAATCATGCTTCTCTTTTGTGTTAAAGACATATGTAATACCGAAGATATGTATTGTGTTAAACATGTGTGCTTTTTAGATATGTGTAATACCAAAATATTTTAAATTTATATGAATTTATTAATTAAAATCACTTTATAAATGCTACAAATAATAATTTGAATATTTAGATGTAAAATATATTTTAAAAGTATAGGTAAGATCAAATTTATAAGGTTAAAATTCAAAAAAAATATGATTAGATGAAAGTAAGGATATTTTAGTCATTTTTTATTAAAATTATTCAAATGATCTATTCAAATTTACAACAAAATGATGAAACAAACACATTTCCTTCCAGATGGATCATTCAGATGAATGACCAAAACTGAAACGACCATTATTTAGATGGACCATGTGAATGGAGATGGGAGATGATGGAACGAACAGCCCTTTAATCTATCATCACGTATAGTTGACTAAATCGCACCACCTTTTTTCTTATTAATAGGAAATGACAAATTAAGGCTTCATTTTCATACAACCAAGAAATACAGTTTTAACTAATTAAACCCTCTTAGAGAGCCCCAAACAAAAAAAACCAGACATTTAAGACCGATCTGAAAATTGATCAGGGAGATGAAGGTGGTCTACCAAAAGAGGACCGTGAGCCGGGGCTAGACAATCCAGTAACGAAATCCGAGCAGCCACGGCCATCACTACAGCTTGTGCCGCTCAAACCATTGTCCACTCCTTGATATGAGTCGCCGGAGACAAGAGCTTGTATCAATTTAGGCGGTGGAGGAACCGTCACCTCCACAACTCCTTCAAGCATCTTCACCACCGTTCCCATCGCCGGCCTTATCTCTTCATTGTCTTGTATGCACCATATCGCCACCGTTGCCATCCTCGTCGCCTCTTCAGTGTTATATTCTCCGTTGAGTCTAGAGTCGACCACCAAGTCCACATTTCCTTGAATGATTTCACGCGCTGCCCATGGCGGAAAGAACCTGACATAATTGACAATTTATTCAATGTATCAATACTTTTTCCACCACAGTTGATTCGACGACGTTAAAGACATACCACTTTTCCGGTTCTTTCTCCTCTTTGTCCTCTTTCTCTCCCGGTGTCTCGTTATCGACAATGACATTTCTTCGACCACCGATAAGCTCGAGCAATGTCATTCCGAAGCTATACACATCCGCTTTAGTCGTGATGGGTAAACCCGATATCCACTCGGGAGCAACGTAGCCCCATGTCCCTCTCATAGTGGCAAGAACCCGGCTGAAGTCACGGCCAACGAGCTTGGCCAATCCGAAATCAGATACTTTGGCGTTGTAATCACTGTCCAAGAGAATGTTCTCCGGTTTGATATCACAATGAATAATGCAGTCCCTGCACCCTTCGTGCAAATACGCGATCCCTTTCGCAGTTCCAAAAGCGATCCTAGAACGCGATTCCCAGCTTAGCAGTTTGGGACATGTTCTTGACAAGTAGGAGCTCAACGATCCCTTTGGCATGTAATCGTAGACGAGAAGACTGTGAAGATTCTCAGAACAGAAACCTCGAAGCCTAACGAGATTGACGTGTTGAATGTTCCCAATGGTGCATACCTCTGCCCGGAACTCTCCCTCGCCGCTTCCGGGTCTTTCTAAGCGTTTCACAGCCACCAAGGTGGAAGAATCCAGTAATGTCCCTTTGAAAACAGCACCGAAACCGCCGTGTCCGAGCTTCTCCGAGAATCCATTGGTAGCCTTCTGAAGCTCCTTGAAAGAGAAGACCTTTAGATTCAACACAGCGAACCCTTCTTCGTCTTCTTTCCTTGTTTTCTTCCTCTTACGATTCCTCCTCAACAGCATCAACGGCACAAACAAGGCAAAACCTAGAACTGAGATTGACCCAACAACGCTGCACAATATAATTATGGTTTTAGAAATGTTTCCCTTTGAATTCCTTTTTCTCGGGTCTCTGATATACAGAATATCGTTTGTGGTTCCGGTCCAGGAGCTCGAATTCTTCAAATTTATCGGCGATTCGAGTAAAATTTTGCAGAGATTCGACTTGTCGTTGTGATAAAAACCCACACAAGAACAGTTTCCCAAGCAGATTTTCACGCAAGAGCTCTTGCTTACCTGGAACCGCGACATCTCCACATCGCCGTCGTACCGCAGGTCTCCCACCGCCTCAAACGCATCTCTCCTGTCGCAGGCATCGCCAGATTCACGGTGGCATCCGTCGCTGTAATCCTCAGATCTCCAAGCGCCGGCGTTCGTAGGCCGGAAACCGCGGATGCAGGCACATGGCTTCAGTAGCTCGCTGCTGCAAAACCCTAATTGGCCACAGAGACTGTGAACGCGGCACGGATCATCCGGCTGAAACCAGAACTTGTACCAGAACTGCATCTGAGGATCCCACGTGTACTGCTTCAGCTGGCCGTTGTAGTCAATCACGAAGCGCGTAAGCCGCGGCTCGGGCACGGCGTTCGACGGTATGACGATGTACCAAAACGCTGCCGTGGGAATGTACGGGTTAACGAAGTAGAACCTGTAGATGTACGGAACGGTCATCTACGGAACGCCGACGAAGGCTTCTCCGGTCCAGTTTCCGGTAGACCAGTACGGTGACGTTCCGTTGAAAACAAGCTGAAACTCGTTAAAGCTTGGGCTCAGCCTGAGGGAGTAAAACCCCGGAGAAGGGTCGAATAGCGACCGCCACGAAGTCATAACCGTTTGGCCGGTGACATTCATCCCCGGGAGCCACGTGTCAGTCGGATTCTCAAAGCTCTGCCAAACTGGAGAACCGTCGTCTCCGATCAGAATCAGATTCCCGGAATCAGAGAAGCGGAAATCGGTTCCCGGGTGGTGGTTCTCCGTCCGCCAAACGACGCCGTCGAGGGAGTTCCTGACGATTAGGTTTCCGGTGGAGGTGAGCTCGAGGGTGGAGGAGTGTGGATCGGAAACGGGTCTGTTGCGATTGGCGACCCAAACGTAAGTAGGGGTGGGTATAGAAGCATACCAGATTCCCAAGAACCAATCAGAGGAAGAAGAGGAAGTAAATGATTCGCCATTGGTGGGGCTGAAGAAACCAAGACGGTAAACGCTTTTTAAACTCAGAATCGTCTGATTTCCTTGAATGATGACTTTGGCTCCCACGGTTTCAGATGGATAAAGAAGGAAGAGCAGAAGAAGAAGAAGTGGAAGATATGTACATGGCATTTGGACTCGGGTCTTTTTCTTCTTCTCGGAGGTTAATAGATGTGTTTGGTTGGCGGAAAAATGGTTGATATTTTCTCGGTGATAGACATGGGAAAGCTCCAAAAAGAAGCCCTCTTTCTCTCGCTCGCTCTCTTTGAGAATACGTTTGAAATCTGGAGAGATTTTGCGGAAGATAAATCTGTAAAAGCTGCGGGTTCACGAACACATGGTCTTGAAAAAGTCACTACTACTATAATGAATGCTTTTGGAACTTTCAGTCCCTTGTCAAGTTTACTATATTACCCTCGATCATCATCACTCTGAAAAAGCCACCGTCATCCAGGAAAAAATCTCCATTGTTTTGAAAAGAAAAGTGTATTTACGACTTAATAATCATTGAACGGTAACAAAAAAGAAAAATAAATTGAAAAAATTACAGCTATCTTAAAATTCTTTAGCTAAATATTTACGGGTTTGATTGGAAAGGGAGGGCAGAAGAGGAATTAAGAATGGATGTGGCAGACATAAGTGCTTCCAAGTCAAACCCAAGACCGTAAGAGTCGTACACCCTTTTCTTTTCTACTTAAAAATTAATTAATCCCTTTATTGTTTCTTACTTGCTAATAATCTAATTAAAAAATATTTCCTAATCTAATTAATTATTGACGACAAAATAAAAGAAAAATCTAATTAATTATTTATGCAGACAAGGGGATATCAAACGTACACAGAATCACTTCTTCTATCATACACACGACAAGACTGAGCATGTGGATCAGATTTTTTGGAATATTCATTTTTTTTTCTTCTTTAGATTTTGGAATTACTATATCCACATCAAAATAGAATCTCTTTTCTTTAACCAACCCACACAAATCATTTTCTATTTTTGTATCAGGAGAAAAGTACTAGTACTCTTGATCAAAATCATGGTTACTCATTATGAAAAAAGAAGACACAAATTGACAGTAATAATGATAATTCAAAAGGTGTAATTAAAAAGCGATTTTACTTACAATATTATCATTGTTTGATATTAAAACACATCAAAGAATTTTGATTCCCATAATAACAAATCATACTATAAAAAGAATCATGGATCAAGACTGAAAGCAAGTGAACATGGGCTTTTGGAAATGCAAAAGTCGCAAACAATCAAAAACTGAAATGGTCCTTTCTTTTTTATATCACACCCCCAAGATGATCACACACGAACAAGAAGCTGATGATATTTACAATTGTATGTATATCTCTATCTATATGACTGCACCAAGTCATAAACATAACCAATTTAACAAATCAAGACGAAAACGTAGAGACCGAACACTTATGTGTGATGAAGAACAAGAAAAAAAAAAGATGGTATATGGAAATGATCTTATCTAGACTAACCGAATAAGGAACCGCTTCAAACTTCCTTTCCCAACCCAGAGGATAGAGATGCCTAGTTCAAGCAATCATCAAACACAACTTCCTGTGTCATTGGACCCAAAAATGGAATGTAAGCATGTCAGCAAATTATGCATTTTAGCAGCCATAGTTGGCAGATCTAAGTATCCAACAATGAATCCCAATTTCATTCCCTTTTGATAATATAGAGGTTCGGATTGGTAAAGGGTAGTAAAATGCATTCTTTGATCATCACATATTGAAAATCGTTTAGGAATCAAATTCAAGAGGAAATGAAACACACCTTATCGCATATAGGGCAGCTATCGCTTCTTTCAATCCACTCCAAAAGACAAGAGAGGTGAAAATCGTGCTCACACTTTGTCGTTAGTTTTGGATTCTCAACATCATAATCTGCAATAAGGGATGCACGTGAATCCATGACTTTGCTTGCTCTAAAGAAAAAAAGTTCATATAAAGATCTTCGTTTCTGCTTACCTTCAAAGCAAATGGGACAGGAGTCTTCCTCTTCATCTACCAACTGCTTCCATCCTTTATGATTAGAGAAATCTGATTTCCTAGGCGAGAGAATCACTGAGCTGGGTTGAGTTTTGCAGTCTAATCCCTCGAGATCTTCACAAGTCGCTAACGTTTCAAAACTGCTTTCACTAAAACTTCCTTTGATAGAATCGGAATCTGCGCACTGTAGTCTCCCCAAAAGCAAATCATATGGAAGAGGAGCAGGAGCACAAAAGGTGTCTGGTATAGATGTCTCCAAACCTACATCAACCAAGAGGCCCGTGGTGGTGAATGGTGAACCCACAGCAGCACGAGCTCCAGAAGGCCCAAGCTCCTCAAAAGATTCTGGACACTGCGTAGCGAAACTTAAGTAAACAGAAACTTGATGCAAAGTAAATTATGCAAAGCAACGCAGATGCAAGATGGATTAAGGAGACAGTATAAACAAAAGCAAGAGAAAAATGGTTACTGACATAATAGTACACAGGTGTTCCAACAAGATGTGACTTCCTCGAAGAACAACAGCAACCTCCCATTTTCACCAGCTATAATACTTAGGCAAGAGTTGCAGCCAACTGTCCTCGCATCCTTCAGAGCTGCACGGACACATTATATGATCTATGATTTTGAGCAGAGATTCTAGAAATGCAACAAGATCAAGTATTATAACAGTGTTAACAAGCAGTGGATCTTTAATCTGATGCCAAAGTTAGGTGTAAGAATGTCCCCCGGTCTCAGGGTCTTCATGTGCTCTTTGATTCTAAGAGAATGTGATTTATAATCTAAAATACCAACAGGACTCAGTCAAGTTGCAACGGCAACATACAGGATTGCGACGAAAACATTGACCCGAGCAATAACTTTTCACTTTTCAGCCAATTTTAAATCAATAGTAACGCTACAGTCAAATGCTTAAAATAATTCATCTTCAAAATTGGTGACACGTAACTATACCATAAGATCTTCTCATAACTCTACAAGAACGTGAAATCGCATATAATCTGGAAACAGCGATAAGCAAAAATACAGCTTCGACTCCGATTCAGCAAAATCTCCAACTCATACACATATCTGTATCCTAATCTAAACAACACAAACAGTACATGATCCCTAAAACTGAAGAAGCGGTCATTTCAACAAAAAAAAAAAAAAACGAAACAGATTCTGAGAAAAATAAAAAACAGATTCCCGGAAAGTAATAACGAAGATAACCTGAGATTTCGCCGGAGAATTTTATTTTCTCCTCCTCCTTGTCCGGTCGCGAAAAGCGAGAAGAAGGAATTTCTGGCGAGGGTTTCGACACAGCGTTTTTCTCGCTTCCTCTAACTCATCATCGTAACTATACTGGTAAGCCACTTGTTTAGTCTGCCAGATTATTATAATTAATCGGACAATAGCACGACGTCGTTCAAAAACGGGCCGCTAATCTTTGGGCTTTTGTTTTTGAATCATGGGCTAAACATGGGCTCCACGAATTAGAAGGTCAAAACGTCAAAACCCTCTGTCGCTGTAGAGGCTAATTATGATATGATATATGGTCAAATATCAACCTTCAACTGCTATGAATCTTCCATCCTAACCTATATATTGATTGACTTAAACTCCAAGTAATTTAATTTACCTGTTTTATTATTTTCTCTAACCTGAATTTTAAATAACTTATGTAAATCAGTTGTGAATTGTATTTGTACAATGTAATCTAGTAGTATCTACGTTTATTACTAAAAATGTTTCCATACCTTTCCGAATCCTTGGTATGTAGTATGTATGTACTAAACACCAGAAATGAAAAAAATACAAATTAAATGCGATTGATCAATGGTTTGATTATTGCATTTACAGAGATGGAGCCGTCTGGCGTTTAATATTGGCCATATGCGTGGCGGCTGAAGAATATCTAACAGATATATTAATAAATTAAAAATCACACGGATAGATTTTTATTGTAAAATACGGAGTAGCAAAATCTATAGAATGTTTTAAAAAATTAAAATTTAGCATTTATAATGCAGACGCATATTTTTGAATTTAAATCTAAATTACGCAATACAACATGACGTTATTACAAGTCATTGGATTAAATGTAATAAACAGATTAAAAACGAAATCCAGGGTATGATTATACGCTCTCTTATTTATCTGGCTTGTCGGGTTTAAGTTAATAAGTAGTAATAATAATTATAGATAGAACGTTAATTACAGCTGGCAATAAATAGCCCAACAGTCTTATGAAAATAAAAAATCAACGAGAAGCAAAAAGTTGAATTCTAAAGTTAGTAGTCTCTGCGACTCTTCCTTGTCCGTGTGATTGGTTGCTTCTCCTCGCTCTCGTTCTGAGAATTTTTAGCTCTTGCTCAATCTGTTTTCTTTCCGATGCCCGCTCGTCGGAGACATAGCTACGGCGGCGGATCTTCTCCTGCAACCGCATCTTCATACAGTACCAGTAATTTCACTGATCGTTCCTCCCCTCCCGCCACCGACAAATCCGGCTCCGTCGCTCGCTGGATCTCCGGGATATTCATAAACTGCTTCACTCCTCCCGATTCCGTTTCCTCCAAGGATTTCGACGATTCCGGTAATACTCCCCCCTTTCTTCAATTTTTGAGATTTGTAGTCTGATAATTCAAATTTCGAATTTCTCAGAGAAGATTGTTCGATTATTTGAATGTTGAAATTACGAATGAAAAGGTTCATCATTGTTTGTTTGTTTGTCTCTATGAACAGAAGAGAACATCCGTCGTAGACGGAGCTCAACAGGAAGTGTCCAGAGGCATTATGGAAATGCAAAGGAGACAGAGAATCAAAACCAAAGATTCAGCTTCGACGAAATCTACGCCGCCACCAAGAACTTCTCCCCATCATTCAGGATCGGGCAAGGAGGTTTTGGGACTGTTTACAAGGTCAAGCTTAGAGATGGCACTACCGTAGCAGTCAAACGGGCCAAAAAGGTCTGAATCCTAAACAAAACTCTAATAAGGAGAATGTCGCTCTGTATACATTCTCTTACTTAAATTGAGCATATGCAGCAGAGCTTACACGACGACCGTCAAGGTGCAGAGTTTATGAGTGAGATTCAGACATTGGCTCAAGTGACACATTTGAGTTTGGTCAAGTATTACGGTTTTTTGGTACACAATGATGAGAAGATTCTGATTGTGGAGTATGTAGCCAATGGAAACCTCAGAGACCACTTGGATTGCAAGGATGGGAAGATTCTGGACATGGCAACTCGGCTAGATATCGCAACCGATATAGCTCATGCCATAACCTATCTTCACATGTATACACGTAGGTCCATTAATCTTTCTTTCTTTCATTCATTTCTTCCATGATAATTGATGATACTTTATATTTTGACTCCGTATATGTTTACAGAGCCACCTATCATCCACAGAGACATAAAATCTTCAAACATTCTCCTCACTGAGAATTTCAGAGCCAAGGTTGCTGATTTCGGTTTTGCCAGATTAGCTCCAGACAGTGAATCAGGAGCCACACATGTCTCGACGCAAGTCAAAGGAACTGCCGGTTACTTAGACCCTGAATACTTGACAACGTATCAACTCACAGAGAAGAGCGACGTCTACTCCTTCGGTGTACTGCTCGTCGAGCTTCTCACGGGTCGCCGTCCCATTGAGCTCAACAGAGAACAAAAAGAACGCATCACCATTAGATGGGTATATTGAAGGAATCATCTAAAGCTTGTTTGATTCACTAATATGACTCGTGTTTGATTCGTTTGATGGTTGTGATATGATCAGGCGATCAAGAAGTTCACGACTGGAGATACCATATCGGTTTTGGACCCCAAGCTAGAACGAAGCCCAGCCAACAACTTAGCACTAGAGAAGGTCTTGGAGATGGCGTTTCAATGCCTAGCTCCTCATAGAGGTTCGAGGCCAATCATGAAAAAATGCAGTGAGATTCTTTGGGGAATCCGTAAAGATTACAGAGAGCTGCTCAACACAAGTCTTTGATATACATATACGCCTTGGTAACGTTTATTATTTTCCTATTTGTCACACACTTTGATTCTTGTGCCAAAAAATGTTGCTTTGTGTAATTGTTCTCTCTCTTGAAAACTAATAATATTAGTGTATGGGGTTGATTGGTTCTGCCGCTAGTACCCTCAAACGCAATTTTTGCGGGTGATAGCGATTGTTGGCGTTTGGCAACAATCACACAAAACGCTTTCTACCGCTTCAAACTGCTTTTTGACACTCAAAATCAAAAGCTCCTTCCAGTTAGCGTTTGCGGTTGCGGGCGATTGCAGGTGGAGAATTAAAACAATAAAAATTAAAAACACAAAATTTATTTAAAATTAAGATATATATATTAGAAACTTTTTTAAAAATAAGATTTGAATATTATAATTACAAATAAATAAATAAATTTTACATTTTAACTAATATTTATTAACAATTTTTCATAATTTTATATGTATAATTATTTTGATAAATTTTTTTTTTATCACTAATGTATAAATAACAGCTAAAATTGTTTTCCTCTAACATCTCCATACAAAAAACACAATTTCTCTATTAAAATCATAACTTTCATCCAAACTAAAAAAATTGAGAAATAAAAGTAATAATTTTTATAATTTATTATTTTTAATTAATAATTTTATTGTTTTTAATAATTATATGATATTTAATATTTTTTACAGTTATAAAATATGTTTATATTGTCAATTTATTGTTTAACTGCTAATGCAAATGCAAGTTAACCAGTCGTAAACATCCCACAAACGCATCCGTTTCTAATCGCTGTGCCAATCGTACAACCCGATTAATAACGCTGTTAATCGCAATCGCCCGCTTCTGCAAACTCCCGCATCCGCAACCGCAACCGTTGTATTTAAACCAGCCTATGTGATATCAACCAATTGAATTATTATTACCCTTCACGTTACTATATAATTAAATGATTCGCTCAAAAATAACATTTTCGTGTCAACCTAATCTATTGATTGATTTTGGTCGAAGGCATCATGAGATTCAACTCATTTTTCCCTAAATAGAGTTTAGCCCGTAAATTAATTATAAAACAAACAAGTAATTGGGGAATTGCGATATGCTTTGAGTTTAGCCCGTAATGCGGTACAAAAAGAAGTGGCACGCATAAATGGAGAAAAACGGCACGCATGTTATACTCGACCTTTTTGGTTCACTCGTCAATTTTGTATGCCGACATAAATACAACGGATAGACAGACAAAACGGCACGCAGTATACCAAGGGAAGCTTTGATTATTTATTTTTCCAAGGGAAGCTTTGAAATTCCTTACGAAGAAACGTATTACATTAAAATATTACAATATTCACGTATCCTAAAATAAATGAACTGAATCAAACCCAATATAAATTCCAAATTGTTTTCCTTGATGCAAAACAAGTATTGTTTAATCAGCATGTTTTTACCACGACGAGAAATGATATCATTCAACCAAATCCTAAATCATGTTTTTGTTACACTTATACTGTGATGTTTGTGGGCAGTGAAAAAATCATCACTTACATTTAACAAGGGATTAATTAATCTATACATTCGTACGTCCGCATCAGAAGGTAAAAAAAAAAAAAAAGCATCAATCATGAAACGGCACAAGAAACTTAATGAGATAGTTCGTTTAACTCACTAGTCCTCATCCTACAAAATAAATATTCAATTAATATGTAGAAATTCTCCTTCACTCCTTGCAAAAGTTTTTGTCCTATATATATAATCGGATAGTTCGTTTAATTAATAACGTCTTACCAATAACACACGTGTCATATGTTATGTAGATAGATATAGGCTCCGATTGATGACATGTAATTTTAAAGTCGAGTTACGTTATAATTCGATGTAAGTTACAGTAAAATTATGTGGTAAAAACAGTAAATTTATGTGGTAAGTTTGATGTAAAAATTCGAATTAACATTTTGTTATAATAGATGATTGGTAATTTTTATGATGTATAAGTTGCAGTATGTATTATTTAAAATAAAATTAATTTAATTATTAATAATGATAACATTTATTATAAAATAAAATTAATTTAATTATTAATAATGATTACATCGAATTATTCTTTTAACACAAAATATCTTTGAATAATTTTATTACAATCATTCAAAAGGGAATTTATTAGAATGATATGAATAATTTTATTAAAATATTAACTAAGATTATATGAATAATTTTATTAAAATCATTAAAAAAAAAAAAATAAGTTTAGAAAAATACTTGACAAAGATGATTTGTTACTAATAAAATAATTGGTAATTATTTAAACTAAAATTAAAAACCTATAAGAAATGAAGCAAAACACGTTGCTTTATAAGTTATACAATAATTAATATTGAAAAGGTAAAAAAAAAAAGCTAACTCAATCTCTAATACATGGAATTATCCATGATGATGAGTTAATTTTTGATTTATGAATTTTACAAAGAGATAATTCAAAATTTTAATGCAACCATAACACTTTATAACTCAAACTCTAAAGCAAAAAATGGAAAATAATTCATGATTGGTAACATTTTTAAGTTATACCTATAACTCAAACTAAATCAAGCATACTACATGTTACCCGTAACGTGGAAATGTGGAATGCTTTTCTCCCGTAATCGTTGACACATGCTGGTTTCTGTCTGCGTTGGCAGCAGAGGCCCTACTTTGTCGCAACTCGCAAGCATTGGCGAGAGGTATATATAGATGAGCTACTATATTACAGTGTTTGTCTTCTCAATTATGGCTAGTTGCATGCATGCACAACGAGCTTCGCACCATCGTTAATTACATTGTAGATCACGATATCATTTTGTTTGACAAAAAAAAAAAAAGATCACGATATCATTTTGCATGTTTTTTTTAGAAAAAAAAATTGAAATGTTTTTTATTTTTTTTTCTACTGCTTATTGATTTCATTTTCTTTTTTTCTTTTTTTTTGGCGGATTTTGTTTTATTATTTTCTTTACGTAGAAGCTGGATTTTAGATTGATTCGGGGCACACACACACAAAATTTAAGCATAAAAAGATCAAATGACACTCTGTATTTCATAAGGTATCGGACGGTTCTTTTAAATCACTAGGTAGTCCTCGCTCTGCGAAATAAGTATCTTGATTATTATTATGTAAAATTCAGCACATAAACTCTTCAAAATAATTTCAAGAATACTGCCAAGTTGAAGATATATATATTGATAGATTCAAGAGAGAAATTCTACTTTAGTCCTTGTTCTGATTTTTGAAATTTTGAATATTTGGTTTTTTTTGCGAAATTCTTTTCCCGTGCTTACCACATCAACAACTTACTTCCAAGTTTTCGCGCGGTGAAACTTTTTCGTTGAAGGTGCTTTTCTTGATTTGCTACCAAAAACTTCCGTTTAGAATATGTTCAATGGAAAAGTAAAAGTATTCTACATCTAAATCAGATTGATTTGATCATTTTTGTCTTTCATCACATTTGCTTTATAACCAAATTTAAAAAAAAAAAAAGACAAATATTTTGAGACCCCGAATTTTTTAAACAGTTTAAAAATCCTTGAAAGATCTAAAAGACTAGAACAGATTAATTTTGAAATTAGTGAAAATATAGGGTCTTTGTTTTTTTTTCCCCTCTTTTCAGAAATCCCTTATCTGTGTTAATTTTGGCTTCTTTTTTTTTCTTTTTTCTTTTTGTCGTAGGTGGACTTGGTTGGAGGATACTATGATGTAGGAGACAATATCAAATTTGGATTCCCAATGGCACTCACAACAACAATGCTCTCGTGGAGTGTAATTGAATTTGGTGGGCCACAGATTATCTCCTCAAAGCCACTTCGCATCCTGACACTACTTATGTTCGAGTTGGTGATGCAAACAAAGACCATGCTTGTTGGGAAAGACCAGAAGACATGGACACACAAAGAAGTATATGTTTAAAGTATAGACAAGAAATTGATCCGTAGAAACTCCAATTTTGTTGAATAAAATCTTGATTCAATGTGATTATTTATTTTTGTTGTTTAAGGCGTTTCTGGTTCAAATTTTGAAGACACTTCATGAATACAAAGGTCATGCTGATAATTTCACTTGCTCTGTTATTCCTGGAGCTCCTTTAGTACTCTTATTCTCAGTATACTCCAGGATTTAACATTTTTACCCCGTCATCTTCCACTAGTTTACATCGTTGTCTCTCCACCAAAGAAAATTACGATATTAATTTTATTATAATTATTTTCGCGATGTTGTTATACTTTCCGGAAACCATATATATATATGATTCTGGTTTTCTTTTAAAAAAAAATTTGCTCGCTACTTTTCCATTTTAGGGTGATATATATTCTTTTGATAAATGTTTTTTAGTAAATAATATCTTTTATTTGGGAACTTATTTAGTAAATAATGTTAAAACAGAAAAAAATGGTTTCCCATTGGCACCAGGGCCGTGCCTATTCACAACAAAAAGAAACCACCGCCTACGGCATCAAATCTTGATGTAGAACGGAGAGAAGCATATATTTACAAATATTTTACTTTTGTGGCTTACTAGTATAAAAATATTTTTGTGTTTTGTTAAGTTTCTCTCCTTGAATTCATTTTCCACTAATATCTCAAGGCTGGCTATTCAATATCTATTTGGATTAAAAAAAATACAACTCACATAATTCCATTTGTCTTCCACGCTTATTTTTATCCTTTTCTTTCACCAGGATTTTTTTTTCTTTTCTATTTCATTTACTAATTTCTTCTTTGCCTATTATTTTCATTTATGTTGATTAACAATATTACAAATACATGCAAAACTTTATATAAAATATAATAATTTCTGATAGTAACTTGTGTACGACTCTGTATGTTAATCACATTATAATATTTTTTAACAACTTATTTGTTTAATTATTTAATAATTATTCTTATATTAATATTAAATAGAAAAAATAGTCTCGCCTATGGGGAAATTGCTCATTTAATTCCTCAAATATTAGCAATCGGCAATTTTATTCCTCAAGTATCGCTTGCGTAGATTAATTCCTCAAGTTTGAGTTGACTGCACAAATTTAGGCATGAAAAAAGTCAACGTTAACGGAGAAAACGAAAACGTTAACGTTGACTTTTATAAGTCTAATTTTGCAAAGTCAACTCAAACTTGGGAAATTAATTTGTCAAATTGAAAGTTGGGGAATTAATCTGCACAATTAAAAAAACTTGGAGAATTAAATGATGGTTTTTATTTAGAAAATTATGATTATTTATAGAATACGATCAAATACTTTTTAAAAAAATATTGTTTTTATTATATTATATTTTCTATCTAAAACTATATTGATATTTAATCAAAATTACAAAATCAATATACATAACTTTCTAAAAACAAATAACTTAAACATATATATGTGTTCTTAAAATTATCAGAACTAGTGATGAGAATTGAAAATATGGGAATCCATAAAAACGAAACGGATTTGAGAAATTTTCTTACCCAAATCTCTTCTCAAACTCTCAGTAATACGGGTAAAGATCAACTTCAAACATATACTTTGGATAACTTCTTCGGGGAAATTCAGAAAATTTTAGGAAAATTAATAAATAAATATATATATATATATTGAACAGGTAGTTAAGGTATATGATCTTCTACTCATTCTTTTTTCGTACCTGTTTGAATAAAATAAATGGTGTTGATTGAGAATTCTTTTAACGAAAAAGAGAATCTGATGTGAAATTCAGGATGAATACGAGACAGAACGTGAACTATGTCCATATATTTTCAGGGCTACTACCATATAATGAGAAAATAGATGAAAATAAGTGAATTTGATGAAAATTTTTTTCTCAAATAGAGTGACCATACAAATGAGTGTATGATAGGAGAATAATCATTGGTTGATAACCAAAAAAATTGCCAGTTAAAAAAATCACCGAAATTAAATACACGTAATTTTTTAGTTTTATTCATAACAACGGAAAACATAATATAATAAAAATAATATTTCTTAAAAAGGTATTTGATGGTATTTTACAAATAATCATGATTTATGAAAATAATCATAATTTTCTAAATAAAAAATGATCATTTAATTCTTCAAGTTTTTCTAATTGTGCAGATTAATTCTCTAACTTTCAATTTGGCAAATTAATTCCCCAAATTTGAGTTGACTTTGCAAAATTAGACCGAGATACAAAGTCAACGGTAACGTTTCCGTTTTCTTCGTTAACGTTGACTTTTCTCATGCCTAAATTTGCGCAGTCAACTCAAACTTGAAAAATTAATTTGCACAAACGATACTTGAGGAATAAAATTGTCGATTACAAATACTTGGGGAATTAAATGGGCAATTTCCCCTCGCCTATGACACTAAAATACCTAGGCACGGCTCTGAATGGCACTCACAACAACAATGCTCTCATGGAGTGTAATTGAATTTGGTGGGCCACAGATTATCTCCTCAAAGCCACTTCGCATCCTGACACTACTTATGTTCGAGTTGGTGATGCAAACAAAGACCATGCTTGTTGGGAAAGACCAGAAGACATGGACACACAAAGAAGTATATGTTTAAAGTATAGACAAGAAATTGATCCGTAGAAACTCCAATTTTGTTGAATAAAATCTTGATTCAATGTGATTATTTATTTTTGTTGTTTAAGGCGTTTCTGGTTCAAATTTTGAAGACACTTCATGAATACAAAGGTCATGCTGATAATTTCACTTGCTCTGTTATTCCTGGAGCTCCTTTAGTACTCTTATTCTCAGTATACTCCAGGATTTAACATTTTTACCCCGTCATCTTCCACTAGTTTACATCGTTGTCTCTCCACCAAAGAAAATTACGATATTAATTTTATTATAATTATTTTCGCGATGTTGTTATACTTTCCGGAAACCATATATATATATGATTCTGGTTTTCTTTTAAAAAAAAATTTGCTCGCTACTTTTCCATTTTAGGGTGATATATATTCTTTTGATAAATGTTTTTTAGTAAATAATATCTTTTATTTGGGAACTTATTTAGTAAATAATGTTAAAACAGAAAAAAATGGTTTCCCATTGGCACCAGGGCCGTGCCTATTCACAACAAAAAGAAACCACCGCCTACGGCATCAAATCTTGATGTAGAACGGAGAGAAGCATATATTTACAAATATTTTACTTTTGTGGCTTACTAGTATAAAAATATTTTTGTGTTTTGTTAAGTTTCTCTCCTTGAATTCATTTTCCACTAATATCTCAAGGCTGGCTATTCAATATCTATTTGGATTAAAAAAAATACAACTCACATAATTCCATTTGTCTTCCACGCTTATTTTTATCCTTTTCTTTCACCAGGATTTTTTTTTCTTTTCTATTTCATTTACTAATTTCTTCTTTGCCTATTATTTTCATTTATGTTGATTAACAATATTACAAATACATGCAAAACTTTATATAAAATATAATAATTTCTGATAGTAACTTGTGTACGACTCTGTATGTTAATCACATTATAATATTTTTTAACAACTTATTTGTTTAATTATTTAATAATTATTCTTATATTAATATTAAATAGAAAAAATAGTCTCGCCTATGGGGAAATTGCTCATTTAATTCCTCAAATATTAGCAATCGGCAATTTTATTCCTCAAGTATCGCTTGCGTAGATTAATTCCTCAAGTTTGAGTTGACTGCACAAATTTAGGCATGAAAAAAGTCAACGTTAACGGAGAAAACGAAAACGTTAACGTTGACTTTTATAAGTCTAATTTTGCAAAGTCAACTCAAACTTGGGAAATTAATTTGTCAAATTGAAAGTTGGGGAATTAATCTGCACAATTAAAAAAACTTGGAGAATTAAATGATGGTTTTTATTTAGAAAATTATGATTATTTATAGAATACGATCAAATACTTTTTAAAAAAATATTGTTTTTATTATATTATATTTTCTATCTAAAACTATATTGATATTTAATCAAAATTACAAAATCAATATACATAACTTTCTAAAAACAAATAACTTAAACATATATATGTGTTCTTAAAATTATCAGAACTAGTGATGAGAATTGAAAATATGGGAATCCATAAAAACGAAACGGATTTGAGAAATTTTCTTACCCAAATCTCTTCTCAAACTCTCAGTAATACGGGTAAAGATCAACTTCAAACATATACTTTGGATAACTTCTTCGGGGAAATTCAGAAAATTTTAGGAAAATTAATAAATAAATATATATATATATATTGAACAGGTAGTTAAGGTATATGATCTTCTACTCATTCTTTTTTCGTACCTGTTTGAATAAAATAAATGGTGTTGATTGAGAATTCTTTTAACGAAAAAGAGAATCTGATGTGAAATTCAGGATGAATACGAGACAGAACGTGAACTATGTCCATATATTTTCAGGGCTACTACCATATAATGAGAAAATAGATGAAAATAAGTGAATTTGATGAAAATTTTTTTCTCAAATAGAGTGACCATACAAATGAGTGTATGATAGGAGAATAATCATTGGTTGATAACCAAAAAAATTGCCAGTTAAAAAAATCACCGAAATTAAATACACGTAATTTTTTAGTTTTATTCATAACAACGGAAAACATAATATAATAAAAATAATATTTCTTAAAAAGGTATTTGATGGTATTTTACAAATAATCATGATTTATGAAAATAATCATAATTTTCTAAATAAAAAATGATCATTTAATTCTTCAAGTTTTTCTAATTGTGCAGATTAATTCTCTAACTTTCAATTTGGCAAATTAATTCCCCAAATTTGAGTTGACTTTGCAAAATTAGACCGAGATACAAAGTCAACGGTAACGTTTCCGTTTTCTTCGTTAACGTTGACTTTTCTCATGCCTAAATTTGCGCAGTCAACTCAAACTTGAAAAATTAATTTGCACAAACGATACTTGAGGAATAAAATTGTCGATTACAAATACTTGGGGAATTAAATGGGCAATTTCCCCTCGCCTATGACACTAAAATACCTAGGCACGGCTCTGAATGGCACTCACAACAACAATGCTCTCATGGAGTGTAATTGAATTTGGTGGGCCACAGATTATCTCCTCAAAGCCACTTCGCATTCTGACACGCTTATGTAAACTTATTTTGAAATGATTCCGTAAATTCACGGTAAAGATATGATTCCGTAAATTTATTTTGAAAATAAAAAAAAGAACAAAGAAAAGAAAAAAAAGATGATGAGTAATTTAGGAGAGAGAGAGAAGTGTTTCTTCTTTAATAATGAGGAGGGGGTGTTAAGTTTTACTTCCGCACTCTTCCCTTCTTCTCCCTCTAACCATTACTTTTCGTCGTCCTCTAAACACTGCTCCCGTTTCATGGACAACAACCCTCCGCCTCCTCCGCCCGGATTTCAAGATGTTCACATCGACGTGTGGTGGGAACATCTTGAAAATACAAAATAATTATCTCCAAACGAGAGAACTTCTCACTGCCTCATCCCAAAAACCACAAACCCCGCACGTTGTTATTACTTAATAGTCAACGCCCTCCGTAACGCGGGTTACACCGGCGAAGTGACCGTTAGGTGTAACCCGCGTTACGGAGGGCGTTGACTATTAAGTAATAACAACGCGCGGGGTTTGTGGTTTTTGGGATGAGGCAGTGAGAAGTTCTCTCGTTTGGCCGAACCCACAAGCAACGTCGTCTTCCACGATTGTCAAAGTTATCGTCCTTTAAATTATGCTATCCAACTGAAAACAAAAATGACAGGTGGGGGGATGAGTATGAAGACAGGAGGGAGTGGAGGGGGAGGAAGAAAAAGATCGAGGAGTTTCTTTAGTAGGATGTTTACGTGCTTTAGCTGTTAATTAGCAGTAAATCAAACTTTGGGTTATTCTGTGCTTTGGTTCGTGTAATCTTATTTAAGTTATGCCCCTTTAAATTATGTTTCAATTTGTATTTTTTTTTTTTTTTGCTTTCTCCTTATCAATGAATTTCCCTATCCTTATGTTACCTGATCGTAATAAGCTCATAGAACTAGTTTACAAGAGATAAAGCTCCCCTGTTTATCTTTTCTTCTCTTTCTTTCTTCTCCAACATCTTGAATAGTCTATAGTATTATTGACTGTTTAACGGTGCTCCCCTGTATATCTCGATATTTTATCAATAAATGGGACAATTTATAATTTTTACCCATTTATTTTTGAAGTAGATGAAGACCCATCCGTTTCATAATATATTTTGAATTAGAGTTTTATTTTTGTGAATTGTATTCTCGCTGCAATATTTTTAAATGCAAACTGCACATTTATTTCTATCAGTGATGAACAAACCAACATTGGACGTCAAGAACAGATTCTGATAATTAAATCTATGTTTTTCATTTACGGTATACATCTTACATAAGCAGCATCCTCCAAAAAGTATAAATTGTAAAAATCAGTCACACGTTTGTAAAGAAAGTGTGGGAAATAATTATACATAATAAACTCCAGTTTTTAATATGTTTGTTTAATAAGCAAGCTAGCTAGCTGTCAAGTCTATTTTTGGATTGTTTATAAATTTTGCAAAATTTGTTGCCAATTAATTTCTCAGTACTTCTTCATATCTGTGTCAGGCTTTCTTGGCCTTTTTGAAGGTTTTTTATTTTTCTAGAAATAGATTTCCACAGTCTCATAATCTAAGCCTTTGCCAAACTAATACAAAATATTCCCATAAAATCAGTATTTTAGTTAACTTAATTATAAGTTCCGACTTAAAAACTTAAAAAACGAGGCTTCAAAATAAGTATCAAGTATTTTTTTTTCCGGCTACAAATATAAGATCCATACACCAAATGAAATGATGCCTTTAACACACTTCTTCATTCATGGTCTTGAGGTTGATGCTCATACGTCATCTTCATCTTCTTCGCCTTTCTCTACAATGTTTTATAGCATTAAAAGCCAGTCGAAACAAAAATTATGTTCACATTTCGAGTCCAGTTGTGACACAATTGTTAAACTGAGAAATCAGGTTTATCTGGACCAAACTCGTTAAGAAACTTGCCTTAAGCTGCTGCTTCTTCCTCTTCGGATGGGAAGTATCAGCTCCGGCTTCAACCATCATCATCTCCGACTTTCTCTGCAATGTTTTATAGCATTAAAAGCCCAGTCGAAACAAAAGTCATCTTCACATTTGGAGAACACAGTTGTTAAACGGAGAAAAATCACAGGTTTCTTTTTCTGTGGAGGATCAAACTCGTTAAGAAACTTGCCTTTGGCTGCTGCTTCTTATCCCTCCTAGGCTTAAGTCCAAGCTCCTGCTCGACAACCAATAACATGGGGGGTCAATTTCTTTGAAAGGCGATAGCATAAGACTCAACATAACAAATGTATTGATTGCACAAAAGGATGCTTACATGCAGTGCATGTTCTTCACCCTTGAGATGCTTGGTGACTTCTTCAGAGCTTCGGCAAACAAAGCGGCATACAATGCAAGAAAAATCAACAGTTTCGCTGCACTTGGCATCTGTACGGGGAAAAAAAAAACTAACTGGTTCAGAAACAACATCTACCAAGGTTATTTTTTTTAACAATATGAAAGAAAGAGACACCTTTCAGCAAGCTTTTCCAGTACCACGGTTCATGAGAGAGCAGGGAATAATCTCCCTTCAGAGCATCTTGATAAGCCAGAAGAATGTTGCACTTGCGATATTCTTGTAGCCAGGGAAGAGAACTACAGAAGACATGAAAATCGTGGGAATCGGTTATGAGCATTATTGTAACCGGAGCTGGATGCTTCTTGACTTTCCAACTAAACATAAATTGTAAAATGGTTGCGATGCTTATACCTGTAAAGGGAAGCAAAGACATAGTTGAAAATGTAAACCCTAATTGAGATAATAAAATACTGGCAATAAGAGAGATAAGAAGATTAACTGGTTGGGATGTTTCTAAGAACGATCCCAGTGGAAATTAAGGCTTGCAAGACGTGTTAAGGGATGTGTTTTAGGTCGCCCAAGCCAAAGATGGTGAGAGGACCAGAGTAGCCTAACTTCTCCAGCTCCGATTTTATACACGGACCGACCTTCCAAGCATCATAACCATCCGGAATCGGACACTTGTCCATGTCCCACCACACCGATGCTTCGGATCCAAAGTACTCAGGCGGCGGCGCCTTGTTCATCATCCTTTTAGACAATATTAAGCCAAAAACACAATGAATAATAATTCACAGATACCTCTTTAATCTTCTACAATCAAACACCAAATAAGCAAATCTAGAGGAAACAAGAGGAGATCTTTCCGGGGAAATCGAAGCTTTATAGGGTTGGTTACTTCCAGCTTTCGTATATATGAGAGAAATCATACAAACATGGTAGATCCTAATGGATCTTCACTATATGACTAACAAAAATCTGGATTTCGATTATGCGGAATTCGGAAGCAAAAGGACTATGAGACTAATAATCGCATCGATCAAAAGAAAAATCAGAGTCGTGGAGATCGAAATTGATAAATTCACATAGAAACCAATCTCGCGGTAAAGAGAAATCTAAATCAAAGACAGCCAGATTTTAACAATGGGAAATCGAAATTTCACGGGACACAGTGAAGAAAGGAGTGCTTTTGAGGAGTTTATCGACGATCTTACCTTTCGTTTATGGAACCTAACGGCGAAGATGTTAAGAGATTGTAGACGAAAGAGAAGACGATGCAGTGGAATTAGGTTTTACTTACTTCCAACTTTGATATATATATATATATATATATAAATACAGTATTTTTTTGCCAAGAGCTGAATTGCGTATATATAATTTTCTTGATATTCGAGTTTTGTGAATTGAAATCCTGATTAATTTCAAAAATTAGAACCATGACTTTCATCTCAGAATCCCAAAATTTTGTATAATAAAATGTCTTCATGACTATGATCATGACATACAGTAGAACAGAATGGTTTGGGCTAGTGTTTGTCATTAATTAACTAATCACCACCCAATTTTAAATTTGTATATTGCATAGTATTTTTTAAACAAAAAAGAGTTTTATATTCATTAGTTTATACATAACATTTTTTCTATATGAATAATAGAATGGTGACTTTTATGCATAATTTTCCATGACTATTAGAGCCAAAGAGTTTTATATTCATTAGTTTATACATAACATTTTGTGCGACAAAACAAAATGTATGTATGGGAGATATATAGACTTTTTCTTTGACCTGTGGCTTAGCAACTATAATTTGTGCTTCCATGACATACCCGACTAGCAGATATTGTTATCTTAGTTGTTTGGGCTGTGAAATGGAAATGAAAATTGAAAGTTATTTAAAATAGAAATTGAAAGTTATTTAAAAAAAAAAAATGCTCAGTCTGAATATTTTCGAGAGCCATCAGATTGGGGTCTACTTCTCGCAAATGGGGGTTCACTCAACTCAACGCGTGGCTCAAAATGTCCGGTGGATCACAAACCAAACCTTGAAAATTGGAGTATATTGGAAAGCACTAAAACATATATATATATATATATATATATAATTGATTAAATTATTTTATTTTAAACAATTTCAAAATCATCTGATATATATTTTTTTTTTTGGTATGTAATCATTTGATATACTAGATTAAGATCCGCGTTTATGCGGATTTGTAATAACAAAATTTTAAACCCGTTAAAATGATTTTTTTTTCTTATTTACTTTTTTCTTTTTCTTTTTAAATTCTAATAGATCATTTTCATAATTAATATAAATTATAATATTTTATGGGGCCACGTGTCAAAATATTGAAATATATTATAGTTAATTTTATTTACTTTTTTTTTTAATTTTCCTTTTCTTAAATTCTAATAAATCTTTTTCATAATTAATATAAATTCTAATATTTTATCAAAACACATGTCAGAATCTAATCGAATGAAACGCCACATGTCGCGATCAAGTTAATTAGCAATCTTATTTACTTTTTATTTTATTTTTCTTTTCTTAAATTTCAGAATATTGAAATATATCAATTAATCTTATTTACTTTTTTTATTTTCCTTTTCTTAAATTCTAATAAATCTATTTCATAATTAATATAAATTTAATATTTTATCAGAACACATGTCAGAATCTGAATCGAATGAAGCGCCACATGTCGCGATCGAGTTAATTAGCAATCTTATTTACTTTTTTTTTTTTCCTTTTCTTAAATTGAAAAAAATATTTTTTTATTTTTCTTTTCTTAAATTGAAATAGATATTTTTATCTAATTTTTTTTAGATATATACTTATGCCACGTGTCAAAATCCAATCGATTAACTTGACATGTGTCGCGATCATGTTAATTAGTAACTTTGACGCATAGATTGAAAAGCACTAAAAAAACATTATATCTTATTATATAAAGTTAGATGCGTCAAAGTTGCTAATTAACATGATCGTGACACATGGCAAGTTAATCGATGAGATTTTGACACGTGTTTTGATTAAAATATATTATAAAGAAAAAATATATTAATCATAAAAGAAAAAGGAAATATTACTATTTTAAAAAGAAAAATAAATAAAATAAAAGGAAAGATATATATTATAAAGAAAAAATATACTAATCCTAAAAGAAAAAGGAAAATACTATTATCTTAAAATAAAAATAAAAAAAAAGATATTTCAATATTACTAAAAAGAAAAAATAAACGTCAAAGTTAGTAATTAATATGATCGTGACACATGACAATAATAAATAGGATATATTTCAATTAATAAAAGAAAACTATAGATGCTAAGGATATGATATTAAACGATGATGAGCTCAATGAGGAGGAGGATATCAAGAATTATGTAGAGAGGCTTTTGATGCGAATCTTGAGAAACATAACTTCTCTAGAGAGCAGTGAGATCATATAAGGGAGATGAATGTGGAGAGAAAGAGAGACTTTATTTCCTTGAAAAATATTAATGGGGAAATTGTTAACATACTCGAATTGCATACCCAAGTTTTTAACGCAGCGGAACAGTAAAAGATAGTTGATAAAGTGTGTGAAATATATAAGAAGTATGGTTAATGTTGTTTAGGACCCGCAACAGATAATGTGTTCTAAATATTTTAATTGAAAATAAATAAAAATTAAAATAAATAAATAACTCTTAGGTTTCGATTTTTTGTTTTTCATATATTTTTTCCACTAGTGATCAGATTTTGTTTTCTATTTTCTTTTTTGATGCGAGTCTTGGGAAACATAATTTTTCTAGAGAGCAAAAATCTTATTATATAAAGTAGGATGCGTAAAAGTTTCTAATTAACATGATCGTGACACGTGTCAAGTTAATCGATAAGATTTTGACACGTGTCATAAGTATATATCTAAAAAAGGAAAAAAAGGTATTTATTTCAATTTAAGAAAAAGAAAATAAAAAGTATCTATTTCAATTTAAGAAAAGAAAAATAACAAATAAAGTAAATAAGATTGCTAACTAACTTGATCGCGACACGTGGCGCTTCATTCAATTCAAATTCTGACATGTGTTCCGATAAAATATTAGAATTTATATTAACTATGAAAATAATCTATTAGAATTTAAGAAAAAAAAAATAAAATAAAATTAAATAAGATTAAATATGATATATTTCAATATTCTAACACATGTCCCGATAAAATATTAGAAATTATATTAATTATGAAAAAGATCTATTAAAATTTAAGAAAAGGAAAAAATATAAATAAGATTAACTATGATATATTTCTAATGAGATTAACTATGATATAAAGAGTAGAGAGATCATATACGAGAGATGACTATGAAGAGAAAAAAAATACTTTGTTTGCTTGGAGAGAGTTAATGGGGAGATCGTTAACATAATCGAATGACTCGAATTGCATACCCAAGTTTTAAATGAAGCAGAACAGAAAAAAATGGTTGATAAAATGTGTGAACTACAAAAGAAGTAGGGTTAATGTTGCTTAGGATTCGCAAAAGATTCGTAAAAGATTCTGTGTTTTTAATATTTTAATTGAAAACATATGAGAATTAAATAAATAAACAACTCTTAGGTTTCAATTTTGTGTTTTTAATATATATTTTTTAAAATAGTGATCCAATTTTGTTTTCTATTTTTTAAAATAATCATTTTAACGGATTTAAAATTTTGTTATTACAACCCCGCATAAACGCGGATCCTAATCTAGTCTTATTATATAAGATGAAATAAATATATTTTTTAAGTAATAAAATTTAGTTGCGGACCTAGATCCCAAATCTCAACCACTCTATATAACCACCACAGTGAACCTAAGGGGGTGTTATTGGTTCTTGTATTTTAATGGATTTAGAAATCCAAACCAAATCCAGTGTTATTGGTTCTATGATTTTAAAATTCATATTGAAATCCAGTGTTATTGGTTATATGATTTTAAAATCTATATTGAAATCCAGTGGTATTGGTTCTATGATTTTAAAATCCAAGTATTATAAAGACTTGATTTTTTATTGGATTTGAATGGATTTAAAAGTGTTTTCATGACTAAAATACAAAGACCCAAATACTTGATTTAACCTTCGTATTTGATTGGATTTGAGTATTTTTTAAATCCAAAGAGGATATCCAAATCCATTAAAATATAAGAACCTATAACCCCTCCTAAAGTTTTACAAAATCACACCATTTAAAGCAACATAATAACACCTAAATTTACCCCCAAAAAAAAAACATGGCATCTCCAAAACTTTTCCTCGTTTCTTCCTTCATCAAACTCTTCCTCAAGTATCTGCAAAACGACGCCGGATCCCAAATTCTGCAAATCAGTGTTCCCACAAACATCTCAAAGCGGCGTTCGCGACCACGGCCGCTAGCTTTATTCACTAAAGGGTGGGTCCCAAAGAGGAAGAAACAAGCCGGGTACTCTTGGGCCCACCCGAAGAACTCTCACTCACACACAAAGCCGTTCCGTCAGTTTCACAACGGCGAAGGGTCGAATGGCGACCGCCACGAAGTCATAACCGTTTGGCCGGTGACATTCATCCCCGGGAGCCACGTGTCAGTGGGATTCTCAAAGCTCTGCCAAACTGAAGATTAAATTTTTGTTTCTTCACCTGTTTGCTTGATGTGTATAGGATGTTCTACTTATATATTCTCTGTGTCATGGAACAAGAAGGTTTTGTTGTGAGTTGGCTATGTCTCTTGCTTGGAATGAGTACGAGTAAGACACTATGTAGTTCCCCAATTCTTAAGAAAAAAAGGATTTGCTGTCTAGGTAACCAGTTTGTTATTGATCTGAGGACTTTTGTTGTTATGGAAAAGAGAATGATACGTATGCTTTGTAAATGAGAGATACAATGCTAAGTAAAGGTAAGAACCAGTGGTATGATATTGTTGTGGATTTTTAATTTTTTTTTTTGGGTTATTTATTATTGTAAAACGCTTTTTGTTTTTGTTTTTGTTGCCTCATCTCTCTAAAATCTTCTTCGATGTCCCCCTTTTAAACCCAATCGTCTTGCTCTGTTTCCAAACATAAGTTTTCTTTTATTTGATACATGTATCTTTGTCTTTGCAGTGGCCAAACATGTATCTTTGTCTTTGCAGTGGTCAATACTTATACATGTATCTTTGTCTTTGCAGTGATAATATTTGTACATTCTCTTACGAGTAATTAAATGAGACCCCAAATTCGTTGATTTCTGTGACATATCATAACGCCAACAGAAATGATCCATTGAACAAGTAAGCTTCTTCTTCTTGATTTTGCTCCCTCTATATTAAGTCTATTGACACATTTTAGTTTTCTGAAAGTGGTTCTCCATTTTGCTGTGTTTGCTGAGGCCTGAGGTGTCGATTGACAATGTACTGTATCTTGGTGGACCAAACTTTGCTGCTGAATTATACAACAACGAATATGCCAATGGTAGAATCTGTAGAGCTGCAAACTCGAGGAATCCACTAGCAAACTTTCCAAGGCAAAAAAAGGGGTTTCTAAAACAACCTTGCTTCGAGACGATTGTAATCTTTTTTTTTCTGTCTTTTTGTTATTAAATTTAAATTCTTATTTTGTTTACAGTTTAAATTCTTAACTTGTTAAGATATTTTAGTAATGTAATTAACAGATTCATTAGAATAAAATGATTGGATGGGCTTGTATATGGGCTGGTTCATCTTAGGCTCGTGGGCTTCATCTTTTGGGTCTTACTTGCATTAAAATGGGTCAGAGTCTGTCCTCGAGCTGTTTTTTTTTTTTTTTTGTCTTTGGCAAGTACAACAGGTTGCAGGCTCGTGTCACATTCTCTTCTTCATGGGTGAGCTTGAATTCGATGTCCTCATCAATACTTTTGCTGGAATAATAATATATTTTTACTTTTCCAAAGCCTGCATAATATCTAAAGAGAGAGTTGGCGAAAATGAGACAATCTTGAAGATGAGTTACAAGAGAAACTAACCTCCAATTTATTTTTTAAAGAAACCATTAGATCAAAGAAGATAAACTAACCTCCTAGTTGATTAAGCATGATCGCAACAAAAAAAAAGAAGATATTTTGATGTTTCTTCTTCTTTGCAACATTTCCGGTACACAAAATGTTGGTTTATATGCCTTCACGTCAATGTTTCACCAATCGCCAATGTTCCCAACAATAATTTCCACATGAAGTGTTTAACTTTGGGTGATGTCTTGAGTTTCCACATAAATGATTCCAATATCATGATTTGACTGTTTAAATTCCATTTTCGTTGTAATGCCAGCCTAATAGATCATTTTTAGCTTTTGAACATAATCTCAATGTCAACACTCTTCCACATCTTCATCAGCTACTAACTTCTCTCACTTTTGTTTCATTCCAACTAGTGCAAGTGTAATTAAACCATTGCCTTACTTTAATAAATCCATGGATCCGATCAAACATTAATCAAATAGCCATCTTTAATTACAAATTGAAGTCCTTGTTTTTTTCGTCATTTCTTTATCGGGTTATCTCCAATAAGCTGTTTTAGATCCGTTTTTGCGTATCTGTCTACTTCTAATAATCTGAAAAAATCGCATATGCTGGGAATTGAAACTCATACCTCCTGGTGTAGAAACATTAAAGAACCCTTAAATCAACCACTAGACTAAGGGGACTTCCACAAGTCCTTGTTTAAAGAAATCTTTTTATTTTAGATAAAATTTCCAACCATAGGACGTTTTAACTCCTATATTTGGAGTCAATACATTATTATATGCAAGAAATCCTTTTCTAAAAATTCTTGCCATTAGACCTTCTGTGTTTTGAAGAATTCTCCACATCTGTTTACCAAAACAAGCTAAATTGAAATTTTCTAAATTTTGGAAGCGTAGTCCTCCATTCTTCTTCTGCAAATTGATCATATTCCAACCATACTAACGCATACCTTTTTCGAAAATGAGAGGATTCATATTACCTAAAATATTTTTCTCTGCCCAAAATATTTTTCAAATGCACCGTTTCAATTAATTTCCTTTGAAACTTCTCAGAAGTCAAAATTATGATACGCTGTTGTACAATGTATTTTTTTTTATCTATGTTTATTCTTATCCTCGAAAATAAGAGGATATGTATTACTTTTTGTAAGATTGTTTTACCTAAATATTTTCCAAATACACCGTTTCAATTAATTTCCTTTGAAAACTTCTCAAAAGTCAAAATTATGATACGCTGTTGTACAATGTATTTTTATCTCTGTTTATTATTATCTTCAAAAATAAGAGGATATGTATTACTTTTTGTAAGATTGTTTTACCTAAAATATTTTCCAAATACACCGTTTCAATTAACTTCCTTTGAAAATTTCTCAAAAGTCAAAATTATGATACGCTGTTGTACAATGTATTTCTATCTCTGTTTGTTATTATCTTCGAAAATAAGAGGATATGTATTACTTTTCGTAGGATTGTTTTACCTAAAATATTTTTCAAATACATCGTTTCAATTAACTTACTTTGAAAACTTCTCAAAAGTCAAAATTACGATACGCTGTTGTACAATGTATTTTTATCTCTGTTTATTATTATCTTCAAAAATAAGAGGATATGTTTTACTTTTCATAGGATTTTTTTACCTAAAATATTTTCCAAATACACCGTTTCAATTAACTTCTTTTGAAAATTTCTCAAAAGTCAAAATTATGATACGCTATTGTACAATGTATTTTTTTATCTCTGTTTATTCTTATCTTCGCAAATAAGAGAATATGTATTACTTTTCGTAGGATTTTTTTACCTAAAATGTTTTCCAAATATACTGTTTCAATTAATTTTCTTCGAAAACTTCTCAAAAGTCAAAATTATGATAAGCTATTGTACAATGTATTTTTATCTCTATTTATTCTTATCTTCGAAAATAAGAGAATATGTTAAAGTTTTCAAAATGTTTTAAATAATCTTTTTAAAAAAATGAAAATGAAATTTATCAATCAAACCTCAATAGTTTTTTTATTTGAAACCTGAATCTCAATAGTTGATATTTAAGATCTAATAAAAACAATGAAAATGCAAAGACAAACAAATTAGATATAAATGATGTGAGAACTAAGAAAATATAAGATGAAACGCTGAGATAAGTGCAGAAACGAAAAGATGAGAAATCATAACAAAAACGAGAGAAATTTAAATATGAAACGATATTAATTTTATTTTTGTTTTACATTTAAAAAAAAAAATCGTTCAACCATCGATTACATATAAATTAAAATGTTTAAGATTTAAATTATGTTTTCCTAAGCAATATAGGTTTTGGATTCTACGCAACACATAAACAGAGAATAACTTAGATTATCGGTAATCAGAAATCTATTACCGGATAGGTTTAACGAGGACAAACTAATAAAAAAATCAATTTATTTAAAACATAAGAACTAATTGACTCTTAAAGAAAACAATCGCAATTTTTAAAGAAAATAACTAAGAAAAATATAAATTTCTTATGGGAAAATTATTCCAAAAAAAAAAAAAAAAGACACTGAAACAAATACCATTTAACCGAATACAACAGAGAGAGATTGAAAATCTTTCTACAAATGTTAACGAACTAAACAAACAGACCAAGTCCCCTCCGAACATACAAAACAGGCAATAGAAATAAAAAAAATAGGAGATGAGTAAAAAGACAGAAAAACCCTAAAAAACAAAAATATTTCACATGAGGGATTTCAAAGACCTTTCCTTTACGGGCTTCCTACCTCTCTTCATCTTCTTCACCATCATCGTCTTCTCCTTCTTCTTTTCACGATCGCTGTTTTGATCAATTACGTCATAATCCTCATCCATATACTCAAACCCATCAAAACTACTTCCACCATCTTCAAACGCCGACGTTTCATCATTCTCTTCACCGCTAATGCTACTCTTTTTGCTCATATTATCCTCGCAACTCTTTTTATCATCGCCCCTAACTATCTTCTCGTCGCCGGAGCCGCTTCTTTTTCTCGCCCACCGTGGACCGAAACCAGAGTAATAGTAAAACTCGTGCGGATTCTTCGATGCGGCGGTGGAGGAGGCTGGAGCTTTCTTGCCCGTACCACGTGGCCGTCCGCGTTTAGGAGGCGCCGGCACAGAGACAGCAACTTTGTCGTCGGCGCCGGAGGTTTTGACCGCCGGAGAATTAGGCTCGACGGCTTTGGATTTGTTGTCACTGTTATCGCTCCGATCCATCGGATCTTCAACGTCCGGCGACCTCTCGGAATCCTCGGCCGCAACGAGATTCAGTCTCTCGACGGAAACTAGGCTGATTATTTTCGACGGAGCTATTTAATCAGGACGGTCAAAGAAGAGAAAGAATAAAGAAAATGGTCGAAATTTTCAACCGGGTCGCCCCGGCGTTTGGAATCCGATTCAGATTCGGGCGAAATTAAATTACCCGATAACCAAAACAAGAAGTACGACTAAAACCCTAAAACACCGAAGCAGCGAACGAAGCAGACAATGGGGAACCGATTCGAGTGAGAACGAAATGGATTATTACCTTACAGCAGCGCCATTAGAATCGCCCAAGCTCCCGCTCCCATTGAAGCTATCTTCTCCATCGAACTGAGTGAAACGAAAAATGGAGACACTTTGTAATAATAAAAAAGAATAATCGGAGCTAGAGAACGAAATGTAACTCAATGAAGCAAAATAACAACGACCCATCAACCCTAATCGATAAACTTAAACACCCATGATCCAAAAATCCAGAATTTTAGGGTTCTTTCAAGTTTCCCGAACAGAAAAAAAAAAGAGAAAAAGAAAAGAAAACCCTAGTAACAGGCGGAGAAGAAATGCTGGGCAACCGTGGAAGCGAGCATAGCGAAATGAAATCACATATTGACATTAATAGAATTACCTGGTGAATGAGAGGCGGAGAAGAAGAAGACGACGGAGAAGGGAGAAACCACGACGAGTCAATTAGGTTAATTAACTCGGTGGCATCATCGCCGTCGCCGGAGGAAGTGAGCAGAATCACATCCCATGGGGACTGGCTGAGGTGACAAACATATGTCTCCGGTTTTTCTCCGCCGTGACCAGCGGTCGCCAAAAGCATCGATGACAGCTTCGTGTTCTTCCGAATCCTCATTTTACCCCCAAAACCAAAAACAACTTAAGGCCCAAAACACACAGAAACCAACAAGTTAGAAAGATATGCATTCATATATTTACACACTGAACTTTATATATATGTGTCACCACGTAAGCTTATATCTCGATTCACCTCTTCTTCCCGAGCAGTCTTTTTTTGCTCTTTTTTTTTTTTTTTGTTGTTGGAGCAGATCTCACAGAACTCGATAGGAGGGTTTTTTTTTTTTTTTTTTTTTTTTATTACACTTTTTTGTTTGCTTTTCTCGGCCCTTCATATATTTTCATTTGATTTTTGTCATTGGACGGAATTACCCTTAGGTTACACTTTAATTCCCTAAGTTACCCCTCTGGTATAGTAGGAAAAATTAAATAGGAAAAGCTGCCGCTAAATTGTTTACCAAAACTAAGATACAAAGAGCGCAGAATCGCCTGTGGCAAGACCCACCGTAACATCCTAACTCTTTTTGGTCAACAACATCTAAACTCTTGCTCGTTTGCTGAATAAACCATCCTTTTGTCTTGTCAACGACATAAATGTATCATTTTTTCGTGTTTGTCAACAACATAAATGTATTCAAATTATACACCTAATGGCTAATACTGTTAATTAATTTATTTGTAAATGTTAACCTTATGATTTTTTTTCTTTCCAGCCTTCAAATTTTTGTAGCACTCGTCCATCACGTGATAGAGAACTGGTCACGTCACGTGAGGTTGTATTTCACTAGGAAAGTACATCAGATTTTGCCTCTGATGGTGATCGTATCAGGCAACAATGGTGGTGGTGACTGGTGAACTCAGGAAAAAACCCGTATAATCTTTCAAACGGGCGAGTCGTAGACAGAATCTGTTTTACACTGCCATATTTCCGGTGCTTATGTGGCACCTGGTGTGGACTGCCACGTGTCAAAAGCTTTTTATCTCGTGGATTCCCCCGGTCTGGATAATAATCATCTTGGTCTCGCGCTATGTCATCAAAATTCAAAAGACCAGACAAGGAAATATCTTTGTCCTCTGTCTCAGAAATAGAATATGGGCTTTTAATAAAGGCCCATTAACTCGATTTTTGGTGGAATTTGTTGTGTTTGCAAGGCGAAAATTATTGTCCAATTTTGGTGATCTTTTTTTTAATATTTGAAGCTTCCGAGTTCCGAGAACGAGATATAACTATGATTTTTGGATGGTAATAGAGATAATAGGATGTAAAGATGCTAAATAGATAAACAAAATTTACTTTTTATTTTATTTTAAACGGTTGTTATCTCTTTGTTACACACCAAAAGAAAAAGAAAAAAGATTTATGATTAATGAAACAGCAGATTTTTATATTTACAAGCGAAAAAAATAGAAATCAGGGATGATTGGGGTTCTACACAGAGGACACGTCATCTTCTCGTCATGGATCCAACGGTCAATACACGTCTCGTGAAAAACATGTACGCAATTCCTCAAACACCGGACTTGGTCATCGCCGTCGAACTCATCTTGACATATCCGGCAGCTCTCCGGCGGATTGACTCGTGACATCTCCTCGAATTTTGTCGCCGGAAGCATATCGTCCATCGGAATCTTGTTTACACGCCCCGAAGATTCCGGCGAATAAACACGAAAAAAACGAGTTAAATCAAGAAAAGAACAAACCTGTCTCATCAAATCATTCAGAATAACTCCGACGATGATGACTCCAGTCCCGCCGTAAGAAAATCCCATGATTCCGTCTTTTAAGAATTGGAGGAATCTTCTTTTGATCAAATTGGAGAAAGAAAGAAAGAAAGATTTTGGGAGCAGATAAAATGGCTATTTATATTCCCCATTTGTATATTACAATTCGGTGTTGGATCGCGAGGGCGGGATTTGGAAGAGAGACGATTGAAACGTACGTCAACGAGATAAAGCTACTGGCTGTAACGCAAAACAACCAATCATAGATGAACAAGTCATGGATAAAAAGGTGTATGATTGGTTGGTGACGGACAAGAACGACGAAAATAAAGATATAAAGTAAAAAGGAAAGTTCACATAGTTGAAAAACATGACTTCGAAGCAAAAGCTACGTATATTTTAATGGATTCCACATTTAATTTTCTCTGACGTATATAGAGATAGATATATCACATTTAATTATTTTAGCTCATTGCTTTACACATTTTTTTTGTTTATTACTCCAAGGTTTGTTTTTTTTTTCTGACGTATATAGAGAGAGATATATCACATTTAATTATTTTAGCTCATTGCTTTACACTTTTTTTTTGTTTATTACTCCAAGGTTTGTTTTTTTTTCTGACGTATATAGATGGCTAGATCACATTTAGTTGTTTTAGCTCATTGCTTTATTCATTTTTTTTTTTTTTTAATTACTACAGGGTTTAGAATCTGTTGATTCATTATTGTCTTTAAATCAATATAATGATCCTTTAATTATTGTATTGTAATAAAGAAAACAAATCATTCATTTCAGAATTCACATAATATAATGTTTTTCACACCTCGATTTGGACCAAATGTTTCATAAGAAAATAAAATGGGTAAAAACAGAGTGGTACAGAAATGTAAGGGTCATTTCCACAATATATACTCTTTCGAGAAACAGAGAAATCCACTCACACACACAACAACAAAAATCACACGTAGAGAGTTTATGTATAGACTGTAAAAGCGCAATCACCAGCTGAAACTGATAGATTCAAAGTGAAGATTCTCAGCCAAACCAGAAGAACAAATCTTGGCCACTTCTTGTCTCATCTTCTTGGGACCACACACCATAACTCCCACGCTTGAACCTTTGGTCTCAAGTAGAAACTCTGTTTTCACACACAAATTACAAAACAAATATGGTCAGATCAATGTAAAATTTTGAGTATAATAAAGAATATAATGTATACTTACTATTGAGGTCTGGTCTTTCACCGAAATGGAGGTTGGTGCATTGAACAAGCGACTCTTGAGGAGTACTCTCGAATTCTCTGTCGGCCCATGAGCTAGGAGATGATGATGGGCTCGGTACGTCGATGTTTTGGACCTGTTTACTGCTCTCAACATTGTACTTCTTCTTATTCCACAACACAGCTGCACTGGACGTCATCATGATGCTAACGCAGAGGACCAAAAGACAAAGGATGGATCTTGAAGCAGCATTGTACTTGTTCTTGTTTTGATCGATCGGGTAAATGTAGTATCTTGTCATGACTCCGACGACTATCAAGAAAATTAAGAGGGAAGATGAGAGGATGGCGGCAAGCCAGAGCCA
The DNA here is from genome assembly GCA_020283515.1 of Alliaria petiolata. Lineage (NCBI taxonomy): Eukaryota > Viridiplantae > Streptophyta > Magnoliopsida > Brassicales > Brassicaceae > Alliaria > Alliaria petiolata. The sequence continues at coordinate 175,618,528 of JAHZTW010000001.1, forward strand.
TGAGTTTGGTCCTAGGATTGCTGAGATTGGTTGGTCTGACGGACTTGGCTTGAACCAGAGGGTTCTGATCTTCTGGGTTTCTTCGTTTCTTGGTTCTTTGTCTTTTGTGATGAATGCTTCGATTTGGATATTCAGGTCAGATGATAATTCGAGTCCAGATGAAGGGAGGATAAGGTCAAGCATGGAGATGTCAGAAGCCTTCTTGAAAGCGCAAATCAGAGTTATTTTGGGGATTTCACATAACTTTGTCTGGGCAATGGCGATTAGGTCCCGGATAATGGAGATGAATGGAGTAATTCCGCTGCCTCCGCTAACCATAACCAAAGAATCGTGCCTGGAAGCAAGAAAAAAGCCCTCAACAAGATTATTTGTGCCGCAAGAAAATCCAACCCTAATCCACTCCGCTCTAACCACAAGAAATATATAGCTTTAAACTGATCATATTCGAGCAAGCGATTGTATATATTACCTCAAGAAATCTGTAGATACAGGACCATAGGGTCCTTCGACAGAAACAGAGAGAGTACGATCGGTATGATCTGAAGAAGAAAGCATCTGGTAAAGCTTGGTAGACCATTTCCCTTCGCTCTTGATCACAATGCTTAAATTCTCTGCTTCGAGGTTACTGCTCGAAGTAATCGTAAATGGATGCCATTGCACCTTCGAGATGCTCGGAATGTTCACGAACAATATGCTCGTTGGATTATACATCAATCCTGTAACATCACATTTATGTTAAGAGAGACTATTGTGTGCCAAACCGGTCCATATAATTAAACCCAAATCCTCTCAGAGCTAAGACAGACCAAACATACTCCTACAGCTCATAAACTGAGGTCAGAATAATCTTGAAATGTTACATGTAAATTTGTTTGATAAAAAAAGACTTACCTTTGGCTTTGGAGAAAGTGAGCTCGACGGTGTTGGAAGGAAGAACACGTGCAGATGACAACCGGACATTGTCACGTGATTGTAGAAACCTCAAGAAACGATCGACCATAAACATATAGAAACCGGGGAAGATGATAAAGCAGAAGGCAATGCCTACGTGGAGGACGTAAAAGAACATGAAGACGATGTAAAGGTAGTGGCTGTAGAAGAAAACTTCAAAGAATCTCCTCCTAATGGACGGATATGTGGTGGCCCACATCACAAGTCCAGACAGCAAAGCTATCTCTCCGGCAACATTCGACATCTCGGTCTTAGACCAAGTCACCATCTGAGAGATTTCGTGCATTGACGCCCAATAGATAACAAAACAAAGGCCATGAACGGTGAATATGGGCATGAGTAAGTGACCAAGCCAAATATGGTACTTGATGCTTGACTCTGACGTCAACCCTAAAACTGGAAGCAATGATGACCCACGCACCACCGGTATGAACAGGAAAGCTAGACATACATTACCGACTAGCCCGATCCTTATTGCCATTCCCTCCAACATCGCTTGCCACCTATATACAATGTTAAGAATTATTGACATAAAAAATGTGTTTTGAATAAAAATTGAGTTATACTTTGTGAAAGAGTTCTTACATTTTTTGGTGAAGTTTAGCGGCTGATTGAGGTGTAATCATGTAGGAAGCATTGTGCAAGTACATGAAGAAGTTCCAAAGAAGAAGAGCAACAAACATTGCCAAGAATATCAACTCAGTTGCTGAGACTATCCCCAGTGGTCCTTTGACAAACATTGGCCTTTTCATGGCTGCGAACATGCCTCCTCCAGTTACCTCATCCCTGTTAAGACCATATCGTTGTGTCACGGAGAATATAAGATACCTACTTTCTGAATTAGTCAATTGAGTTTTTAATCGATCAATTAACTTTACCTAATGACATGATTAGTAATCTTTTGTTTCTTCAAGTGAAGGTAGAGACATCCCAAACAAGCCATGAGAACCATAGGGAACATGAACATGAAAAAGGTCAAGCCTGCATGCCGTTCAAACAGAAACAACTGAAATTACTAAACTGTAAATTACAATGATTTGTGTAACTTTTAGAAATAAATATACGAAATGAAGGGGAAATTTAAAGGAAATTAATTGAGATATATAGACAAACCCGTGGCGCCGAAATAGGTAGATGTACCAAACTCAGTACGCATGACAGGTAACCACTTGGTTCGATAGATTAAGGTTGGCATGAGGATCCAAAGGAAGATGATTCCTAGGAAAATCACCAGCATTAAGAGCTTTATTAAACCCTTAATCACATCTTTGAACTCATCTCCCGATGATGGGTTTGTTGCCGAGACTCTTTCACTCTTATCCATATCTTCTCTTGGTCTCTCTTTCTCTTGATCTTGATCTAATGTTGTTGTGGAGAATGAGAGGAGAAAGAAGTCTATATATAAGAGATTAATTATGTTGTAATGGAGTGACTCGTACGGAATGTGATTAAGCACTTACTAGTGCATGGTTCAGGCATGTGATTGTCTCCATGGACATCGTTGTGTTTGAATTCATTATTTTTTGTCGATATGACGTAAATATGTATTAATATTGAACTTGAGGGGATTAAAAGAAGATGGTAAAAGATTTGACTTTGTGGAAGAGGCCAAGGACCATGCAACCTTTATTGCTCAGACGCTTTTTGATAGTTAATTTTTAGTTTTTTAAAAATTAGTATAGTTTCTGATTTCATGTTGTGACAATTTATGGTCACCGAAAAAGAAGAGAAAATATAGTGGCATATTTATAATATATTATTTATGACGTAAATAACTCGGAGGTGGGGATCATGCGGTACGGTAACATGATACGCCGTACCATTCTTCTTTTGCTAAATCGTCAGAACATGACATCACCGTGGCTTTTGGCCGTCTATAGATTTTATTATTTGATTGGTTATTTATTCAGATTAATTCTTCCTATTTATACAATTGTGAAACAAGATTTTTGTTGTTGACTTGTTGTGGGTAGATGTAAAGGGCATTAACTTATACTTATGGTATCAAACTTCAACCTGATATGTTGTATATATCTTTTTGGTTTGTTGCTCTGTTTTTTGAGCTTTTTGGTTTGCTGCCCTGTTTTTTGAGCCTTATTGTGTTGTTAGTTTTAGACCTTTGGCATTTAATTATTCAGATGACAAAAAGAAAAAATAGAAAGACTTCAATTATAATAACATAAAAAAAAACATCTCCATTTCGTGAATTATACATATCTCGAGTCTCTCCATAGATCGTCGAATAAATATACCAGGTACATACATATACATAAACAATAGTACAATACATAACACGTTTGTGAAACATTACAAAACTAATCCCAAACAAACAAAAATTCATGGTATCAAAGTAGAAAATACTCGAGGAAAAAGTTTGTTAATATACACAACAAGCAAAGGCATCATCAAAGCTTTCTTGCTGCAAATTGATTCCCAGACTTGGGATTATCTCCACGGACGTCCATGGACAGCTTGGTCCAGCCATAGTCATCCCTGACTTTCTTCCTCTGTGCCACAATGTAAAAGCTCATAAATATACACATAAACGCCATCATTGCGATAAATATGCTCAGGTTTCTTCTATTTGGGCATGAACTCAGAATCATATCTGCTGAAACAAACCCATCAAGACTGCCCATCGAGTTATTCATCTTCATGATCTCAACACCGTTCAACATCGCATCAACGACGTGTTCATCAACACTGGTCTTGTTCGATGGTCCAACACTTACGGTAATCAATGATCCTGAAGGGTTGTTGGAGTCAGCAGTAGGATCCACCACGAAATCAATGTAATAAGGGGAAGCAAGGACGTAGCCCGCAGAGTATGAGATATCGAAATCTTGATAGGCCAAGTTCCCGTTGATGTAAACGTTGAAATAAAGCATACCGAGTGACATGCTGGCTATGTCACAGAAATGCATCCGGATAAGATATTTGTAACCCGTGGTCACCGGGAAATCCCAGCTCATATCGACCAGAGGAACCGAACCGTTGCTTCTTTTAGCCACGCGGGCAGTGTTGTAGACGTTATCAGGACCAACTTCCCGGCTAGCCCCTCCGGGCCTATACTTAATCCTACCGGAGAAGTAAGTTTTGTCAGACCCATCACCGGTTTTGAGGAACTCATCATCAGGGACCCAAGTTCTCCACAGGGTGTCATTGAAAGGAGTAACTTTACTACCCCCAACATTGATTCTATAGAGCACTTCCATGGCTTGATTAGCTAAACCATTGAATTTCCCAGTTCCATCATGGGATACAGAGGTTGCAACGTCAGCAATCAGATCCTTAGGCGCAGATATAACTTCGATGGCATTAACGAATGCTAATTTCGAATCTTTACTAGGAACCAACCTGATTACGACCTCTCCGGCATCGACCCAAATCAGGAATTCCCTAACCCTAGACCCAAAATCAGACGACGAGGAGGAGGAGTCCTCATCGCCGCTAAAATTCCTAAGCACGACATGACCGTTAACGGTAACGTGAAACTCGGCGTCATTAAGGTCGATCTTAGAGGAATTGAGCCGATTGAAATGGAGACGTACCATGTGAGTCCCTTTCTCGCGGACATTGAACTCGTATTTCGCCTGTCGCGCGAAAATCCTAGCGGTCCGGTAGATCTGGGGAACGTTGGGAGCTAGATCTTCACCCTGGAGAGCAACTGATCCTTCAGATGAGAAGAATTTCAGTTTCGACGCCGAAGATGCGTCGGCGACGAAGCGGCGGTTATCGACGGTGGAGTCAGCGTCGGAGCCACAGTTGACGAGGTACTCGTCGGCAGGAGAGAAAGAGAGAGATACAGAGACGGAGAATGAAGAAGATAGAAGGAAAACAAAGAGAAGTAATCCGATCCTTCTGTACAGAATCGCCATTGTCGCGGAAAGATTGCACAATTTCAGTCGAATTTCGAACAGAGAAGAAGAAAATGTAAATTGGGATCATTTGCCGAGTTGCGACCAAGTCAACGCGTCATTACAGCTGTTCCGTATCCATTTCCTGTCTCTATTCAAATCATTAACAAGACTAATGGGCCAAAGCCCATAATTCTAAACTGGTTATTTTCCAAGTTGATGATATTAATCCCCTACAGTAAATAAATGTCCCTACAACAAGTTTACGAATTTCTTTTAAGAAATCAAGTTAAAACAACGCTACTACTTATCAGAATAAGCAACAATTTCGTCATTTGCACAAGCTGTCACATTGATCACCATATTTCCCTTCTTCGTTGTAGGCAATAATCTACAACAATCTCTCCTCGGAGCCTTAAAAAAACATTTGACATTAATTAGTTGTTAACAATCAGTTATCTTATTATTATGTATATGTAGTAACATTAACAAAAGTAAAAAACAAAATACCTTATTCCACCTATCCGGGTTGGGCTTTTTGTAAACAAAGATCCGATTGATATCAGAAGGATCTGGGATCCCCCAGTTGCATTTAGGATTCCACTCGTTGTGTCTCAAATACACGCTAATCGTCGTGTCCGAAGAAGAATCATTGATAGCATGCGACATGTAAAACACGCGCGGACGCTGGCAGGCAGTATAGGTTATGGGACGTGTGTTGAAAGCAACATTCGTGAAATCGTAACGTTTGTGCCAGTCGTTGAAAGTGCGAGTGGGCACTTCCATCATCTTTGCTGGCATGTACGTCCGTGTGATATGGACCGTGTATCCCCACGACACCGACACTGTCCACTGGTGGGTTGTGTCGTAGCATATCGACTGTTGGACGAGGCTAGCTGAATCGAGCTTCGCTGGGATCATGAGCCTCTTCACGGCGTTGACTCGGTCCGTTTTCGGGAATATAGGCGCGACTACGTCTAGGTGATGGATTGAGACTATTGGCGCTTGTGGATGTACCGATAAAAGACCCAAGAGGCTCCCATATACATCAAACTGCATGTATGTAAGAATAATTTGATTAAACCCCAAGTAAATGATATATTAAAATTGAATGATTAGCTAGAAAGAAGCATCAAATATTATTCTAATAAATCTCGGATCTCAAACCATTGTTTTGACAAAGCAAATTCTCAAGTCCTAGTTAGAGCTACCAAAGAAACAGAGGAAAAATAAAGAAAACAAACCTGATGAAATCCAACTTCTCGAGTGAGAGGAACACCAATCTCCGCCATGCAAGCGTGAATCCGATCATCGGATCCGTACAGATCAGAGTACCTCTCAATACACCGATCTTGCATCTTCTCCAAGGCCTTGGCCAACGGATAACTTATCGCAAACCCACCTCCTCCGTACGCCATTCCGTACGAGAACTGATGCAGGTTCTGCAAATGACTCTCCGAGGGAGCTCCGATGTAATAGAACTGCTTGTGATCGTAATTTCTCAAAACCCTGACAAGATTCTCAGGGAAAAACACGGTGTCGTCGTCACCCATCACCACCCATCTCACGTTTCTCTCAGATTCAGTCCCGTTTAACATCCTCACCGTCTCCGATACGATCCTGGTGATCCTGATCGCTGATCTGCGACCGTTCCGGTAACGATACTTGAAACTGGACGTGTCTGAGGAGATTCTGATCTCAGGCAAGGCCGAGGAAGGTGAAGAAACGTTGCCCTTGACGGGTTTGTCGAGCCAAACGGCGCCCTTCATCTCTCCGTTTGGTTTCCACCATATTTTCACGTATTCTTTCCGACGCTTCCATAGATCGGAGGACGCGGCGATCCCGAACACGACGTGCTTAAGCTCTGTTTTCTCCACCGGTTTCTGACCCGACCCGAGTCGGATTACGGGTACGAGGAAAGAATTAGGAATCTTGGAAGGAGAATACGGATTTAAAAACGATATGAAACTGAATGAGTACAAGAAATATGAGAGGAAGATGAGAAGGATGATGATCGCCGTAAAAGAGCATGGCGAAGAAGAGGAAATTATGGGTTTATTAGATTTATCATACGAGACTGGTTTTTGCTCTTTGTGATTGTGTTCTGCCATCACTGGTTGGCTTTTTCTCCAGCGGAGAAGAAGACGGCGAAAGCTACACCGTTTTTTCGTGTGTGTTGCAGTGTGGTTGGTGAGATTCAAGGTTTTCTAAAAGAAATGGACAAATGAAACGGAAATAGTTTTTTTTGTTACCCTATGAAAAAGGTGGATTTTGTCTCGATGCAGCATTGGTCATTGTTATTTTGGGAAAAAAATCTTAGTAAAATTTACGAAAGCTCATTAGACATATTAGCTTTCTTAGTGTAATGGTATAATTTGGATGAATCTCACCTTAATTATTGCACAACAACACTAGTCAACATACCGTTTTAAATTTATAGTGAGTTATACATATACCAAATTTATAATAGCATTTGTATAGAAATATCATAACATCGTCATAAAAAATTCTAATGACCTCACATTTTTATAATACTATAAATTTTTGTTTCTAATATATATACTAGGAATAGAACCCCGCGGGGTAATTACCTATGTTAAAACTTAAACATAAAATTATTTGAAATCATTGTAAGTGAAAATGCATAGAATAAAAGTGGTGATAAAATATGTAAATATCCAAAAAAACTATAATTATTAAAAAAAAAACTAAGTAAAAAGATATGATCTTTCAAAACAAAATTTGATTATTAATAATAAGTTATAAACAGAAAGGTACAAACTAATATGATAAGATAAAATAAGAAAAGTTATAAGATACACAACCGTCTAAAGAATTTTTTTGTAGTGTTGAAAAAGTTATATATGAAAATATACAATATATAAATATAATGTAAAATGGGTATTAGTGAAAAGGTATAAAGCAAAAAATGATAATAAAGAGGCAACCTTTCAAAATATTTTATAAAATTATAGTATTATACAGTTATAAGTGAAAAGTTACAAGTAAATAATTATGATGAAAATTTGCCATTTTCTAAAATGTACTGTAGAATTATCAATATAGCGATTATAAAGAAAAATATATATAATAAAATGATGATAATGTAACGAGATTTTATGATACATTTTCTAGGACTATTATGACTATAAGTGAAAAAAATACAAAGATAATAGGATTCTATTTTCCAAAATATTTTTCTCACTATTAAAAAGTACATAACAAATATATTAGTTAAAATGTAAAAAATTAATACTTTAAAAATACGAAAATAATATATATGTGGATTTGCTACTTTACAAAAATATATTTCTCTGCAATTGGAAAAAAAATCCAAACATCTAGTTACCTAAAATTCATAAACAACCAACAAAAAAATATTAAAATAAGAAGATAACACAACTAATTATAAATATAGAGACGTTTACCTAAACGAAAAAACAATAATTAAATAACATGATATGTATGAACAAACAAAATACAATGGTCATTGTAGTATATGCAAAAAGAAAAAAGATATACATTTTTGGAAGATTTGAGTAAATCAAGAGAAATAACTTATAACAAAGACATCATATCAAGATAAAGAGATATTATGAAAGTACATAAATCATACATGTTATTATAGATTTTTTAAAAACTCACTGAGTCTTGGGTATCCACTTAGAAGACACAATACCAATAAATAACATTAAAATATTAAATAATTGGAAAAATATAGTGTTTAACAAATTAATACATAATTTTTTGGATTGGCGTTAAATATAATTTATTTGTTCAAGCCTTTACTTCTTTAGATCACACGGCTGATATTTCATTGCAAAGACTACATATATCATGTTCTTTCATTTGTTGGTTATGTTATTTTTATGTTTCTGGATTTTGTTCCATCTTCGACGTTTACTTTGGTCAAGAAGACCTGTCTCTTCTTTACATTGTTCAACTGCACTTTATAAGCTAGGGAGTTTGCACATGTGGCTTCCAAATGAGTGAGCAATGGTTTGGTGTCTCTTTATATATTTCCAAAACAAATTTGTTTTTCAAGGAATTTATGTACAAAGTTTCTTTTATGTAGTTTTTTTAGTTTCATTTAGATTTGATGTGGTCTTGTGTGGGTCTAATTCTTTTTATGGTTTTTAGCTATCACTTGTGTGGCATGTTAATTCTAGTGTGGTTTATGTGGCTTCATACAGTATGTTGTAACACTCGAAAGTTTGAATAAAAATCATATAATATTTTAGACGGAAAAAATAAGTATAATTTGCTGGGATTCAAAAACATGGCGACGTTCTCATGTTCCATTGTAGACACGCTTGACGGTTCAGTCAGGAAATAAACGTCACGTAGTCCTAAGCGGGTAACTAGAAACTGCTTGACCTAATCTCGACTGAAAGCTACATGACATTATAGCCGTCAGATGGAAAACACTGAGAGCCAAATCGAACGGTTTAAAAAATATCTCATACCGAATGAAATTGTTGTCTCTCTCTACTTTGTTATTCCCTCTTTGCCAAGCTAATAAGGAGGAAGGAAGAATCCTTTACTTCCGGCGAGGATATCGGAGTGATTCATGAAGCCCTAAGAATCATCAATCTTAGCTATCATCAAGTCTCTCCAGGTAAGAGATAATAGTTCTTTAATCTCTACGAAATTTGAAACCCATTGACTTCAATTTGATCTTCGTCTGCCATTCGTAAAACCTCGAAGAAATTCCACCAACTAGTCTTTGAGTTCGTACCGGAGGATATTCACTTTATTGACAAGTTTAATTTGTCTTGAGATTATTGACAAGTTTCATTTGTCTTGAGATTATGATGGAAAATAATATACATATGTTCGTTAATCTGCAGATCGAATGCTCAATGGCCGGAGTTAGGTTATCGATTCTCAGGTCACTTTACAGATCAACAAAGCCGTCTTGTAAACAAACTCGACCTTTTTCGAGAGTAGCTGAATATGCCAATCTTGGACCAGCGATGAAGAAGGAGCCTTACGCTTCTTTGAACCTCCTAAATTCCCATGCCAGGGCCATTGGTTGCGGATATACTCTTGATGAAGCAAAAGCTTCCCCTTCAATTGTCTCCTTTTCATCGAATTTGCGCCTGCGTAATGCTATGCCCACCCTTTTTCTAGGTCATTCATCTTATGCACGAGCTTTCAGCACGAAACCCGATAATCTCCCTGGTGCTACTGGCACTGGTGACGGGAATGGCGTTGATTGGGTTGAGAAGGCCAAGGATGTCTTGCACACTAGTGTAGATGCTGTTACTGAAACTGCAAAGAAGGCTAAAGAATCCTCTGCTGAGCTGAGTCCTCATGTGCAGCAGTTTCTAGACTCGAACCCGTATCTTAAAGAAGTGATAGTTCCCGTCAGTCTCACCATGACTGCTACTTTATTTGCTTGGGTAGTGATGCCTAGGGTTTTGAGGAGGTTTCATAGGTATGCAATGCAAAGCTCGGCTGTTTTGCTTCCCGGAGGCTTCTCAAACGAAGATGTCCCATATGAGAAAAGCTTTTGGGGTGCTTTGGAGGACCCAGCACGTTACTTAGTCACCTTCATGGCTTTTGCACAAACGTAAGCTGCTTTAACTTTCTTTAGATTTTAAAAACAAAAACCATGTTGATTGATCATTCTGATATGCTGCAGTGCCGCGATGGTGGCCCCAACAACGGTAGCAGCTCAGTACATTTCCCCGGCATTGAAGGGGGCGGTCATCCTCTCTTTGGTGTGGTTCCTACATCGGTGGAAAACCAATGTGATTACCCGAATGTTGTCTGCTAAGAGTTTTGCTGGGCTAGATAGGGAGAAGGTATTGACTTTGGACAAAGTTTCTTCAGTTGGTCTCTTTGCAATCGGTTTGATGGCTTCGGCGGAAGCTTGTGGAGTAGCTGTTCAATCTATCTTGACAGTTGGTGGAGTAGGAGGTGTGTGTACTGGACTCCATTTTAAATTAGTTTTTTTCGCTCAACTTATTATGATAATTGCTAGGATTCAATAGAAAAGGTCTCTAGAGGACACCACAAGCATGTAGTCTTATCTTTTCCAGGTTGCTAGCATTTTGTAGATTGTATCATATTTGCTCATAACTCATCAATGTTGATCTGTACGTGCAGGAGTGGCCACTGCTTTTGCTGCCAGAGATATCCTTGGTAATGTGCTGAGTGGTCTGTCCATGCAATTTTCAAGGCCTTTCTCTATGGGAGATACAATCAAAGTTAGTTTAACAATGCAACCTTTTGTGTTACCTTCTCTTTGCTCTCTTCGTTTCTTAAAGTTTCCCTCATACTTCCTTTTATATAATAATGTTTTCCTTGTCTCCATATTTCAGGCTGGATCTGTAGAAGGTCAGGTTGTTGAGATGGGACTTACAACAACATCTTTGCTGAACGCCGAAAAGTTTCCAGTTTTGGTACCTAATTCATTGTTTTCCAGCCAGGTTAGTCTATGCATTTTCATGTTTCAGAAACTTGTGCTCTCGATTTCATAATTTCACACTCAAAAGCATGGACTTTGAGTTAGTGTTCGCAGCAACGTTTGACTGCATCATTTGTTTGTTATACATTTTCATGGAGGGAAATCTGAAAGTATATTAACATGTACAGGTGATTGTGAATAAGTCACGCGCTGAGTGGCGAGCCATAGCATCCAAGATCCCACTTCAGATCGATGACTTGGATAAGATTCCTCAGATATCAAATGAAATAAAGGAAACGTTGAGGTCAAACACAAAAGTTTTCTTAGGGAAAGAAGCTCCTTATTGTTACTTATCGCGAGTGGAAAAATCTTTCGCAGAACTCACCATTGGGTGCAATCTCAAACGCATGGTACCATCGCTTTCTCTCTGTAACACTTTTCACCTTTTTGAATGGGTATCACTACTAGTAGCGCGATCTTTGGAGTCAAATCTGGACAAAGTTAGTAACTTTTATGCTTGATACTTACACACATGGTGATCATTGGTCTCAGGGCAAAGATGAGCTATACGCAACACAACAGGAAGTTCTTCTTGAGTCGGTTAAGATCATAAAGAAGCACGGTGCGTCGCTAGGTACCACTTGGGACAATCCTACAATTTGAGTGATCATTTGGTAGAGAGATGAAGACTGTTGATCAAGAAATCTACTTGGCCAGATGAATCTAGAAACATGTGTTGATAGGCATATTTCATATCGACTTGAGAATGTTCCAAAAATTCAATGTACAGCAAAAACCCAAATCAACTGTTTCGAGCTTAATCAGTGTGGATTTTTAGTATGTGAGGCGGTTCTTTTGATGTGTTTTGCAATGCATGATCAAAATTCACTTTTTAACTTTTTTGTTTTTTGACCCAACAATCTTTCTTACTAGACGTATCAGAAATTTGGAAACTTTGTTTTTTTATTTCTTTGTTGCAAGCTATTTAAGCTGATTAAAACACCAATTTTAACATGATTTGGAATTTATCTAAAATACACAAATATATACAAAAAGTCCAAATTATATTGGAAAATCTAAAAGAAATTATTCACAGGTAGAAAGAAGAAAAAGTAGAATATGAAGAAAAGGAAATATTGTGGACCAATAGCAAAAAAACGCGTGACTTAACGCGGACTAGTTGACCAGTTTCTGGAGCTTTTGAGGTTTTAGTTTTACCACTTTACCTATAAGCAGGAAAAAAAAAGTCTGAAAATTTACAGACACTCTTTCGTCAAGAATTGGAATTTACAGAGACTCTGTCGTCTCCTTCGCCTCGCAGATGATCGTTTAGTTTCGACCATTGTCAACACCGGTAAGATAAATCCGCCTGAATTCATCGGAAGCTTCTGTATTCCGTAGATTTTATATGTTTTTGATTAAACGCAAAGCGCGTGTAAATTAATTCCTTGGTTGATTCTTGTAAGATTACTTCCCATCTCTCCGGATATTCGCCAGAGGATCCTGCAACACACATTGTTGTTGATCGGATGCAATCTTTAGTAGCGTTGAAGCCATTTTGAGTTTAATTAGGAATCGGAATCAGGTGGTTCTTTCTTTCTTGTGTGTGTTATTACTTATTGGAATGGAGAATTATGGTTCGCAGTCTCCTGCATACCCTTATTACCCAGGAGGAGCTCCTCCCAATTCAGATCCATACCCTCCGCCTCCCCAAGCTTATCCTTACCCGCCACTTCATCACCATGCTTCCATGTCGTCTCATTCGGGTCCACTAGACTATACCCACCGTCCACCACCGCCGCTTCATCACCATGCTTCCATGTCTTCTCATTCGGGTCCACTAGACTACACCCACCGTCCACCACCGTCGCCGCCTCATTATTATCCAACGGATTCTTATGGTCACAGCACCAGCCTCCTCCTTACCCTTATCCTTCTCATCAACCAACACTCCAGCCTCGCCCTAGCTTTGGCACTTATCAAGAGCCAGCCCTGTATCCTCCACCACCGCCCCAAGAACCTCCTCAACCGCATTATGGTCACGAGAATTTAAGCAGTGGCGGATCCTCTTCCCCGCCTCTTTACCCTCCTCTCCATGAGCTTATGGGCGGTCTGAGTGTTTCTGCTAGTCAGCCAAGCGTGCCTGCATCGCCACCAGCACCCTCGGCTCCATCTTTACCTTCAAACTCCTGGCAGGGAGGTTACTATGGAGACCCTTACAACTCGTTTTCAAGTCATTCACATCTGTCACACTCGGGCAGGCTAGATTCGTCTAGCCATGGTTATACATCGCCACATAGTCCCGGTATGCAGATTGTGCCCTCTGGCAAAGCCTCCTTGAAGGTCCTCTTGTTACATGGGAATTTGGATATTTGGGTTTTTCGTGCAAACAATCTCCCAAACATGGACATGTTCCATAATACATTGGGTGCTGTGTTTGGAAGCATTAGCAACATAATCGAAGGACAGCTGAGCAAGAAGGTCACTAGTGATCCTTACGTTTCCATATCAGTCGCAGGTGCAGTTTTAGGACGAACATATGTCATCAGCAACAGCGAGAACCCTGTCTGGGAGCAGCATTTTTATGTTCCTGTTGCTCATCATGCTGCCGAGGTCCATTTTGTTGTCAAGGACAGTGATGTTGTGGGTTCACAGCTTATAGGAATTGTTACAATACCGGCCGAACAAATATACTCAGGTGCAAGAATCCAAGGAACTTACACGATTCTGAGCAGCAATGGAAAGCCCTGTAAACCAGGGGCAACCCTGACTCTATCGATTCAGTATACCTCAACGGATAAGCTCAGTGTTTATCACAGCGGAGTTGGTGGAGGTCCTAATTACCAGGGGTGCCCTGGGACATATTTTCCTCTCCGGGAAGGTGGGAATGTGACGCTGTACCAAGATGCACATGTACCTGAAGGGATGCTCCCGAGAATACGACTCGGCAATGGAATGTATTACGAACATGGCAAGTGTTGGCATGATATGTTTCATGCCATATGACAGGCTAGGCGTTTGATTTATATTACAGGTTGGTCAGTGTGGCATAAAGTCAGGCTTGCTCGGGATAAAGGAGATCCTGCATCAGAATGTACACTTGGTGAGCTGCTAAGATCAAAGTCCAGAGAAGGTGTGAGAGTCCTGCTTTTGGTTTGGGACGACCCAACTTCACGAGACATCTTGGGATATAAAACAGTAAGTTACTGGAACCTCAAGTCCGTCCTTCTCATTTTTGCTGTGAAATGCATGTGTTAGTTACGCTCTAATTTAGAAATCAGCACATATTTAGAGTCATAGGCTCCTTCCGTTTTATGTTAGCCTACTTTTCCTTGTTATCCAGAAAGTCTCAGTTGGGTTTAAACTTTAGTATAATTTGAGTAAGTATGAGAAAATCATGCTTCATGGAGAAATCTACAATTCAATTTAGAGATATGTATCTTAGATGACATGGTTTAGTGTATCTCTGGTGATTCATGTAAGTTTCAGGTATCGATACAATTTGTTAATTTGAACAGGATGGGGTGATGGGAACCCATGACGAGGAGACACGCCGTTTTTTCAAGCACTCCTCAGTTAATGTCTTGCTATGCCCTCGAAATGCTGGAAAGCGACATAGTTGGGCCAAACAAACGGTAAAACATGAATTGTTTGTTTGTTTGTTTTAAGTTGAGATATCCGGCTTCTATTTATATTTTGGTCTATGATCAGGAAGTTGGAACCATCTATACACACCACCAAAAAACCTTGATAGTAGATGCCGATGCTGGGGGTTACAAAAGAAAAATCGTAGCTTTTGTAGGCGGACTTGATCTCTGTGATGGCCGATACGACACTCCTCAACATCCCTTGTTTAGGACGCTGCAAACAGATCATAAAGGTGACTATCACAACCCCACTTTCACGGTATGTTTTCTTCTCTGTCACCTTTTCTTTCCAAGTATCGTGTAATTTTGGTGGCGAATAATTAAGGTATTCTTCGCAAATAGTAACCTTTGGCCGTAGGAAAAAATAATGCCTTCAACTTTTTTTTTTTGGGGTCAAAATAATGCCTTGAACTTTCTTAAATGGTACTTTTTGTTTGTCTTTTTAATTCTTGGCGATTACTCAAGTTATTCTTAGTTGCTTGTTTTTTTGTTTTCTCTGAATGAAAAAAATAAAATCTTAATTTGGATGTACTAAAATGTAATTTAGGGTAACACCTCCGGTTGTCCAAGAGAACCTTGGCATGACTTGCACAGTAAGATTGATGGCCCAGCTGCTTACGATGTCCTGACCAATTTTGAGGAGAGGTGGATGAAGGCTGCGAAGCCTCACAGAATCAATAAATTGAAGACATCATATGATGATGCGTTGCTCAGGATTGAAAGGATTCCAGATATATTAGGAGCCTTTGATGCTCCTACTGTTAGTGCAAACGACCCCGAGGCTTGGCATGTTCAGGTGAGCACCTCGAATATCATGATCTAGATTTTATTTCACTCTTATCTCTCCATTGAGGTTGGGCGTCCACAATTGGTCAGAAACCAACCCTTTTAGTTTGAATGCCAGTGTTTGTGTAGGTAGTTTGTTTTTTTCATTTTCTGAGCCAATTATTGTTTGGGATTCTTCCAACAACATATAGACCGGCCTTCGTGTCTTCATATTCTCTACATATATTGTCCCAGTTGTTTGCTTTAAGCTGATGGTTGTCTGGTTTCTGGTTCAGATCTTCCGCTCCATCGATTCAAACTCGGTCAAAGGTTTCCCAAAGGATCCAAAATATGCTACAAGCAAGGTGAGCTGAAAAATTAAAAGAAAATTGTGATTTGATGAGCACTTATATGGCTGGGAATTGATGGATGTAAGGGTTTTGGTTGAGCAGAATTTGATGTGCGGTAAGAACGTGCTCATCGACATGAGCATACACACTGCATATGTAAAGGCTATTCGTGCAGCTCAACACTTCATCTACATTGAGAACCAGTATTTCATTGGATCCTCCTACAACTGGAATGCTCACAAGGACATAGGTTTGTTGTTTATGTCTTTGTTCTTTCAGTGAACAAATGATAAGAAAAACTCTCCTCAAACATGCGTGTATCTATAATTGATAAATACAAGAAATCTGATTATTTTTTACAGCTAAGAATTAGTGTCGCATGTTACATCATCTAGAAATACCATTTTTTTAACTGAGCATTGTTTTTAGCGTTTTTTCTCAACTTAAGTCAATGATAATCTTGTTTATTCTTTGGTGATGGTCATGCAGGTGCCAATAACCTGATTCCTATGGAAATTGCATTGAAGATTGCTGATAAGATAAGGGCAAATGAACGGTTTGCTGCCTATATTGTCATTCCAATGTGGCCGGAAGGAGTTCCAACCGGTGCCGCTACACAGAGGATTCTATATTGGCAGGTAGCTTTAGTGAAGATAATATCATGAAAATATTTTTCATTGGAGTAGAATATAGTGAATATAATCCTGATTGTTCTTAAACTTATATAGTTGGAGACTATAGTTTCTTTCAAGCACATTTTGTTATAATAGAATAGTATGGATCCAAAAATCAGCAACTGTATAATTCAATTATAATCCTGCTATGATATATTTTTTTTTTGCGTGGACAGTTAAGTTATAGAAACAAATAGAAGGTTGTGAAACTGAATGTCATAGTTACGGTATTTGTAGCACAAGACGATGCAAATGATGTATGGGACTATCTACAATGCGTTAGTGGAGGCTGGGCTCCAAGACAAATTCTCCCCACAGGACTATCTGAATTTCTTCTGTCTTGGAAACCGAGAAATGGTGAATGGAAATAATGACCAGGGCACAGGAAACCCAAGCAACGAGAACACGCCTCAGGTAACTAAACCAGCTTGCTGCTCCGTTTTTTTTTTATCGTCATTGGAAATGATGAGTTGTAACTGAAACGGTTGTTATAGGCATCATGTCGAAAGAGCAGAAGATTTATGATATATGTTCATTCAAAAGGGATGGTCGTTGATGACGAGTATGTGGTAATTGGGTCTGCAAACATAAACCAAAGATCAATGGAAGGCACGAGAGACACGGAGATTGCAATGGGAGCTTATCAGCCTCAGCATACATGGGCAATGCGACAATCTGGTCCACGTGGTCAGGTAGTAATCACGTGCAAAAGATGAATCCAAGATATTATGATTTGATATTTTTCCGAGTGATATTGAGAAACACTTTGGACATAAATTTCGCAGATCTACGGGTATAGAATGTCACTTTGGGCAGAACACATGGGAGCTTTAGATGATAGCTTTGCGGAGCCGGAGAGCCTAGAGTGTGTAAGCAAGGTGAGAACAATGGCGGAGGAGAACTGGAAACAGTTTAGGGCAGAGCAAGTGTCGGAGATGAGGGGACATCTGTTGAAATATCCGGTGGAAGTTGATGAGAAAGGCAAAGTCCGGCCACTTGCAGGAAGCGAGGAGTTCCCTGATGTTGGGGGAAACATTGTCGGATCCTTCCTTGCCATACAGGAGAATCTCACAATCTGATCGGAAGCATTTTACCAACTGAGAGGATTGTTTAAACTTTAAACTTGCACATTCTTTTGGATGTATGCAGACAATTATTGATCAAACATTTGTCCATATAAAATTAATAAAGATGGTGGTGGTAATTACTCAAGTTTCTTTGTCGCTAAAGTAAACACTCTTTTTGCTTTTACTTGAGAAAACAACATTTGATTTGAACGGCCTAATTCTAGTAGATAGAAAAAGAAACAACACTTGTGTGTAATTTGAATGCACGCTTAGGTTCCTTCAGGTGTCATTAACAAGCTTTGGCCTGGATGTTACAGGATCAATTTCAACTCTGAGACCAATTTCTCGGAGTTGGGGCACATCCACAGAGCCTTGCATCTCCAACTCAGCAACCGCTTTCTGGTTCTCTTCGTTCCCTTCGAGCAGATTTCTCACGCACCACAAGCCCCACTCTCTCAAAAACGGGTTCTCATCGTCCGTCACGCACTGCTGCAACATCACAAAGAGCGCATCTCTCTCCCTGATCTCATCTTGTACCTCTTTCCTTCTGTAAGAGCAGTTCCCAATCACAGACACAATGTCTCTCCTGAAACCTATGTAAGGACAAGGCTTTGAAGAAGAAGAAGAACTAGGACTCTGCTTTAGAGCCTTCTTTATTGTAGTTGGAGGGTCAAGTTTGCGAAGCAGATCAAGGAGGAGCTCTATTAGTCCGGAAGACAAGAGCAATTCGACAGTATCACATGTACCGTTGTTGTTGGCGTTTTTTAGTTCTTCAAGGCTTCCTCCAGCGCAAGCGTCTCTTATTATTACCAGAGAGTAGCCCATTACGTCGATTACAGTTGAACCCGTTGGAAGCTCGGATCTTTCACCCGGAACAAAATCAAAAACTTGGTCAACCGATTGCTTGAATAATCCGAGAATGAGATGAGTTGCATCCCTGGGGATTGACACTTCTTTTAACCGCTCATTTGCAATATCAGACACCATCCTCAAAAGAAAGACCTGTTCTGATGTAAATGTCTCGTCCCCAGCGTCCCTGTGACCTCCTAGAACCGTATCAGCCTTGTATAATTTGGAGAAGAGGAGAGGGAAGCAATCGCCTTCAACACAGAGTCTCGAAACCAGTAACTTGAGCCAATAATCCTCGACAGACCCAACTACAAACAATAACAACATTTTGGCGGTTGAGATCAGAAAGTGTTAAAAAACCAACACCAACCAACCTTAGCTGGTTCCTAATTCTAATTTGCAGAAAAAGAATCACGAACTTATGATCAAATTGCATCAGCAATGTCTTAGCGTTATGGCCTCTAATAACCAGGTTTAAGGGACTTGTGATCAAACTACTTACCGGAAGATGATGTACGTACAGCTTCAGCAATGATGTTGAGTCCTTCATTGCTGGAAAGTTGCGAAGCTATCTCCGAGCATCCATCGAAGCAAGCATACAAAATCATGCAAAGGGGATCACAGGTCTCCCGCCTCCGAACCTTAGCGATCGCCAATCTCTAGAAGCGAGGTCGGAGCGCCCTGAATCGGTCCTGGAAACCTCGAGTAGAAACTGCAAGCACTCTTGTAGTGAATATGATAAATCCGAAGCATTGAGCAGTGGCTGAAGCACTTCTTCGGGCAGAGAAGCTTCCTCCATTGTTAGACGAAAGAGGGAATGCTAGTAAGTTAGGGCTTTTCATGACTATGCGCAGTGGGTAATTCTGTAAATATAGTGTTCGACGTTATGGGCCCATAAATGTAATATGGGCCAATAGGCCTATTAAGATATGCCATAAATTAAATCATGAATTAAATCTGATGGCCATTTCACATTAGGAGAGAGCAGCCAAATCAAAAATTATTTATAGATTTCTATAGTAACTAGATTAGGATCCGCGTTTACGCGGATTTGTAATAACAAAATTTTAAATCTGTTAAAATGATTTTTTTTAAAAATAAAAAACAAAAAAACGTGGGTTTGTAATAACAAAATTTTAAATCCGTTAAAATAATTTTTTTAAAAAAATAGAAAACAAAATCGGATCACTACTTTAAAAAAATATATATATATATATTAAAAACACAAAAAGGTAAATAAGATTAATTATAAGTTGAAAAACTAATCCTAAGAGAAAAAGGAATATATTATTCACATCTATATAAACACCTAAAACCTC
Source organism: Alliaria petiolata (assembly GCA_020283515.1). NCBI lineage: Eukaryota > Viridiplantae > Streptophyta > Magnoliopsida > Brassicales > Brassicaceae > Alliaria > Alliaria petiolata. The sequence continues at coordinate 175,638,422 of JAHZTW010000001.1, forward strand.
TTAAAAAATTTTACCACACAAAACAATATCACATCTTGACATTTTAATTTTAATTTTAAAATTAAAATTTAATCATTAAAATTCGATCGATTAACTTGCCATGTGTCGCGATCGTGTGAATTAGTAACTTTGACGCATCCTACTTTATCATAGTTAATAATAATAATAATAATCTTATTTACTTTTTTATTTTTCTTTTCTTAAATTCTAATAGATCCTTTTTATAGTTAATATAAATTCTAATATTTTAACGGAACACGTGTCAGAATCTGAATCAAATGAAGCGCCACGTGTCGCGATCAAGTTAATTAGCAAGCTTATCTTATTATATAATAAGATTTTCCACTTTTTCATTTTCTTTTTCTTAAATTGAAGTAGATACTTTTGTTTTAATTTCCTTTTTTAAATATATACTTATGACACGTGTCAAAATCCGATCGATTAACTTGTCATGTGTCGCGATCGTGTGAATTAGCAACTTTGACGTATCCTACTATTTTCCTTTTCTTAGATTGAAATAGATTCTTTTTTATTTTCTTTTTCTTAAAATGAAATAGATACTTTTGTTTTAATTTCCTTTTTTAGATATATACTTATGACACGTGTCAAAATCCGATCGATTAACTTGCCATGTGTCGCGATCGTGTGAATTAGCAACTTTGACGCATCCTACTATTTTCCTTTTCTTAGATTGAAATAGATTCTTTTTTATTTTCTTTTTCTTAATTTGAAATATATACTTTTGTTTTAATTTCCTTTTTTAGATATATACTTATGACAAGTGTCAAAATCCGATCGATTAATTTGCCATGTGTCGCAATCGTTTGAATTAGCAACTTTGAAGCATCCAAAAAATATCATGTTTTTCTTCATTTCTTTTAAACTTTTTTGAGATTATTTATTGATTTATAAGACGAAACGAAATTCACATATTAATATTGACCAAAAATCTGGATAATGATGGTCGTACCGAAGCAGCTAAAATAGTCAAAGCGGTTGGTTTACATTGAGGTTTAATGCCTTGTCTTTTTCAAAGAGAAATAATTCAATCCAAAGAAGGGCTGTAGATAACAATGGGGCTCCGAACAGAGTGACGTTGGCTCTTCCACACGAGCAACCCGGACACAATCTTCCCAGGAGTCATTTGCTTGGCCTTGACCACGACTTTGAAGCTCCTCTCCTCTGAACCCTTTGAAAACGACAAACTCATTGGCTCCACCGTTATTTCAACTCCCTGCGGTGCCATAACCGTGGCGTTGTAGACCGACGATGGTGGACCCACGTTAGTGACCCTCCGCCTGAACACAGCCATCGTCGAGGATTTGGCAGATCTCAACGTCAGCTGAATGGTTGGGTAGTTTAGAGAATCATGGCCGATTCCAGGGACAATGGATGAGCAGTTCACGGACCGTGACCCCACCAACGGAGCCAGAGTGGTTGCGTTGTAGCCTTCCCCGCATAGGAACTGGACATAGGAGATGTCGTCCATGTCGTAGACCAAGCCAGGGCTCGCGGCTCGCCTTGGGTTTACTTGGCCTCCTCCATACGCGAACTCTGCGTCCTTGTTCACTCTTCTGCTTATCGGTTTTGCTACCAAACAAATATATATATATATATATATATGTTAAGGACTTTCTTTGAGAGTGACAACAGAAAAATACATGCTACTACTACTTTGTGTTTCGTTCTCAGTTTTCAGTTCCACGTTTTAAAACAGAACCGGGAACATGGGTTGAATTTGTTACCTGAGGTTATGATGGCGGACTTGATTGCAGCGGGTGACCAATCCGGATGAAAAGACTTGACATAAGCGGCAACACCAGCAGCGTGAGGGCAGGCCATTGAGGTACCAGAGAGGATGGTGAACTTTGAGAATTGGGGGTCACCGTCTAACCCAGTCAGCGATCTTTTGAGAGTAAAGGCCGCCAATATATCAATCCCGGGTGCAGCAATGTCAGGCTACAATCCGCAAATACGGTAGAAACGCATATAAATATCCGCATTTCTGATAATGAGATGACAGTGATGAGAGACAAGTTTAGTAACTTGTATATTACCTTGAGAAGGCGTGTAGATCCTGGATTGGGACCTCTTGATGAAAAAGAAGCAACAAATGGAGCAGGGATTGTCACTTGTCGGGTTTTCTGAATTACAGCCGATGGTGATCTGCAACAAAACAGAGAAAGAGTTAACTAACACACTCCAAGGATCCTTTGTTTGGTATGGCAAGAAATTAATCGAGAAGAACCTTGTAGAGTTTATATAGCGGTAAATGGCATCGCCAATGGAGGAATTAACAGAGGTGGCTGGAGCCATGAAAATCTGAGCGTTATCAAGATATTGATCACTAACTAGGATGGCACCAGCACCTCCATAGCTTTTAATAGTCGACTCCACACCACCTCCTCCCATTCGACACACCATTACCTTTCCCTTCACTTTCTTTCCGTCCAAAGACTCAGAGAAGCAGTACCTTTTGCATCATCATTCATCATCGTCAACAAACAAATCACAACTTATTAGGTTTCTCTCTGTCTTGTTTAACAATTTCAAATCTTAAAACAGATGCTGTACCTCGCCAAGTACTTGTCGTCTGTGCTCTTAGCAGCATCAACGCCACTTACAAGCGGGTAAGATTTGGCTTTTGGCTTAAACATGCTTATTCCCATCCCCTTTCATCATCAAAATTTTCAAAAACCTTTTTTTTTATTATTTTCCACTAAAAATTGATCTTTAAGCCAGCCAAATTAGGAGATGCTTACAGAGAAGGATTTCCCGTTGCCGAGATCTATCTGGCTCTTGAACGTCCGATCGATGCCGCTTGCTGCAACCGTCAATATCCACGGCTCGTGGTTCGTTACGGTCCCTGAGGAAGGTCCGTCGTTCCCGGCGGACGCCACCGTGAGGATCCCTTTCCTCACCGCGTGGAACGACCCCACGGATATCGAATCGGAAGAATAATCCGCGATTGGACCGCCGATTGAGATGGAGATAATGTCTACGCCGTCGTGGATCGCCGCTTCGAATCCGGCGAGGATGTCCATATCGGCGCAGCCGGATCTCGACCAGCATACCTTGTACATCGCCACCCTCGCCGACGGAACCGCGCCGCGTGCGGTACCGTTTGCTATGCCATAGAGACTCGCGTTTGCGACTAGAGAGCCGGCTGCGGTGGATGATGTGTGCGTCCCATGGCTGTCTCTTATACACATCTAGATGTGTATAAGAGACAGCAAGAACACCGATAATAACATCTCTCTCTGCTTTCAAATGTCTTTTTGCTGTCAGAGGAAGTCCAACGAAATCCCATGATTTTGTGGTGTGAAGTTGGCGATACCGATTTCGGAATACACCAAGAATCTCTTCCATCTCTGCACCAATTTTTAAGCTCTTACTTTATTTTATTTAATAACTTATGAATCTCGATATCACTATAGTGCATGATGGAAGTTATTTTTATGATATCAGATAAACAAATACCCATCATCCTCTTGGCTTCATCTGGAGAAAGCTTGGCAGCAAAAGCATTGAAGGCTTTAGTGTAACTGTATACCATTCTTTCTTGCGCTTCTTCTTGGCTGTTTTCTCAAGAAATATTATATAACCTTTTTTAATTAAACTGATAAACTAGGGCATGCAATCATAAGTCGAATATTACTCGATATAGTGTTACGCTTTGATTTATTTTAGATTATGTTTTTATACGTGTATTTTGATGCATGTCATACCTTATATTCAAAGACGACAGAAGATTTATGTGTGTCTTGATAGCTTCGTCTCCATTATCCGGTCGATCTCCCAAATAAATGATGTAGAAATCCTTTAAAAGAGTTTTTTCCAAGAGTAGTACATTATTCTCCTCTCTTCTTCTTTTTTTTTGGTAAAAGATTTACATTATTCTCCTTTGCAAACATAACCTTTTGTTCAATTCAATGACAACTAAGCTATGAGGTTAAAAATATGGTTATTAATACCTTTACATGTTGGTCTGCGGCGGAAGCATATCCTGGTGATATCCAAAGAACATCAAGAAGAAGAATAACAAGAACAAGAAGATGATGCCAATGACATGGACATTTTGACCTTCCCATATGTGTAATATTGTGTATATGACAAGTTTAGTTATTGGGTTATGAGAAGAAGATGACACATTCTCCCTCTATTAATAGAGAACAAGAATGCCTTGTGGATACATTTCAAAACAGATATAATTGTTTATTTTAAACTAATCCGAGTTAATCCCACACATGCGAAATTGAATAAGTAATATAGTTTTCTTTTTTTTTATTTAATTTGTTAGAGATGTTATTAGTTCGTATGGTATCTTAGAAGGAAAAGAGTGGCCACTTGCGATATATCTAATTGTTTCTACTTTGGTGATATATATATATATATATATATATAGATTAAATGCACATGTATGTATGCTTATATGCATATAGTAGTAGTATTAACAAAAGGAAAATCTTGCTTACTTGAATTTGAATTCAAGAAAATAAGTTTTAACTAGAAAAACTCTCTAGTAATAGCTTTAAAGTTTTCCAATGTTGATATAATGTCTTGTAAGGCTCTACTCCAATGTTTCTCTTATAAACTATGTCATCGTATTTTATGTCACCATCAGCTTATTACATATTGCTTAGCTTAACCCTTTAGTCATTCACTCAATTCCAACAATGACGTTTTTGTTATCAACAATATGTTTAAAAAAAATAGGGTTCTCTCAAACTGGGCCGTTTATAGAAAACCTTTGTTGAACCCATTTACGGCCCATAATAACTAATGGGGGAAAAGCAAATTAAAGGGAGAGAAGAAGACTTTAGCAGTCGGCAGTAGCAGCATTTTGAAACCCTCCTCGCCTGAGCTTCTTCCGTCCGACTGAAACCCAAAATTGCGGAAGGAATCTGATGTCATTGATTCGTGTCTCCCGCCAGAAGAACTCATCATTCTCCTTGGCGCTCCTCACCCGCCGGCTTCACGGCGAAACAGTCTCCGCCTCGTCACGGCTCCGAGACCATTACAATTTTCAACCACCACCGCCTTTATCGTCAGCCTGTGAAAATCCAAACCCTAACGAGAAGAAGAAGAATCGGAAGCCGCAATACCGTCCACCATCGTCCCTGGAAGGTGTGAAGAAGGTGCACTCGGATCTTCCGTTCGATTTCCGGTTCAGCTACACGGAGAGTAGCTCCAATGTGAGGCCGATTGGACTGAGAGAACCAAAGTACTCGCCGTTCGGTCCTGATCGGTTGGACCGGGAATGGACGGGTGTCTGTGCGCCGGCGGTGGATCCGAAGGTCCAGTCGGTGGATGGAGTGGAGGATCCGAAGCTGGAAGAGAAGAGGAGGAAAGTGAGGGAGAAGATCCAGGGCCCGTCGCTCACTGAAGCTGAAAGGAAGTTTCTGGTGGAGCTGTGTCAGAGGAACAAAACCAAAAGGCAAATCAATCTTGGTAAAATTCCCTTTTGAATCTAGTGTGTCTTCTTGAATTCGAAAGGTGTCTTCTTGTCAGGGTCGTGATTTTCTCTTTGTAGTTCCATGATTTTGGTATGACTAAGTGGTTGCTTTGGTGTAGGGCGAGATGGTTTGACTCACAACATGCTGAATGATATCTATAACCATTGGAAACACGCCGAAGCAGTTCGGGTCAAATGTCTTGGAGTCCCAACTCTCGATATGAAAAACGTCATCTTCCACCTTGAGGTATCCCTTTGATTTCTTTCTTTTATGATTGATCTTGGCTTTTGATCCATGGTACTTGATTGGGGGAAACTATAGAATGATGATTCCTAGCATTGATGATGTTGCTTGGCTGTTACAGGACAAAACGTATGGGCAGGTCGTTTCCAAGCACTGTGGTACCCTTGTGTTATATAGAGGGCGAAACTACGATCCAAAGAAAAGGCCCAAGATCCCTTTGATGTTGTGGAAACCTCATGAACCGGTGTACCCTAGGCTGATTAAAACAACAGTCGATGGTCTAAGCATCGAAGAGACCAAAGCAATGAGAAAGAAAGGGCTAGCGGTTCCTGCCCTCACAAAACTCGGTCCATACCCTTTTCCATTGCCTTTTTTTCTTTATTATTATTTACTCTATATTGCTGCTGCTGGTGTTCTTATAATCTCTTTTCGTTTTGTCGCAGCCAAGAACGGCTATTATGGTAGTCTTGTTCCAATGGTGAGAGACGCTTTCCTCGTAAGTGAATTAGTACGGATAGATTGCTTGGGGCTAGAGAAAAAGGATTACAAGAAAATCGGAGCAAAACTTAGGGTGAGATGTTTCTTTCTCTCGTCTCTTTCGGGTTTGCTGCTTGAACAAACACTAACATCTAAGTTTCTGTGGCTTGTCAAGGATTTGGTGCCATGCATCCTGGTAACATTTGACAAGGAGCAGGTCGTGATTTGGAGAGGTAAAGACTATAAGCCACCGGAGGACGACTGCGAATTTTCATCCTTCATTCATCGCGACTCTTCTTCCATAGACTCTGAACAAGAATCTCCTAACGAGACAACCATGGATGATGGATAATGGATTAAGTACTCTTTACTCCCATTTGTATAGTTAATTGTATTGTGCGAGAGTATTTTTGTGGTAATATTTCTGGAAAATCTTAACGTTTCGATCAAAAGATAGTAAAAAGAAAACAACATCGAACGAGACATATACAGAAAAAAAACTAACCAGAAAAATCGAGAAAATCAATTTGTTGATTAAGAGAACAAAGAGTTTGAAGCTGTGGTTCCGCCGTGTAAGCTCGGGTGGAAGAAAGTTAAAGTCATGTTTTTCAAAATTCACAAATTCTGAGAGTCGTCGTCGCGTCAATTCGTCCGTCTCCGAAAACCTCTGCTTCCGATTCATCATCTTACGCGTGACAGAGGACAAAGCGTGCGACAATGGCGATAAATCCAACACATCTTTCTTCCAACTAATCTTTTCGATCGACTCTATACTTTTCTTGAGCGAGCCTAAATCGAACCTACTACAACTACCCTCTTTGCTTTTAGCGATTCTCTTTGTTTTGCTTTCGGGTTTAGTCGTCCACAATCTCATAACACTTGCCTACCTTTTAATATATATAGCGCTAGGAAGGGATTATTCGATGGTACCACTCATTTACTATTGATTGGGGCCGTAAGATTATTTCAGATGGGCTTTTTTATTTGAAATCTTTTTTTTTTTATTCACTTGCAAACCCTCCTGTAACAAAATCCTTATATATAATTCCACAGAAATATAATTTTTTTCCATACTTAAGACGTCGTTTCATCAACCCTAATTTGCACGCGTGCTAGCTATTCTTTAAGCTAAGTAGAGAGGTATTACACTGCACGCTGCTTTGTTCCAGCCAAAATAACATCTCTGGATGTTTTTTCTTTTCTTTTCCGAATTCTGACTCTTGATCATATCCTGACTGTATAAACGGACAAAAAGCTGTTGCTAATTCTAAAAACTATACACCAAAAAAAAAACTCCAACCAATTCGGGAAATCATATATAGTTCTTATATTAACATTCTAACCAACAACTTAATACGAACTCGACGACCAAGTTTAAATATATATATATATATATATAACAAGGAGAAACATATGGCTAACTATAGATCTCATAAGGTCCAAGTTAACCAACAACATTAATAAAATAAGGGACATCATTCTCGTTTTATCACTGTTGAGGCACAACCACTGGTCCCCGCCGGTGGCTGATGATGAGCTGGCATTTGTCCGCCGTGAAGAAACTCACGCGCCAGAGCTTGGAGCTCACCGCCTCCGCCCATATTTGACGACGACGGCACTCCAAAGAGATGATCCGACGGTCGAGGCAGTTGCTGCAGGGCCCACGTGGAGGACATCGGCTCCAGTATGGAGGACAGATCGTACACCGACGGTGATATTGTGGGGAGGTCCGATATGGAAAGAGGCGGCGGAGATCCAGAAGACGTCACCGGAACCGGCGGTGGTTGTGGCATCTCTAGAGTTGCTAAGTGTGCTTGTACATATGAAAGCTCTGTTTGCAAACTCACCACCTGTTTTTTTGTTTTTTTTTTTTTTAAGACGAATTAATCATATCATACAAATGTAGATATATATGCTTAAAAGTGATAATAATGCCAAAACAAATACTAAAGAGAGATGAGAATCTAAATAATGATATTTCCAGCAATAATTAATTATTGGAAGAGTTTCTGAATTAGAGCAAATGCTGATTCACTGATGCCAAAAACACACGACAGGAGTAATTGATCAATCAAGACCACCAATTTAGAAAAATATACGCCAAATCGAACAATATAAATAAACGCTTGCTTGTGACACTGAAAATATATATCCTTCACAAAAATCATATTATAGAGTGCAATATATATTAGAGTATGTATACATCAAAGTACCTATATTGCAATTGAAATATATCTACAAATATACAGAAAAGGATGCTTGGAAATAAGCGTAAAACAACGTGGTTGTTGCGAACAGAGGAAGATTTCTCATCTCAATCAATGGCTTGGATTAACTTAGAAAACAACTTTGTAAACATTAAACAAAACTAGTAATACATATGCTCAATGATATAGATCGTTAATTCCTGAATCCTAGCTAGCTAATTAACTAGTACGATTTAAGCCATTTTAATCAGGAAAAAAAAATTAGTGGCCTTAATTCATCTGTTACGTAACGAACGCATTGGATCATGTGAAATACACACAACATTCAATCATGCATGCACTTTCTTACTAATAAACTGCAATTGCTAAAATTGTATGCAGATATAATACTATCAAAGATCAACTTGTTCTACATATCTCACATATCTAGAGGCTACCCGACACGTCATTCAATTTAAAGACATAACTTTACCCAAAAGGCAAAAGGCTATGAAATTGAACTAAAACAAAATAATTTTATTTTAATTTTCATGCCGATCATCTCAACACCTTATCAAAAACAAAACAAAACATATCCAAAGAATGAGAACACAAGACATTTTTTTTCTCGTGATGCTTAGGAGAGAGTAATTTGCATGAGGCTTGGATAGACACAACAAGCAGAGAATAGAGTGGGGAAAAAAAATAACAGACTAATTAAATTTGTACTTTGAAGAATAAGTTTTAGAAAAGAAAAAAAATGAAAAAAAAAAAATAGAATAACATAATTTCTTGGAAAAATGATGAAAGAGTAGATCAACGTCACGACATAAAGACAGTAAACTGTTGCGATTTCCCATCATACTTGTATAATGAGTAGTTAATTTAATGTATTAATGAATGAATTGAATAACCTGTTGCTGAAGAGAGACGATGTGAGAGACGCAGCCGTAAATAGGGTCTCTGAGACGAGCCTGAGCCTCGAAGCAGATTGAAACGACGGCGTCTGGTCGTTTATGCTCGGGGACATGGTGGAGGAGTTTCGAGACGTTGCTCGCTCCGAACACCTTGTGAACCGCCGCGAAGTGCGCCGCTCCTTGCTCCGAATCGAAATAGGGCGCGAATATGCAGCCGGCGACGCACTTCCGTCTCAGGAATTTGCAGGCGCCGCACGGTCCTCCTCCACCGCTGCTGCTAGGGTTTCCGCTACTGCTCATCCTCCAATCACTAACCTATTTTTCTTTTTTTCTTTTTTTTTAATATGCAAGGCAAGAGGTTCTCACTAGCTAATTCGTGATTAGTGTTTGAGATATATGGAGTTAAATCATCGAGATTATGATGTTTTTGGTTCGTGATTACCAAAAAGAAGAATATAAAGGAAACGTTTGGGAGAGAAGAAAGGGGGAGAAGGAGGATATCGGACGGAAACAAAACTAGGGCTTGGTTTGGTGCTAATTGGAAATATTTTTATTTCCCCATAAAGTACAATAACAATAGTATTTAGTAGATAAAAAAAAATGAATGCTGTCAACAAATAAATATAATAATAATAATTAGCTGTGTTATTACCAAAAAAAAAATAGACGGTTAAGGCAAGAGGAAAAGAAAAATCCTTCAAAGCCACGCGATGGAGCGTACTTGTCTCGTGTTAAGCTCTTTGCGTGAAGCAAAGCATTCCATATGTCTCAACTTCTTCATTGTTATTGCCTTCCTTCATTTTTCTACTTCTATATATCTTAATCTAGGTAGTGTATTCATGCACATTCAATCTAATACAATTAGCTAGAGATTATGGTTTTGAAATTAAAGTAATAGTTGTATAAAAAGAGCTTGAAATTAAGGAGAAAAAAAGATTAAATTATTTTTTTAGCAGTGATTGTGATACTCTAAATTTATATTGAAAATGTAACGCCTCGACGCTAAACGTTAATTTTTTTTTTTGTTAAACAGATATTCTATTAATATTTGGCGACGTGTCTAAAAAGTTTCGGAAATATTATCTCCGCCAGATCTTTAAAATAATACAGTTTTTTCATTTTTACTTATTTTATTTTTATAGTTTATAATTCTAACATACATATTGTGAAATTTTAGTTCGGATAACAATACTAAATACTACTCCCTCCGTTTCACAAAGAGTGTCGTTTTAAGTTTTAATTTTTGTTTTACATAGAGTGTCGTTTTGTATTTTCAATGCAAAACTTTAAACAAAAATCCAGTTTTAACCTTATTATATTAGTGTATTAATTAAAAAGAGAATTTTGTTTAGTGTATTAATAAATGATAAAATAGACTTTCTATTAAGTTTTTTAATATGTGTGAAAAATGTCAAAATGACACTTATTTTAAAACGGAAGACTATGTTAAAAAGTCATCTATTTTTTACATACGTATGCTAAATTTGAGCGAGTAGAGAGAGAGATGGAGAATATGTGTTTTCCAAAACAAAAAAAGATTTATGTACATACGATCCGGCAATGAAGATATATGTTCAACCTTACATTAAATACAGTTATTATTAACGGAATAAAGTTTGATGTACGCAATCTATATTTTAGTTACTCGATATTCCCTTTTAAAAAAATTGATCAAATATTTGATTAGGATACAAAATAGGAAAATTCCATTAGACTGGCACTCGATTTTTGTTGTAAAACTTCTAAATTTACAAGATTTGTGTAATATCCTAATTAACCAATCATTTCCGAACCAAATATTACACTATTAAATGTGTTTAAATTTGGTGACGGTCAAAGTGATGAGATACACAAGACACGAGTGTGTGCGTGTATCTTCTTAATGTGTGACGATTACGACGGTCCAGTCACCAATTGTAGCAAGTGAGTCCAGCTAAATTCTCCCACTTCCGCTAAGGTGATATTTTTTTTTATAAGAAAAAATCCCATGGTTTGAGGAAAAAACCAATTATAGTAGTAATATGATCCAAGGTTTGGTTGGTTCAGCAGAACCGGGTTAATCGACAGATAAAATGTGTCAAAACATTGAAAAAACAAACCGGGGATTGCAAGAACCGGGAAGACTGGCACGTATGCAGGTTCGCCACGTGTGAATAATGACTTTATGAACGTAACCGATCAGTGCAAACTTCGCTGACGCAACCATTCGCGCGTGGGTTCCACTTTGCGAGTATGCAATGTAATGATGAATGTACCAGTAGTAGTAACGCTCCGATTTGTATTTAATTTTGTATTATTTTAATACACACTTACTACGCTGATCTAGTTTTAATAAATTGAAGACGAAAAAAAAGAAAAGAAGAAAAACAAACGGTAACAGTTGTAAACAGAAGGGAGTCACCGTGCCGTCCGCCTCTTGTCTAATCCTTCCTTGTACTGTGAAGAAGCAACATTGACAGACACTCTTTCTTCGCGACACGTGTCCTCGTATCACGCCCTCAACCTACACTCCTTTCCTCACCGCTTGCGTACGCTAATTACACACTTTTTTATTTGTTTTATTATATACACGCATGGCCTAAAAACAACCCAACAAAATTTTGTACTGTCTTTAATCATTTTATTATTTTTTAAAACAGGGCATTAAAAGACCCAGCCCATTAAAGTTTTAAAATCCCAAAAGAAGGCCCAAAATTTGTCCATTAAGCATCTTGTCAAACACAGAAGAAACATGACCAGTGTGACTGACTGACTGTCACTGAGGTTGTACTTGCGGCGAAGCAAACAGTGATAAAAGTGTCTTGTCATACGATTTGTAGAAAGACGAAGCAATAGCTGATGATGTTAGACCCGCACTCCCTACTTACATTTTTGTTCTCCCCCTAGATTTATTATTATTTTATATATAAAACAAAAATGCATGTATCTGTAATAAAGAAGAATGCACACGTGTGGTGAGTGGTCTCACTGTCTCACGTGTGGGTGAAATGAAATCTACGGCGGTTGGGGAGAGTGAGAGAGAGTGGATACGTCAACAGAAGAATGAGTGTGTTGCCTTCACGCAAAGCTTTTCTCTTTTTCTTTGTCCTTTGTATATTTAACTAAATTGCACATCCGTTTTGCCGTTGCTTCCAAGCTTTAGCCATTTACATTCATTCCCTATTACTGTTTGCTCCTATAATAAACCCCACCCACGATACCCTCCTTCACGTCTCATCAAATATCTTACTCCAGTACAAGTAAATGACATCTATCTTCTTCTCATCTTCGTTACTCACAACTCACTGATTATAAGTACCTAAATCCAATCTAATCCCCTTCTTTCATACCTCTAGTGTGATAGTTATATAATTATAGTGGTAAACACCAAATTTTAAATTGAGATTGATATTTGTTCTCAACCCTATTAATATATACGGTTAATTTATTTTTGAAGGAACTTTATGCCATATTGTTTTCATTTTATGATTCGAGAATATATATATTTTTCAATTCTCTTTTTATTTATTTTGTGTGTGTAAGATTTAACTACGTACAGATAATTTGGCAGTCACACAAAGAAAACATCAAATATTATATAAATGCACATCGAAAAAAATAGTATGAAGTTGTAGAAAATGTAATGATTATAAATGACCCACCACCAAAAGCAAGACATGATTTTCTTGCCTGACACGATCCTCTATGCTCCACCTTAACTAAAAAACATTAATTCCTAAACTAACCTATCCCCTTCTCTCTCTCTCTCTCTCTCCGGAGTTTGGATATATAATTGGTCGACGACGACACTGCCTCACCACCCCCACCCCCCCCCCACCAAAGAGAACATTACGTCTTGACGGAAAAGATGAGCGGAAGCACCACAGGCGGTGGAAGTCCGTGCGGGGCATGCAAGTTTCTACGGCGGAAATGCGTGGCGGAATGCGTGTTCGCTCCCTACTTTGACTCAGAGGAAGGGACGGCTCATTTCGCGGCGGTGCACAAGGTTTTTGGGGCTAGCAACGCCTCCAAGCTCCTCTTGATGATTCCGGCCAGCCGGAGACTTGACGCCGTCGTCACGCTTTCTTACGAGGCTTTGGCTAGGCTTCGCGATCCTGTCTACGGATGCGTTGGTCACATCCTCGCCCTTCAACACCAGGTATTCTATAACCCAATGTTTTCATGCATATCTCTGATAATCTATTCGAAGATTTAGAGGGCATGCATGCGTGTATTGTACAGATCACAAACTCATCCTGTAACGTTAGGTTAAACATATATATGTAATCTGTGATGAGATTATGTCTCCACATATATAACTTGCTTACCTTGTTAATTTAGTTACAGTTCCATCTTGGTTTCCTGATTTTATTTTTGAAATCTGCATATACTACTACATTTTAATTTTCAATTGATTAGTAAGGGTCAAGGTTACCACCAGATTTAACTAATCGATTAAAAACAAGCTAACGTGTGTCTTCCCAAGGGCTCGTTTGGCGAAAACCGAGTTAAGAGAAAGTCAAACTGCCAATCTTTGTGGTTTACCTTCCAAATTGTTTCATTTAATTATCATCGATCGGTTGAACGAAAATAGTTTGGAAACAAACAAATCCCCATTGACGGTATAATTCAATGGTATTATTATTATTATTAATTTTTTTTTAAAAACTACTAACGTTATAATACTATTATAAAAATAATAGGCGTGTGCGAAGAGTTGTAAGAAATTAAAACGTCGCCGCACATGTGAACAGGTGATGGATCTACAGGCGGAGCTAGCCATCGTCCAAACTCATCTCACAACTTTTCAACGCCAGAAGCCTCAAAACAGTTCACCGACAGAAGTAGCCTCTTCATTTAATGCACCACTCGTTGCTTCTGTCGATAATAACAACAACAACAACAACGTGTTTTCTTCTCCGTTGTTGTTACAGATTCAACAACAACAACAACAGCACAAAGAAGATATTGAGGTCTCAACAGAGTCAGTGGATTTTAGCACTTTGTTGGGCCTGGAAGATCCATTGGACGAAGACGGTGATCTCAACACAATTGCCCGTGAGTTCTTCTCTAAGTATTTGACCGGAGCCAAATTCCGACCATCTTCTTCTCTGATCTAACTATGTTAACTGCGGACCTTTCGTAAGCTAAGTCTATGTTTATTTTTACTAACCGAATGGATATCCGGAAAATTTCATGTATTTGTGATTTGCTCCGTTTTTACCGGATATTTAATTTTATGATTTGATTTGCTCCGAAAAATACGGATATCCGGATTTCCGGATATTCGAAAATTTTATACTCCCTCCGTTTCACAAAGAGTGTCATTTTAAGGTTTTGTTTTTGTTTCATAAAGAGTGTCACTTTGTATTTTCAATGCAATTTTTAAAACAAAAATCCAGTTTTGACCTTGTAATATTGATGTATTAATTAGAAAGAGAAATGAGTTTAGTGTATTAATAAGGGGTAGAGTAGGATTTTTATCAATTTTTTTAATATGTGTGAAAAAGAGTAGAATGACATTCTTTGTGAAACAGAGGGAGTAGATATTTGCGGATATTTACGGATATTTGCAGATATTGAGTTTGATCTTTTTAATTCAAAAAAATACCGAAAATGCATACTTTTATATGAAAAAAATATATTTTTTTAACTAAACTGTCAATTAAAATATTAAAATAATTATAAAAATATCAAAAATTAACTTATAAATGAAAAAATTCATATGAAAAACAAATTTCTTTATAATTTGTTAAACTCCAGTATTAAAATAACTAATATAAAAATTAAAAATCACAAAACTTATATATATACATATAATAATTATATAATATATATGTAATTATTTATATACTTATATATATATATATCGGAACGGATCGGATATCCGTCTTTTAAAATTTTAGTATTTGTGATTTGTTCTATTTTCAACGGATATTGATTTTTATTATTTGCTTTGCTCCGTACAATTACGGATATCCGGATTTTTCGGATCGAATCGAAACAAATAACGGATCGAATCAAATATAACGGATTTTTGGCCCAGCCCTACTGCCGAGTAACTTAAATCATCTTTTAAAAAAAAAAAAAATTTGCGTTATTATATATAATCGGATTAGCTTGCAGTCAGTCTCACTCACCTCTCACCTCTCTCACGCAAGACGTCGACATGACACACGATATTTTATAATAAAAAAAGAGTGGCCATTTAGGTGAGCGAGGCCCGAAAAATTAAGGCCCACCCCATTGGCTTAAGGGCTATGCTAAATGATGACATCCTGATTCTTGTATCCGCCTCTTCTTTTCTATTGCAGTGGGGGGGGGGGACAATTTGNCTCTTTTTCCTAATGCAGTGGGGGGACTAAATTGTGAGTATAAATTATATTATTCTTTCTTTCTATAGAGTGAAATTTCTAGGGAAATAAACAATACTATATTGTCATTAGCGTTAATCTCTTGTCTTGTACAGTTGTACTCTTGTTTATATTTGAGTAACTAATTAAGAAAATAGTGAAGGTGGCCTCGAGACCTCGAAAATTTAACTGGAAATCAGGAGTATGTTGACACGTAATGATGATCCAAAACTTTTTCATGTGCCGTGATCCTATTGAGATACGGATAAATTCTTATTTAACACACAATTAAAAATGTTACGTAAAGTTTATTATATCGATTTTTCCCTGCAAGTAGAAGCAAATACTATAGGACTTGACCCTCATTGAGTTTTTTTTTTTGGTTTTTTCCCCCTTTTCAAGAAATGTATTGAAATTTGTTGATAAAATTTTCGTAACAAACACGTGATTCCAATCAAAATCTCATGTTCCACAATACACCTATTAATGTTTTTGTCATTTCACAATAAGCATAATTCAAAATATAGACGCAATAAAAAGGGGGAGGATAAACTATAGTTTTATTAGAGTTTCGTTTCCGGGGGAGTTTTATATTTCGTCCGTTTTGTATTCAAATATATGTTGTTTTGTGTAATTCAAAAGTTAAAAAATCAATGAAATTCACAGATGACCAAAAAAAAAAAAAAAAATAGTGAGAAAAAGCATTACTGACATTTTCATTAAAAAAAATATAATAAGATATTATAATGCGGTGCCTATAAAAAAGAGAGTCACACGAGTCAAAAGGAGACAGAAGGCAGCAGGACAACTGGACAAAGTCAAACGATTTATTATATACTGACCGCTTGTCACTTTAGTTACATTTCACCCACCAATCGCATTCCTTCATTTTCCCTTATATGTAAACAATTGTTGTGTATTACTATGTCATAGAGATGAATAATTGAGACTAGTAACAAATCTGATTCTAGTAACATTTAGCAGCATAGCAAATTGAAAAAGGAAGAAGAAAATATTGAAAAGTGTAAATCCCTCTATTATTATAAATTCAGATTTTTTTTTATAAAAAAAACGAGGATAAGTATTGGGCTATATTATAGTCTATTGGGCTCGTGTACTTTACGTTAAGGTTTCTACGGTTACAACCTTTTATGTTTTGGTATATATATTGTATGTACGACGTTAATATTCAATAAGAAAGCATATTCAGTGTTTCTACATGGTATCAGAGCCAAAATCCTGAATCATAATTTCTTAGCTTTCTTCGATATCACAAGTGGGAAGTCCATCAAATGGATGTGCACAACGCGTTTCTTCACGGTGATCTCACTGAAGAAGTCTACATGAAGCTTCCTCTGGGTTTTCGACATTCGGATCCCAAGAAAGTATGTCGTTTGAAGAAATCTCTTTATGGTCTTAAACAAGCACCACATTGTTAGTTTGCCAAGCTCGCTACTGCATTGAGTGAGGCTGGTTTTATCCAATCTTATTCCGACTACTCACTATTCGTTTACTCTCGTGACGGCGTTGAAATCCGAGTCCTCATCTATGTTGATGATTTGTTGATTTGTGGAAATAACTCGGATGCCTTGTCAAAATTCAAGGAATATTTGAGGCATTGTTTCAAGATGAAGGATCTCGACAGATTAAAATACTTTCTCGGTTTGGAGGTTGCTCGCAATGATGCAGGAATTTTTCTATCTCAGAGAAAGTATGCTCTTGAAATCATCGCAGAATCTGGTCTTCTTGGTTCTAAGCCGGTACGTTTTCCTATGGAGCAAAACAATCATCTTGCATCGGATACGAGTCCTTTCTTGGCCGATCCTTCTCGGTATAGAAGACTTATTGGGCGTCTTATCTACCTACTTATCACACGCCCAGATCTTGCTTACTCTGTTCACATGCTATCACAATTTATGCAAACACCGAGGGAAGGACATTGGGATGCTGCGTTACGTGTTGTACGTTTCCTCAAACTCACTGCTAGTCAGGGTATTTTATTTCGCTCGGATTCAGATTTGTCTCTTACAGCTTATTGTGATTCGGATTGGGCTGCTTGTCTTTTGACAAGACGGTCTTTGAGTGCTCACGTGATGTTTCTTGGTGGCTCGCCTATTTCATGGAGAACTCAAAAACAACGAACAGTTTCTCGTTCTTCCGCTGAAGCTGAATATCGATCTATGCGTAATGCTCTGGATGAGATTATATGGTTGTGTCAACTTCTCAAGGAGTTAGGTTATCCACACACCGAACCTGTTCGTTTGTTCTGTGATAGTCAAGCTGTGATTCATATAGCTGCAAACCCGGTTTTTCACGAACGTACTAAGCATATCGAAGCCGATTGTCATGCAGTTCGTGATGCTGTTCTAGATGGACGGATTTCTACGGTTCATGTTCGGACCGATGATCAATTAGCTGATCTATTAACCAAACCACTTGGTCGTCAACAATTCGAACGTTTAGTGTCCAAGTTGAGCATTGTTAATCTTCATGCTCCAACTTGAGGGGGAGTATTGGGCCATATTATAGTCTATTGGGCTCGTGTACTTTACGTTAGGATTTTTACGGTTACACCGTCTTATGTTTCAATATATATATTGTATGTACGACGTTGATATTCAATAAAAAGCAAAGCATATTCAGTGTTTCTACAATGAGAAAGGGCATAGTTGTTATTTACGTGGGGAGATAAAGGTATTATTAATGTGAAGAAAGAAAGGACTAAAAACTTACGCAAACGGGGGACATTACTTTCTTTTTTACATTTGAAATTTCAATCCGGACGTGAAATTATTTATTAACCAAAATTCACTGTCGGTCTTAACGACAAGATAATTAGTAGTGGTAGTATTTATTAAAATATATTTATTTACTTTCAATATCTCTTGAAATTCTAAAAAGAAAAACCTAATTTCTCTCTTCTCCTTCTTCTTCTTCTTTGACGTAGATTGTTTTTGTTTTCTTTCTGCTTTTGTTCTGGACCGGGAAGTTGACGGCTTTGGATTTCCGGCAATTAGTATCTTTTCCCGGAAATTTCGTTACCGGCGTGAGCTTTGGGGGTCATCTGAGCAGGAGAAATCTGTTCTCCTGTTTATGCGAAATCTGACGAAATTCGGCAGCTGAGAATGTGCAAACTTGAGAGAGTTTAGACAAAGCTTCAGGTCCTTTAACTTTCTCTGTTTTTGTTTTTTTGTTTTTTTTTTTGCTTCTTTTATTTTTGTAATTTTCTTGTCTACTTTTAGTTGAGATCTCATTGCTTATGATTTTGCCTCTAACTTCCTTTTAGTTTTCCTGTTATTATCTATTTTTATTTTTAAGCCTTCTTTATTTATTTTTTCATTGTCTGTCGGTTTCTTTTTTATAAAAAAAAAAAAAATCAAAGAAACTTAGCAGTGATTAGTGAAAATTTCCAATTTGTAGTGTTACAGAAGAAAAAGATGCCAACTTTATACTTCAAAATCAGCTTATGCTCAAACTCCGTAGCTAACTTGGGAAAATTTCAACTATTTTTTAAAAAATTAGGTGTTGCTCTTGATCTCAAGCCTTAGCCAGACTGATTAATGCTAGGTAAGAGATATGTTTTATTTTTCTTACTCACATTTGAAAATGTCTTGAGAAGAGGAGGAACTTTTTTCATTATCTGAAGCCATTGTTACCTTTTGTACTGACTATTACTTTTCTCCTCGTAATTTGTAGGTTCTCTCTAGTGGCTTGCCGAGTTGATTTGAGTATTATAAGAAACAAACAAAAAATTGAGCAGAAATTTGAAATGGAAACAAGCGACAGAATTAGCTCCGGTGTGACTATTATCGGGGCAGAAGCTCCATCAGCGTATCATATGGCCCCGAGAGCATCAGAGAGCCCTAGCCAGTTTCTGGGGTCATCTCTGGACCCCCCAATGGCTATTGCAGGAGGTGGTTCTGGGGAAGCCTCGGGGAAGAAGAAGAGGGGCAGACCTCGTAAATATGAAGCTAATGGTTCTCCTTTGCCGATGCAAATTTCTTCATCGGCTCCTCTTGCGAAGAAACGAGGAAGAGGGAAGCTTAATGGTTTCGATATGAAGATGCATCAGAGGATGGGATTCCATACTTCCGGTAACTCTTCAATTCGCCACACTACTTAACTATATTACAAAACCATTCCTATAGTTTCTATATTCTATTATTTGATGCTTGATCTCTCCATATCCTTATCTAATTCGGTTTCGGTTTCTCCATTTGCACAAAGCTTAGCTCTTTTCCGTGTATAGAGAGATTAGTTTATTTTTTAAATGAAAAGATTGCCCAACAATTGGAAGGTTTATTGTATGACACAGATCTTTTGTCATCTCTATGCACTTTAGAAAACTGCAAAAAGGTTCTTTATAGAGATTGTAACTTGGCGATGGTGTTGCAGGTGAAAGGTTTGGGGTTGGGGGTGGGGTTGGATCAAATTTCACGCCACACATAGTCACAGTGAACACTGGTGAGGTATGGATCAAGAGAGAAAGGCCTTATATTTTTCAGTCGAGAGGAGATTTGTGTTTGTTTCATGCTGAGCAACCACTCCATTTGTTTTTGTGTTTGAATGAAGGATATTACAATGAGAGTCATATCGTTTTCGCAACAAGGACCGCGAGCTGTTTGTATTCTATCAGCAAATGGAGTGATATCAAACGTCACCCTTCGCCAGCCTGATTCCTGCGGTGGTACTCTCACCTACGAGGTTTGTCTCTCACAATCCATCCATTTAAACTAGTTGTCAGAGAAACCGAAACAGAGAGCCTTATATACATTACCTATATGGCTTGTTGGCAGGGTCGGTTTGAGATCCTGTCGCTATCTGGTTCTTTCATGGAAACAGAGAATCAAGGTTCAAGAGGTCGGTCTGGTGGCATGAGCGTCTCTTTGGCGGGTCCTGATGGCCGTGTTGTCGGTGGCGGCGTGGCAGGCCTGCTCATTGCTGCCACTCCGATTCAGGTGATCCATCACCCGTGAGTGAATCCATCAACATTTTAGGCTATTCTTGAAATCGTCTCATCATCAGGGTTGTCCTTTCTTGAAACAGGTTGTTGTTGGCAGTTTTGTAACGAGTGATCAACAAGAACATCAGAAACCTAGGAAGCAAAAAGCCGAATATTCATCTGCAACGGTCATGTCATTGCCTCCTCCTCCTCCTCCGGCCTCTGTCTTCCCATCGGCAAACCCAGAGAGAGAGCAGCCGCCATCTGCATTCGGCATTTCCAGCTGGACCAACGGACAGGACAACCCGAGACACTCGGCCACTGACATCAACATATCTTTACCGGCCGACTGAGTCCCCAAAACTGATCACATCTAGGATCGAGGATTAGGTTTCGGACTAACTCTCTGCTGTCTGTACAATCGTTAGGAGGATTGTTGAAGCTGAATGTTACTGCTGTACGCTTTTCTTCTACGCCAAGTTATCTGTCTTCTACTTGTAACTCTCTCTCTCTCTCTCTCTCTCTCTCTCTCTCTCTCTCTCTCAGACTTGCTTGTTCCGTTAGTACTAGTACTGCCAATTCCCATTTGAGTTTCGTTCCTTTTTTAATTGCGGGTTCTATAGTCAAAATTTATACATTCTCATTTTATTTATTGGTCAATAGCATACTATCGACTTATATGATCATCCTTGATGAACTTAATGGAACAAAAAGGGTTACAACACAATTATTAAAAAGAAGGGTTACAACTGCAGCATGCGTTAATTCACATTTAAGACCAATCCAATTTGTAACTTGCATGTAAAAAAAATCTATAAAAAAAAACATCATGCACACTAGTCTAGATGTTACCTCATTAGAAAAAAGATAAAACGATGGGGGTCCGAGTAATTGTAAAATGTTTCATAATTCTTATAACTTATGTTGCCTCCTCAAAGGTGGTTACTGGAAATGAGATCGACGAAAGGTGCGATCAAACGCCGCACCCGGGTCAATGTAAGACACTGCTGATCCAAAACCCGACGCAGAAACCCATAAGAAGCACGACGCAGTTCCTCAATGTGGCCGTGGAAGGAACACTGGAGGGAGCCGTGAAAGCCAAGAGCGAGGCCTACTCTTTAGGGGCACAGTTTGAATCAAAGGGAGCGTGGGAGGATTGTATGGAACTGTACGACCAGACCATCCACAGGCTCAACCAGAGCGTGTCGTGTCCCAGTCCCAGTCCCACGGGGGAGTGCTCAAGATGGGACGTGCAGGCATGGCTGAGCACCGCACTGACCAACCTAGAGACGTGTCGGGAAGGGATGTCAGAGCTGGGTGGCTCATCTGATTCTTTGCAAGCCATGTTGCAGAGCATCACCATTGATGTCATCAACGCCTTGGCCATTAACAAGGTTACTACTACTCAATTCCTTATGAGGAAGCAGGGGATGGAGGCAAACGGGAACGGGTTTGGGGAGTTGGGGATATCTCAATTAGCGCCGTATATAGTGGATAAGGTGGTGGCTCAAGATGGGTCAGGGGACTACAGGAGCATCCAAGAAGCGGTGGATGGTGCGGGAGAGAGGCCCAAGGGAAGCCAGAGGTACGTCATACACGTCAAAGAAGGTGTTTACCAGGAATATGTTAGAGTCGGGATCAATTCCAACAACATCATGATCGTAGGCGACGGTATCGGCAAAACCATCATCACCGGAGACAAGAGCAACGGCAGAGGATTCTCCACTTTCAAATCCGCCACTTTTGTGGCTGAGGGGGACGGTTTCGTCGGGAGAGACCTAACGATCGGGAACACGGCGGGACCGGAGATGAATCAGTCGGTCGCTCTGAGATCGGATTCGGACATGTCGGTGTTTTACAGATGTAGCATCCAAGGCTATCAAGACACGCTCTACGTCCACTCGGGGCGTCAGTTCTTCAGGGAGTGCGACATCTACGGCACCGTCGACTTCATCTTCGGAAACGCAGCCGCCGTTTTCCAGAAATGTCGGATATTCGCCCGTAGCCCCCCGAACAGAGTCAACACCATTACCGCACAGAGCCGGGTCAACCCGAATCAGACGACCGGAATCGTGATCCAGAACTCGGTGGTGAGGGAAGCCCCGGGGGAACGGCTTGGGGGAGGCGTGAGAACGTATCTGGGCCGTCCGTGGAGGCCCTACGCTCGGACGGTGGTGATGGGGACTTACCTCGGTCCCTTGATCGAACGCAGAGGATGGATCGACTGGGGGAACGACACGGCGCTTACCACTTTGTATTACGCTGAGTATCAAAACACGGGTCCGGGTTCGGGCACAGAGAACCGGGTCCATTGGGCCGGGTTTCACTTGATATCGGATATCCAGGAAGCTCGTCAGTTTACGTTACCCAAATTCATCGACGCTGCTTCTTGGCTGCCGCCTACCAGAGTCCCTTTCACCACCGAGTTTAACTAAAAGGCCCATTCTTTCTTTTTCGGCTACTACTATTAGAGCCCACATTTTACAGAAAAAGCCCTGTTTCTTCTTACACTTCTTTCCCCCCCCCCTACAAATCTAATAAAAAACATTCATTTGATTAAATATATTTGATGAAAGTGAAACAGGGAGTGCAGCAGGTTCGTTCTATACAAGAAACACCCAATGAATACTGAGATTTTCAGCTTTCTCGTATTTCATATCAGTTTATTAGTATTTTTTATAGAGAAAAACATTATAACAAAAAAAACATAATAGTTAAATGGGAGCAGGAGCACGTGAATGCGTCGCAGAATTAACTAGCTCCTATCCATGGCGTTATAAATTTAAAATACATATAGTAGGCATTAATAACTCTTCTGTTTCTATTTCTTCATATTGCAAACCATTTATTTGTTTCGTTTTTTTAATATAAAAAAATCATCTTTTAAAAAGTGAAAAACACCAATTATATTTAACGTTTTATTAGAAATAATTCTTCATTAAAAAGTATATTTTGTTTTGTTATTAATATTAACAAATAAATATTGGGAATAATTTTTTATTTTACTGGTGAATCGAATCATATATATTTTTTTAGTAATTAACGCACTCTTATAGTATTATACTAAAAAACATTATAACATAGTTCAGGATACAATTTAATTCAACATTTGTTCACTGACTAGTTTAAGCTAACCGATCTGCTTCCTTAATTAGCTACACTTTTTTTCACAAACATTTTTTTTTTGTTAAATTGTAAATATTCATTAAAAAAAATAATAGGTTTAGTTGTTACAAAATGTGTTTACAAATTGATGTATAAAAAAGATTGGTCTCATGGCAAAAAAGAATAAAAAACATAAAAGCAAAAGCAATCTGTCATTTGTTAGTTCCGTTGCCGTGAAGCAATTGGTGGTAATAAAGAAGTGACAGTGAACTTAAAAGTTCAAAAGAAAACGAAACCAAAAAAGCTGAACAAAGACAGACATCTTGAAAGCTGGTAGAGACGGCTACTAAACAGAACGGAACTCCAAACAGAAAGTCTTTAAGCTAGAAAGATAACAGAGGCCCGAACAAATACAGTCCTCGACGTGTAAGCTTCGACGCTCAGCCAACTAAGCCTAGCAACCAACTAAAAGAAGGAACTAACTGACTAGAAGATTACATGCATGGCTTAGTAGATAGAGTAGCATATGTGTTGCAATACTCGAGTGACACACTACCTTAGCGGCTTAGCCCGCTTATTGTTTACGAAAGCATTTATCAAGGGTGTCATAATTAAACAGTCTTGCAATCTCCAACAAACTTAACGTCATTAAAAGCCAATTTTCCGGGTTCCTTAACCGCCATCAGCGATACTAACGCCTCAGCTTCTAATGGGGTTGAAGTTGGAGCAATTGAACATTTCCGTGAAGGGTTTGCTGACCATCCTTCTTATGCAGAGACCACCCTATATACGGCTGCTCTACTTTCAGAGGAAGACCATGGAACATTTACAAGACAACAATATACATATGGCATTATATATATGCCTAACACATCATTTAGACAAGTTGGAGTATCACGATTATCTATATGCTTCGAAGCGAATCATATAATAACCTTTTTCCTAAGTTACTGGATCCAAACGCCTGAGAGCAAATGCTTTCGATCATTGATTTTTTTTTTCGTACATGTTGAACCAGTGCAGGCCATAACGGTCGTATATCACGCCGCTTTAAATTCCTTTGTACAAAAAATAATATCTTGTCACCACAAAACTAGACAAGCATGCGTTTTGCAGCATGGATCAATAGCAATCTACTTGTAGAAACGCAAAAAAACAATATATCTTTTACATAAAAATCAATTATAAGACTACTAGGTGATAATTTGCGTCCAGCGCGGGGTGAGAGATTTATTTTTTTCAGGTAAGTGAATTTGGATTTAAAATATAATGATTTCTAATTATTTTAATATTAAATTTTAATTAAATTCTTATTAACAAACGGGATTAATAAAATAATATTTAGTTTTGTTTAAGTGAAGTTGAATTTATTTATTATTTAGTTTGTTTTAATTGAAAAATTAAACTATAGTAAAAAAATTTATTTTAGTTTTTATATAATAAATTGTTATGTTGAAAATACAGTAGGAAAGAGTTTAAAATTTGTATAATATTAAAACAATTAGAAAGATAAATGAAGAGATCATAAATAGATTATGAAATCAATATCTGAAATAAATAATAATATGATTCGAAAAATAAAAGCACTAATATATGTCTTTAGAGACATTTATTTTTAAATTGGTATTTTGATTCTAAAAAAATTGAACAGGGCGGGTCTGCATATTAATGCATATTTTGCTCCAATGCTTGACGCTAATCAAAGGGTATTGACCGGAAGCCTGTCGATTTGTAAGTTATGTATTACGAATGAGTTATGTATATATAGAATAAGAAGATTTCTATTATTGAATCAAGTTTAATAATAGCACTTACCAATCAAGTAATCCGTATCTAAAGAACCGTATTTAGTTACTGACCTAAAACAATGTCTCTATTATCACAAAGATTGATTTCGACTACATATATATTTTTCTGTTACATACATAGTAAGAATACATTTTAGAGATTGCGGAAATATATGGGATAAGTGCATAATTACTTTATTTCCTTTATTAGTTACTATACCGTATTTAGTTACTAAACCGTATTTAATGTCATGTCCAAAAAGACATTTCATTTTTTGGATTTAATTTAATTAAAGTAATTATAATATCTAAATTAATGTATAGATATCTAAAAGAAACTGATTGGAAAACATATGAAATGTCTTTGTGAAAGTGGTTGTGTGCTTTCAATGTTGTCTTTGATGTCTTAAGTTCGATTCCCCAAAAAACTAAATTAGTATTTTTATTTATAACAATTTTATTATCATTATCATTATCATATCATTCAATAATAATTTAAGGTTTAAGATTAATTAATAAAAAAATGTCAGAATAATTGTGGTGCTGATACATCAGTAAAATTACATCATTGTAAATAAAAAGGTTTGGAAGAATGTTTCTAATTAATATAGAGGGATACCCAAAAGCAAAAAGCACTTAATTGACAATGCGGGAAATATATATTTTCTACATTTAGACAGCATATGTGGATGTGGCTTACGTCATTGATCTGCAAATCATCAAGACAATTTGTAAAAGAAAAGGAAAAAAACTTCCAATATATTTTTTATCAATAATATTCACGGATTTGAATTCGGGTAGAAATGCAACGACGACACAAATCTAAACTACTTTGGGTCTCTGTCATGATCAAACATCTTCAGATATGTCATTAGCAGTGCCGTCCCATAGGTTTTAGTGGCCTAAAGCAATGTTGAAAATATGTGGCATTTTATATAAATACTAATGATGAAAAATAACATTAAAACAATATAAAAGTACTTAAAATCATTAATATATATTATGGTTTGTGAAGATTAAAAAGTCTGATTTCTTAGGTAACGATTTTTAGATTTGTCAAGATTTGTTATATATTAAGTTTAATTTATATAAATGATAAAAATACTTAAAATTATTAATATCATTGTTTATGTTTCCATTAGTTCTCCAAAAATATGTTTAGAAAAATAATTAAAAAGGAAATAAAAGGTACAAACAAACACACATACATAAAAATTAAGAATAAACGATTTCAAAAATAGAGATAAATGAAAAAAGAGGGAATCGAATAAGGGAATGTTGACCATAAATCAAACTGGTTAACCACTACAAGAGAGAGACCAAAATCTGACGGCCGTTTACGTCGGAAATCCGTCAAAAACAAGTGTTTCCGACGGATTTCCGATCAAACAAGTCCGTCGGTTATAGCTCGTCGGAAATTCTGTTTTGGTCGAAAATCCGTCGGAAATTTCTGACGGATAATAGTCGACGGTAATCCGTAGGAAGTTTCCGACGAAACTATTTCCGACGGATTTGTTTTTGACGAATTTCCGACGGATTTCTGACGGAACTGTTTCAGACGGAATTGTTTCCGACGGATTTACATTTCGGAAAAAAAAAATATAAACAATTCCGACGGATTTTAATTTCGAAAATAAAAAAAAAATAAAAAACATAATTAAAAATAAATAAAAATAATTACCAATTAAATTTATGAAAATTAAATTAAATTATGAAAATTGTTTAAAATAAAATTATAAAAAAATTTGTTGTAAACAATTTAAACAAACACACTACTTATGAAACAAATGTGAAACAAAAAAGAAATTGTTGTAAACAATTTAAACAAACACACTATTTATAAAATTAAAAATTGTAATTTAATTTAAAAACTATCATTAAAGTTTTTTAAAAAACTATCATTATTTTTTGAATTAACATTAATGTTTTTAAAACTATCTTTATTTTTAAAACTATCATTATTTATACTTGTTTCTTCCATAAAATATAATTATAATTTTAATTGGTTTTAAATTAAATTAATTTCCTTATTATTAATTAAAAATCTAAGAGAAACATATTTGTAAGAAACCTAATCTAAACAAGAAAAAAAAATCTATTTGATACACACAATTGATTAAAAACTCAAATTAAAAAATCTAATTCCCAACCCTCTAAAATTCGATTTACATCTAAAAAAACTAATTTCTAACCTTCTAACATCACCTAACATATAACAATCTCATTTCAATCATAATTTCTAACCACCTAACACTATCTACATTGAAAAATCTAAGAAAAACTTAAAGATAAAAAGAAACCCTTCAAAATCAAAGGATAAAAGAAGACTTACAAGTTATCCATGCTATGAAGTTGAAGAAGACAAGATTCCAACGTTTTTAGGTTGTCGGAGGTCGAGATTCTGGCGATTTTTGGAGAGAAGCGGCGGAGATTCACGAAAGAGAGAGAAAATAAGAAGAAGAAATAGGGAAAAGAAAGGGTTTTCGGTTAATAATTAAAGATTTCCGACGGACGCAATCCGTCGGATTCAAAATAATAATTTCATTTACGCGGTCAAAGTACGCGCCTTCTCGAAAAATACAAAATCCGTAGGAAATTTCCGACGGATTAAAAAAATATCATTATTTGTTGCATGCGTTTCTATTGGTTAGGCAACGATCACACGGATCGTAAAATTTCCGACGGATCATGCATTCCGACAGATTTCCGACGGATTTAGGGTATATTTGGGGTTTAGGGTTTCAACCTTTCAAATTTTGTTAATCAAACATTACTAAACATGTTACATTCACAAAATATTTTGATTCTTGTAACAACACGGTTTCTAATTGTTTTAATATTTTCACAATCAAACATATAATTTTCCAAAACATTTCTATTACTATATACTAACACTTATATTAACTTCTTTACCATATTTTAAATTTTTGTTTAAACACCAATAAATATGTATGAGATTAAATTTAGATAAGATTGCACAATTGTTATACATTAAATAAAGTTATTATATGACTTAAACAAAATTAGAGTTAAAATTTCATACCCTAAACCATATTGTAATAGATGCCGTCGGAAATCCGTCGGAAATTTATGACGGATTTCCGATGGATATGTCCGAATAATTACAAAACGCGTTGTAAACGTGTAAAATTATTTTTAGATACATATCCGTCGGAAATCATCTATTATAATTAATGTGGTTTAGGGTATGAAAAATAAAAGATAAAAGAATTAATGAAATTAGTTTCCGACGGATTTCCGACGGTCTGTTCTTTGTCACAATATGGTCGCAATTCCGTCTGAAATAACCAACGGATTTTTTCCATCGAAAATTCGTCGGAAATTTCTTACGAATTTTCGACGGATATGATTCCGTCGGAAATTTCCGACGGATTTCTGACGATCTTTTAATTTGTCACAATATGGTCGTAAATCCGTCGGAACTTCCGTCGGAAATTGCCATGTTTTCTTGTAGTGAATCAACTAACCAAGCTAACATATTACTAAATGTAGCCTTTAAAAATATAATATATTTTGTGGCTTAAAGCAAATGCTTCATTTGCCTTATAGCAGGGCCGGACCTGGTCATTAGCTCAAATTTTTAAAAATAAAAATAAAACCATACCATATAAATAAGTGTGTTATCACAATTCGTTAAGTAGGGCAACAGATGCAATTATGATAAAACTCGTTTTTAGTGGCGATGTAATTATTATGTTATGATTTCGTTTGATTCACAAAGGTTTCACGCCCTCGGAAACAATCTCTCTTTCAGTTTGGCCCACGTTTAATATTAATTAGCCCATGTGTTACAATTTTATACATACGGATATACATTTCATGCACATAAAACTTAAAATTTATGTGTTGACAACTTGACATTTGACAAAACAAAAACAAACAAAACAAATTTTTAAGTTGATTATATATTCCGGAATACCTGAACAAAATTAAAAAAACTGCTAATTCATTATGTAAAGTATTTATGTTTTGTTAGAAAGTCTTGAAAAGATATGATGCGTGGTAAGATGTAGTAGCCGTGGCACGGCGAAGAAGTGGCTAGAAACGGGAATGTTAATGAGAACAATAGAGAGAAAGAGAGACATATACACGTGCATTGTATATATATATATATATATACTCAGATGTTGATTGTTTTCGAAAGTGTTTGTGTGAGAAATGACAGCTCTCTCTCTCTCACCTATTCAAGCGGTGGGGGAAAAAAAAGAAGAAGAAGAATTTATAATAAATGATTTTGTAACAAAAAAATTCAAAGAGTATCAGTCTGATATATTCAAACCTACAAATATTTTGAAGGAGGAAAAAAACAATGGAAGGTGTCTTACAAGAAAGCAAGAAATTAAAATTAAAGAGATATCTGTCGCGCGTCGTCGCTGACAACTATACATGCCTAGCTCTGTGCATATATATGTGTATGTGTAAGGTAGATTGAGATATGAATGGTCAAATCGGAAATAAAACAGTATATGTTCTTAAATAAGCTTCTTCTTTTTTTGAACTTTTTTGCTTTAATTTCCGTTGCATGATTTTGCGATTATTGTACTTTTATAATTAGTCAACTTCGACGCCTTGTGTCGTCCTCGATTTTAATGTTCTGTCTTTCTCTGCATTCATGGTTTTTTTAGTTGATTATTACTTTTTCTTATAAAAAAAAATCTCGATGCAATTATTTTTCTGTTGGTACAATTACTATTTTTTCCCTAAATACAATTAGTTAAGTTGCAAATGACTATATAATGTTTATTCAAACTATATGGGTGATAGTATTTGACTTCCAAATGTTTGAGTTGCTGCAATAGCTTCCACTTTCTTGTCGTTAAGAAAATAGCTTTTTATAAAAATAATCCGTGTTAGATCTGCAAATATTTTCAAATGTTTATATATTCTATGCATATGCTTTTATTGTGTAATCGGATAAGCCATAATTAATAGTGAGAAAAAGAAAAAAACAAACTGGTTTCAGAATATATGTAGATATATAAATTTGAATTTTACTATGACCTAGCTAGTAATTACCACGAAAATCTGAGATAATTACCACAAAATGGTGGTCCTGCATTATGGAATTTAGTGAAGCCACACACTTGAGGGTAAATTGAAATAATGATGACAAAATGATATACGTAGGAATATAGAGAGAGTATGTAGGTATTAGAAAACAAAGAAAAAAAGGGCATGGAATTGACGAGGATCGAGGGAAAGAGTGGTGTGGCAGTAACGCTATTAAGTGTGAAAACAACTGATGAATGAGCCTTTGCTTAATCACTTCCATGCACAAGTCCCTTTCCTCTCCTTCTCTCTCCCACTTCATCGATCTTTGTGTCATTTAAACAAAAAACTACTTATGTTCTTCCAATTCAATTCAAACCGTAACCTGTTGTTTACATGATTTCACTTCGGATGTTCGTTTTTTTTTTTACATTATCTTCTTCTTTTTTTGCATTCAAACATGTTTATATAACCTCTCAGTATATAAATAGCTTTCCAAATTATCTAGACTTGGATTCTCTGCAAGTGCGTGTTAAAAACAAAGGCTTTTAGAAAGCAAGAAAAAACTTTCCAAATATTGCTAGTTTACATATTAAAATTTATATAGTCAGTTTATAGTCAATCCGCAATATCCCTTACAATATATCAACTTGTACAATTTCTTATATTTTAATAGTTTATAATATAACATTATTTTGAAAACAAATTTGACAGTTTGATTTTAATTATAAATTTGTTTCGTTTGTTACAATATAGAAAGAAAACAAATAAACGGTCATGGAATTCAACAATGAAGTTACATATTGTGTTATATTCGAGTGCTATTGGGGATTGGCTGCGAAATGAATAAGTTTTAGTATAACCTGCATTTTTGAAACGTAAAAAAGTAAACTCTTAAAGAGCACTCTCTCTGTTTCATAAAAAAACATATTAAAAAGTTTATTCTATTCGTTACAAATACGCTAAAAAAATATTTTTCTAATTAATACATTAAAATAACAAGTTTAAAACTGGATTTTTTTTTTTTTAAATTGCATTGTCAATACGAAAGAATATTCTTTGTAAAACAAAAAAAAAACTTTAAAACGACACTGTTTGTAAAACGGATAAAATATCGTTTAAAAGAATTTTTTAACAAAATTAAATAAACCCTAAAAACAAAACATCTATGAATCATTTATACTCTATGTGTGATTAGCCAGGGATTTTGCAAAAAAACACCGTAGCACCAATTATGTTATTCTGATATACTGATAATCATAGCCATGCCAATGCTCGATGTTGACGGAAGCGATGAAAAATAAAAAAACCTCTATTCATAAAGAAAACTTGTTTACAATAATAAATGTCATTGTAGTCTAACGTGAGAGAACCTTTTTGTCCCAAAATGTATAGAACAAATCTCTTTGTTTACCTAAACTCTTTTAGCAATTAACAATTGTTTTCATATTCTGTTAGGTTATTTAAAAATATCTATGTTTTTATCGTAAACCCATGTTTTGACCACAAAGTAACGAGACCGTGTTCTAATAGTTCTGTTATAGGATTTTAATTAAATGACACTAATGGATAACAAACATACACATTGAGATGCCTACTGGACAAATTATCCGGAATTGAAAAATTAAATTGGAAGAAACCGAAACGAACCAACCTAAGAGCACCTCATTGGGGAATTCTCTCATGGTATCTCATCATTAAAAAACAATAAAGAAATAAAAAAGAGAAAAGAGACTGGAGTAAGTATCTCATTTGAGGATCGGTTCTCACTCATGAGATATCTATTAAACATTAAAAATTAATCATAAATATTAAGTTAACTTAAAATAATATATTTTTGTATTGAGATACTCGTTCTCAGAACCTCAACCGATGAGGCTTCTCTAAATATCTGAATAAATCCTAATCGAACCTTAACCGAATAGATTTCTGAAATACCCAAAAAATATTTATTGTATTCAGACTTTAAATAACTTAAATATCCACAATTATAATTATAAACCGAATATATTAATTATGTTTAGAACAAAATAACTCAAATATTTAAAATATTTAAAAATCTTTAGTTATATTTGTCTAATTTTTTTGTGTGTGTAAAATTTAACTAAATAACATAAATATCTTATTTTTAAAAAAGTATTTTAGATAAATTTTGGATAATTCGAATACCCGAAATCAATCCGAACCAGAGTAGAATCGAACAAAAAAAATACTCGGATGAGTCCTATATCCTAAAACCGAAATACCAGAAACCCAAAAAGAATCGATTCGAACCCGAACGCCCATGACTAGAGATGCCGTAGGCGGATGCTTCTTTATTTTGTACTTAGGCACGGCCCATATGAACCATGTAACAAATGCTATCACCAATTTCTCTAAGAATTATGTATTTTCGATTCAAACTCTAACATGTTAAATCTATCTCCATTTCTTTCTAATGTAATTCTATTAAACACTCGTAATATAATTATGGTATAATCTTCCACATGTGTCACGACACTAATCCATTTAAGTTTTGTTTTTCCCGCTTACATGCATGTGGTTTTAATAGATGATAAAAAAAGTTAACCATGTTTGTCGTATATGTATAATATGTTTTATGCTGCACAATAGTTCTGTTTCTTTATAACTTTGAAATCTTCGTATATTCCGCACCGACTAGCTCTACAACTTGATCATAAATTAAATATAGTAAATTATTTCAAGCACCACGATGTTAACAATCTTTTTGTTTGTTCGAAGATTTTGAACTGATGATTAATCACAACGTAGAGTTTAGATGTAATTCTATATCCGGTTTAGTAGAAGAAAAGAATGGATAGGAAAAAGAAAATACCGGTTCAAAGGGTAGTAAATGAGAATGCAGGTATATGTAGCTTATCTCTACAATGGCCTCTTCATCACATGTTGCCAATTTGTTTAGGTACAGTGTCTCTTCATATTTGCATATATAGAAATCTCTCTCTCTCTACCACATCTTCCTCTATATTCTCCACCGTTCTTTCTCTTCTCTTCTCTCTTCTCTCTCCGGACTTCAACTCCTGGAGAACTACTTGACATATATTTAGGTACTGCTCATCACTCAACACTAACACGATTGTCAAAAGGTGTGGGGGAAGCATAATCTACTTCTATCTGATCGATCAGTCATATCTTTGCAATAAAATCAGACTCTCCTCTTACTCCCTTTTTTTTTTTTGAAAAAAGAAAAGTAAAAGAAAAAAGAGTCTATGTCGAGCATGTCCATGTCGTCCTCCTCATCGCCAGCTTATCCACCGGGCCACATCTCATCTTCAGACCAGCTCTGTTACGTCCATTGCAGCTTCTGTGACACCGTCCTCGCTGTAAATTTGGATTATTATCTCGCCTATTTTGTATCTATATTTGTATCAAAAGTTCATAGCTAGGGTTTCACACATGGATGAATTTAATTAATGTGTGATATTGGCAGGTGAGTGTTCCTCCGAGTAGTTTGTTCAAGACGGTGACGGTGAGATGTGGCCACTGTTCGAACCTTTTGTCGGTGACTGTGAGCATGAGAGCTCTTCTTCTTCCCTCCGTTTCCAACCTTGGCCATTCCTTTTTACCTCCTCCTCCTCCTCCCAACCTATTGGTACATCACTTTTATTCATCCAAAGAAATTAGGGGTTTTTCATTTGCATAATCCAATCATTAAAAATAATATAGAGGTGTTATATATTTAGGGCTCTTACCAGTGATACTTGAGAAACACAAATTTATGAAACTCAATCCAAAAACGTTTAATAGTAATTGATCAGCATCACATGTTAGATCCATCTTCTAAGACTTGGTTCTTGATGAATACTAACAATCCACAATGGCAATGGTTAGCGTTTCTTGGAGAAACATTGAAAGATGTTTGGTTTGATTTGTCATTTTGCCAATTTATCTATCTATTCTTCTTCTTCTTATTTTTTTTTTGTTGAACATATCATCATCTATTCTTCTTATTGAAAGGAGGAGATGCGAAACGGAGGGCAGAATATAAACATGAACATGATGATGAGCCATCAGGCAGCAGCTTACCACTCCAATGAGTCTTTGGTTATGTCCACTCGCAACGGAAGAGTCGATCCGCAGGAAATGCCTCGCCCACCACCAGCCAATAGACGTAACGTTCCATCTTCTATATATATCTTTATTTAAAAAAAAACCCTAATTGTCAAAAACCCTACATCATTCATTCATTTCCTATGTAGCTTCTTTCACTTTTCATCTCCCTTTCATAGATACAGTACAGAACCCCCAAAGAGTCTCGTTTTTTTTTTCGATTTGATTTTTGTTTCCTTGGCATGTGAGTTCTCTCTCTCGTTTTTTTTTTTTTGGGACAGAAAACAATTTTCCCCGACAAGGAAAATTAATAACTCATATCTTAATCCCCCGGAAATCTAGCTATACCTATATTTTTTCTGGGGGGTAGATCGTAAGAAAGATAATGATGAAGTGATGATAACGAGCAAAGTGAGAGGGAGAGGGAGAGGGAGAAAATAGTCGGAGAGAGAGGGAGAGGGATATTATTATTTGTGAATTTTTTTTAGTTTTTTTGGGGAGATACAATATCAATAAAATTGTGTTTTTGTGAAAGAAAAAAAGGGTATAATTTTTTTAAAAATTGAATATGTTCTGTTTGTTTGTTTGTGGAAAAGCAGCCCCAGAGAAGCGACAAAGAGTACCATCTGCTTACAACCGATTCATCAAGTAATTTATTCCTTTGCTTAATATGGATAAGTTCCCTAATCAATCATTTACACATAATTAAGTTAGATGTGACAGATTACAAAATTTCGACAGGGAAGAGATCCAACGTATAAAAGCAGGCAACCCTGATATCAGCCACAGAGAGGCCTTCAGTGCTGCTGCCAAAAATGTACATTTCCTTTTTCTCTTCTTTTTCTTTTTTTCTCATCTTCTACTTTTATCACGAATTTCGGCATATATACACATAAACATACTAATCAGTCGTTAGGAAAAAGTATATGAATTGATTTATAATAAGATTAATTGGCACTTCGTACGTAGATATTGTGGAGCTAGCTACAATATTGGTTCTTCCGTTGCTTTAGAAAAAAACAAAAAAAAAACTTGTTACCGTACGTAATAATCCACAAGTCTTGTCAAGCATATATAGTTAGAATAGCCTTAATTAGGAGCCAGGATCCACTCTAGGGTTATTACTTTCGATAAAGCCCTAATTAAGCATATAATTAATTTGTTTAGTATACGTATATATGACCAAACTTTTGTTGTATATAGACCACAAACTTTTATTTTTTAAAAATCTGTAGTTTAAAATGTGAAACATAATGTAATAAGAAAAGTAATGAACCTAAAAGCTAAGTTTATATATATAGTTCAATTCAAACCAATTTTAGCCAAAGTTGTTGATATTTTAAAATACATATATATATATATATATATATATATGTATATGCATGGTATGTGAAACAGTGGGCTCATTTCCCTCACATACACTTTGGTCTCATGCCTGATCATCCTCCCACCAAGAAGGCTAACGTGCGCCAGCAGGTTACTATCTTTTAGCTTTACGGTCTATCTTTGATTTATTGATTAGTTTACTTAGTCATCATTAAAACTTGATATTAAGTTTATTGTATAAATTGAAGGAAGGAGACGATGTGATGATGGGAAGAGAAGGGTTCTACGGTTCAGCAGCCAATGTTGGTGTGACCCATAACTAGCTAGGTTTTTTTTTTCCCTTTTTTTCAATGAATTAAGGTTCTTCACCACCTTCTCAATTAAAAGCTTAAAACTTCAAAATGCATGTGGTTAATTTCAGCTCAAAATTAACTTATTATTATGATAATTAATATTGATAATCGATCAATCAGAGGACTTAATATTCTTGTTAGAAATTTGGGAACTAATGTATAATTTTCTTTTGAAAAGGTATTAATTTTAGTTGCTTTATATTATACAGGCCGTGTATATATTTATTATCAAAAGCAGTGGAGAGTAGGGGCAGTCATAAATTGTGTTTTTTTTTAATAATTTCATATATATCAGAAGTTAGCATTCATCAAAGAAAAAAAATTGCGAAGACCGAGCTTACTGCCTATGGCCTATGGTACCCATTGGGCCTTATGAAGCCCATTTATTGTGCTCAGATTAGATCCAAGGTGTAGAGGTTAAATGAGTGTGACTGACGTTACATACAAATACACACAGTAAAGAGAAATAAATGAGGAATTTTAAAATTAAAATCGAGGAAATACCAGAGATACCCTTCGATAACCAGGCGTATCTTTCGGATCATCAACACGTGCGAGCGACGGTCGACGTTTGTAATCTGTGTTTTTCTTAACGGCTAATGTAACGGTCGTTTACGCAGACAAAAATCACAGTCAATTGGTGACCGTCAAAGCTATATGTGGCATTGATTCCCAAATTAAAAAAAAACGCCATTTACCATTTTTGGCTCAATTTTTCTTCTTCCCTCTGATCAAAATCGAAACTTGTTCGATTGTCGTCAGTAAACCCTAAAAATCAATTTCGTCAGGGATTCGAGAGTCATGACGACCGGAGATCTCGTCAATATCCATCCTACAGAGCTTAAGTTCCCTTGTAAGTTTTTTTTATGCGATAACAAAGGGAAATTGGGAATGAATTTGAATAATGCCTTAGGTTTCGATTTTGAATTCCAATTCCTGTTGACAATTGTCTTCGATTTATATCATTTGAAAAGTTTGTGGCTTTCTTCTGGTTTTTGTTTTGGTGAAGTTGAGTTGAAGAAGCAAAGTTCGTGTTCGATGCAATTGACCAACAAGACAACTAAAGTTGTCGCATTTAAGGTAAAAGTTCTTCTTCTTCGTTTGCTCTTTAACCTTTCTTGCTTATCTGATTGTTATATCCCAACAGGTTAAAACAACTAATCCTCGGAAGTACTGTGTCCGCCCAAACACCGGTGTTGTCTTGCCCGGCGACTCCTGCAATGTAACAGGTTAACTTGTTTCTTTAATCTGTGGAATCTTCCAAAGTTTTGTTACAACGTTTGTACTTGCTTGGCTGCATTTTTTATAACAATGGCTGAGTTGTGTTGGTTTTTAGTGACGATGCAAGCCCAGAAAGAGGCACCTCTGGATATGCAATGCAATGACAAGTTCCTTGTTCAGAGTGTTATTGTCTCAGACGGTACAACCGCCAAAGAAGTAGTCGCTGAAATGGTTGGGCTCAATGCTTCATCTCAAGATTTGATTGCACTTTAGTCTCTTACTTAAATTTGGTTCTGCAGTTCAACAAGGAGGCCGGTAGAGTGATTGAGGATTTCAAATTGCGGGTTGTGTACATCCCTGCAAATCCGCCTTCACCTGTCCCTGAAGGATCTGAAGAAGGCAACTCTCCAAGGAACGAGATTGGGTCTCAAACTGGCTCACTTTTTGATGACGTGAGAGATGATTAGATGCATGATAGGAGGATAGTTAAGAAATGGAGTGTGACTAATGCATGTTCTTTGTTTCAGGTCTCGAGAACGCTAGAAGAAACAAACGAGAAATCTTCCGAGGTCATATCCTCAGTAGTCTTGTCTTTTGATTCTACATTATGTACATACGGAGCAGGGTATCTCAACATCAATGTGTTTTGTCTGCTCAGGCATGGTCCATGATTTACAAATTGACGGAGGAGAAGACTAGCGCTATACAGCAAAGTCAGAAGCTCCGACAGGAACTGGTACTAAGTGATCGACTTGTCAATTTGCTTAATAATCTTAACAAAGGAATAACGTATTGTTTTATTCAGGAAATGCTGAGGAAAGAATCAAGCAAGAAGCAGCCGGGTGGTCATTCCTTGGTGCTGATGCTGCTGGTGGGTCTGCTCGGCTGCGTCATCGGCTACATCTTGAACCGGACTTAAACAAAAGAATAAACGCTATGGGGTTAGCTTCATCATCAAAAATCTTGCAAAGTTTTCTTCTTTTTTTTTTTACCAGATTTTCTTAAAAACCCAGATGTGTTCTGTTCGTTGGGTTTCATTCAGCTTTAAGCTGTAAAATATCTCAGTAATAGCTGTAGCACCGGAACAGGGGTGATTTTTGTGGAAGGTATCTTGTTATTGGTTACATAAAGCCAAGTTTGAGTGTGTAGTAGTAAGATCTTAAAAGTCGTTGGTATGATCTGGAACTAAATCAGTTTTATTAAGAAAGTAAAGAAAGAACAAATTCATCATCATATGCAAAAGCCCTAGAGAAGAAATTTGAGTTAGTCTTGGAAGTCTTGTTGTGTGGGATTGGTCCTAGTCTTGCGGTATCTCTCTTCGATCTGCTTGGCCATGGAATAGCCAGCTTGAGCCACTTTTTCAACGTTTGAGAGGTTGTAGCTCTGCGCTATGTAAATCCCGCACATGGTTCCCAAGACGAAGGAGTAGCAGCTTCTTATCAACCCCATTTTCCTTTCCTCTTAGTTTCAAGGAGAGCTAGTCAGCTAGGTCTTTCTTATCCTTAACTTCTTCTTCAAGGGGGGTTTTTTTTTTTTTTTTGTAAGATAGAAACAAATTTAACTTTTCCTCCAAGGAATTCGATCTCGTCATTTGTGAATCCATCAGATATTTTTATATTTCCATTGTGTCGTTTACTCATTTTTGAACAAAAACAACCTTACTTTCGGGAGATTGGAAAAGATGTGCCCGATATTTCACTTTTTGATAAGATGACAAAAACGTTTACCAGACGATAGATAACACAAACAATTGCAGCCACAAAGGCACGATGATAAATGAATGCCCCAACACAGAGAGCAAATTAGGAAAAAAAAGGGTTATCTTCTTCTTATTTGATATCACATAGCTATTGCTTCAAAAAAAAAAAAACTAATAATGGCTGTCTCGAAAGCCCTTCTCGTCTTGCTGCTACTCCTCAACATAACATTCTCCTTGTGTCACGCCGTCAAGCAATGCCCTCCTCCT
This sequence comes from Alliaria petiolata, assembly GCA_020283515.1. Lineage (NCBI taxonomy): Eukaryota > Viridiplantae > Streptophyta > Magnoliopsida > Brassicales > Brassicaceae > Alliaria > Alliaria petiolata. The sequence continues at coordinate 175,677,814 of JAHZTW010000001.1, forward strand.
CCCACAAAACAAGCCTCCATGAAATGTCCGAGAGACACGGTCAAGTTTGGAGTGTGCGGGAGCTGGTTAGGTCTGGTTCATGAGGTTATCGGTACACCGCCGAGTCAGGAGTGTTGCTCACTCGTCAAAGGTTTGGCCGATTTTCAAGCCGCCCTTTGTCTTTGCACCGCCCTTAAAACCGGCCTTCTCGGAGTCGCTCCGGTCAAAATCCCTGTTGCTCTCACTTTGCTTCTCAACTCTTGCGGCAAGACTCTTCCTCAGGGATTCGTCTGTTGATCTTGAACTAATTCGGTGGGTGGTCATTGTCGCTTTTGGAGATTTAGGAAGCATCTGATGTAGCTTACATCGTCGTCTTGGATTGTGATATGTCCTTCTTCCATATGTTTATGTTTTTAGCAACAATTTACCTTTTTAACTTTATTTTCTATGGATTATTACTTTTAGGATGAGTTTAATTTCTTGAGTGTGATTTGATTTACTTTAAAAAAAAAATGATATTAGTTTATGTAGTTTTGAATCTTTTGATATTCAATTATTCACAAGCTTTTTCCCCGCATCTTCTCTGAAACAAAAATCGTGCGGACAATTAGTGATGGCCATGTAAAAGCCCACATCCAAGTCTAATTGGGAAGCCCAGACTATTATACTATAATGTGGTTTTCTTTTTAGAAAAATACAATTAAAACTAGGGCAATAAGAGAGATACTGGACTGTATTATAGTAATTCGATCGTTTACAATAAGTATTCTTTTTAATTATTATAGTAATTCGATCACAAAGTAAAACTAATGTGGTTTACTTTATTAGATTAAGCGTATGGATCGATGAATAATTAAAAAAATATGAAAGAAATCCTTTCAGAAATTAAATAAAGTAAAATAATGAATTGTATAGATATATATAGTTGGGTCTTAGGGAGGAGAAATATCCTTACCAACTTTATGTTGTGGTAATTGTTAATGGCTTCCCGCCGATCTTGGTTGATTTATTTAATCACAATCATTAGTATTACTTTGAGTCTAATGAGATAGAACAAATCTCCACTCTTTTCTTTTTCCTATCAGTCCCATGCATGTTAGCTCCTAATAATAATTGATCATTTTTTTGTCTAATTTAATCATTATCCTAAAATCTAATACAAAATGAACGACGCAATCATTTATATAGTTATACATGCATACAAACTCTAACACGTCATTCTTTCTATAAATAATTGTTTGACAGGGTTAATATATTTAGCTGACTTTTTTTTTTCCCCTCTGATGATGGCAAATCATTATTCTTTTCATACAAATCCGAATTTTAGGAGGATCAATAAGCTCAAATAATCTTTCTCATTTTTTCAAAAAAATAAGTATAAAATGGAAAATTTAATTATCATAACTATGGTGAGATTGAGTGGGGTTGGGTGGTTGCTTGTGGTGAAGGGTGCCTTGAGACGAGAGAAAAGAACATGTTTTCACCACTTCTTCACCCCCACGAAGCAAACCCGTATATACATTCATGTATCATATACGTATACATACATTATACATACATAAACCAACATATCCAATATGATAAATATATCGCGAGAGAAGCAAGTTGTACGTATCATTATTAGCACATCCGTTGCCGATTCAAACTTTGAAAATGTGCCGGTGTATTATGTATGTGACATTTTAATGGACTGTTGGTTGATCGATATACCTAAAATTTAGTTTTTTTCACACTTTTTGTATATAATATATGATTAATATTTCGAAGGTCATTTCGAGATTTATAATCAAAATAAGTATAATTAATCACGAGGTCATTTCGAGATTTATAATCAAAATAATCATAATAATAGAGAAAAGTGTGAGAAGTAGTAGTTAGCAAATCACATGGGAACATGGATATAACTTAAGAGTCATCTCCTAGTATATGTCTAAAAAAATGAACATTTTCTTATTGTTACAAAGTTACAAAACTGTCATCATATAGTTTATGGTATTTAACATGTGCTATAATATGGTACCAAAAAATATTTTGAAAAATTCATATTATCCAAGTGTTTTGCATAAGAAAGTAAATGCTTTTTTTTTTTTTTTTTTCATTTACACAACAATGAAACTTAAGCAATATTGTCGCTAGTCATTACAAAATTGGTCCGACTTTGTCTTCGAGATCAAACCACCCACCTCGTTTTTTGGTTGTTTCTGATTGCATTATTCATTTATTATTTTGGTAGATAAATGGTGATTGGTGACTTGCTACATTCATCCATTGTCTGCTCAATAAAGGACTATATCCCCTTTCTTTCTCAATCTCTCTCTCTCGTGCATATAACTTGTCACGGAAGAAACGTCATTCACATATCTTCAATCACTTTTTATTTTCTTCTTCTAAATAAAGATGAACCACATAAAGTATATTCGTATATACGCGTAGATATATAAATGTATTCTTCATAACTAGTACGTGAATGTTTCGTAGATATTGATCTGGGCTAATAAACGAGCAGTCATTTCGTAAAAAAAACAACAAAATAAAAACATACTCATATTTTTTTAATGTAATTCCAAGATATATATTCACCACTTGGTATAGATTGATGAAACTAAATTAATGGCCGTGGCAAAAAATACAAAATGCAAGCAATGCGATGTGTGGTTTAGCTTCAACAAAATGGACTGGCTGATTTGATTGGTTCATTTGATAAAATCATCCAAAAGCTTGTCCAAAGCCTAAAACACCCAACTGAGGACAAAGGTGACACAAAAGGAAAAAAAACGACAGCACCTTTGAGATAAAATAAAACCAAGAAATATCCCAAATATAGTTTGTAAGCCACAAAGTATAAGAAAACAAAACAATCCCCAATGTATGAATCTTTTGTGTAGTTTGAAAACAAAAAATAGCTTATAGTGTAATTCATCAAAGAAGTTGTATTTTAAATCCTCTGTGGCGACGACATATGAGAAAATGAAAATGTACGTGGTGGTTTTGATCAATCAATCGTAGCCACACGCTGCTCTGTCAAAGAAGAGAGTATCTTAGCCGTTCAGTTATCTCATTCGCGTCAGACCACGCTTCGAGAACCAGTGAAATGGCTCAGACAATGTTTGGAGTTCAATTACGAAAATGCCTTTTAATTGCTTATCATGGCAGACTTATTAATCTTTATTAGTTTCCTATTTTGCATTTTCGATTGAAAGAAAATTAGTCATCAAAACAAATGTTTACGGTTTACGCCAACATCAAAGACGAGTGCTATTTGTAGAATGAAACTCACGAAAGGCAACAAAAATACAAAACAAAAAGTAGTCCAAGTCTTTCTTTCCAAATTCAAATTTTTTTTTTTTAATACTATAGCATGGCATTGAAAGGAGTTTGTGAGACACGCGCGTGGGGAAAGAGTGGGGGTGGAATGCAACAAGGCACAGAAAGGAGATATTGATTTATTAAGATGATGATTATCATTTGTTGTCATTTGTGAATGAGAGAGAGAGAGAGAGAAGAAGCTGATAGTTCTTTCTTCTTTGGTAATAAAGCGAAGCAAAAATAAGAAACGGAAAAGGAGAAGCGCACTTTGCCACTTTAATTTCTTGCACGCATCCATCCCAATCCCATCCAACATACAATACAACCACAAACACAAACAGAGAGAGAGAGTTTGAGTTGAGAGAGAGAGAGAGAGAGAGAGAGTTTGATTTGTGTTCAAAGTCTGCAATGCCCTTACCCTTTGAAGAGTTTCAAGGGAAGGGGGTTTCATCTTCTTCTTCTTGCTTTTACCAGAAAGAGCACCAACCTCCCTCCTCTGAGCCCACCTCTGTTCTCAGCCCTCTCACACCCTCCTCCTCCACGGTGTCTTCCTCTCTCGGCGGTAACAGCGCCGTCGGAGTCGGCGGCACCTCCACTGCCATCTCCGGCGACGCCACCACCGATGAGCAATGCGGGCAGATGGACCAACTGCTTCCTCCTTCTCCTACCTACGACCACGACCACGACCACGACCAGAGCATCCTCAGGCTCATCATGGGAGACTCCCAAGATCCCTCTCTCGAGCTGAACAACATTCTCCAGAGTTCTTCTTCCTCCTCCCAATATCCAGCCTTTCACCATTCCGATTACACATCCCTCGGCTGCTTCGGCGTCCTCGATACCGGCTTTGGGTCCGTTCCGCCATTGTTTCAGGCACAAGCCGATGGGAAGCCGCCGCTCCTGATCAACCAAAGCCTGACTCATTTCACACCTAATCCGGCCGTCTTCTACAGCCACCATCCCCCGCCGGCCAAGCGGCTCAACACGGGCTATCCGGATCCGAGCGAACAGGGGATGATAACGAAACAGCTGCTGAAGGCGGCGGAGGTGATAGAGAGCGGCGGCGACACGTGTCAGGCTCAGGGGATATTGGCGCGGCTCAATCAACAGCTCTCTTCTCCCGTGGGAAAGCCCTTCGAGAGAGCAGCTTTCTACTTCAAAGAGGCTCTCCAGAATCTCCTCCTCCACAACGCCTCACAAACCCTAAACCCTTACTCCCTCATCTTCAAGATCGCCGCCTACAAATCCTTCTCCGAGATCTCTCCCGTTCTCCAGTTCGCCAATTTCACCTCCAACCAAGCCCTCCTCGAGTCATTCCACGGCTTCCATCGCCTCCACATCATCGACTTCGACATCGGCTACGGCGGACAGTGGGCCTCCCTCATGCAGGAGCTCCTTCTCCGCGACAACAACAACAACAACAACGGCAACGCCGCTACTCCTCCTCCCCTTTCCCTCAAAATCACCGTCTTCGCTTCTCCGGCCACCCACGACCAGCTCGAACTCGGCTTCACTCTCGACAACCTCAAGCACTTCGCCTCCGATATCAACATCTCCCTCGACATCCAAGTTCTTAGCTTGGACCTCCTCGGCTCTGTCTCATGGCCTAACTCCTCCGATAAAGAAGCCGTCGCCGTTAATCTCTCCGCCGCCTCCTTCTCGCCGTTGGTCCTCCGTTTCGTGAAGCATCTCTCCCCGACGATCATCGTCTGCTCCGACAGAGGATGCGAGAGGACGGATCTGCCCTTCCCGCAGCAGCTCATCCACTCGCTGCACTCACACGCCGCTCTCCTCGAATCACTCGACGCCGTCAACGCCAACCTCGACGCAATGCAGAAGATCGAGAGGTTTCTCATACAGCCGGACATAGAGAAGCTTGTGGTGGATCGTAGCCGTCCCATCGAGAGGCCCACGATGACGTGGCAAGCTATGTTTCTGCAGATGGGGTTCTCGCCGGTGACGCACAGCAACTTCACGGAGTCTCAAGCGGAGTGTTTGGTTCAACGGACGCCGGTTAGAGGCTTTCACGTCGAGAAGAAACATAACTCTCTTCTTCTCTGTTGGCAAAGGAGAGAACTCGTCGGAGTTTCCGCCTGGAGATGTCGCTCCTGACTCCGCCGGAGGAGATTTCCACCCAACTTGCTTCTTCTTCTTCTTCTTCTTCTTTTCTTTCTATTTTTATTAAAGAAAATTCTTAATTTAAATTTATTATCTAATAGCACGACATATTTTCATAATCCTTAGTTTCCGATATTACTTTTGCTCAGTGCGACAGATTTTAATTTAGCAATTTTAATACGTTCGCAAAGTATATAAATTTTGTGAGTAATCAATTGTCTGGATAATTATATAGCAAAAATCCAATACGTATTGTGGGGGATTATTACTTGTCGACTATAGAATGCTTGGTTAAAGCTCAATTAGTTTTATTTTATTATTTGTTGATGTGGTGACAGAGTAATTAAAAACAAATGGGTGATGATTTTGATGCGAGGCAGAAAGCTACTGGTCATTATTGCGAGTGTATATATGATTATATAATGCTTAGAGTTTGTTGTGGTTTGTGTCTTTGTGAGGGTCTCTTTTATTTATAAACATATGTCTCCATGATGTCACATGGGTCTTCTAATATACTATATATATATATATATAGATAGAGAGATATTTTAAAATATTTGGTCCACAATGCATATTTGTTTGCGCCGTTTCTAACCCCTTTTTTCTCCGACGGAACAAAGGTTTGCTTTTTCTTTTAAATGGTCCATACATACGCATTACATAATGCGGCCATTGCTTTACACATTAATTGCATTTCACTAAATAAAGATTGAAAACAAACGAACTAATGTACATTTGTTATTTGTTCATAACTTTCTCGTTTTTGATTTGGAAACAAAATAAACAAACACAAAGGTAAATTCCGTTCTACTGTTGAAGAAAAATCGAAAGATGATTAAATAAGAAATTTGTACAAGTGAGAAACGACAAGAAGCCCTAAGGTATTGTCTCTTGTGCAATATAAACGTTGGTTGGAGACAGTTAATTGAATAGTTGACAGATAAGCCCTGTCCTGAGGCAGAAGAAGGGTCGTGATCGGTCAATCTACACGTGTACGGCACAAACACATGTGTCGTTTCCCTGTGAGAAACGATCAACGAAATCAACGGTCAAACCATCGTGTAGGATTAGATCCAGAACTTTTTTGTTTTTTGTTTTTGAACATTGGATTAGATCCATAACTTGCCAAACACAACGAGCCCATGGTCACGCGCGCTCGGCTCCACTAACTCTGAGACTGGCCTCTACTCTAGGTGGTCATCATCACGTTTCGTAGATTAAATGCTAACCATTGATGAAACTGGCCCAGTAAGTAAAATGTTGACTGCTCCCAGACGAGGTCTCGCAAATATTTGAATTTATGATCATTGATGTGTAGATCGAATCCCATAATAAGTAATAACTACTTTACATTACAATACTCCGTCTATAATCAATCATTCCATATTATAGTTTGTTATTAGGAAATCATTTGTCCCTACATAATTACTATGACATTAGGAAGTTTTCAACCTCCGCGCGGATTCCACTAAATATTCTTTAAAGATATGATATGTCTATTTGTAAAGCTGGTTTGCATTTTACTTTTAGAGTTTTACGGCTAAAACCACACTCAGATTAAAAATAGTCAATAATTAAGAAAATTAATACTTTGTGTTCCCTAGCAAAATTGGCGAGTCAACAATAAGCACAAACTTCTCAATTCTATTATTGTGTCCTCTAATAGCCTGTTCTTTTAGGACTATTTATCTTTCTTTGTGTGCGTGGATGGCGTAGTAGATAATATGAACGAATATTTATACAAATATCTAAAAAAAACAAAATAATATATATATATATATATATATATATATATATATTATTTTTTAATCAACTTTGAAAATTCGTTCATATGATCTACTAGGCCAAGCCACACTAATGCACATCCCTAAGACCTCGGTACGTACGTGTTTCCTTGTTTATCCTCATGGTTTATAATGATCTCATTTATCTGACGGAAAGCTCCAATCCTCTTCAGACGGATAGTTTCGTTTTTCATATATATTCACCAAATATTATATTAGGTTTTAGATTCTTGCCGGCTAAGTTTTTAAAACTACCTTCCTAATTCTTTTATCGGAAACCAAAATTTTCATCCAATTACGTTGTCATATCTGATTACAGCGTAAAAATGTTCTCACGTAGATACATCTTTTCTTCCCCCTTTCCCCGAAAATTGCCTTGACTATGTTCAAGTTGCAGATTAAAATCCAATAGGACACGGCTTTAGAAGGAGCACATCCCCGGGCCGTACCACATATATATTTGCTTTGTAGTGGATGGAACTTTCAGCCTTTCTTTTTTTTACATCAAAATCACTATTTTATTAAGTTTGCGGAAATAAACTCTCCTCTAGAAAAAGTTAAGAAGGAACCGTCGAACTTACATGGGAGAAACAATATCCACGTGCTCTTGCACATTTTGTAAGGGAATCCGCACAGATATTTTTAGATCTAAGAATATGAAAGATATAGAAAGATACAAAAAATTCCTTAAGAAGTCTAAAATCTTCTAACTCTGACGCAAAAGTAGACCATTCCACTGGATTTGCGAGCATAGTAATCAGGTATGTGCAATCTGTTGCAAAAATAGTACTTGTCATGGATTCTGAGATTAGACACTTCATTGCCCATAGAAGAGTATCAAGCTCGGCATGTAGTGGCGATAAACTTCTCCTTGACCCCGTCAATCCTAGTCTTACGAACTTTTCTTCAAAGATCACAATCCAGCCATGTCCACTCCGAATGTCGGAGTCAAGCCATCAATCTGACAAATCAGAACAGATAGACTCAGATGGAACTTTCACCCTATACTTGCCGATTATTCCAAATACACGAAAAAATCTTCGCATAAAACAAATTGAATCGTCCGAAAACTTCTAATTTTTTTTTTTTTTTTTGTTGCTGCTTATTTTCTATGTGGCACATCACACATCGAATCATCTTCTTCAAATTGAAGGGCTATAAAAAAAAATCAAAGTTATCAACCTTTATCATTTTTCATTTTCTTTGTTGTGTTTGATCTTTTAACTTTTAATATGTATGAAATTAAGAAATAAATAACAATCGGCGGTTCATTGTTTATAAAAAGTAAAATGATGATAAGATACGCAGCTTTTGTGTTTTGTTGTCCTTCAATTAATTGAGTTACATGTTTTCTTTTATCTTTTAGAAGTACTTTTGTCTCGAAGAAGACTCTTTAGACTCTCCTAGGATGTAGGAAGGTTTTGGTTTTGTTATGATCATACTTTAACTAACACTATTTTTTTGTATTCCATCTTCCCATTGTTTTGCTAGTATTTTATTTAAAGTTTGTCAGTTATTTATAAGTCCAAAATCATGTTTACTACAACTATTGCAATGTTATGAGATGTGTGTATATGTATATAAACTAGTTTCTAAACGTATGCCACCATAGCTTCAGGGTTGACAGAGGAAAAAAAACTAATTAACTAGAGTATATATACGTCTATATTTTGTCACGTAATCATTTCCTCCGTTTATTTGAGTTGAAATGTTTTATAACTTGATGTATAAATTGTTTAAGTAATCATATTAATTTTAATCGATAAAATAGAAACTCAACATAAAATGTTAAACGTAATAAATTCTAAAATGATAATGTTATTAATACAAAACGTGTTTTAAGATATGTAAATGTTTTGGAAACATTTAATCTGACAAAAAGAGAGTATCTAGAAAATAGTAATTATTAACGTGAAAAGTGCGTTGTTCACTAACAGGAAATTAGTTATACAATAATAAGGTAGGAGTGAGGGTCGCTGAAATTGATAGGGTGTGATTTTGTATGCATGACAAAAGTTAAATTTATATATTTATTGCCAAATTCTTTTCTTACTTGTGTTTCTTTTTAACAACTAAATTAACGAGACAAAGCTTTTAATTCAATTTTCACCATCTTTCAATATATGTCTTATCTTTTTTTGTAGATGCCAAGCTTTGCCCACCATATCTTCTCCTCAACATCTCACTTTACAAGTGATTCATTTATTTCAATATATAAACAAACAGACTCTCTCAAATTCAAGATTCAACGTATGATGGTCTTAATGGAATCATCATCAGTTTTAGATCATATTCATACAGAAGAAGATTTGATATGTTTATCACCATTTCTATGTTTGTCTTTATATAGCCTAGATAGATAGAGATAGTTATACGTAAATAAATTTATTGCAACTTATTTATGTAATTCCATATGAAGCTATTTATCCTTGAAAATCAGTTACATGTTTTGATTCTTATCTTTTATCTTTTGTGTGTCTCTTTTTATCTTGCTTTATCCATTTACAAGTCAAGTCAGCTTAGAAGCAACGCGGTATTTCCATCCCCACATTTTATACAATCAACGATAAAATAAAGAAAACTAATTAAAATAACAAAGAAAAGGAGAAAAGGTTGGTGTAGGGCCATAATCTACCAATCACACGTTTCACACCATTCGCAATTTCGCATTGCTCTCTTTTTCTTACGCCCTCTCTCATTCATAAGTTCATATTATACGATGAAAGGTGGAAAGTTTGAAACGTTCTTCTTTTGTATGGATCGTATTAACTAAGAAGACTTGACAGATTATCTGCTAAATTATCTGCTAAATACTGCACGCTTCCATTTGGTATTTGCTTCAATTCACCACCTGAAAATATATAAATACTCGTAATTGTTTGGAGGAAAATATATTGAAATTTTTATAACAGTTGAAAACATAGCAAATAAAATTTTGTTTTTACTTTGTTTTTTTGGGGGTTAAATTCGCTAAGCTAATGCAAGAGGGAGGAAAGATGTACGTGTACATAGGGAGGCTATTGGGGTTTCTTAATTCTCTCACAAGAATCTTCAAAGAGAGCCCATTCATTGGGCTTTATTTGTATAATGGGCCAAGTTTAAGCTCAAATTAAATGATAGTCCAATGGAGGAGGAGGAGTAGGGAAATCAAAGTAACTGCAAATTAATTGGACGGGAGAGAGCTCCGATGTCGTGCGGCGAGGAATCGGAGTCGGAGGAGCAAGCTAGATACCATAGCGACGAGCCAAAGGGTAAGATGTCTGAATACGAGAAGCAGAGGCACTCAAGGATCGCAGAGAACAAAGCGAGGTTGGAAGCTCTGGGCATCTCTAAAGCCGCCAAGGCACTTGTGGGTTCGAGCAAACGCAGAGGAAAACCCAATCCCTGTGAAGAAGAAGACGATGATTATAGACCCGGCGAGGCTGATGGTGATGATGAGGTCGAAGAAACCGACGACAGTGAATACAACGAGAAGTTTCTGGGGAATCCAAGCTCTCTTTCCTGTAAAAGAAAGGTAAATTTGCCTCTCTTTTTTGGTTCAGCTCTCTAGTAAATTTGTCTGATCATCTTTAACACTGGATTTATTGTTACTTCAATTTAAGAGCAAGGCCTCGGCACCAAAGAGAAAAGTATTATCTAAGAAGAACTTGAGTAGATCGGATGAGGGCGATGATGACTCAAACAAGGTATTGTAACACAGGAGTTGTTGCTGCAATTGGCTAACTTTAAAACTCTTTGAGAAAGAATGAACATTTTTTGTTTTTGTTCCAATTTGAGCGCTGCAGGCAATAGCGCTTTCTCTACAGGGCTCTGAAGCAGTAGCAGGAGGCTCTGCCCCTAGCAAGAAAAAGAGAAACGGCCAAGATACCCAAAGCTGGAAGAAGAAAAAACCGGTTTTGTTTTTATGAAATCAAATCAAATATTACTCATCAGTCTAGGAGGAGGGTGCTGTTTTTCCTAAGTGGTGTTGTCTGATATGTAGGAGTTGATGATGAGCAAGATGCAGATGACCGAGGACGAATTGGTCATATACTTTTATCACTTTGATGGTACTATGTATTGCCTTTATGCAGCAGTGCCATTGCTATTTTTCGAGTTTGAATTGGATCCATCATCTACTTTTGCAAATCAATGCAGAAGCGGGAAAAGGTTTCATTTCTCTCAGGGATGTGGCAAAAATGGCGACGGTGCATGATTTCACATGGACAGACGAGGAACTACAAGACATGATTCGTTGCTTTGACATGGATAAAGACGAAAAGGTGGGTGCGACGTTCAAGTTATTAAACGTTTATCAATTAACAACATCATTGCTTAACATTATCATCTTTCTTTCATTTTGGGTATCAGCTAAGCTTGGATGAGTTCAGCAAGATTGTTACGCGATGTCGCATGTTGAAAGAATCTTGATTGTGGCAGTTTGTAAATTCAAAATTGTGTACTGCATGCTACGAGGTTCCTGGTCTAGTGGTATTCTTTGTGTGTGTTGGAAGCTCTAAGTTCGAGTTCTCTTGATAGAATGACAACCTAAGTTTCAGAGTGTTTTTTTTTTTTTTTTTTTTGAATTATATGTCAAATTAATTCAAGAAAACATCCTTTTTACATCAAATGCAGCATTTTTGCTGAGTTTCCAACCAAAAGATAGAAATAAAAAACCACAGAAATCAGTAGAAAAGTAAATCTAAGCTTTGAGCAGAAAACCACGCTTGGAGAGTCTCCTCGTGTGTATTGTCTCCCGATCTGCTGATCGATGAAATCCTGTTGCAGACTTGTTTATCATTGAATCTAATAAGACTCGATGCAGGGGTAGAGTCTTCTCCATTGCGTCTTGCATTTCTCTCTCTCCATAGAGTGTGTACGACGGTCTGAAAAACATAACGAGCAAGGAAACCTTGGGTCCTTGGTAGTGTCGTATCTGCCACATAGTCGAGTATGTTCTGCCACTCATCTGAGAATCTGGATCCAAGCAGTCGCCTAGTAAGAGAATTCCACACTTCCCGGGAGAAAGAGCACTTGGAAAACAAATGTTTGTTCCCGCGTCTCCAGAGGGTCCAAACACAGCACACAAGCCGGGTTTATACCACTGTTCCAACTGAGCATTTGCACCCCTGTATTAAGACTGAGTGTTATTGTATAGGCTTGGGTTTGATTTTCGTTTGGAACTTGGAGCAATGCTTGTGGGTTAGTGGAGAACTTTGTACTGGTTTGAATGATGCGGGGTCACCATATTAATGGTGACAGATCTCAGTCCTTCAGAACCCAAATGTTTAATATGGTATGCGAGTGCATCACAAACTTGCATACCCGTGGGACTTGTTCGGATTAACCACAATGATTAAAAAGTACCGTTTCTAATTTTTTTTGTACAACATATTGTACAAGTATATTATATATAGGATATTATGATTTACCACCATATAAGAGCATCTCCAACTCAATACCAAATTTGGTGGCATAGTTTTTACTTTGAATCTCCAAATGATGTTGTCTTTGTGCACTTGTCTTATTTAATTGCTTCAAAAGTAGCTTATTTCCTTCTTTTAAATTGTAATGTGTTTTTTTTTAAAATTATAATAATGAAATTTTAAGAATATAATTATTTATAGAAATTTTGAGAGAAATCAAATAAATGGGCTAATTTGTATATGTTAAAGAAAATATGTATAATTATCAATTAATAATAAAATAGAAAAGAAGAATATACTAAAAATATACCTTTTGACATGGAAAATGCAATTATGGGTTGGAGAGAAATCCAATTGCATTTTGCAATGAAAAATGCAATTATGAGTTAGAGATGCTCTAAGAGCCAATTGATAATCACTTGTTACTTTTTTTTATATTTTTGGTGCTTGCTTGTAGATTACTGAGAGATCTACTTTAGTGAAGACCATCTCCATCTTCTGAAAATCGATTGTTATACATCTACAGTAGTGATGTATTGCGTTTTTGAGGATTTCTAACCTAATGTTTTCAATGGTTTTTCGTTTCAACATGTGTTTTTTAGAGTCTTTTAGTGTTTGATCGAGTCTTTTCAGGTTTTAGGTCGCTTTTGAAGAAAATGAGTCATTTTGGGTACAAACGAGCATATGGAGATGCAGAACCATGCATATACGTCTGAAGTTTGGCCTTAGATGAAGCACTTCCCACCAATGGATTGATCTGAATTTTGGATAACAACTAGAACTTTGAGTTAGCTTTCATTTAGAAATGGTTGGAAGTCGATCCAACGGTGCGATCAAAAGATATGCCAGTTTTCATGAAAAATGTCCATCCTGACGAGAAGATGAAGCATGCGCAGAAAAAGTGCAGAAGAATATTAGATCGATCGATCCAGTGTTTTGAAGATTGCAGGAGATTTTTAGATCGATGGATCGATCGATCCGACCTCAAACCGACCGGTTTACTTGCGCAGAAGAAAAGGAAATTTCCGGTTTTCCAATTTTCGATTGGTTTTGGACTGGATTTCGACCCAGAACGTGATTAGACCTATATATACCTATTTTTGGCCATTGTTTAGGCCACACTTTCTATTCTAATCATACTTTTGGTTTTTGTGATTTGTAAGCTTGGAGAGACGAGTTTGTGCATCTTTGGAGAAGATTTCTGAACCCCTTTGGATTTCTTATTTATTGATTATGAGTTTCTCTTCATATCCTTGCTTGTTCTCTGCTTCCATGTATGAGTAGATCCATAGTTAGGTTTAGGGTTTTCAAGGGAATTTATGAATCATTGAATTAGACATAGATAGGGAATTATCTTGTGGTTTCTTCATCTATTGTTGATCTCATTGCTGGAACTTGTTTAGCTACCAAGTTTCTGATCTTAGGTTGTTTAACGCATCAAAAGTGTTTGTTTAAAAGCCTGAAAGAACATAGATGAGCAAAACGTCCTTAGCCAACGAAAGCTGATGTTAAGGCGTTTTGTGAACAAATTGAACCTGCTCGTTAATGCTTGTTTAGAATTCTAAGTTCAAACGACAGTTTAGAATCTTAGGTTGCTAGGTAAAGTGATTGATACCACGACGGTGGATTGGTTATACATTTATGTTTGAGTTCTAGAACGGTTTATAATCCATTCTCTGAATAATTGTCTAATTCGCACGAATTCAGAGATCACGAATTAGACAATAATTCGTGATCTCTGAATTCGTGCGAATTGCCCTTGAGCTAACACTTGTTTTATTGATCTTTAACCGTTTTTATTTGCTATTTTCGTTTTACTTTGCAACAACAAACCATATCATCTTGTCTTAGCTTAACTTCACTCATTAAGAATCGTAGTGTGGCCTTTGGAACTTGTGGATTCGATCCTTAAATACTACGACATTGCTGTGCACTTGCAGTAGTTATTTTAGGGTTAAAAACTCTGTATCAAGTAGAAACTCTATAAATTAAAAATCGATAAATTAATAAACTCTATAAATTAATAAATTTCTCCGGTCCCAAGTCGGGCCGGTTCAAAATATAACACAAATCGATAAGATAATAAGATAATAATTTTTTAAGAAATCTATGTAAATATATGGTCCCAATAATATCATAAATTAATAATTACCATAAAAATAATCTTATACAAGTATATAACTATGATAATCTATTAAAATGTGAATATTTTTTTATATATTAAAGTTGAAATATTGTTACAATTTACCTATAATTTATAAATAAAATTTTGAAAATATTATAAACTTTACAAAAAATATTATTTTTAATTAATTTTTAATATATAATTTATTTTATTCAAAACATTCTCCATTTCACCCCTCGCGATCCTACTTACAGCATACTGTTCAGATTTAGAGGACCAAGACGCTCCAACTTTCATTTGAAAAGTACCTATATAGAGGGAAGACTCCATCTGATGTTAGTATAGTTTTTTATGTTAACTACTCTTCTGAACGAAAATGTTTGAAACTTAATATTCAACAAATAATTGTATTTTTGTTTTGGTTAATTAGTACTCCAATTTTATTTTATTTTTCTATCTGTTGACACCCATAAACAGATAAACAGAAAAATTCACCATTTTGTACACTCTATCATTGTAACAATTAATTACTCCAATTTCAAATGTAATACAACTCATAAAAAGGACGAAAGTAAATAGCATGCATAGTATATATATAGTTGATAAATTTATGACAAGTATGAACATTGCACGAAAGGGGTAAATTTTGTCTTCAACACATTAAGCCGGCAATGTGAATAGAAGAGGTGAGGTATCTCCATTTGAATTCTTATCTTAAAAGATTATAAATCGATTGTATACCTATCAAATGAACGTATATAGAAATTTCTTGTGGAAAACGACCTGTACACGGCATCCTAAAACCAATTAATTAGTAATATATTTTAGTGGTGATTATATGTTTAGTTATCCAATTGAGAAATTTAACCATCGACAATACCTTAATGTCGATGAAGCCGTCCCCACTCCGTGTAATGAGTTATGGGGGAGAGATCCCGTAAATTAAATCGTCAAATAGAACAACTTAGAACTAGAAATCGACACCATGCATATATCATAAAGAAAACGTTGAAGAAGTCATTTATCGTATACAGCTCATATTTCCTAAGATCAAATCAAGACCGTTGAAAGGGCTTATAAGAAAATGTTGAAGAAACCGTGGGTTTTAGAAGAAAGACAAGAAAGAGAAGAACAGTGATGTCAAATTGTCTATTTTGGTGTTTAGGAGTTGTCAAAAGAGGAGAGAGAGAGAGTGTGTGTGAGAGGAGAAAATTAGGTCAAAATAATGAGCACTAAAAATGGAGACATGTGTTGAGTAACTATTACAAGAGCGACTTATGCTTCCATATGGCAATGATATCCTCACTAAAGTGCAATGCTCCTTTTTGCCCTAATTTCGTAAAGTCTCTCTCCTTCTTCGTCCTTAGGAAAAACCCTAAATTTAATCGCTTGTTCATGATCTTGCTTTTTGAGTAACCATGATTTTGACCACACACTATTTCTTCTATCTTTTGTGGTCTATAGGATTTTGCTTTATATGTGTTTCTTGTATTGCTCCGTACGTACGTATACAAATTTAAATGGTTACAACAAGGTTTATATAAAACAAGCACAAATTAGTCCATGAAATAAGTTTGCACAAAAGGTAGATATATATACCGAGTCTTTAAATGGAAATAATTAAATCTGCTGCAAAACTTCACTTTAAGTCTTTAATGATCTGATCATATTTTTCCTTAATTTCCTTGGCTAACATATACTGATTTTTGGGCAAGTTATGTGTCCAACTCTTAAAATGATATTTTACATAAAATTAAGGATGATTTAATTTTTTCGGCAATATAACATGACACAACCCCTTGAAGGTTAATATATAAAAACACAGTTAAACACAAGTTTGAATCTTAGTAGACACTAGACATCTCAATATAAAGCAAGTTTATAAACTTTGCATACACACTACAAAAAGTTGAATATTGGGGGAAATTGAAACCCAAAATATGATGTAAAACACTAATCTTTTTGGCTGCGATAAAAACCTTTTCACAATTTTTTTTTTTTTTAAGCAACCTTTTCACAAATGTTCTTTTGATTAATCCAACCACATTTAATTAAGCGACATAATTATATATACATCACTCATTTTAATTCATTCATGTAATAATGCGTAAGATACGCATTAGTACGTACACTTGCATGGTACATGAGAGATGAGGCTAATCGAGTTGAAAAAAACAGTAATTAAATACATGTATAGTTTTTTTTTCATGACATAAATATTTGTCGCTAATTAGAAAATATACATTAAGAAAGAAGAAAGATGGAAGATAGAAATTGGTATGTATATAAAGAAAGGTCTAGTGCGTCTCTTGTCCAAAAACTCAGCATGTCTGGCTCAAAAGCAGATCCACCCATAACCCCAATAGTCATGATGGAGCCTCAACCTCAGCCTCATCATCATCTCCTCATGAATTGGAACAAACCTAATGATCTCATCACACAAGAATACCTGTTTCTCCACGATCCTCATCTCATGATAGATCCACCCCCCGAAACCCTAAGCCACTTCCAGTCCCCGCCGACACTTTTCTCCGATCACGGAGGAGAAGGAGCAGAGGAGGAAGCAGAAGAAGAAGAGGAAGAGATGGATGCGATGAGGGAGATGCAGTACACGATCGCTGCCATGCAGCCCGTGGACATCGATCCAGCCACCGTTCCTAAGCCGAACCGCCGTAACGTAAGGGTAAGCGACGACCCTCAGACGGTGGTGGCTCGTCGGCGTCGAGAAAGGATAAGCGAGAAGATCCGAATATTGAAGAGGATGGTGCCAGGCGCTGCGAAGATGGACACAGCCTCCATGCTCGACGAAGCCATCCGTTATACCAAGTTCTTGAAACGGCTGGTGAAGCTTCTTCAGCCTCACTCTCAGCTTGGAGCTCCTATGTCTGACCCCTCTTGCCTTTGTTATTACCACAACTCGCAAACCTAATAAATTTTCTATCTAGCGTTTTCATGTTGAATAAGGATTCCGATCGAAGATTGTATGGCTATTGTAAGATAATTAATGATGTGTGTGTGTCCTCATATTGATATATGATATTTATATATATATATATATATATATATATTAATCATTGCTGAATAATGATTTTGATGTATTCCTTCCTATATATGTAGGTACGTAATAGGGGTTATGGCTTGATCGTATGCAAGTTTTTCCGATCAAGAATAGAGAAATTACTTTGTTTGAATATAATTTTATCAATTTTATATGAATCGAGTGCAGTTGTATAAACTGCAATGTTCTTCGTTTTGGTATAATCGAGTGCAAGTCTTTCTCAGATCCCTGATATTGTAGCTACTACTGAAACGATAAAAAAAAAAAAGGTTTATTTATCAGAAGATCTCGAAACCAAAAGGACTATAAAACTCTAATTAATCTTAACTAGAATAGAAAGTACTCATATAGTATATAAAGGTATTAATTAGAATATGAAAATAGATATAACTAACTTAAAACTATTGTGCATCATCAATATGCTAATTCATTTGATCTTATGAATTGATCAAATTAATTATGATCACTACAAGATTGGGATCATGCATATTCAAAAAGTATGTGTCAAATGTAAGTTAGAAAGATCAATAGATCATAAACCTTCTTCTACAACACCGAGCTCTCTCGATCCAATATATATAAATTTGTTTTTTTTGTTAGGTTTTAGGAAATTAAAAGCGGATACATGTAATCAAAATGTTCCAAAATATGAAAATGATTTTTAAGAAATTTAGAAAGGAAATATAATATATTTATTCCTCTGTTAAAAAAACAATTAGTTAGACCACCATGACTTTATTCTTTTACTAGCGCATGTTAAATGCAAACTTCTTATAAAAATATCTTAAAAAAAAATTAAATAATGAAAAAATCTAAACCAATCAGAAAATGACACACATTAAATGAATTTTTTAAAAATTTAGAATTGGTTCTTAAATAAAAAACTTAAAAACATTATCTAGCAAAAGTTTCTTAACATTAAAAAAAGAAAAAAAAAATCAGAAAAATAGGAAAGAGGAAGAAGTAGAGTTTTTAAAATTCTAATTTAAGAAACAGTTCTAAATATTTAAGATACCTTCTACCACATGTGTCTTGTTCTAATTGGTTATATCTTCTTTTAATATTAAAATTTAATTATATATTTTAAATTATGTTAAAATATAATATTATCATTAAGATATTCTTGTTTACATACTCAAGGAATGGAGAACCACTTTTCCTCTCTCTTACTTTTTATTACTTTATTATTTTTTTTAAAAAACTTTTATAAGAAAACATGGCTTTTACGTTTCAAAGAAGTTCTGGCGAAGATTAAACGGAGCAGCGACGATATGATATAATTGGGATGAAACGACATGGTTAAGCTTAATCATGAATATTGGGCTTCTCGGCCCAAGTGGAGTGCGTAATGGATTAGCCGCTGTAACCCCCCGCGGGTTGGGGGGGGGGTTGTTGCACCAAATCGCCTTGACGGCGTCATCATCACAAACAATATTCGCCTGATCAAAGGAAACCAACACAGTCAACAACAACCCACCCCCAGATCCAACGATCGTGATTTGGATCCTAGATTAATCCGACGGTCACCAGGCCCCCCTGAGGTCTCGCATGAATTTTTAAAAACACCCAAAATCTCTCAAAGAGAGAGACACTCTCAACAACGGCGAAGATGGCGTCTACTACTTCATCGCTGACAATATCACAGGCTTGCCTCGCTCGGCCCTCGGCAAAACGTTGCTCTCCTCGGCCTGCGAATCAGAATCTGTCCTTGTCTCCGCGGGATCTCCCTTCCTTATCAGGTCTCAGGGCCGGAGCCTACACACGCTCTCCTGCGCTCCGCCGCCTTCCGGCGCGTTCTCCCGGCAGGATATCTGTGCGTGCCTCCGCCGCGACGGACGTGGCTGTGGTGGACAAATCGGTCAATACGATCAGGTTTCTGGCGATCGATGCGGTGGAGAAAGCCAAATCGGGCCACCCGGGACTGCCTATGGGCTGTGCCCCGATGGGTCATATATTGTTCGACGAAGTGATGAAGTACAACCCGAAGAATCCCTACTGGTTTAACCGCGATCGTTTCATTTTGTCTGCCGGCCAAGGTTGCATGCTCCAGTACGCCTTGCTTCACCTCGCTGGCTACGACAGCGTCAGGGTACTTTAATTACTCTTTTGCTTTTGGAATGATCGATTTTGTTAGGATTATAGCTGGCTTTGCGTCTAATTAGCTTCTTTTTTGTAATTCTCTTTGTGTTATAACTTATTTTGCCATCATCAGGAACAAGACTTGAAGAATTTCCGCCAGTGGGGAAGTAGGACTCCTGGACACCCCGAGAATTTTGAGACTCCTGCTGTTGAAGTCACTACTGGTTTGTTTCTCTTGGCTTTAAACAGATCTTCAATCAATTCATGGCTGATGACTCTTTTCTGTATAGGTCCGCTTGGGCAAGGAATTGCGAATGCTGTGGGTTTGGCACTTGCGGAGAAGCATCTGGCTGCGAGATTCAACAGACCAGACAATGAAATTGTCGACCATTACACGTAAAACCCATATTCCCTCACGGCTTTTGAGTGTTTGTTGCATTTCTAGTTTAATTAACTCATGTTTCACTTGAAGGAACTCACTTTGGCTTTCTCTAGGTATGCTATTCTCGGAGATGGATGTCAAATGGAAGGAATTGCGAATGAAGCTTGTTCTCTTGCGGGGCACTGGGATCTGGGGAAGCTCATAGCCTTTTATGATGACAACCACATCTCGATTGACGGTGACACAGAGATAGCCTTCACCGAGAATGTGGAAACACGTTTCGAGGGTCTTGGTTGGCATGTTATATGGGTGAAGAATGGAAACACGGGTTATGATGAAATCCGCGCTGCCATTAAGGAAGCCAAGGCTGTTAAAGACAAACCCACTTTGATCAAGGTGAGCTATCTTCTCTTCTTCTCCTTACTCCTTGTTAACTTCTCTACTGTGACTATCAAGACACGCTTGTCATGTGGCTTGCCTTGGATTTGCTATTATATATAGAAAGTAATACGAAAGTGGTCTGACTGTTTGATTCGCCTATACCTCTAAATTCTAATATTGACAACTGGATACCTCATGTCCTTTTTGATTGTTGTTCTTTCTGCAAAACAAATATGTGTAATGATAAATTTGTATGGTTGGTTTCTTGAAATGGGCAGATAACTACAACCATTGGTTTTGGATCACCAAACAAGGCAAATTCTTACAGTGTACACGGAAGTGCACTGGGTGAAAAGGAAGTTGATGCTACCAGAAAGAATCTTGGATGGCCATATGGGCCTTTCCATGTTCCTGAAGATGTCAAGAGGTTAGTGGCTTTAGTTGAGTATGTTGTAATGTACAGAAGTTAGTACGATGTTAATGGCACCATTGTCATTTCTGCAGCCATTGGAGTCGTCATATCCCTGAAGGAGCTGCTCTTGAAGCAGAATGGAATGCTAAGTTTGCTGACTATGAGAAGAAGTACCCACAAGAAGCTGCAGAGCTGAAATCTATACTTGCTGTTAACTTACCTACTGGCTGGGAAAAATCATTGCCGGTAAGCCTGAAAATCGAATGATCAAGTGCAAGGAGGAACAAAGCTTTCTTTTTTCTTGAAGCAGCTTCAATTTATGAGAAACATATGTTAAAGAGCAATTTAGGAAAAATAAATATCCATCTTTTCAAACACATGGAAAGAATGTTAAAATGGCGGGTCATTCTCTGTGGTGGGATTAATATGGTTTTGTTCTCCTCTTTTTCCAGACTTACACGCCAGAGAGCCCTGCAGATGCAACAAGAAACCTATCCCAACAGTGTCTTAATGCCCTTGCAAAGGATCTTCCTGGGTTCCTTGGTGGGAGCGCTGACCTTGCTTCATCCAACATGACATTGCTCAAAATGTTTGGGGACTTCCAAAAGAATGCACCTGAAGAGCGAAACCTTAGGTTTGGCGTCAGGGAACACAGCATGGGAGCTATCTGCAATGGCATAACCTGTCACAGCCCGGGGCTCATCCCTTACTGCGCTACATTCTTTGTCTTCACAGACTACATGAGAGCTGCCATCAGGCTCTCTGCGCTGTCTCAAGCCGGGGTTATCTACGTAATGACCCATGATTCAATCGGTCTTGGAGAAGATGGACCGACCCACCAGCCTATTGAACACGTAGCGAGCTTCCGTGCCATGCCAAACATCTTGATGCTGAGGCCAGCCGATGGAACTGAAACCGCTGGGGCATATAAAGTTGCAGTAGAGAACAGAAAGAGGCCTTCGATCCTGGCTCTGTCCAGACAAAAGCTGCCTCATTTACCTGGAACTTCGGTTGAGGGAGTGGCGAAGGGAGGATACGTAATCTCGGACAACTCCAGAGGTAAAAGACCAGACGTAATCCTGATGGGGACAGGGTCGGAGCTAGAGATTGCTGCAAAGGCTGGAGAGAAGCTGAGAGAAGAAGGAAGAGCAGTGAGAGTAGTGTCTCTGGTGAGTTGGGAGCTGTTTGATGAACAAAGCCAAGAGTACAAAGAAAGTGTGTTGCCATCAGAGGTTTCAGCGAGAGTGAGCATTGAAGCAGGCTCGACCTTTGGGTGGGAGAAGATGGTTGGCTCCAAAGGAAAGGCCATCGGTGTGGACAGTTTTGGAGCAAGTGCACCGGCCGATGTGCTCTACAAGAAATTTGGACTGACCGTCGATGCAGTTGTTGCAGCCGCCAAGGACCTTTGCTAATTAATCTCTCTATTGGTCAAAGTGTGTTTTGCCAAAAGACATTTTCTACGTTGTGTTTTGTCTTCTTTTTCACGCGGACTCACTCACTAGTCTCTCTACTGGTCGCTATAATCCCATTTCCTTACAAATAAATGATATCGGAAAATTGAACTCATAATCTGAATGAAACTGAGCTTAATAATGCCTCCGTATGATGATTACTCTTTTGCTCTTGTACCCCCATGGATAATAATTGTGCCTTCATATTAAGTTATAAGTTTTCTTTAATGATACTTCTTTTTTTTTTAATTATCTACCGTTAAGAGTTCCACGTGACGTGACGATCTTGGGTTGCACATGTTCCTAAACATGTATTTGTGTGCGTAATTTTGTATAGATTCGGGCAACATTTGTATATAGTTAGTACATCGAATATGATGAATATCATTGGACTCTATTCAAATTTTGTATTACAAATACTAAATTGTATAAAAATTTTAGGCTCCAAATTATATAAATATATACTTTTAAAATTTTTTTGGTATAATGTTAGTTTGCTCCATTTACACATGGTAAAAACGGTTTTGATGAATATAGTCACTCCAAAGCTTCATTGATTAAAAAACCAAAATTAATCATGCTAAACAAAGGAGATAAGTAATTAAATCACAGATGTCTCTAGAAACTAAACATCTGAAATGATGAATTAGAATTAAATGTAGAGGAGAGAGTGAAGTAATGATAGATGATTAGATGAGAGTTGTTGGTTTGACTATCCCTCTCCTTCACTTTGACCACCAACTTCTGCGTGTGTTCTGCGTGTATATAAACACACATATACATATATACAAATACTATATAGTTTTTGGAGGAGAAAAGAAAAAAAAAAACCAAAAATAGAAAAACAAAATCTTTGGAGTTCTTGATCTTCCCTTTCAATTCGGAGGGCCTATAAACTCTCACCAAACAAACCAAATCATCATCATCGCCTCCAAAGAAACCTCAAGATTCTCGGGACGCCATTATCGCCTCAATTCTAATTCCAATTCCATTTCCATTTCAATTCATTCGGATTAGGCTGAGATCTACGCCGGTAAAAATATATATATCGAATCTGGAAGATGAAGCAAATGTCGCATCTCGATGACAATCCTTCCACGCCGGGCAAGTTCAAGATGGATAAATCCCCCTACTTCCACCGCACCCGGTGGCAATCCTCCGTCGCCAAGCTCGCCTTCTGGTCGCTCGTCTTCCTCGGCTTGATCTTCATCTTCTTCTACCGATCTCCCTCCTCCAATCCCGTCTCCTCCGATCCCTCTCGCCGCTCCCTCCGCACCTACTCCTGGGGAGGACCCGCTTGGGAGAAACGGGTCAGATCCTCCGCCCGTGTCCGTACCCGCCACGGCGTCTCCGTCCTCGTCACCGGAGCCGCCGGTTTCGTCGGTACCCACGTCTCGGCCGCCCTCAAAAGACGTGGAGACGGCGTTCTGGGCCTGGACAACTTCAACGATTACTACGATCCGTCGCTCAAGAGAGCAAGGCAAGCCCTTCTGGAGCGAAGCGGCGTGTTCGTGGTGGAAGGAGACATCAACGACGCCGCTCTCCTGAAGAAGCTCTTCGAGGTCGTCCCTTTCACCCACGTTATGCATTTGGCCGCTCAAGCCGGCGTCAGGTACGCCATGGAGAACCCCAGCTCCTACGTTCACAGTAACATCGCTGGCTTCGTCAATCTCCTTGAGGTCTGCAAATCGGCGAATCCTCAACCCGCCATCGTCTGGGCTTCCTCTAGCTCCGTCTACGGTTTGAACACCAAAGTCCCCTTCTCGGAGAAAGACAGAACGGACCAGCCGGCTAGTCTCTATGCGGCTACAAAGAAAGCCGGTGAAGAGATTGCTCACACTTACAACCACATCTATGGCCTCTCTCTCACCGGATTGCGGTTTTTAACAGTATACGGTCCTTGGGGAAGGCCAGACATGGCCTACTTCTTCTTCACCAGAGACATCCTCAAAGGGAAAGCCATATCAATCTTTGAGGGCGCAAACCACGGGACGGTGGCCAGGGACTTCACCTACATCGATGACATTGTCAAGGGCTGTTTGGGGGCTTTGGACACGGCCGAGAAGAGCACAGGGAGTGGTGGTAAGAAGCGCGGTGCCGCCCAGTTACGGGTTTTCAATCTGGGCAACACCTCGCCCGTTCCCGTGAATGATCTCGTCACCATTCTCGAGAGACTTCTCAAGTTGAAGGCCAAGAGGAACATTATGAAGTTGCCCAGGAACGGCGATGTGCAGTTCACTCATGCTAACATCAGTTCCGCGCAGAGAGAGCTCGGTTACAAACCCACCACCGATCTACAGACGGGTCTTAAGAAGTTTGCCAGATGGTATTTGGGTTACTACAACGGCGGAAAGAAAGCTGCAAGCTGATTTGATTATCTCATCCCCTGAGTGTTGTAGCTGTGTAAGCTTCTCTTATTTTTGTTTTTTTGGATTCGAGATTCTTGTGATTGTTTCACCTTTTTAACACTTGCTTCTTTTGTTGCTTCTTTGGCCGGCTCATACTCTTTTGTCTTTTCCGTATATGTTTTTACGCAACGACTTATACTCCCATAAGAACCATAATTTCGAGATTACATTCTTTGCCACACTCCCATACTCCTTATAACATGCTCCCATCGCTCTATTCCATTACAGATCCCTTAAACCAATAACTAACCAACTTACATCTTTAGCTCAATTCACTATAATGGTGTATACTAATGGTTCAAAAGGCATGGTTCCGGTGGTGATTTCATGATGATTCTCTTTAAGTACAGAGCACAAGATGCAAAAGGATTCAACGGTGATCATATGATTTCTCTTAACAGTAAGGAGCATAAGATTCAAAAGGGAGAGGCCAACAAATATCAAATCATGACACATAGAGAGCGAAGTTCAGAAATCATCAAAACAAAAGGGAAGCAACAAAAGGCTTGTAGAGTCTTCCTCATCCCCAAAGCTGAACCTACTCCGGCTTAAGCCACAAGAGTGCTCGCGGTTGTGGATTCGCTGCACAAATGCAGTAAATCAGTGTTAAGCATAGACAACAGCTTAAAACATATATTTCTATGCAAAAGGGTGGTTAACAGGTTATAGATGACAATGTTGGCCAAGTGCATTAGGAGATGATAATTTATAAGACGTTCCAACAAAACTAGGCATATATAGACAAAAAGCGAGGATAGGAAATGATAAGTTATACTTGAGATATTCAAAGCAAGATGTCAAGAGTGAGGATAGAAGAAAGGTACTCACTACTTCCAGACGGGAGGGAGCTTCTTTGTCTTCTTGTAATAGCGAGCGAGGCGGTGAATCCTGCTCTCAACCAAGATGAGCCTAAACTTGGAATCCTTGTCTTTCCGGTTTCTCTCCAGATGCTTACGGATGGCTACAGCTTTCTTAATAAGGTGGTAAAGATCCTCAGGGATTTCAGGAGCAAGGCCTTGCAAGTAATGTTACAACAAAATAATAAGACAAATGACAAAGCAGAAAAAGAAAGAGAAAGGTAATATGTTGAAAACACACCATGAGCTTTGAGTATCCTCAGGATCTTGTTTCCGGTAACACTCTTGACCTGAGGAATCCCGTGAGAGTCACGGAGAATGACACCAATCTGTGAAGGGGTCAATCCTTTTTTGGCAAATTTGCAGATTGATTCATCAACCTGTCATGTAAGGCAGAAAAGCGGATTCATTCAAGCAAGCAACATCGGACTTGTATGGTTTCATGGAAAAGTAAACTATTAAAACGAAACAAATTTACTGTCCACACTACAACTGGAACAGCCAGTTCCGGCAGAGATAGAAAAAAAGAAGAAGAGATCTTACATCCTGAGAGGTAATCTTGACCCAGCTCGGAGACGTTCTCTTGTACGGCAACGCAGAAGCTGAAATACCCTTTCTACAAAAACACGATATAAACACCTTAGATTGCGCAATTATCGTAAAGAAGAGGAAGAGGAAGAGGAAGAAGAACAAACCCACGACTATGCATACGACCCATGGTGCTAGATTCTTACAGCTCCCTCACGCACTGCTTTTGGATGCTGACTGCTGAAGATGACAAAGAGGAACCCTAAATTCTGCTAAACAGGGCTTTTTTAGGCGTTAAGAGTTATTATATTCGAGATTTACGTGGGCTTTACATGTTACTGGCCCGTTTTTTTATTACATGCCCATAAAAGAACCTTACGTACGGTGTTAAAAGCCTATTAGTGATGTACGTATAGTCACACCATTATTATTCAATTGCTACTAGATTTTGTTGAATTTTCTTTTTTCTTAATTCCCTTGAGATTTCTTTTGTTTTCGGGTAGAACTCTCTGTCTGCAGCATTATAAGCAAAATTAGAGAATTAAAAAAGTTAGAAGACACATGAGGAGGTGACAAGAAGAAACTTCAAGCTAGCATCGTTTTTTGCACTAGTTTTTTTTCTTCACTAGGATTCCTCATTTGATTTGGCTCCCAACAAAAGGACTAAAAAAAAAAAACATAAAAGACTTCTCTTCTCCCTCTCTCTCTCTAAATCTTTTTAAGTTTTAAGTTGTGCCGTTAAATATTCCTCATGTGATGAAGGACTTTCTTTGTATGCAAGTCTACAAAGATTGCGACTTTGGAGCTTCCCACAGCTTTACTTTTTTGTCACCGCCTGCTGTCGCTAAAACCATGGCCTGTCTCTCCCCTGAACCAACAACACAAACTCCAACAATTCAGATGACAATATCACAAACAACTGCGATTTTTTCCTTCAGACAAAGGACTCATACATACCAATTCTGATAGCCTTGGGTGCCCACGAAATGCTTGTGATATCCCCTACACAGTGTTTGCATACACCCAATATTGTTACTAGAGCGATATTTTGAGGTATATGGAATAGGTGCAAAGAGAAATTTGACAGCCTATTTTACCTTCGTGGGCTTTCTCAGCTGTGTCCAAGAGATTTCCAGTTTCAGCACACAACCACTGCAGTGTGGAACCATGGCTTGCTGCCAATATCTTTCCCTCAGGGCACAAACTGAGGCGATCATAGTGCAACGGATTGCCCTCTGTGTTGCAAAGTGGAATCGGGAATACCTTCAAAGTCTTTGGGTCCTCATCAAGATGATACCGGACTTCAAACAAATTACACAACGCTTTCAGGTTATTTCTTTGTTTGATAAATGAGAATCATTCCATCTAATCATAAAGCCCAAGCCAAGCCTCTTTCAGAGGCCCTAATGTTAGGAGGAATCTCTTTTGCATGTGGCAACAATCAGAATGATGCAGATGTATTTAAAACTATTCTACTAACCATTGATGTTCCAGAGTCTTATTGAACCATCTTTTGAAGCGGTGATGATTTTCTCTGAGTTTGGAGAAAAGCATAACCAAGTCACTGCACTCTGGATAGCATAGCATAGGTTTAAACATGAAAATATTCCAAGAGAAATGTGAAAGAGAGAGAGAGTCTAGAGTACGTAGAGGAGATGAACTGAAGCATGCTATTCGTACTGAATGGATACCTTGTGGCCTTTGAGTTGCATGACTCTTGAAACCTCCTTGACGGAACCATCTTTCAGATACACGATTTCCCATACCTACAAAGCATTTACTAAGTCACACATACACTCACTGACGAAACAATGGTTTAGGTTTAGACAAAAACCCACCTTCACATCTGCAGTAAATGCTGCAGCTGCCAAAAACCGTCCATTTGGTGATACAGCTGCCATGTGGTTCTTCAACTGGTTTGTATCAACATGTCCCAAATTCCTCCCAGTTTTCCCATGCCAAAGTATGATATCAGTCCCTGGGGAAGAACAAGGTTTAATGAATAGAAGAAAAAATGCCACCAAAGCAGCACACTTGCACAGCAATATAGGAATTATATTTGTACATTTGAATAGTCATAGCAGTCTAAGCCCACACCCTCTAGCAAATTATAAAGTTGAGATTCCACAACCAGTTTAGCATAGCTCCGGGTGTGACACAAAGATAGATTGGTAACAGGCTGCTCGAATGAGAAAAAACAAAAAAACCAATTGTGTGTTGACCATGCAAAATTCATACCTTCGGAACAAGAGGCAACGACAGCACTTCCATCAGCGGTACCGTAAGTTGCAGTTGCTCCAGATATGGTAAGGACTGCTCTCTTCTCATGAATATTATGGCGCTCCCATTTGATCCCAGGAAGAGGAAGCTTCGCCTGCGGTTCCTTTTGCTTTTCTTCACCGTACATGTACAAAGATGAACCAGACATGGTATGACAAGCCACAACAATAGAGGAGGCATCATCACCAAATGCCACAGCAGTTGGATGCCCTCCAGCAGGAAGATTTATCCTTAAAAATCTGGAGACAGAAAAAAAAAAAAAAAAAAAAAGCGAGTAGATAGTGAGAATGGGATTGAAAAGAAAACTTTCAGCCGCTAGCATGGTCTATTGAAAAGTGATATATATATCGATTTATGAATACTTGAAGCTTTTGCTTGAGGCATCATCAAGCTTGAACACCCTGATCACTCCATCAGCGCAAGCTATCCCCAGAAACAGGAAGAAATGTAATCAGAGTGTAAAACTGAAGAGAAAAAAAGTGGCTTATGAAATCAACAAAATGTTTGACTAAGAAGTGATCTCATGTTTTAACAAGACCCTACTTCACAGTGGTGTGCATTCAGATTTGTATTAAACAGTTTTACCTGCCTAATAAAGAGTGTAAAAAGCTCCAGAAACAGAATCCCAAAAACCAAACCGGAACTAACCTGTGGCCAAGCTCCTTCCATCAGATGAGAAAGAGAGTCCAGTAACAGAATCACCGTGGCCTTTCAACGTGTTCAAGTCTAGAGGATGATGCCGCTTGTTCTGATTATGCATTCCACCGGCCGGAAAATGAATGAAGAAATTAAAAAAGCCGGAGAAACGCTTTTAACGCTGCGGGAAAGTCAACTCATCCAAATCCCTAAACTCGGGTTCGTTCGCAAATCTCAGTTGGCAACGCTAATGGAGTAAAAAGTACCTTGTCGGACGCGTGAGATTTGGGATGATTCTTCTTGGGATTCGATTTGGGATTCCGGATCGGATCCTGAGGCTCCGCTTTGGCCATGGACTGCACCTCCGATGTCCGCTTCCGGAAGTAGCTACCGAAGAAGAGGACGACGATCAACGCACCCAAAACAACAGATGCGATGGCCACTGCAAGAACCGAATTCATCTCTCGAATTTGACAACCACCACAATCCAATCGGTGAAGAGGATCGAGTGATCGACGATAGCTACGATGAGAAGATGGAGCAACGAGCCGTTAATGGCGGTGTCTGTAGAGCTATGGAATGATCCACATAGTAGTAACCGGGTCGGGTTCTAAAACCAAAATTTGTACATTAGGTCGATGGACCTGACTGACCCATTATTACAAAAGCCCATTTAAAAATATTCATTCTGTTACAAAACTAAAAATTTATCGCCCACCGTTGGGCTCGAACCCACGACCACAAGGTTAAGAGCCTTGCGCTCTACCAACTGAGCTAGACGGGCTACTGTTCTATCTCACACATACATCATTAAAACAAAGCATGTCTTTCTCGAGTCTTTTGGGCTTGGCACTTTCTTTACCCTTTTTTAAATTATATATTAACTTTTGGATTTATAGTGGTTAACACTTACACACATATATTATACCGTATATATATATATATTTTGTGAATTAAACAGAGTAGGAATCCGTGTAGTTAATTCGAGATCAAGAAGTAACAAACAACAAATAAAGGCATATGATCAAAACACAAGAAGTAGGTGGAGGCAACGGTGGTCAAGGACGTCTGGCTCGGTACCTAGCAGCAGCGTAGTGCTCGATGAAGGCGAGTGCATTGCTTGTGGTTTCCTCCACATTCTTCACCTTCCCTTTAATCGTAGCCTTCAGTTTGCTCATCCTCCGCCCGGGGAACTGACTCACGCAAGTCTCGGCGTCTGTGAGAGCTGTGCTTGTCCACGTCTGCAGGTTGTTTATGTGCCA